>OZ014532.1:170749988-171949988 GCA_963966105.1 Volucella zonaria | reverse complement strand
GCCGACATCTTAACGAAGTCAGCAAATTGTTCAACGTTAAATAAATTTTTTCCTGAATTTTGATTAACAAACTAGATTTATGAATCTATAAAAATGTATAGTTATTTTCTTTATTAATATTTCTTTTATGTAGTGAGACTGTTGTAATACACTTTTGATTATTAGTGTTCCAATATTTTTGGCTTTCTATGTATAGATTACAATTAGGAAATCGGATTTACAACTGCCATAATTTCTTGATGTCATATTTTTGTCGGTAATAAAAATCTCTCCCTTTTGTTAGCCATCAAACCTTCATGACGTGTTTTTTTTTGGTAATCTGTGCTCTCTTAAATAGTCTAATTACTTTTTTCAACACATTGGCCTCAAACCTCTTTATGATGTTCTTGAAACATTATCTCTTGACTCTCCAAATGTTATCCTAAGTGGTGCCATAAACAGTAATATACTTGTTTCTGTAAATACAGCAAGACCCACATATTTCATTAGGGATTCAAGCACACGTATTTCTTGCTAGCAACACCCACCAACAATGTGCTCCTGCTTTTTCTCACCATGATCCTACGAGTATATAGCTAACTTATAACTTTCATATTAATGCTCCAGTAGCTTCGTTTATATACACTCTAATGGGTGATTTTTTACACGCCTGGTATTTAATTGTCAAAAAAAAAAAACCAAACAAGGAAAATTTCAAAAGTGCTTGGCATTTACTTTTCAAAGATTATTTCATGCAAACGTTGATCACAACTACGTTCTAAATGTCCAATTTTGAATCACTTTTGCTGGCATCTCGCTAATAACACGTGCACTGTTGTCTTCCATCGCTGTAATTGTAGCTGGTTTATCGGCATAGACGAGTGATTTGACGTATTCCTATAAAAAATTGTGTAAAGGCGTCAAATCGCACGATGTAGCCGGCCAATTCACCGATCCAAAACGAGAGATATATCACTCACCGAACTCATTTCTCAATGGCGACTAGGTTCAGGTTATGTATTTTGGATAAAAAAAAAATTCGAAGTCATTGGAGGATAGCAGGCGCCATTGACGGTAACGTTGTTCTTACGGTTAACTTTGAAAAAATACGGGCCAGTGATTCCGCTTCGCCCCTGAAGACAATTTTTCGATAAAAAAGCAAATCTTCCTCCAGCTTTTCTAAGGCCCACCCACCGAAAATTCGACGCTGTTGCAGTTCTTGCACTAGCTGTGTTTTGTAAGGTTTTAGACCAAGACCCTTGCGTGAAATCTCCCATGCAGTCGGGAAAGACAATCTCAATTGCTGTGAACGGCGACGAATGGACAAATCACGGTTTTCATTAACACTGGCGGATACAGAAGAAATATTTACCCCTGTATGCACTATATGCATACGGATAGGACGCTTGGTGTCCAATAGTGTGAAATTGGTGCGAAATTTGGTCACTGTGGCTCGAATTGCTTGCTCAGTAGGTCGATTCTAACGACCGTAAAATCGTCGAAGTGCGCGAAAAACATTTTTCATATAGCACGTATTTTGATAATGAAATTCAGTAGTTTATAAGCATTGTTTGGGTCTTACTATAATGAAATGACAATGCTAACTGAGCATGATTGACTTTACCAAATGTCACGAATCACGTGTGAACTGTCAAAAATAGAACACTGAAAAACCAACGTCTATAAGGAAAAAAAAATTAACTACAGAAATCTTTTTTTCAAATTTCTGCAAAAAAAAAAACTGCATGTAAGTACTTACTAAGTACTCGTCTTGAATGAATCTTACATTATTATACACCAAATCAAAAGTTGCATGATGCTGTTCCACGATACCTTCTCACTGAATATTTTTCAGAAATTAGTGATTTAAAAAAAATATAACTTTGTTTCCAAAGCCTTCAGAGTTAGATTGATTGACTTTTACGCCATTCAAAAGACAGCGAAATCGGCTCTAATTTTGTACTAAAAACATACAAGTATATTGCGTCTTACGCTTTTTGTGATATATATAATATTTTATATGGATATAAATGGGCAAAAACCATCAGAAGTTCCACCCGTAATACGAATCTCACACAGGAAAATCTCAAAATCCCCATACTCGCTTTTTATAAAACTTCACTGTTTTAATGCACTACTGCTCAGCTTTATTCTGATACCAGTTTCAGTAATGTACGCTCTTGGCCAAAAAGTACCCCATCTTCTGTGACTTGTTCGTTTGTAGAAAGGATTCTTTTACTTATGAATTCATAATATTGATACAAGGTGGCGCACCCGAAGTTCTTTTATGGTAATTTTTTTTGCGAATGAAAAAACTTTGGATCTGCTTCTGGATTGTGTTTATTTGATATCTTGAATTTTTTTCCATTAAGTTTAGAAAAATAATATCGGGCCAGATTTGTGGTGGCATTTTCAATCTTTCTTGCCACAACTTGCGGCGAGAGGTCCTCGCATTTTTGACGGATATTCTCTTTGAGGGCTTCAAGAGTCTGTGGTTTGTAGACATGGACTCGTGACTGCAAAAAACCCCGCAAAAAGAAGTCTGGAACGGTTAAATCAGGTGATCTTGCCGGCCAGTGCAATTCGCCAAAAAGAGAGATTATACGACCCGGAAATGCAGCACTCAAAATTTCGGTTGTGGTTCGTGGAGTATACGCCGTTGCTCTATCCTGTTGGTACCACATGTTCTCCAGTCGCATTTCATCCAATTGAGGAAGGAGAAAGTCGTTGAGCGTGGCTCGCTGTCCACAGTAGTCGTTTGACCAGCGGGGTTTTCGAAAAAATAAGGCCCGAAAGCAGTAACTTTGAAAGGGCGTAATGTACGCGGATTTTCGGTGCCCCAGAAGCGATAAGTTAGCTTATTCACATATCCATAGAGATGGAAATGGGCCTTGTACTTCATGATGGTTTTCGATGAAAAGTTGTCTCCCTCGTGGTGAATGTTCATGATGGCTTACACGCACTTGACGGTCTAAAGCTAACAGCGGATACACTGTCTGCACTTTGTAAGGGAACATCTTACAGTATTTCACCAAAATTGTCTGTAAAGACCGTCGATTGTGTGGCACGTCGTCTGGTCGGTACTTCGTTGTTCTCTGCAATATCTTCACCTACAGATGCGATATTCTCAGCAGAATGGCTGCTCCAGAGCCAGCCTGGAGCGTCTCATGTTGTCCCATACTCTTCTAGGCGAGCGGCTATGCGTCGTAGTGATAGTCCAGTTGGTGTCGGACAACTGAAATATCTGCGCCAACACCACCGACGAATTACTCCGCAAAAAAGGAAGGTTCCCCATTCTTTAGAAGTATAGCAATTCATACTATGTTATATACTGTTGCGGTGTATTTTGTATCTGTTTACTTCACAAATCTCAAAGTAGAATTGACATTTGTTGCCATCTGCAAAAAAATTATAGCATCCTCCAATAGGGTGATGACTTTTACGCCACCTTTCGTTTACCTATTATTAGATTCGGACACTTGGCTTGCGCTATTGTATTTATTTCTGCTGAGATTCGTTCCCGTGCTTTGCATTGTGGCGTGCATCCATTTAAATGTGTTTTAAAGCAGTCTTAAAAACAAATAACCCAATACGTTACTTTTCTAGCAACGTGTTGCTTAGAATAAGCAAAATCGTTGACATCTAAACACAGTCTTCTTTCATACCAACCAAGCTAAAATGTTAGTACATAAAATGGAGTATTTATCCAAGACTTGTGTGTTTGCCCTCTTTCCAAATTCAGTGCAAGTCTTATCACCACGGATCGAGCATAAGATCGTAAGTGTTGGATTAAGAGTGTTTCTTGCTTGAATTCTATCTAGCAGGTGCAGATATGCTTTAGGAGCATCTGACCAGATGTGGGCATTGTACTCCAATTTTGGGTGAATGAATGCCTTATATATTGTGGCCAGATCAGAGGGGGTACATCGCTAGGGGAAACCTAAACATTTCGCAGCATTTTTGACGACATCGAATATGTGGTCATTCCAACATAGGTTGTCCCTGACACACATACCGAGAATGGCAAGTTTATCGGTTTCGACGATGCAAGTGCCATTCATGGATAATGGCTGGGTGTTCAAATTTCGCTTTAATGACAGCAGACAGCATTGAGTTTTGGAAGCATTAAATTTTACTCAGTTGATAGTTCCCCAATTGGTTATGCTATTAATATCGAAATTTAATGAGCTTAACATACGCTGCCGTTTCCGTTCTACAGCCGAAGAGTAGGGGCGTGATTTCGGGAACGAATATGAAAAGCAGAGAGTATTGTCATCAGCAGAACAATATATTGGATTAGAAGTAACAGACAAGAGATCATTGAGAAAAATTAAAAAGAGTGTCGGAGACAAAATGGAGCTCTGGGGCACACCAGCATTTATTTTGTGAATATCAGACTTGAAACCGTCGAAGATAACTCGAATTGAACGTTCCGAAAGGTAATTTCTAATCCATTGAAGAAGAGAGTCATCGATCCCAAAAGTACGCATTTTCGACAGAAGAGCCTGATGCCAAACTCTGTCAAATGCCTTAGAAATATCAAGTGCAACTATCTTGCTTTCGCCGGATGTACGCTTTGGTTCCACTTTTCGGTGAGACAAGCCATCAAACCACCAGCGGGCCTGTTGCTACGAAAACCGTACTGCCAGCCATTGAGAAGTTTTTGTGTTTCGAGATACTTCATGAGCTGACGATTTATCAGCGTTTCCATGACCTTGGAGAGAAGAGACGTAAGTGGAATGGGTCAGTAGGAGGAGAGAGAAGAAGATTCGCCTTTTTTAGGGACGGGCTGGACAAATGCTGTTTATCATCTGCTCGGAAAGACTCCTAAAGAGTAGGATTGATGAAAAAGCTTACGCAGTGGTTTTTCCAGCGTGGAAGAACACCTCTCCAGAAGAAGGGCAGATATACCACCCGGACCAGCGGATTTATGTATATTAAGATCTTTAAGTACTCTTTCCACTACACGACTGTGAAAGTGGATTCGTCCCATTGAAGATTTGACGCAATCAAGTGTAGGCGGAGACAAAATACAATCTGGGAGTTGACAGCTGACAGATTGACTGATATGACAGAGCTGACAGAGCTGACAGCTGGAGTGTCATTGTAAATGAGCGTTGGGATGGAGGATGAGGCAGAATTTCTAATGTTTTTGACGAATGACCAAAAGTTTTTACTGCCTTTGGGACGTTGCAGTATTTTTTGCCTCAGTTTTTGGTCGTATTGGAATTTCACACGCTTGAGAAAGACGCTGCAGTCATTTCTGACTCGTTTAAACTTTCTTCGGTTTTCCTCTGTCGGGTTGGTCTTGTAGGACCGAAAAAACAGTTCTCTACCCTGACAGCCTCTTTACAGCTCGAGTCGTACCATGCCCTTTCTTTTGGTTTGATACTCTTCATCCGATGAGGGATAAAGCATCTCATTCCAAAGAGAATAGTTTCTGTGATCAATGCAGCAGCGGCATCCACGTCGTTATCGAGGAAACATAACGATCAGTTAAAATTCCTAAAGAAGTTGTTAAGTCCGCTCCAATTAGCTTTCTCGTATTGCCATACAGTTCTTTTAGGAATCTTTTCTCTAACTGTGTGGTGGGTGTACGAGAATTTAGCTGATATGACACAATGGTCCGACGAGCCTAGAGGGGAGAGCACATCAATGCAGTACTTGTCAGGGTGAGAAGTTAAAAACAAGTCCAGGGTGTTGGCGGTATGACTATCAACGTCTGGTATACGTGTGGGCTCATTTACAAGCTGGGCTAAGTTATTTTCCGCAGCGAAGATCTCAACACACCGTCCTTCGGGTGTTGCCTGTCCAGAATGTCGAGGCCAACCAGAATTGTGTATATTGAAATCGCCCGTAATCACGATAACAGTATGAGGATACAGGGATACAATTCTTTGAATGGAGTCAGACAGCGCATCAAACTCGTGAAAGGTCGAATTATTGTCCAGTTTGGGGCATCTGTAAATAAAGCAGTAGTGGATAATTTGCTTACGGAGGTGAAATTTTAACCACATGGAATTGAATTCCGGATTGGAACAGGAACTACATTGTGGTGGAATTTGGTAAGCTACATCACTGCGCATATAAATGTCGAGACCGCGATGGGGAAAGAATAGTGGCACTAGTTCGTAGCCAGGTAGCTTCAGATCAGTGTGATCTCAGAGTTGTGGGCGGGGATCTACCTGTGTTTCACTAAGTGCCAAAACAGCTGGTCTGTACTTACAGACGTGGACGTACGCAGAAAAGTGATTACTTTTTAGCCCGCGTATATTGGCTATGTCCACCCTGAATTCCATAGTCATACGTAATTACAAACAAACACCGTAAACACAAACACCTTCGCAAGGCCGCGAAGTGAAAATTCTGACTTTAGTTTATCGAATCAAATTGCTGTAGGTGTTATGCCCTTACAACAATATGAAACAGTGCACCAGCAAAATTTTCACTCACAACCCGCTATCCATCAGTTTGTTACATACACTCAATCACTGCCCGTACCGTATGATAAATACAATAGCGGCAGTGACCGAGTGCAAGCAACAGTACTACTACCAGGAGCGGGAGAGGTTGGATACCCGCACTGTGATATTTTTCTTTTTTTAATTGCACTGCACTAATTTTAGTTTATTTTTTCTGCGCGGTAGTTTGTTTTTTTTTTGTTTTATATTGCGCCCGTTTTTTTTCGCTGTGCAGCACAGGAGAAATTACTAGTGCACTGGGTGGCGTGTGCACTCGTCGGTGGTCGACACGGTACGGTATAACCTACCTACCTACATAGTCACCTACCGATTCACGTGTCGTGTTGAAAGTTTATTCTAAATTAACCTAACCTAACTTGCCTCAAAAACCTACTATAACATATACAACTTATCTACTTCTGCTTACTTTGAATTAACTAAAATTAAACCAGAAATTAAATATTAACAAAACAAAAAAACATAAGAAAGACCTATAACATTGTTTAGCGTAAAAATTACCCTATTTTATTTAATTTTAAGGCCCAAGAATAGATTTACATTTTAAGTAACTAATTATTCAACCAATGAAAGCAGAAAGCAGGGATTTGTGAACAAATTCCGACGCTGCAATTACCATCCAGATCATGAACCGTGAGTTTTGCAAAAATTCACTCTTTGGCTTTTAAAAAAATTATATTGTAACTTGTAACTTACTTATATCTAGGTAAATGTTATATATACTAGATGGAGTGAAAAGTGACCTCCTTGGGAATTAAAAAATGTTTTTTTTAAATGTTTTTTTATATTATTCAATATAGTCCCCTTTTAGTTTGATACACTTATTCCAGCGATTTTGCAACACCTTGATCCCGTCCGAAAAGTAATTTTCCGGAAGGTCTGCAAAATACTCCTCCGTGGCGTCGATGATTATCTCGCGTGAGCTGTATTTTTTATTGATGAGCCATCTTTTGAGATTTGGGAAGAGATAATAGTCCGGGGGATCCAAATCCAGTTACCAATCGACGCCAAAAGTCCGCCCGATTCCGCATCTGCAAGTCCAAACACTCTTTCGAAGTGCTCTCGCCTTCGTGTTTTTGGTCATTCGCGGCACCCAGCGGCAGGATAACTTTTTCATATGCATATGGCATATGCACTCAGTACTAATCTTTGAGCTAGCAGGCTCGCGCACCTTCACTTTCCGGTCAGCCAACACGATTTCATGTATTTTTTTGACATTGTCCTCTGTAACCGCATCGGAGGGACTGTCGCTGCGAACTTGATCGGTAGTGGAGTTGCAGCCACCACGAAACTCTCGAAACCAATATTTGACGGTGTAATCTGACTGAGCATTGGCCCTATAATATTTATCCAACTTTTCTTTTGTTTCCTTCGCCGTTTTGCCTCTCAAAAAATGAGGTTTTATGAAAGAACGAAAATCGTTTTTGTCCGTACTCAACATGATGCCAAACACGTCAACAACAATCAGCTGTCAAAACAAAACTAAAGACAGTATCGCACTGACATTTGGCATGTCTGCCTAAATATGAACGGACTTCAAGGCACCATACCCTTTTTTGCAGTAGTAGCGCATTCTGGCGGTCAAGGAGGTCACTTTTCACTCCATCTAGTATATCTATATCTAAATTATTACCTACATTCATTTGTACTATATATTCTAACTTCAGTATTACTCGATCTTATTTTATATTCGTAACATGTACAAACATGTATGTACATACCTGTCAAATTAACCGAATCGTATATATCTTTTCCAAGCTGATCTGAATTACATTATTTGAAATACAATGCTTACAGTTTCCGTGTAATCATGCATTAACATTTGTTTTTTGTTGAAACCAACAATATGGTATGTGCTCAAGAAGAAGGAGAACCTCTTGGACTTATCCTGTAATATCCCAAGGTGGAAATGACAGCTCATTCTTACAGACCTAGTCTGTAGGCCAGCTTTCTCCTCTTGTCAATACACCGACGACATAATTAAGACAAGTTACCAGTAGTCTACATTACCTCTTTAGCATTTTCACTCCATCCAAATTTTAAACCTTATTTGACAATAGCCTTATTACACACATCCAAAACGTGCAATATCCTTTGGTATACAAGGAACAAAATCCTCTTTCTGTGTTTCCCTTCACGTTTCATAGGTAACAATATTTATGTACACCTCTCGGCATGATTTCTTTTCTAGGCCAGCAAACAAGCAGCAAGTACCCCCCTCCGACAAGCTAATTGCCGTGCATCCTCAAGCATACCAACCGCTGCTTTCAAGTGAGAACTTTTTCACCTTATTTCACCCTGGTGGGTTACTACTATTAACCACGTAGGTAACCTTAATTATACTACTACAGCAGCGAAGAGAAGAGGACAATTGCATCAACTAATAATCGTTGGATGGAGTATTACCTACATACTCATCGTCCTCCTTTGCTTCGGACGCTCGTTCTAAAGTGTTGTCCTGAAATTCAAGAAAAATATTCAAAATTTATTAATACTATTTTAATGAAGAGACATTCCTTACTGGAATGTGGGTGCTACACATCATCAGTCCCAGCACCAGATTTCTTCGTTTCATCCACTCCTTTTTTTCCAGTAGATAAGTGGAACGCAGAGACTTCATTTTGGTCCTAAATCCCTTATTTATGCTCCAAACCTTCTAGCGATTACCTCCCAAGCCTTGTTTCTCAGATCTTCTCATTTGTAGAGGTGGCTTCTGTAATTCCAGAGCAGTTCATATTGCTAAAACAAATATGAACTGCAATATGCCGTTTTGCGAAAGCCGAAAATCCACCATCAACTGAACTCAAAACAAATGAATTTTACTGTGAAAAGCTGCTTTGAAATTTCAGTCAGAGTTCCTGTCGACAAAGAAGCAAGACGTAAAGTCACAATAATTGTATGTCCAGACATACATAAGTCAAATCCGCAAAATTTCTGTCTACATTGGACTTATTGATGTAATGACTAAAGTCATGATTGAAATTATGTCTCGTGGAGATGGGCTGTAAGGACGTTTCTGATGCTTTTGACGTAGATCTAATGGCTGCTTTGTCGGACGATTTGTCTATCCCAGAGCATAGTGGGTTTAAGTCATAGTGGGCATCTATAAGCCTTTGCTTAGCACTGAACTTTCCATGAAATACCTCTGTTTTTGGTTGATGTGTCTGGTTTCCTAATAGGGTCAGTTTTAAACCGACCCTAAAAGTTAAAAAAATAATTGAAATGTATCTGCTCATTGGATTTGATTTGACCCCCAATTTTCCTTGTAACTTCTTTAATCTCGTACTTAGGAAAGGCCAAAACTTAATTCTGGCCACTGCCAATGAGAGCCACTTTTTCTTTGACGTATGGAATACAATAAATGTTTTGAAGTACACTGTATTCATAAAAATAGCATGCAACCATAGCTGTCATTGAATATACTTTCGTTGGAAACACCATTCTTTCTTCAGTTTTAATCAAAGTTCTCAAAATTGTGTGAAAATTGAATGTAAGGAATCAAGCCAGCCTGGATATTTCCATGTCACCCAACACCCAGTCCTTAATCAGCTTCTTCTCTTCATTTTCACTGGTTTTTGCAATTGTTGTACAGATGTAATCGAAGCAACGAAGAAGAATCTTCTTTACCCGCCATAAATTCTACTCAAAATATTCCCTCGCCGCAGGATATTTCCAACTATTCCTACCTTTGATTTCTCTTGTTTATGAACATTTTTTTTAATAAGTTCGCTTTGATACTCTGTAACGATGCAACAGAATGACGTATCTTAAGAGCTCTGACGTGAATATATTTTCCCTTTTCACTCAAATATTTCAAAAATTTAATTTCTTCATACCTCTGGGTATTCTGGTTGTTAAACGAACTTCCACCGTTGCTGCAGGCTTATTTAATTCCTTCTAATGCGAAAATTAATGTTCATTGCTTGCTTGACAAGGGATTTCTGGTAAATCCTACCAGCTTATCCACCTCTGGGCTGGATTCTAAGAACAAACTGCACATCATCATATTCGTAGCTTCGTCTAAGTCATCTAATTGTGTTAAAATATCTATCCACCGAAAAGTTTTCGTTTTACGAATTTGCACAGATTTGAGTTGAGTTGAGTTGTGGTCCAGAATTGTGGATGGAAGTTGCTAATTACAAGTTTGGTATTAACTGTGTTAACCTTGATTTCATTAGCTCGACTTGGGAGTCCAACCCTGAATATGTTTACTGTGGTGTAAAACTTTTGCGTAGTGGTACTGCATGCAGCAATATGTAAATGGACCGCTGTACTTCGAAATGAATTTCACAAATCCCTTAAAGCGCAATCGTGTTCATCTTCTCGAAATCAGTTTGAATTTAATAAGGGTTTCTAAGAAACTGATGTGCTATGTAGAGAAGTAGACGGAAGGTAACAGTTACAGACACGAATAGAATTTTGAGGACGAATTCAACTAACTAACTTTGGTAGATGGAAAACTTGGAAACTGGCCTAAGGAAAAGATACAAATTTATGAATGTGGTGTGCACATTGTTAGACGGTGGTTATTTTGGTAGCTGATTTAATTCGAGTATAGAGGTTGACAATGTTGTTTGTGTGATTGAGAAAATATTAAAGTTTTCGGAATGTATTTCTCACAAGGAATTAATTTGAGGTTCAACAGATTTTGAAACAAGTGACGACAATACACTCTGGCGTATACTGAACTTTTTTAGAAGGAACAATAAATTTTCTATGGCGTATACGTAACACTTTTTTCCTCTTATTCGAGGCAGCTTGTTAGTGATGCCAGCAACTTATTGATGTATATGAGTGATCTAATTCTTCGAACCTCGCTTAGAACTTGAGCCACTTGGGCCTTAAATGTCGCAAGACCAGCAAATTTGCTCATCTTCAAGTATATCCGAGATTTATTTTTTCTAATTTGGACAAATTTGCCGAAACTTTTACACTCCCTGTGGTATTCGTAACATTTTCACTTCCATCGATGGAGGTACTAACCAAGCACCCAGCCAGAACTTACGTAGTTTCAGTCCTGAAAATCTCTCCTCTGAGCGTTGCCTTGTAAGTTTGTGGCCGATTTCATTTCACGTGATCCTATTATGACCTGGGACCCAGACAAGACTCAGTGAATTCCGCCTTCCGGTGTGTTCAGCGACGCCTTGCGTTGTCAAACTAGCATGAATGTCGTAAAAGAGTTCGGCAAGGGTTTAACCACAGGTTGACTATCGCTACAGATGCAAATGCTTCACCCCCGATTCTGCACAACTTAGTTCGTTGCCATCAGCATTGCGTATTTCTACTCTTGGAAGATAGACACAAGTATTTCTAACGAGGAACGAAATCCAACATTGTCATCCTCCAGAAAGACAACAGCCCCGCATCATATATCAGTTTTGGAGCCATCCACGAGAACACGACTACATTCCTTTCCTGGTTCAGATTCTGGCTGACACTAGTCTTGGACACAGGGAAAGTCGATTTCGCATTTTTTTTTGCAGCAGATAAACTGATGTCATTGCGTCAGATGGGATGTCCATATGACCAGAGTCAAAAAACCATTGATCCGCAAGAGCCTCAAAACGCGTAGTACCAAATACCACTTCTTTTTAAACGCAAAATGGATGTGTAAGTGTAGCCCATGATATGGATATCAAGTGGAAGTGAATCCTTCTATGCGTTTAGAAAAGCCCCCATGGAGGCAAGACAGACCGCTCCTTGGAGTCTTGTCAAAACAACAGTGACGTATTTTCGTGGAAAGTAGTTAAACTAGATAACTGATGCACAGGATATAATTTCCCTTATCATACCCATGTAAGTCCAAAAGTCCCTACTATGTAACTGGAACCATGTCTTGCCGACAGCTCCTTTGCACTTTTAGAAGGCAGAACAGCGCCGCAGAATCCATAGAAGTTTATTATCCAAGATGATACCCAAATACTTAGCTTCTTTGGGGAATAGCTTCCTCCTTCTCATAAAGAGAACAACCTCAGTTTTGAGAGGATTGGCTAGATTGACAAGATCCAGGCAGTGCAGTTATGTCATCTGCAGATGCTCGAGCATAGACGTCAGAACCATGGACATAGTTAAGCAGTGAGTCGACCATCATGGACCATAGCAGTGAAAACAGAACTACTATTTACCCTGGGCATCACATGTCGATGAAAATACTCAGCGGGTATTCACTCTTGTCGAATGTGCCTATTGCATACTAAATTTCAAAGCGCAGCCTTGAGGTTTTAGTGTCCTCCAAACAAAATCTCTGGGAACTCTATCGAACGCTCTTTTCAACCCGATGAATACGATACATGCTTTTTCGACGTTATCCGTAAACTTTGGTTTACGTCATATGCCGATCTGCCTCCCACAAAGCCGCATTGACTGGCATGGAGTTTAACAATATTTTGTGTCGACTGCAGTTACTGCAGTTTCACATTCTGCTTTTGTCTTTATACAGTGGCACAAAAAAGATTCCCCTCCACTGGTGGAAAATCTCCTTGCCACCCATCACTTAATTACACAAAATCGAAAGTGATTGAACTTCAAGGTTTCCGATTGTCATCTACACTTCGGAGGAAATGTAGTCCGGTCCGGTCTACAAAATCTGTCTCTTCACCTTAATGCGCTACAGGGAAAATTGTTCTTTTAGCAACGTGTTAAAGTGTTAATAACACTTTTCCACTACTTGTAATCGGCTTATTGATTTCATCGGTTTCGCTATTTTTGCTGTACCTAGACCACGCTTGCTTTTCGCAGTTCGATTCCCCCACGTGTCCGTTTAGTTCTCCACAGATGAAAAGCTTTTCACCGCTTGACGTCCTGTTAAAGAGTTCGAAATCGCGCCAAAATATTTTATTTTCCTATTGCTCACGCAGCAGTTCAGAGGATGAGTTTCAGCCGGTCAATGTGATGAAACCTTTATTTCAAAGAAAATGAGTATAAAATTGTAATGAAAGATTAAGCAAATGCTACTGCAATAGGTCGCCTCCATTGGTAGCACGCTGATGGGCGACACATCCTGAACAAAGTTATAAGTAAACCTGTCTTTAACGCTCATCTACCATTTAGAATGCCATCTGTACCGGATACTTTCCAAAAACAGGAGCTTACACTCACAATGGGACAATTCTTCCACCAATCAACATTTGTCAGCGGGAGTCAGTTTCTAATCTTGTATTACCTCCAAGTCAAGGCGAGGTACCCCCAACAGCACCTGTAATGTATTCCTAGATACGGTTCTACAAACTGGTAAGCAGCCAAGTAAGGCCACTCTCTGGCAGGCCAAGATCTGATAACGACCACACTCTGCCATTATCGTCTCGTACCAAGCCGATGGCCCAAATGTTGCATAGGCAAAAACGAGGCCACCATAGGCAGTACGAACGGCACGTCTGGTGAGTCTCCAGTCAGTCCGTAGAATGAGTCTTACCTGGCCCACAACTCTAAGCTGTCGTTCTCTTAGTTGGATGATGTAAGGTAGGAAATTCATCCGCTCACCTATGGCTATGCCAAGATATTTGATCTTAGTCATGGACTGCTTTCAGTGGACCATGAAGTAACATTTGGCGATATTTGGCAGCACTCTCGCTCCAATTATTTCAAGTTCAGTACGAGAATAACCTTCCAGAAGGAGAAACAGATCATCCGCATAAGTGCAATATCTACAGTGGTCTGACAAATGCTCCAGTAATGGGATCCATCATGCGGTCTCATCTAAAATGGATCCTTCAGGGCAATCTCGCTCTACATCTAAACTAACCCAATCATAAAGAGATTATTCAGTTCGTGCAACCTGGTTAGAATACCTTGACAATTTAAATTTTCAAAAGCGCCCAATAAAGACACCTAAAATAAGCCTGGCACTGCTATTCTGGAAGCAGATTTTAACAAAAGACCATGCATCCACGATACCTCTGCCCTTTTGAAGCCGAATTGGACAAAAGGAACCTGCTCGGCTATACTATCTGAGAGTCATTTCACCATGACCTTTTTCTGTACTTTTCCAAGTACCGATGCCCCCATAAGATCTATGATCAGACCTAGTCCCATCAGGAGACTTCGGTAGCACAATCACCCTCGATTCCTTCCAAATTGAAGGGACACAGCTTCGGCCAATACATTTCCTGTATGTGTTAAGCAGGTATTCGGGAATAGCCTTCCAAATGGCCTTCACCATCTCTCCGATCTGCTCCAGCAGATCTCGTGAAACGATGAAGTGAGACACCGTACTCAACTTCGGCAACCCTTAGCTCAAGGCGAACCGGAGGCACCTCAAAAGAGGAAGTTTCAACACGTTTCTCTCTAGGAAAGAACTCGCCAAGCAATGCACTCAGGCAATATCTCCATGTGGATAACAAAGTGTTTTCAGACGGATGCCCCCAATATCAGCTGTCGTTTTAGTACTCCTGCAAATTGCATACAATTTGCCCCAGGGGTCGCCTGTATTGTCTGAAATAAAAGTCGTCCATTCGGATTCTTTGCACTGACTATCATTACCTAATACTTAGCAAGGCATCGCCGAGCCCAACTAAGCCAAGCTCCCGCCATTAACAGCCCGAGCGCGTTGTAATTTTCTACTTAGTTTTCGCCCCTCTTCGCTCGTTAGAAAAAGTGATACCAATATCACTTCTGCTGACACCTGCCACACCAAAACTATGCAGTTCATTTAGTTCGTTGATGACGTGAGCGCCATTAGTGATAGCTCGCTTACCAACCACTTCTCCCAGCTGTTGGTTTCTTTTACCAGGCGGTTGCCTAGTAACATCAACACCAATGACCGTGAAGTACCCCCTTCATATACTCCATGTACTCGTATGGATCAATGTCTTCGCTGAATTTGGAGTAGACGCTGACAAAAAAGATCCTGCTTAACGTCCCTTCACCCTATTGAGTGGAGTTTATGCTTAAAATAAACAAAGTTAACGTCCCTGACCAAAATTGCGGCGTTACTTCTATTGTCAGGTAAAGCTCGTATTTTTGTTGACAAAGCTAGCAACAACCCATTAGATGGATAGCACTCCTGAAGCAGGGCAACATCCTTCCTAACCGTTTGCACTACTAAGTCTACCACTACCGAGTATGCGCCCTGACAATTCTGTTGAACGATCTAGGAACTACGTGCAGGAGACAGTCAACTAATATTCGAGAGAGTTTTAGACCGCCGCGGTCGACAACGCAACATTATTTAACTCAATGGCAGTCAATGCGGAGGTCAAAAGGGTAGTGAATGCGATTACGAGTATATGAGAAGACAAGCGTACTCACTTTAACCACACACCATCAACTCCTACTACTTACCTCCGCGTGGTGACTGCTGGGTGCCTAGTACCTCGACTGGAGATGGAGCAACCAACCCCTGTAGCGTTGGGAGGGGGGGCATCTCACTATGGCACTTTCTCCTGTTTCCGGGCCAACGATAGCACTCATAGTCCGGAAGCGGGTTATTGGCTCTGGTATTTGGTCCGGCCCCTTTTGTCCTATGGGTCCCAAAAAAGGCCTTGCCGTCCAGGTTGAGGATTATGCGTAGGGCTAACTGCCCAATCACGTAAAAAAGTAATTGTTGTGATGCGACCAATAGCCTCGGATAAGGATTGGTTCACTGTTGACGACCCTGCAAAATGAACTTATCACAACGACTATCGGATCTACACGCGGAATGCTCGGACCTTGAACAGGCGCGTGCAACCGAACAATTAGCGGAGACTTTAGACTGCTATAAAGCAGATATCACCGCCATTCAGAAAGTAGGGTGGGATTGGCCGGGCAAAAGAAAACTGAAAAATTGTGATGCTTACTACGGTGATTGCTATAGGGAAAGTAAGCAGCGTCTATTTGGATGCGCATTTGTTGTAAGCGGAAGATTTAGGCAAGAAGTACTGAGCTTTCAACAAGTGAGTGAACGCCTTATAACAATCCGTATCAAAGGTAAATTCGTTAACATCAGCCTTATATACGCTCACGCCGTAACAGAGGAGAAGGACGATGCTACCAAAGTAAGTTTCTACGAACTCCTCGACAAAACCTAAGAGCAATGATCGATGTATGACGTTAAAATCGTCCTAGGCGACTTAAATGCCAATATTGGAAAGGAGGATACTCGTATCTTTGGTTGTACAATTGGAAGACATATCCTACACGACACCACGTCTGGAAACGGACTTAGGCTAATCGATTTCCCTGCGGGACGTAACGTTACTATAGCAAGAACACGGTTTCCTCAACTCAATATTCACAAGGGAACGTGGGAGACACCTGATCAGCAAACTGTTAACCAGATTGATCATGTTGCGATCGACGTAAGGCACTCCTCATGTAATTTAGATGTACGAACATTCCGAGCGGCCCACATAGACTTGAACCACTACCTAGTTGCAGCCAAGGTACGTCTGTGGATATTTCAGACGCCACAACAACGGGGATATACTATGAGGAGATTTAATGTTAAACGAACCTTTGCCGATCGCGTATCTCTCAACCACTCGATAAGTCCTTTGCAGGCAGCAGAAAGTGCTGAAGACCAGTGGCTTAGATGCCGAGAAGCTATCAGAAATGCCGCAACTGACGTGCTGGGTTTCACCCGCCTACCGCCACAAAGCCCCTGGTTTGATGAAGAGCGCCGGCAAGCACATGCAGCAAAATAACATGCCTACTAAACGGCGCTGCACAAAAGAACGAGAGCGACTCGTGAGCTCTACGAGCAAAACAGGAGGCTTTCCTGCAGAAAAAAGAAAGACCATGACGAGCACGCGAGCGAGGAAATAGAGAGGTGCTACTCCAGGTATAATGCTCGGAAGTTTTACCAAAAAGTAAAAAGAACGTGTCAGGGTAATAAGACCCGAACGAAAACCTTGTAGTAGATGCTGAGGACATGGAAAAACCATTTTTGCAGACTGCTAAACGGCGAAGACGACACAAATTCCGCTGTCAGGCAGAGCGAACCATTCAATATTGACGATTCAAGTCAAGAATTCCGTCCACCCGACCAAAATGAAGTGAGGTTAGCAAGTCGTACAAGTAGAAGGAACCGGGCCGGACGGCCTACCCGCCGAACTATTTAAGGCAGCAGGAGAATGACTTGGTAGAGAGCATACACCAACTTATTTCCAAGATTTGGTCAGATGAATTTATGCCTGATGAATGGAACCTCAGCATCGTTTGCCCGGTTTACAAGAAAGGAGACCCTCTAAACTGTGCCAACTACAGAGGTATCAGTCTCCTAAGCATAGCATATACGAATTTATTTTTTATTTTTTTTTATAATGAACGCGCGGGGTTTGTGTACCCTTAAAATATTTGTACACAGCGCGGCGAAGGAAATTTAGGGAGGAAGAAAGGATAGGTACCGATGTACATTGTTTTTAAATGTTTGTAAGCTATAACGACCAGGAAACACAGAGATCGGCAGGGCATTCCATAGGCGAGTTATACGGCTAAGGTACGAATAACGATATTTTAGAGTACGTCCGAAAGTGGGCCTGAGGGTATACTGATGAACATTCATAGCGAGGCGGGTATTGCGGGTGCGCCTGATACCATTTGTAAATGATCTGATTGGACCCTATCAATGCGGTTTTAGGCCCGGTGAGCTCACAATTGACCAATTATTCACACAACGGCAGATCCTGGAGAAAATCCAAGAAGTTCATATCGATACTCACCACCCTTTCATCGATTTTAAAGCCGCATATGACAGCATCTACGGAGACGAGTTATACAGAGCCATGTCTAGTTTTGGCATGCCTGCCAAACTCTTCCGCAGGATGGCGATGGAGAAAGCTCGCTGCTACATCAAAGTCGGTAACGACATAACTGAGACGTTTCATAGTCGAAAGAATTGTGCAAAACTCACAAGCCAACACACGGGGTACGATCTTTCAAAAGTCTGTTCAATTACTGGCATACGCCGGCGAGCTGTCACTGGTGCGTTTGCGAGTATAGGAGTTGAAGCGGCAAAATGGGTCTAGCGGCAAACGAGAGAAAAACAAAGCATATGCGTTCAACATGAAAGGATACCCAACATCGACGAATCGGCCAGAATATCACAATCGACAGCTATAACTTTGAGGTAGTAAAGGACTTTGTCTACCTCGGCTCTGCTATCAAATCTGACAACGACATCTTTTCAGAAATCAGACGAAGAATAACGCTTAGCAATCGCATTTTTTTTGGACTGAGAAGGCAACTGTGTAGTAAGGCCCGAAGATGTTCTTGTTCTGAGGGAAAAATTCTTCGTAACATATTTGGTCCCGTATGCATTGACAGGTTCTGGAGGAGGCGATTCAACGAAGTACGCTACGAGCTGTACAGCGACATCGACCTGGTCAAAAAACTGCGCATGGGGCGTTCGAGATGGTTACGATATATAGAGCAAATGAACACCAACGCTCCAGCCCACAGAATCTTCGACTCTATTCCGGAGGGACAACGCAGTAGAGGAAGGCCTAACCTTAGGTTGTGCGCGCAAGTGAAATGTGACCTCAAGCAACTTGGAGTGCGCAACTGGAGGCAGTTAGCCAAAGCCTGCACTAATTGGAGAGGCTTATTGGTTAAGACCGAGGTCCACCCCAGTGATTAAGGCAGTTAATGCGGCTTTAAGAGAAGCAGGTCGACATTTAACTCGATTCAAAGTCTTCGGGTAATTATGGAGAAACATCGCGCCCATTACATTTCAAAACGTACCTGAGGCGTATAATATATGTAAGAAAGGCGATAATAAGTTACCAATATCCGCATTGTCCTTTTTCCAAGCCCGAAAACCCAACTACTGACATTTATTGCGAAGGGGTCTTAAAGCCAAAGTGTGGGAAATGGAAATACTTCGGATTCGTCGTTAACTACCTAGAAAATTGCGACGACGATGTCTCACAAAGAATCAAAGTGCGGTGGCTTAAATGTCGCGAAAACCCCGCAGTATTTTGTGACAAAAATCGCCGCTTAAGTTTAAAAGCGTATTATATATGACAGGCATTCCTTCAGCTCTAATATTCACACAACAATGTTGGATGATGTACAGGAAATAAAAAGGAAAAATGAGAGAGCGGTAGAAACGAAAATACTATGAAGAGCCAATAGCAAACTTTAGCAAGTGAAATGGATTTGCCATATTCAGCCAAGATCGTCGAAAATTCCAGCCCAAAACCCAAAGGCCAAAAGAAAAACAGCTACCCGTAGGTCACTCAGATGAAAAGACGTCAGGGAAATCTTGGCCTCATCTGGAATGGCTTTAAGGTCTACAAGTTTAGCCAACACCAAAAGCAGCGCAGTGGCAATGTGTAACAGATACTTTTTAGAAAGATACATTAGACGTAGTTATGCACGTAACTTTTCCTTGGTTAATTTCTTATAGCTTTATAAATCGTGAATTTATCAACACCTGTTTTATCCACCCAACACCTAGATGACCCCACTGCTGGCAGCCCAACTTCTAATCGAACAGTAGACTGTGTAGCCTCTATACCAATGTTCGAAAGTTTTGAAGTAACCACGGAAGCTGAAATTACTCAATGCGTTACAGCCATAAAGTCCAATCCGATAGGTGAGGATGGTTTTCCAATTCAGTTTGTTAAACTTATTTTACCTGAAATGGTCTCCCATCTCGCTCTTGTAATAAACTGGTGCATAATTACGTCAACTTTTCCACAGCTCTGGGAATTTGCAAGAGTTTTGCCAATAGCAAAGAAAACAAATACATCTTCTCCTGTTGATTTTAGACCGGTTAGCATTCTACCTTGTCTATCAAAGGTTTTTGGAAAGGTTTTGGCAAAGCAGATAACGAAGCACCTGTCACTGAATCATTTGTTGTATGCTCAGCAATCTGGCCTTAGAGTTAACCACAGTTGTGCTACAGCTATGGTGAACCCTTTTGAAGAATTAAGGCAGGAGTATGACAGGGGTTATGTTTCGTTACTGTGTTTGCTAGACTTTTCTAAGGCATTTTATAAAGTTAATCATAAAGTTCTGTGTTGGAAGCTCAAGAATCACTTTGATTTCAGCGAAAGAGCAGTAAAATTGATCAGTAGTTTTCTCTCTGGCAGATCACAAAGGGTTAATTCTGGAAAACGTTTTTCACTGTTGAAAGAAATAAAGCAGGGAGTTCCTCAAGGCTCAATATTAGGTCCGATACTCTTCTGCATGTTTATTAGAGACCTTCCAACAGTCTGTGAACATACTTCAGTATACCCTTATGCTGACGACGTCCAACTACATTTAGCGAAGCCTTATGGTATCCTCAATGAACTTATTCTTCTCATCAATGAAGACTTAAGACATATTGCAACCTGGTCTGTAGCTAATGGGCTGCTTCTTAATCCATCAAAATCTCAAATAATACCCATTTCAAAAAATAATTTCGACCCTTGCCTCCTTCCCGATGTTTACCTTTACAATAATAAAATTAAAGCTGTGGACTCTGTCACTAGTCTGGGTTTTATTATCAACCGAAATTTGTTTGGTTACAATCACACAAATGTGGTCGTGGGTCGTATCTACGGATGTCTTTGCAAATTGTGGATCAGTGCTTATTTTACCCCTCAGGAAATAAGGCGAAAGCTGGTACAGTCTCTAGTTCTACCCCTCATAACATATGCTGAGGTGGTCTATTGCTGTCTTGAGTATTCATCCAAGCGAAAACTGCAAGTTGGCTTCAACGACGCGGTGCGTTATATCCATAATTCTGTGTTTGCCAGGGGTTTGCTTGGTTGTAGTTTGTAACAATAAATCAACGCCAGGAATTGTATGTTTTTGCACAAAATTATTATAACTCAAAGTCCGTCTTATTTGTTTAACAGACTCAATTTTACTCGCTCCTCAAGAACCATCAACCTCATTCCCTATCGTTGCAATAACCTTAACTCGTCACGTTTATTTTTCATCCATACTATAAGTCTTTGGAACTCTTTGCCCTCTCAATTGAAGAATATTTCAAATCCAACTAATTTTAAAAGTGCAATCTTTCAACATTTCTCCAACTTATCTATTTAAATTCTTTCCCTCATTATCCACTCCCTTTATTTTACTTCATTCTTTAAGCCTTGCTTCTATCCTATCTCACACTTAGATTAAGATAAATATTGTTATTCGAGTTAAGTATTGGGTATATAACTTAATTCGTGCGGTTTTTTTTTCAAAATTTTAACGTTTATTTAAGAAAAACATGTACAATAGTATTATTCAAAGTATTGCCCATCTGAAGCTATGACTTTTTCCCATCTTTCTGGCAATTTGTGGATCCCATCCCAAAAGAACTGCGCCGGCTTGGCAGCCAAGAATGAATCAAGCCAATTTTTGATATTCTGCTCTGATGTGAACCGTATTTCAGTGAGGGAGTTCTGCATCGACCGGAACAATTGGTAGTCAGAAGGGGCAAGGTCTGGGCTATAAGGCGGGTGGGGTAAGACTTCCCATCCACTGTTTTCCAAATAGTTCTTAACCGGAATAGCAACGTGGGGCCGAGCGTTGTCATGATGGAAAATTATTGCCTCGTGTCTGGTCGCATATTCCGGGCGTTTTTCGGCCACTGCTCTCTTCAAACGGATTAATTGTGTTCGGTAGCATTGTCCATTGATGGTTTCACCCGGTTTTAGCAGCTCATAATACAGCACACCCATCTGATCCCACCAAATACAGAGCATTACCTTCGCGCCATGGATATTCGGCTTTGCCGTTGATTTGTGGCTGGTTGGCCGGGTTTCACATATGATTTTTTGTGCTTGGGGTTGTCGTAATGGATCCAGTTTTCATCACCAGTAACAATCCGATGCAAAAATGACTTCCATTTGTGGCGTTCCAGCAGCATTTCGGACATGCAAAACCGCCTTTCGACGTCTCTCGGCTTGAGTTCATGTGGAACCCAATTTCCTTGCTTTTGAATATATCCAGCTGCTTTTAAGCGTTTTGAAATGGCTGCTTGAGTGACACCCAAAGATTGTGCGAGCTCTTCTTGTCTTTGACAACAATTTTCATTCAGAGTAATGCTTCCAGTTCTTCATCTTCAAACTTTTTGGCTGCCCAGGACGTTCATCGTCTTCCAAGCCAAAATCACCACTTTTAAATCGTGCAAACCGCTTTTGGCACGTTCGCTCAGCTAGCGCATGTTCACCATAAACTTCCACCAAAATACGATGACTTTCGGCAGTAGTTTTCTTCATATTAAAGTAATGAAGACGAACTCCCCGCAAAAACACTTTTTCAGGCACAAAGTTCGACATATTTGAGTGAAGAAAAATTATTGTTGTTTACGCTTCAAATGAATGACATATACTGAAATGACGTGCAATGATAGTAGCTTTCCAACGCATGATCCAATGGAATAATAACAATGGAAAAATACAAGTTACGCCATCTCTTAGCAAACCGCACGAATTAAGTTATAGACCCAATATTTTGAATTATTATAACGGATGTATATTACTAAGTAACTTAATGTATCTTAATGTACAAACCATTTAATAAATGTATTGAAATTGAAATTGAAAAAAATTGAAATTGAAAAAAACCCCATGGTAATCTGCAGGCTCAAGCAAAAAATGTTCTACCGAACATTTGTACAGCATTACTTGTGTTTTGTGTCACATAAATTTCTTGATCTTGATGGATTTCGATTAGCTTCTTGGTCTTCCGACTGTACAACCAAAACCTAGATCCCACTAAGTAAGCCAGTTAATATAATGTGAAAAAATGCCTCACTACAAAGGTTTTTTGTCGCCAATTTTACCAATTTTGGTAAATAAATTCCTTTGCATATTTTTTGTCAAATTTGGCGCAAGTTATTTCGCACTGCCATAGTCAAGGACCAAACTACTCGTATTGTACTCGTATGTCAAAATTTTCTTTCTTAAAGCAACTTTTTGTTTGTAAAGAGGTATAGCGAACCAATTGTATTTCTTGGCCAAATATTTATTTTTTTGATTACCTCTCCTGATATTTCAATTTATATTCTTAACAGAAAAACACGAATATCCACTCTTGACGGATTTACAATTGTAAACTTGTAAAAGTCCTTGGAAAAGCTGAAAGAAGAAGGAAAACTTATTTGCATTGCAAATGTAATTATGTTATAATTCTACGAGAATACACTTAAAGGACACTAATGATGTCCGTAACAGCTGGTTCCCTCAAATTGCAACTCATCTAGGAATCATCGCATTAAAAGTTTTCCTATGAATGGATTCCTGGTAATTCTCATTGTTCACCTGAGAATTTTCCTTGCTCAAATTATTATATATTGTGGCTGTCACGGCGACGTTACCATCTTTAGTCCTTTTCTACAAGTTTGTTTGGAATTTTTCTTTTTTCAAACTTCCTCAGTTACTGCTTATTTTTTTCCTGTCACTGTAGGAAAGTCACTTGACCCCCTTAAATCTGTTCGCAGGCACTTCAAAGGATCCAAGGATTCATCCAATGCTGCAGTGTCATAACTCATAACTATCTTGTTCGTAGTAGTAAACAGAAATAATTTTTCTTTTCAGTGACAGACAGGAATATCTTATTAATTTTATTACATAAACAGGGTGGGTGGGTAGATGCACTAACCAATGTTGCCATTGTTACAAGCGGAAGCAGCCCCATCCAGATAACTGTTGACATAAACTGAAGTGTTCGTACAATTGGAAGAGGACTTAAATGGATAAGGTAGGTTCATTTCTGTTCTGATTTCGTTTTAGATTGCAAGCAAGTACTCGTATCTATGCTTTTGTTACCAAAAGTCCCGGGTTGGTTCGGCAATATTTCTGGGATTTCCACCAGACACCACTGCCCAGATAACAGGAAGATCAAGATTAAAATAGGAAATCCAATCAAACACAAAGCAGATAGAAATTAGTGCATTGTTGTGCCTATGACTCCTGTTGTAGTGACAAGGACCGGATCAGGTAAGAGCAGACAGACAGGATGTTTCAGGAAATACAATTGTTGGCTTCTTCAGGAAATTAACACAGATTTGCATCACCCTCTATCACTTTATGTGATAGGAAGTGGTAAATCCTAAACATTCAGGTTGATGGTTGATTACTATAATTGACTAATATTCCTACTCACATAATTACATTGAAAAGCATGTAACGGAAATGCAGAAATGTGAGGAAGCTTGTAGTGCCTGGCATGTACAGGGTAGGTGGAGGATTGTTTCTCCCCCCTCCTCGCCAACGAAGAAATCATTTGTAAAGAGGCCAAGTCTTCTTGCATGTTTGTCCAGTGTCCAGTGATGACACCTAGGACGGCGCTGAGGTGTTTCCTATTTAGAAAGATCAAATTCAGATCCAGCTTTGGCCAGATTTGTTTGGTCGCTAGACATGTTGATAGTCCACTTTCTGGACTGTTCTTTTGTTAGCATTCAGCTTTAATGTTGATTTGCATGTAGCGATTGGTAAGCCGATGCTACCATTTTCCGGTGGGATGGATAGAGTGGTCCCAATTTCCTGGAAAGTCTCTGTGAGCCAACATAGATGAAGGTTGAACTCCTTTGTCCTCAGCTCCTCAGCTCGGCAGGTATTATACCGTCCGGACCAGCAGACTTGTATGGTTTGAAGCTATGCAGCGCCCAAAGCAGCTTGTCTTTTGTAATCAGACCATGAATTTTGATTCCGGTTGCAGTAGGCCTGTTTTGGTTGCTACTGGCCGCGAATTGGGAGCTACCTGGAAAGTGGGTGTCCAGCAGCAGGCTGGGTGATTCATTACTGAGAGGTTGTCCAAGAGTCATTGGTTTTTTTAAACAGCTAGGCATCATAGGATTTGTAGAGAGGATTTTTCTTCTCAGAGGTTTCCCTTTGTCACAGAATGATCTCCTGGATTGTCGATTTGTCTTACTCAGTTCTTTTTTGTATAATTTGAAGGATTCTTTGTATGAGTCCTAGTCAGTCACTTTTCTTGTGCTTTTTGCTAGGCTGAAAAGCTTTCTACAAATATTTCTAACCGATCCCAGTGCTTGTGTCCACCAGTGCGGCTTTTCTTATCTCTAGGTTGAATAAGTGGGCAGGAAGTGGCCATAGTCTGAATGAGATCCTGAGTGAATTCCCTGACTTTCATGTCAAGTTCGTTAGTGTCCCGTGGGAGACTTGAGTGTTCAGAGGATAGTGTTTCAAACAGTATTCTTCCGTATTTTGGTCAACCAATTCTCCAGTAATTCGAGAATGCTGGTTGGCTGGGAGAAGCATCATTCAGGCTGGATTGCATGTAACATATCTGTGATCTGAAGAAAAGTGTTCAAACGATACCACCCAGTTCGTTAGCATTTGAGTGATGTTGTCGGAGACAAGAGTGATGTCTAGCACTTCCTGTCGGTTTCTTGTCATAAAAGTGGGCTGATTGGCAAAGTTGCATACAATATAATCAAAAAGTAACTCACCTCTGTCGTTGACGTCGGTACTGCCCCATGCCGTGTGATGAGCCTTAGAGTCCCACCGGACGATGAGGCCAGTTTTTAGCCTTCCAGCTTCCAGTAGCACCTTTCCTTTCTCATCTGCGCTATCCAGAGAATGTAGTAGTAGACCCGGGGTAGCAGTTCTTGTTGACAGCTTTGCCATTGGGTTTCTGTACAAGATGCCTAAAGGTTGCTGGCAGCGCAAAGCACTGAGCAAGATTAAAGGACACTGGATCGAAAAACTATGTTACAATCTGGTTGGTAGTAGATTTTTAAGGAACCCAATGCGAAAGTTGCGCCCTTGCTACGATAATTTTACGTCACGAGACTAAGCCAATAAGCCTGATTTATTTACCGATTGTGATACCAAAAGTGTTCTTCTCACCTAGTTCTGGGTCGCCTACAACGATATTAACATTATGCTTAGGATATTCAGCAATTGAGTTTGAGCATGTCGTGTAGAGGGGAGCATGAAGACAGTCGTTGATGTCATTCTTAGTTACGTCATGCATTCATTTTGTGAACTAAGACCTAATGCAGATTGTCTGAAAGCGTTTATGATGACGACATGCCTGAAACTGAAGACCCCATACCTAAGACTGCTTCTTATGACAGCCAGAGCATTTTATCGTACTTTTTGGATTAGGATTACTTTGCGCAGTGTAGAGTCTCCACGAGTTGTTCTGCTGTATGTAGCCTGTTAAGGAATCTAGCATTTTAGGTGCACTCCTAAAAATCGTTTACATTTTTCGAGTAGAATAATCATTAAAAACCGTTTCATTCCATCGGAGGCTTTCGATTCGTATGTTTTTTTTACACTGCATTGGAGTTGACACGCTAAACTAGCTCTAAGTTTTAAGACCAAGGCCACTGTAGCACCCCTTGGACTTAAGGGACCAGCTACTCCGGTATCAGTAGCCACGTACATTTGGGTGTCCCTTATTTTTCAAAGTTAATATTTTCTAACGCATACGCTCCAATTTTTTTCATTTGACCATGAAATACTTGAAAATAAAATTTTATCTTATTTGAATCGCAGCAACCTGTGCCGAGGGTTGTCTTAAAAGTTTCCGACCGAACAATGATACAAATGATACATTTTTTTCTCAAAATGTTTTCCTATTTTTCTACATAGTCTCCTTGTAATTGTACACACTTCTCCCAGCGATGCTCCCATCTCTCTAACCCGTCCAAATAGTACTTGGCGTTTTTCTCTGCAAAATAATTGTTCACGAAGGTGATTGCCTCCTCATTTGACGAAAATCTCTGTCCTCTGGGCGCAGTTTTTAGATGAGGGAACAAAAAGAAGTCGCTTGGGGCTAGATCTGGTGAATATGGCGGATGGTCAAGCAGTTCAAACCGTAATTCATGGATTTTCGAAATGACAGCCGCTGAGGTGTAAGACGGCGCGTTGTCTTGGTGAAACAGGATTTTCTTTTTCTGCAAATGTGGCCGTTTTTCCGCAATTTCTGCCTTCAGCGTTTCAAGTAATGATGCGTAGTATACTCCTGTAATGGTTTTTCCTTTTTGAAGATAATCGATTAAGATAACTCCTTTCCTAGCCGAAAAAACAGTTTTTGCTTTTTTTGGAGCCGGCTCGCCCTTTGCAGTCCACTGTCTTGACTGAATTTTTGTTTCGGGCGGATAATGATGTATCCAAGTTTCATCTACAGTAATTAATCGGTGCCAAAACTTGGATTTATTGTGCCAAAATTGCAACAGAGCGTTGGAAATGTTCATTCGAATACGTTTTTGGGCAAACGCGGCATCCAACGCGCGAACAGCTTTCTAATGCCTAAATCTTGACTTAATATGTAACAAACACGTTCTTTGGACATTTTCATAACCTCTGCTATCTGTCTCACTTAAATTCGGCGGTCGTCTAATACTATTTGGTGAAGTTTAGCAATGTTATCGTCAGTGGTTGCAGTTTTTGGACGTACCGAACGTTCACCAGCTCCCAAGCTCTTACGGCCACGTTTAAATTCAGCTGCCCAAAATTTCACTGTGGTAAATGATGATGCAGAGTCCCCTTATTTTCGTTCTATTTGTCATTTGTTTGCGTTTTATCTAATAGTTAAGGTGCATAATAGTAAAGTTTCAACAAGAAGTATTAAAAAAAGGATTTTCTTGGTTGGTGAGATAAATCACCAAATAACTGGTGCAAAGTTACCGTCTAATCGCCAAGTTCTCTCAGTTCTTCTTTTTAATATTCGCGAAGTAAAATTGACTGTAAATGGAAGTGCAAATCTTGTGATTCGGGAGTGCATTATATTTTGGGAAAAAGCAAGAATGCCCGCCAGAGCTGTACCTATCTGTGTGAAAAAACTTGTGGATCTTTACCAAGTTTGGAGAGAGCTGCAAAAAAAACTGTGAAAAACCACAGGACGTTTATAAGCACCTCGAGGAGAAATTTCAAAGAGATTTAGATAATTTGTTGGATATCGCACACGCCGATGCTCTAGAAAAGATCAGAATAGAGGAAGACAACATTTTTCTACAAAAACAAAGAGAGCCATGTTAGAGTTAGCTAAGCAAGAAGAACGAGTAAGGCAGAGAAAAGTAAAAGAAGAGGAAAAAATACTTGACTGCCAAGAACTTCTCGACTTCATACAATGGCTCACCTCAAGATATTCACGAAACTTTGGATAAAAATTTTGCCATCCACTTCGCAAACTCAACCCGTGAGTTCGCAGTCTACCCCAAAAAAGGAGGGACGTATTTTATCACCCCTAAATTAGTTACTGCTTTAGATAGGTGTCAACTAAGTGTTAGCGATTCTGTTTACATACATCAGGCTGTAGTAGAAGCACTTGATCTCAGTTGTGAAGATTTTACAATCAACAAGTCTTATATTCAACTAATTCGGACCCAAATGAGAGAAGAAAGAGCAAAATCCATTAAATCTGATTTTGAGAACAACGTGCCTGAGATTGTGACCGTTCATTGGTATGGAAAACTGTTGCCAAATTTAAATGTGACGGGTTCAAAAGAAGAACGCCTGCCAATGCTGATTTCATTCGGAGAAAAAGAACATTTTTTAGCAGTCCCCAAGTCCGGAACTTCTACTGGCAAAGACCAAGCTCTAGCTATTTTGAATGCTATTTCTGATTGGGACCTCAAAGATAAAGTCCAGATTATGTGCTTCTATACAACGGCCTCTAATACAGGTCGCTTAAATGGGGCTTGTGTGCTCTTGGAGCAAAAAATAGAAAGAGAAATGTTACTTTTTGGTTACCGTCATTATATACATATATGAACTGGTTTTGAGATGTGTATTTGAATCAAAGATCCGCCAAGTTACAAGCAGTCCGGATATCCCGTTATTTAAGAAAATAAGAGACAATTGGAAGAACGTTGATCCAACTGCTATCCAAACATGATCTGATTTCGCAAAGAAATATTTCTGAGACAGCCATTAACGAATTAATTAACTATTATAAAAAAGAATTACTGAAACCAATTATACGTGACGATTATCGGAAATTGATTGAACTTTCTATTGTTTTTTGGGAGGAGACAATGAAAACAAATTTAAAATCAGAGCTCCTGGGGCAATACATCAGACACAGTGGATGGCAAGAGCTATTTACGCTTTAAGGATACTATATGTTTACTGCAATCCCAATTTAAAATGTGTGCTAAAGACAAGCTACCACAGCAAGATGTTTGCTTATTTATTGCAACAGCTTATTTAAAGCCCTGGCTTGGGTGCAATTTGGCAGTAAAAGCCCCGTATCAAGATTTATGCTTCTTAATAACATTGAAGAACTA
The DNA here is from genome assembly GCA_963966105.1 of Volucella zonaria. Taxonomy (NCBI): domain Eukaryota; kingdom Metazoa; phylum Arthropoda; class Insecta; order Diptera; family Syrphidae; genus Volucella; species Volucella zonaria. The sequence continues at coordinate 171,920,420 of OZ014532.1, read as the reverse complement.
TGAAACAGTCGACAAGGTGATTTCTAAAGCAACTCTGACCAAGTTCAGTCAACATTTATGTATTTATAGTATTAGAAGAAATAGCTTTATTTTCACTATATGATGATGAAGTTGATACACAATCCAAAGCTAATATTGTATCGAATTTACAAAGATAAAGTTTATATAATTTTCGGAAGAGATATGTTCCGTATTATTAAAAGAATTAGGGGGTATGCATTACGAAATTTAAAAGGAAAAAAAATCGACCATATAAGGGACACCCTAACGTACATACAATAGTTATGAATACTGTTGTTGATCCAATTCAAAAATGATCCAGTTCAGAAATTGTCCAATTTAAGTTTTTTCGCCACTATCTCTTTCCTTTCAGAGATCACTACGTCGAGAGGCTGGATCAGGCAACACCTTCAACTCCATGTCGGAAGTTCTTCTATGTTCTTTTACACAGAGAGATCCTGGCCCTCACTGGCAATTTAATCCTCCATATATAGACGTTGACATATGCAGTTTCCAGTTTCTTCGCTTGTTTGTATCGGTCCTAATCCAACGCAAAACGTAGTTCTCGCAATTATTAATTGCAATATTTCCAATACACCTTATCCACTTTTGTCCCCAGCACTCGTAAATCAAAATATCAACACGTCTTTTTTACTTTTTCATAATCTTTATGTGAATTTAACTCACCTAGCTACCGAGTATTTTTTATACTGATTGTTCACGCAAGAATTAGTAAATGTACTTGTGTTCTATTACATTATGGCAATAATTTATTACTTTAAGTTTTGAACATGAACCGTAAGATGTCGCTCTAAAATTCTCCAAATTCACCATACTCAATCGTATAGTGTTTAGTTGTTACTTATTAACATTTTAATAACCGCCTCTTCTGTTACCAACCTTCAACGAGGTAAGACCTCTTAAAGAAATAAAGAAAGCTGTTACCGGAAGATAGAACACGTTGTTATTTCTTTTATATATTTACCTACGTTGGAGAACATCCTACCAGCGCTTCAAGTTTATATTCCATACGTACACGCACATTTTGGTCCGTACGAGCAGGATCATACAATAAATTATTGGACAAGTTATTGTCATATCAAACTCGCAAGATCCCTATATCTTGCATATCTCTTCGTTCGATCTCCATATCGTGAAGATCCTATCCTAAATCAGCAAACTAATCACCAACAATCGATTAACATCTTAATCGCATCGAGGCCCAATATTATCTATATTTGCCCTACCAATCGATATTTTTACGATCAAATAAAAATATTGCGGTCAAACATCGACGTCGTCTACTGTACGATCATTGAATTAATCCCAGAAGTTCATCCAAGAGAAAAGGTCAATTTCTCTCCCGGCAATAAAAAATCTACGCTTACAGAGTTCATCATCATCAGAACATTAATCAATCATCAAAAAGACGCCAAAATACCGTTTCCCACAGAAGCCACAGACGAGAAGACCATACCAGTGTCCAGTGGATCAGTATCATTTTCTTATCAGGTGCGTGCGTATTGTTTAAGATCAGTGCATAAATTTAGTTACTCGTATTTGTAAAAAAAAAAACTTTAATGTGGGAGATTTACGTAAACAAATTTTGACAAGGTGTCTTATTCGCGTATATTTATTATTTATATGTATAATAGTTCTAGTACAAGTGCATGATAAAAGTACATATGCAAAAGGCTAAGTGACCTTCGCGCTATCCCTTCCTGGGGTGAGTTTTTGTATTGTTTTCATTTGAAAGCCAATCATTTTCAATGTAAACTCTGTAAAAACTCGCACCCCTTGCGGTTTTGCCCAAAGTTTACCCAAATTACTACTCAAGAAAGAGTTTCTACAGTAGTCGCCTTAAAGCACTGCATGAATTGCCTTGCATCCACTCATCTGATAAACGATTGTCGAAGCGTGCATACTTGTATGAAATGCAAACAACGTCATCATACATTACTACATACCAGTTCTCAAAATGAATCCACTCAACCATCCTCCAGTTCTCAACAGTCCGGCAATCAACCTATACAGTCCACTGCTAAGCCTGCTCAAATCCAAACCTTTTTCTCTCGAAATAACAATAGAGTCCTGCTAGCCACTGCCCTAGTTGAAGTCCATCACTTGGGAGATAAGTTTACAGTTAGAGCACTCGTTGATCCTGCTTCAGAGGTCACTTTCATAAATGAGAAAACACAAAGACGACTAAATCTGCCAGTGAAACCTGTTCAGGCTTCGATTTCTGGCATGAGTGAAGTTGTGACAGCAACGTCTTCGAGAATCTGCTCCTTTATTGTAGGTTCCAAACTGGATGAAGCTACAATCGAAGTCAATGCAATCGTATTGAAACGTCTTACGGGTAATCTCCCTTCATGCGAGATAAATCCTATGAAAATCGATGACTTAATTGATTTTGATCTGGCAGATCCCTTCTTTTACGAAAGTTCCAATGTTGATTTAGTGATAGGTGCTGACTTATATCCTACAATTCTAAAGCAGGGAGTTAAACACAATATATTTGGCTCGCTTTTGGCTCAAAACACCGTTTTTGGTTGGATACTTTCAGGCCCTATTCAACATAAAGATATAAATTGTTATTCAACAATCTTGTCTTATTACAGTGAGGTCTCTCTTGATCAACAAATAGCAGAATTTTGGAAAGTGGAAGAAGTACCTGAACATAAACCTCTTTCTCTTTCTGAACAATATTGTGAAGAACATTATGCTGCTACGACTACCAGAGACGTAAATGGTCGCTATATCGTTCGCCTTCCATTTAAACAACCCACTCCAGTAATTGGTCGTTCAAGAGACATTGCTCTAAGACAATTCAACCGAATGGAAGCTTCGTTAGCACGAAAACCGGAGCTGAAATTACAATATGAACAGCTCCTTCAAGAGTATATTTCACTTCAACATATGGAAGAAGTTCCTTCTTCTGAACTCGTTAAAAATAATCAAATCCGTTCATTTTATCTCCCACACCACGCTGTAGTTAAACCTGAGAGCAGTAGTACGAAAGTCAGGGTAGTTTTTAATGCATCCAACCCGACCAGTAACGGAATCAGCTTAAATGACATCTTACATGTGTGCCCTGTCCTGCAAACAGACTTGATGACGCTGATTCTAAGGTGGCGGTTCTATCGATTTGTATTTAATGCGAACATCGAAAAGATGTATCGCCAAGTTTTAGTACATCCTGAACATACGATATATCAGCGAGTCTTGTTTCGTAAACCCGATGATAGTGAGATCCTTGATTTCGAACTGAAGACAGTTACATTTGGCGTCAACTGCGCACCATATCTCGCTCTGAAAACGTTACACAGATTGGCTGGTGACGTAAGGACGACTCTTCCACTCGCTTCATCTGTTTTGCGAAGAGACTTCTATGTCGATGACGTTTTGTCGGGTGCACATGACCTTAAAACAGCCGTAGAAACTCAAAAACAATTGATCGAAGCCTTAAGCTCAGCTGGGTTTTGTCTAAGAAAATGGACAGCAAATTGCTCTGATTTTATTAATAAATTTCCTCTTTCACATCTTTACGATCAAGATTTACTTAAATTTAAAGACAAAAGTTTTACCAAAACCCTCGGTATTCAATGGAATGCCAAATCAGATTCATTTCACTTTCTTGTAAAGCTTAAAGATCTTGATTATCAAATAACAAAGCGAGCTGTGTTATCAGTAATTGCTCGGTTATTCGATCCAGCAGGATGATTAGCGCCAGTAATCATTACTGCAAAAATAATTATGCAGCAAATTTGGAAGGATGGGACGTCCTGGGACCAATCCCTTGAGCCCCTAACGTGTCATCGTTGGAGAACCTTTTTCGAAAACTTGGCTGAAATTGAATCTGTCCAAATTCCTAGATGGATTCAATACAGACCAGACACACATTCAATCCAAATTCCTGGATTTTGCGACACGTCTGAGAGCGCCTATGGTGCGGCTCTTTACATTCGTGTCCATAAAGGACCTAATTGTTGGATAAGCCATCTCTTATGCGCTAAAAGCAAAGTAGCCCCTGTTCAAAGGCTATCTTTGCCAAGAATAGAACTTTTTGGCGCCTTATTAATTTCGAAGTTAGTTAAAGGAATTCTTCCCCAACTTGGTTGCCAAACCTATAAACTTCATCTTTGGACGGACAGCTCCATTGTTTTATGTTGGTTAGAAAAACCTCCAAGTACATGGGGAACTTTTGTTGGTAATAGAGTTTCTCTTATACAAGAAACCACGTCTAACGCTAAATGGATGCACGTTCGTTCCGCTGACAACCCAGCCGATCTGGCTACGCGAGGATTAACTCCGCTGGAACTCAGGGGAAATAACTTATGGTGGACAGGCCCATCTTGACTGAGGCTGAGTCATGCTGGCCAAGACCGCCTTTTACTAGCCCTAATGAGACCGATTTAGAAAGAAGGCCCATTAAGGCACATCACAATAGGTTGTTAGTTTCCAACATTGAAGATATCATTCAACGATTTTCCTCTTTCTCAAGAGCGTTGCGAGTAATATCCTTTATTCTCCGTTTCTTCCATCGAACTCATGCTAAATTTCGATCCAAGTTTGCTTACGTATCTCACGAATTAACTCGAGAAGAATTGCTTCGCTCAAAGTATCTAATAATACGACTGACACAATCGTTACATTTCCCCATCGAATATACATGTCTGTCAAAAGGTGAACCAATACCAAGCAAATGTATTTTGGTGAATCTTAACCCTCTGATGGATTCCGACAAAATCCTTCGCGTGAACGGAAGGCTAGTACGTTCAACTCTCTCAATCAATGAAAGGTATCCTATAATCTTACCGTACCATGCTCATATAACTTTACTCATCGTTCAATTTATTCACAACGTTTCATTGCATGGTGAGAACCAACTTTTAATTCGTTTAGTGCGATGCGAGTATTGGATTCCCAAGATAAAAAACCTGACTGATTCGTCGTTGCAAGGTTTGTACCATTCACAGGAAGAAAGTTCGAACACAAATTATGGCGGCCTTGCCACTTGAACGTACAACGACATCATTGCCATTTACCATCACCGGCCTAGATTTCGCAGGCCCCTTTACACTAAAGAGCTTTTCTGGACGAAACTGTCGCCTCTCTAAGGGGTATGTGTGCTTGTTTATTTGTTTTTCGACAAAGGCGATCCACTTAGAGGCAACCAGTGATCTAACAAGCCAATCCCTTTTAGGAGCTTTAAGCCATTTTATTGCACGTCGGGGGATGCCTAAGACTATTTTTTCGGACAACGCCACAAATCTGGTTGGAGCTAGTAAATTAATCGCTAATGACTTCAAAGAGTTCAAACGCTTCCTTTCGTAAATTGACTCAGGGCACTATAGTGATGGAAATTTAGAATGGAAATTCATTCCTCCCGGTGCACCACACATGGGTGGACTTTGGGAAGCCGGGGTTAAGAGCTTCAAGACACATTTTAGAAAGGTTGCTGCTGACTACAAATTCACGTACGAGGAGTTTTCCTCTTTACTTGCCAAAGTCGAAGCTTGCCTCAATTCACATCCAATTTCCCCCCTTTCAGAAAACTGCGAGGATGTACTTCCACTTACACCTAGTCACTTTCTTCGTGGTGGACCTCTTTTGGCCCCCCCTGAAGCCAACCTTAGTGACTCTTCCTTAAATTGCATAAACAAATGGAAACAATTGAAAATAATTCACCACCAATTTTGTAGACGCTGGAAAAACGAATATCTTTTAGAGCTCCATAAACGCCACAAATGGAAGCATCCACAGCAAGACATCAAACAAGATGAATTGGTGGTAATCAGAGATGAAAGTCTCCCCCCAAACGAATGCCGCCTAGCTCGCGTTCTTAAGGTATATCCGGGAATTGATAGCAAAGTTCGCGTTGCAGATATTCGAACCCAACAAGGTATAATTACACGACCAATTGTCAAACTTTGTGTACTATCCCCAGAGTAGATACATATATTATATGTATACATAGATACTTTCATCGCTTTTCTCAATAATTTCATTTCAATTTTATAAGTAGAATTCTTCAATATGCACTGGTTTCAGATAATATGCTTGCTTGGTTTAAGTTAAGTTTGTAAATTTTATAGCTTAAATCGTTAATTTATTGTATTGTATATACATTGTATTTCTATATTCTGGATTCCCTTTCAATATTTTCTTATTCTCTATAAGCAAGGACATTATTGTAATGGCGCTAAAAATTTTGCATCATGTATTACTGCAAGGCGGCCGGCAGTGTTCACGCAAGAATTAGTAAATGTACTTGTGTTCTATTACATTATGGCAATAATTTATTACTTTAAGTTTTGAACATGAACCGTAAGATGTCGCTCTAAAATTCTCCAAATTCACCATACTCAATTGTATAGTGTTTAGTTGTTACTTATTAACATTTTAATATCCGCCTCTTCTGTTACCAACCTTCAACGAGGTAAGACCTCTTAAAGAAATAAAGAAAGCTGTTACCGGAAGATAGAACACGTTGTTATTTCTTTTATATATTTACCTACGTTGGAGAACATCCTACCAGCGCTCCAAGTGTGTATTCCATACGTACACGCACACTGATCATATTATGTTAGATCAGATCTCAGTTCTAGCTCTAAACGAGGTTCTAAAAAACTCTGTCAAAAATACTCGGGCAGCAGGCTTTTTCAATCACTGTACCAATCCAGTGAATAGACAATGAGTTCATCAGGATGTTAAATAAGAAAACATAAGCCTGTCTATTCTGCTTATAGGTCCTTGATTAAGAATTTGACTATTCAAACCGACTTCTAATTCGTTTGTACATAAAGCAATAGTTTTCTATTTCTTCTCACTTTAAGTTCTTCTCGGAGACATTTAAAACAGCATTCAATTGGATAAATAGCCTCATGCCATCAATCTTTAAACATGATGATGCCCAACAAATGAATGTAACGACCAGCTTACTTCTACTTCCTATAATCCAAGCCCATCAACCGATAATCCTTTAAGTAAACTTCTTCCTTTAATTGCCGTTCTCACAGCACACATCTCTTAGAGCAAACTGGGTCATTGTATAAAGCAAACCCTACAATACAAAGTCTATCAATATCTCCGTCCACAAGAATCACAAATGTCAACTGCAGGCAGGCGACCGCAAACAGGATCATTAATCAAATTGAACATTGCAGCATAACCACCAGGCAATCGCATCAATGTAACCAACCACTAAGTAGCCCAAGATGATTTAGCTTCATGTGTACTTCCATCAATTGTTGGAATCCTTGTTCACTTGTCACGCAAACACCTAACATTAGTTCCAGAACTATCTGTATCAAGTTTGCATCGTTATCGACATTGCTAATGCAATTACTATTCAAATAGCCAGTACTCCCCCTTAAGAAAGTGCCATTAAGAAAGTTTCCACCTTAAGCTATTACGCATAAACTCTTGTCGAACAATCAATTGCAACAGTCCTCAAACAGTAAGAGGAGCCAATTTTCACCATGTAGTAGACTTTTGCCGCCCCAAGAGCCCCTAAGAGCCCTTACAGCCCTTAAAACCTTTGCATGCTTGAAGGCATTTATTTCTATTAACCATGACGCGTCCTCTATTTACCTTTCTACACCTCGTTTTAGCTTATCGTGATTTCGGGTCATTAGGTTCGCGAGTTGATGACTTCGCACTTCCTGGCCAAGGACCTCTATCCGTACGTAGTCGTGTGACAGATGGAAATGCAATGATTTACTCCCCCGGGGTATTGTTTCTAGCTTCAAGGACGGTGTTGTGCAACCAGAAACTAGAACACTATCGACTCGAAACTTTGAAACCCCGCAAGCTGTGTTAATTTAATTTACGGAAAATGAATACTCATCGAGCAGATGCCCTAGTGAAAGTTTAGAGTTTTTTTTGCTTTCAAATTCTCAGCTTCTTCGACCATCTACACGCCCTAAAGTACGGTTGCTCTCCAAAGTCTGTTTGCCTGTACCTCGGTTGCAAGGATATTGCAAAATATATGACGTAGTTAAATTAATTATCTTCCCACCCGAGCGGTAGGGTTGTTTGTGTGTACAACATGATGAAAGCTAGAGTGGAGCAGAACAAACCTACTCGTATTACTGGTTATTGCTACCCCTGTCACATAAAATAGGTTTTATATGACGTGTAACGGATTTGTTGTGTTTGCGAGGAGCCATCGAGTGGTAAGGAATGGCTTGTGGATAGATTATTGAAGAGTTTTCTGGTGTACACAGACAATTCCCAGTGTTTATCATTCTTCAATAGAAACAGTTATCACCTTTAATTACAATTCGTCCCTCTACTAATGGTTAGGTGTAGATTCGCATGGTCCTTGTTAAAGGGTTTATTTTGAGTACGGCCAAGTGTTGTACGGTGCTGGTTGATTGTAATGGCATGTTACATGAATATGGAAATGGTAATTTGTAAGGAAGAGGAGTTTACTAACCACACTTTAGGCAGTTAGGCAAAACAAACAGTTTCAGGAACTTAATTTTTGGTTGCTACCTACCTACATACACATATGCATATATTGCCTAGGCATTTTCGTTTAGGGTGAGAACGTTTTACCAAATCCTGTGTCATTGGGAATCAAAAGGGTTGCGTTGTAATTTGGTTGTTTGGTACGAGTAGTTCCCCTTTCTTCGATAGATAGAGAGGACATTTATCCAATTTTCTCCAAAAATTAAGCAGTGTAGTTCGAAGTTATGATAAATTATACTTGTACAATATTTATATGTCAAAAAGGAATACGATCCCTGGAGGTTATTCAATTTTATCTACATCCGACTGTAGAGTAGTTCAGTGAAGAGGGACAAGGTTTTAAAGAAGTTTCGACCAGAATAATTTGAATAGGACCTCCAAGTGTTTGGTGATTGATTTCCACTTCACTTCAGCCTCACGCACTTAGCGTCTTAGAAGTACATCACATCTCCACATCATTTTGATTACTAGCGTAAAGATGCCCTCGTGAATTATAATGCATATATAGGGTATATGAATATTATTATTATTATTATTATAACTTTATTAATCAGTAATAAATTACAAGATTAATCTTAAATTACAGCACCAGCTACCAGGGCTTTGGCCTAATATGAATATCTTTAAGGACAAACTCAAGCTCTGTTGGTTCATATGAGATGAATCCAACAAATAAACTTGAAGAAGCCACTGACGGTAACGTGGGAGATTAATCCTTATACAAAGATCTTTGACGTGTAGTTAGCAGATGAAGTAGCTTAACCGTAAGTTGGATGGATGTGAATGATATAACTCTGAGTTTGCATTTTTCAATGAATTACAAATTAAAAGGTTCTGGGCCAAAATACCCCTCCTCAGAAGATACGCTGGATAGGATCAAGTATACAAAAACGGAAAAACTGCGTTATTTATCACAGCTGCCACAGAAGACTGCACATGACGCGTTGCGAATTGGTCGTGGGAGATCGGCTACTGCCAATGGTAATTGACATCAATTGATATGGGAAATGGCATCAAGATATCATTCCAAAACGTCAGCCTAGTATGCCCACACTCCCGTACCGATCAAGCTGCAGACCCTATCAAGAACGAGTTTTATGACCGCTTGTTCGAAGTATAATGTCAAAATTGTACTCGGGGACTTCAAGGCCAAAATGGTTTAGAAAAACATCTTCGCTGGGTTAGTCGGAAAGAACAGCCTCCACGACATGACAACAGAAAACGGCGTCCGGCTAATCGATTCTGCAGTAGGTCGCAATAAGGTAATATTTTCTAAATCATTCAGATCATCACAGGGGAACTTTTAATGAACAATTAAATAACAGAGTCTCGATCGTCAGGTTGAATATAAAACTTTTCTCTTATATTACGAAACAAATAGGACTAATCGAACTTTAAGTAATAAAAATCACATTTATGAAGTTCTTTGTGCAATTTCATCTAAATTCACACTTTCTGTAGCATTTCGCTCCAGAGTTTGCTTTGGCTTTTCATCATTTAATAGAATTTTACTCAGCGTTAGAAAAGGATACTCGAATGATAATGTTAAAACGATTGCTGCTACCAACGATTCCAACCATATGTATTCCAGAAAAAGAGTATCTCGTCATAGTCTGAGAAGTAGGCATCCATTCGAATGCTTCCAAAATTGATGGCCTGGACCGCCATATGAACTAGATAAGAGGAGTAAGTCAACCGTGCCAAAGGCTGCCAATAGGGATGAGACAAAAATGAATTAATTATCCCGCCAAATCCAAAATGGCATGCAAAGACAATCCATGCTACTGCCATACCCCATCCTGGCCGTTTTAGGGACTGATAAATCGCTGCTTCACGATGTTCCACTTTCTGAATTCAAAGGAAAGTATGGCCCATATATTGTGGCAAGAATAATTCCAAAACACATTATCCATCCAACGAGTTGTATCAACTTTGAAGGCTTTATTGGGTTGTTTCTATTTTTGTGCATAAAGTATCCGAATTCGATTCCGACTAATCAAACGGGGTATCTGGCGTGAGTTGGAAAATATGTCAGCGAAGATTGTCCGCGTTCTATCACTCCTATGAATGTGGTGAAGCTTTTGTCATAATACGTATAACTCATACTATGACGGTAGAAAATTTCCTACCCAATTTCCACAGCGGGATGACAACCAACGGGGAAAGGATATAGAGGTGAAAGTCAACAGCTAGATACCAAAACTGTATAATACAGCATTTCGATAATCGAAAGTAATTTTGCAAGTACAAAAGAGTTACCCACCAGTTGCTCTCGCAATCGCCTGGTATAAAAGAGAAGTACTTTTTGAATGCACCTGTTCCTACATAGTCGTAAATGGTGATATAAAAAAGCACCACACCCGCTACTGCTGGTGTAAGTCGGATGTACCGAGTAAGGTACATCAGTGGAAGATTCAATTTTCCATTTGTTTTGTCTAATTCACGAAATCCCAGCCAGGCAATTAGTAGGCCACTAACGAAGAAGAACGAGTCTACGGATACTTTTGCCATGGTAATGTGCATTGTAGATAGTGCCTTTGATCATGGCATAGTATCTAAGATATTAATAACTGACAACAATGTCGTCAAAGTGTAGCAACTATCTAACGAATATCCAACACATTGAAAGGACTAGAATACCGTGAAGACAGACTATTGAATCGGGCGATTTTATCTGGTTGATTTTGAAAAGCTTCCTGCCATTAGCGATTACAGAAAACGCAACCAATACTGGAACTTCGGGATTTCTAGAGTGTTTCATGTAAACCTCATAACTAGTGCTAAGTACAATTAGCAACGAAACGATTGACAACACTACAGTGCCAACAATTTTGGGCGCGTTAAATGGTGGCTTCTCGGCTATCAAACAATCACTTACTTTGACTTCAGAAAGTGATATATTGAAAGCAGGATCCGCCTCGGATTGAAAAATCGTTGAAATTAGGTTTGGATCGCAGACATCAGGTACACATATTTCTATATTTTGATGTAGTTCCTCAAAGCCGGATTCGTTTCTATTCCCAGTTTTGGTGCCAACTCGAATTCAGAGTTTAGTGGAATAGAAGCAAAACAATGCTGCCCCTTTACTAAGCCTGTCTCGTTGCTTAGAGTAATTGATGTCCGGATGCACTCATCGAAATTGCCTATATCGTCAAGTCCGGACGGTATATTACCCCATGAGTCTATAAATGGTAAAACGTCTAAAGCTGGAAACTGATTCACAATCTCTTCAAGACTCTGGACACACTTCACCGAAGCATACTTTCCATCACTTTGCGCCGACACATTGACGAGAGTCTGAATGTTTTGAATTACTTTAAAAAAAATGTCAGTTAGTACATCACTTGGGACAGTTACATTGTTTACAACGGATAGCGCGTGGCTTCGGACAAAAATTACACTAGAGACTAGGACTACGAGGTACAAGCGTTCTGCCATATTTACTCTTATAATTTTTTTTTTTTTTTTTTACAAAAATCGTCGGAACACGTACCTGAGCATCTCTTACGGGGTATTAATCTTAAAAAATTAAAAAACGCGATGTCAAGTTCTGATGAAGACCGACTGATTACTGTACCACTAGGCTTCAAAAACTGCGATACCATACAGCAACCTGCCGCACTCAATATGATCGAATCGTCAACCGAATCGACCATATGCTAATGTATGCGATGCATAGAAAGACATTCTAAATATGCAAATATTCAGTGGGGCAAACGTCCACTTTCTTGTTGCTACCAAATTTAACGAGAAGAAACTGCGATTCGCCCAAAAAAAGAAATTCAACATTGGAAGCCAAGCCTTAGCATGATTGGCTTTGCACACACCATCCACAAATGTCAACAATCTGTGGAACTAGTATAGCGACATCATCAAAGAGGCAGTCGGAATCATCGTAAGGTACCAGCCACTACCCACAAGGAGCCCTTGGTATGTTGATGAGTGCCTACGCCTGCAAAAGGTGATAGAAAATACATACCAGCAATCGCTACATCGCAAAACCAGGGCAGAGATGGAGGAGGAAATCTTGCGTAGAAAGAAAAGGACCTACGCAGTCTGCCAGCTCAAAGATATCGAAAAGTCCCATAATAGAAACAACATCCGGATATTTTTTCAGGAAAGATAAGCGACCGGCAGCTGGCCTCAAACCCGAACGTTGGTATCTTAACAATGGATGAAACATACTCACCGAAGGGCAGGGAATAGTAGATGTGTTTTATCAGAACCTTCAGCAACTACATCAGGCATCAGGTAGAGCGAGTGATAGGGGAAGAAGAGAACGCACAACATATCTAGCCAATGAAGAAGCTACTCCCGGCCCCCTAGTATAGAAGAGGTTGGCTCAACTATCTAAAAACTGAATACCAACAAGTCCTCCAGCTCTAATGGTCTCGCTGTGGAGCTTTTCGAACATGGAGGTGATGTTGAAGCAATGCCCGATGACCGGACTATCAGCTCTATATGCCCCATCTTCAAGAAAGGCGATCCTGTGTCTTGTAAGAACTATCGAGGTACATCCTTGCTAAATGTAGCATACAAGATTATTGTGAACGTGGCAAGCCTTTCAGCAACACACTAATCTACACGTACCAGTGTGGCTTCCGGCTTAGCAAATCGACAATCGACCAAATTTTCACACTAAAGCAAATCTTGGAAAAGACCAACGAATCTCTTTGTCGGATTTCGGCAAAGAAAAGTACTGCCATGTGATTTCTTCAATTTAATGCTGGATCAGATAGTGCGCAGGGCACGTGTTAACACGGAAAGCAGTATCTTCAACAAATCTGTCCAGCTGCTGGGATTCGGAAACGACATCGACACAATCGGTCGCTCGCCATGGGCCGTCATAGAGGCTTATATGGCAACCGAAGAACAGGCGAAAGGAGTTAGCCTTGAAGTAAAAAAAGACAAAGAGAGAAGACATCTGTCTACCGACTAGGACAAAACGTCACTGTAGACAACAGTAAGTTCGTTTTTCTGCCTCAGAGTAAACATCAACTCCACGGATGATACCCTAGTCGAGATTCAATGAACACGATGAAGGAAACTGCTAAAGAAATGGGTTCAAAACTACTAACCCGGAAGTCAAAATGCATCCTCAACAAGACATTGATCCTACCAGTTCTTCTATGTAGAGCTGTGTGGTATATGTATGATAAGTAGAAAAGCAGATCATTGAACACTTTCGAGAGAAAATAAGAAATATAAGAAAAGATACAATCGCGAACTCTATGAGCTGTATCAAGATGTGGATGTAATCCAAAGCGCTGAAACACGTCGACTACACTGGTTCTTACTTTAGCAAAGAGGGTTTTCGAATCAGAGCCCGCAGGTTCGAGGCGATGAGGAAGACCGAACCTTCGTTCAAAGGATCAAGCCATAACGGATGCCACAGCGCCTGGACAAGATAACTGGAAACAGCGCACCCGGGATCGAAGAGAGTGAAAAGCTGCTGTGTCTCAGGCAGAGTAAGTAATTAAGTAAGTACTGGGCCAAAATGATAATGCGGGTTTTATTCATTAGATATGTCCAAAGTTGTTCATGAAATGCGTATGACAGTATTCAAATGTCCTCCACGAAACCCCTTTTATGAGCGATTGCACTGGACAGGATTTTCAACGATTTTTCACATAATTCGGCCGATATTACAGGAATTTCAAGTTGGATGTTCGCCTTCATGTCGAACTTGATAGCATCGAGCTGGGATTTAAAGAGAAAAGTGTAAAGGTGTTAAATATCACGAAGGACGCGACCAATTGACAGAGCCATTTCTGTCGATAAGTCGATTGTGGCATGCTGTTTGAGATGAGTGACACCGTCATGCTGAAACCATATATCCTCGGTTAACATGGGACAACAGGGGTCTACATTAACTTTTTCCGACTCACTGGCATCCTCTCGGAAGAAGTACGCCCCAATGACCTCCGGCGTGAAAACCACACAAAACAGTAAATTTGGTTATACAATACGTGCTGTTGGAATATTTAGCCAAATGTGTACCTTGTTCCTGAAGATAATTTTGCGATGCAAATCCGGATGTTCTTCCATCTTCAGCAAAGCCCAATCAGTTGTGTGGCTGGTACTGTAGGCACTTTATCATTAAACTCCGAAAGAGGAACTTGCATAGAGTACAATGGACTAGTTCTTTCAGTCCTCTGTTCCGGCTGAAAAAATAAAAATAAAATCCAGTCAGTGATACAATGTGGCGCAAAATTAATCATACAATTTTGTTTTTGAATTTCTTTTTTACTGAATAAAAAAAATGATTTTGAGTGATTTAAATCTTTACATGGATCTTTACAATTGTTTCCGCTGAGTGTAAAAAATGATATCCGCCAAGTGACTGCCGCCAGTGTTGATACACATTTGTGACCGTTTTATCGCATTTTCCATGACTTTCCGCAAGATTTCCGGTGAGAACTGTTCGCATTCCTGTCGAATAATCTCCTTAAGGGATGCGATTGTCTGACGCTTGTTGGCATAAATGCGCGACTTCAGTAACCAAAAGAAAGACGTCTATGATGGTTAAATCGCGCGATCTTGCTAGCAATGCCAAATGGCCAAACGGTAGATTATTCGACCAGGAAACGCTTTCTTCACAATATCCAGTGTGCATCGTGGTGTGTGTGCATTTGCATCGTCTTATTGAAACCACAAATTCACCAAGCGCCGCTCATCCAATTCCGGCAGTAAGAAGTCGTTTATCATGGCCCCGTAGCATGCCAGTAGCAGTGATCGTATTGCCCTCAAAAAAATACGGCCAATCACTCCTCCCGCGTAAACGCCGCACCAAACAGTGGCTTTGAGTGGATGTAATGGCTCTTCGTGCATCACACGCGGATTTTCAGTGCCCTATAAACGAAGATTTTGCTTATTGACGTAATCGCTTAAGTAGAAATGCGCCTCTACGCTCATGATGATTTTTGGCACAAAATCGTCCTCTTCGTTGTTGAGATTGAGGATGGTTTTACAGTAATTCACATGCGATGGACGGCCAGAAGGCATTAACTGATGCACTGTTTGCACTTTGTACAGGAACATGTGTAAGTCTTTCACTAAAATTCGCTGTAGGGTCCGTCTGGTGATGCCCAATTGCGTGGCCCGTCGTCTGGTCGATGTTTCTTCGTTCTCAGCGACATGGGCAGCCACAGCTGTGATATTCTCGGCCGAACGATCAGGCCGGTGGCATCTACGCCCTGCATGGTATCCTGTAGTTCCACTCTGTTCGAGTCGAGTATCACCGGAACAGTTGCCCGTTTGGCGCGCCACGATTAGGAAATCGACGTCGAAATTCACTCTGCGCTAACATCGCCGACCGATTATTGGTCAAAAACACCGACACAATTATTCCACGCTCTTTTTTTTTTTTTTTTTGAAAAGAACTTAACATTCAAGAGGGTATTACTACTCTTAAAATGCCGGAGCACGTGTTAAGTTTTTCGGTGGTTATTTCTCTCCATGGGTGGCATCCAAGTTTTAATGGGGAGACTAAATTACTAGTGTAAATTGGAGTCGATGTTATATTTAGGCAACCATTCATCTTACAAGATTTTAGTTGCCTGAAAAAAAGTCTTTCGGTCACGGCTGTTATTGAACCCCGAACCGTCCGATTGGGAAGCCAACACACTACCACTAGAGCCACGGCTCTTGGGGAGTATAGCGCTCCATTGCTTGTCTATTTATATAGTGCAACTGCCTAGTTCACAAATCTCAAATATGATTCACGTACGATGCCATTTGCAAAAATTATACCATCTTCCGATAGGGTGATTAATCTTTCGCCACCTAGTATATGGACGTATAACCAAGCTCTTTCGCAAAATACGCCACAGTGATGTTCGAGAGATGCCCAGCTCTTAAGCTTGGCACCGAATCGATCGATTTTGGTCTTGAATTACCGACCCGCGTACAATCGCAATATACTTTTCACTTTTCTCGTTGCAACCAAGTACATCTACGGATATCTCAAACACCACGACAACGAAGAAATACTGTGAGGAGATTTAACGTCGAACGGCTGCAATCGCAGTTACGAGTAACCGCCAGGGTCTTTACCGATCGCGAAGCAGCCAACATCAAGACCAGTAGCACCGATGCCAAGAAGCCATCAGAAACGCCGCAACTGCAGTTATAATGTTCGGAAATTTCACTAAAAGGTAAAAAGGACCTATCAAGACAACAAGACCCGAACAGAGGCTTGAAGAGATGAACAGGGATACATGGTTATACGAGTAGAATCACGGTCGGTGCTGATGATATGGAAAACCCATTTCTGCAGATTGTTAAACGGCGAAGACAAACCAAATTCCGCAGTAAGACATAATGAACCAGTCAACCTGGATGATGGGAAGTCAAAATATCTGTCCAGCCGTCCAAAATGAAATGAGGATAGCAATAACCATGCTTAGGAATAGGAAGACTGCTGGACCGAACGGCCTACATATCAATCATATTTATGGCAACAGAAGATGAATTAGTAAAAGATGAAATAGAGAATTATGGTTTTTGACTTCGTTAAATGACGTCTCCAAAAATGTCAAACCATTCGCTATTGCGAGTGCCACCTGGTATACAAAAATCCCTTAAGGACATGCCAATAATTAATAAATATTTAACGTCAAATCAGCACGTCCTTGGCATTAAGTTCGATGTCTCGCCTGGGTTATATACAGAATCTTTCCGCTACGATAGGAAAATGAAGAGACCCTTAACATGGCACATGACAATGCCAGTACCAGTATCACGGATATGGACACGGACAAGACAATTTGTCTTATGCGACTTAACGCAAACATGTCTCCAAAGAACAGAGTTCACGCGCATTATTCAAATTACTAATCCCCGAATCTAGTACTTCAGACAAATAGTGCAAGTCCTTTGAATTTTCCCATTTTGGCAAAAATATCGAAGAAGCCTTCCATTTTAGATTTAAAATCATTTGAACTGCCACCACCTCCTAGGCACTATCAACCAGCGACCTCGTAAATTGCCTTCGCAAAATCTCCCCATCTCCACACCCTCTATAGAATACAGCATTGGCAAATGGCATGTTAAGCTTTTGTGTTCTCGTTGTCGTTGCTGAATCCCTGAATCCTGGCTCATCGGCCTTCTTTGGTATGTTGGCAAGCGATTATCCTCAAGCCATTGCCGGCCGAAAAACAAACTTCGACGATAAAATGTAATTGCTTTCGATTCATGTGGTTGGCATTGCTGCCAGCATCGTCGCGAGGGTTTTATATTTTTTATTTCCAATCTTCTCCACCATGGTGCACTACAATCTGCTCCTTCTCAGCGGGTGAACGACAGAGTCTGAATCTGACAGTAATGGAATTTTAATCCTTGCCTCTGGTCCATGCTGAACTGAATGGTCGATTTTTTTTTTGCACAGTCCTTTCTCTCGTCATAAATATTAACACTGATGTCAAGTGGAGGTCTGCAAATAAGTGCAGATGGTGTGGCAGGGTTTACCTTTACCATTATGACTTCACTGCAAGAACAAAGTTTTTGGCATCTCGTAGAACCTATCAAACATGCAGGAGAACAAAAGCCAATTGAAGTGCTTAGTCTTAGTTCCGGCAGCATCGAATGAAAGGAAGCTTGCTATGAAACATCCACATTTGTCCATTCGTATAGTCGTATGCTCTGCTCTCCATTTGACCAGTTCCGCTTTGCACTGGAGACAAGTGAACAATAATCCTTGATTACAAAGGCACAAAGGATTCCAGGGATACAAGTCCACCACCATTGGCAGTATCAGGGTGCTACAATTGATATTCAACAAAAAAAAAAACAAAAAAGAAATAAAAAATCGAAAACGAAAACCTTTAGAGAAAATTTGAAGCTGAATCGTTTCCTGTTGTCTGCACAACTATTGGAATTTTCCATTAGGAAAATGTCCTTTACACTTCAATCCTCCATTGTTTAAGAACCAACCAACCACACACACTCTCAGGGGTTAGCTACTGGACGATTGTCTTTTACCATATCCAATTGCCACTTGGTATGCACGAAGCCTGCACGGAAAAAAGGTCTTTCCCTCTAGTGCAGGATACATGCATGTGTAAACATACTTAGATGTCCTGCTACGAATAGTGCTATTGTTTTCATTAAAATTCACAATTGCATGCAACATGTTGAGAGCGATTTCAACACACCGGCCGACAGTAAAGCCTTTTTGTCAAGGTTCTTTCGGAAGTGATTTTATCCATTTTTCAAATGTCCTTTACCACTTTTTTTCTGATTTTTTTTGTTTTTTTTTTTCTTGTATCTTTTTGCAGTAAGTCTTCTTCGTAACTTTTTACCGTTTCCTGCCACACTTTGCACCCAAAGGCAATAAAATTATTCTGAATGCAGAAAGGATTACAATTTTTCTTTCTTGCTATCCCAGAAGTGTTCCAGGCTGAAGGTGGCTTGGCGGTAGTATACGGATATCTCTTTGCAAAATATTGTAGTTTTCTTCTTTCATTTCTCCTTTTTTTTTCATTCTATCACTTTTTGCTTTTAGCCTAAGGCTTTCGGAGTATCAACATGCCAGGAATTTCCGCTCCAGACTTTTTTTCTGGTTTTGTTTGTGTCCAAGGAACCTTGAACTGAATGGTTTTGCAGTTTAACTGCGAGGGTTCTCGTAGTTTGTTGTGGAAAAGTGAAGCAGAAACAATTAGTGCATCCTTTAGAATGCGCAGCTGAAAAGGAATAAAATTTCGTGATATATTCGGAGGTGTTTAAAAGAGTTGTTTTGGAATGACTTACAAAATCCTGAATTAATTACACTTCTGATCAATTAGCTAAGAGTCTTGGTCATATGACGACGTTGGCATTTTGTCCGGGAAGAAACTTTTCATTTGAGCCTTAAATAAATGCCTAGATGCGTTTAACCAAAACCTTATTCACGGATTGTTGGGCACTTGATGCAATACAGGCACTGAGTGGCAAACATCAATCTGAAATCAGTCGTTCGTAGACCTCCGTGGAGATTAGACGTGGTTCGGCTTTTATTTGAGTAGTGCTACTGACAAAAACGACATTTGACGAAATTAATAGGGGTCTCCAAATAGCCCAGCGGTAGTGCGCCCGGTTGCCAAGTTCAAGGTTGTGGGTTCGACTCCGAGTCGAACAGATCTTGTGTTTTTTTTTCTTTTTCTTTTTTTTTTTAATTTAAAAATAAACAATTAAAAGTGCATAATAACATCACGTGATTTATTCTGGAGAGCGTCCCGCTATGCTAATAAGTCAGGCGATATTTCCAGTGGTTCAAGCTAACCAACTGTAGTGGTCGAGCCAAGGATGAAGAGGAGGAGGAAGATGCAGCCTACTCCGAACGCAGTGAAGCGCACTTCCCTATCAGCACCAACAGAAAAGCTGCCTGTTGGAGCGAGGGAAGAGGCGCCAACTATAATAACAAGGGCAGCATCACAGCAGCAAGCAAGGCAAAAGATAATGGAAGATAAAAATATGTTCGCATCTCTGGCGGCTTCTGAGTCAGATGATGAAGAAGAAGAAGTCCAAAAAATTAACAACGATATCAAGGAGCTCCAGCAAAAAGTGCTAGCTATTAAAGCTAAGCAAATAGCAAGAAGGGAGAAGGAGCAGATAGGAGAACTCCTCGATTATCAACAGCCACAACAACAGCAACAACGAAAATCAAAACAGCAGCCTCAGCAGGCACCACAACAACAACGACAACAACAGCAGCAGAAGAGCCAGCAACAACGACAACGGAAACAACAGCAACAACAGCAATCTCAACAACAGAAACAACAACAAACAACTTCAAAAATAAGGGTTCCATCTGTAAACACTTACAAGATGGAACTCAAAGAGGCGATAGAACTATGTAAGTCGGCCCTAGGCAACAACCTTTTTATAAAAAGATTATAATTAGATAGGAATGCGATCCACTATAACACAGTGGAGCGCTATCATAAAATAAAAAAATTACTGAAGGATTCGACGACTGAGTTCTTGTTCTCCTACACCCCGAAGGGGGAGAAGCTGCAAACAATGCTGCTGAGGGGGTTAGAACTGATCCGTAGCAGCTCCTTGCACTGCTGAAAGAGAAGGAGTGCGAAGGGCTCAAATTTGTGGGGGTCAAGCCATTTGTCACGGCCAGAGCCAAAAGGGAGAAGCGGAAACTACCGTTCTTCCTGGTTCAGCTAAGTCTCAACAGCAAACTGGATGATCTAAGGAGCATCAAAGTCCTAGACTACCACGTTGTACACTGGGAAAAATTAAAGAGGAGCGAAAACATTTTACAATGTGTTCGCTGTCAAAGATTCGGGCACGCCGCGTCGAACTGGAAATGCAGCCTCGATGCGTGAAGTGTGGAAGTCAGAGGAATTGCTTTAGGTAAGGACGGAGCGTCGGAAAATAGCCAACTCTCTTGTGCCTTATGTAGGAACACGGTTCCGACCGCAAACTATCGGGGTTGTCCCAAATTCCAATACATAAAAAGAGTAAATCTGGCTCGGCAGCAGAAAGTAGAAGTTAAACGCCCACTCGTGCAGGCACAAACACCAGCCGTTACTCCCCATATTACCTACGCCCAAATGGCGGCAGGTAGGGGAAATACGGTACAGCAAGCGAAGGTTGCCTCTCTGGCCCCAGCGTCTAGAGCACCGGAACCTATACCTGACATGCTAGCTATCTTGCTCTCTATCCAGGAGCAGATGGCTCAGCTCCAACATCATATAACTGAACAGACCGCGCGGGTGGATCAAATATACGCGCTGCTTCCGGGCCTAACGCACCTCACTGAAGGTCCTTGCAGTGAATGTTAATTCACTGATTAGGCTAGAACGACCAAGCCCCTGATGTGCTTTTGGTTAGAGAAACTAAGCTTACCAAAAGACACAAACTGAGGCACAGAATATATGAAATATTACGAAGAAACCGACCCAATTCCATTCAAGTGGGAGGTGTTGCGATCTTTGTAAGGAAGGGACTGCGTTTCAAAAGAGTATACAGTCGTGTGGTACGTAGGTTTCAGATGCTGGAATCATGCGTCATGTACATCCTCTCCGTAGTGGAAAGCAGTTGTACGTGGTGTCTGTCTATGCACCTAAGGCTACTCAATCCACTTTATTCATTTCAGAGCTCGAGACACTTTTTCGATTCCTGAAGCTGGAATTGGGAGACAACTATTTTATTATCGACGGAGATTTCAACGCCAAGCATAGAGATTGGGGAAATACTACACCAAATACTAGAGGGAACCTACTATTCAATTGGCGGGGTTAGCACTGGAGCTTAAGGCGACGGATATCCCAGACACGGGTGCTATTTGGATATCCTGATGTTCGACTCACGAATACAACTAACGTGCACTAACCAACAAACTACAAACTGTCTACACATTCGTGTATGATAGTGACCATTACGGTCTCAACACCGAAATAACTGTTCCCAACGAAACTGCGGAATTGGAAGAGTTTGTTCAAAGGCATTCATTCCTACAATTATAGTAGGGTACGTTGGACACACTTCTCAAGAATACTGACAAGAGCACTCTCCTCGAATTCGCTCAACCCACCGTCCAGCAGAAATCTGTCAAACGAGGAGATTGACAGATATCTAAGACTAATGGACGGACAATCAAACGAACAATGGACAAAACGATACCTCGGTGTCAACACACTGACGATGAAGACTTATTCCGCAGCGCAACCATTGACGCACTGCACCGACATAAAAGCATCAAGACTAAAAACCTTGTACAGACATTTTACTGACAGACATAACCCGGAGATCATGACATTGAAGTCGTCGATTAAAAACCTCCAAACATTAATAAAGGAAAATTACAGAAATTCTGTAAGTTTGTATTGGAAGCTGTAAACACCACCAACCCAAATATGTTTCCGCAAATAAATAAAATATTTGGGAGGAATAATCACAGCGACCTTCCAGTTCTTAAAATCGCCCATACGACAAATAACGAACAAATACTTTTAGCAGCAGGAATAAATCCAAATGAGGCCGTTGATGATGACAACTTCTTTGTGATCGAGGATCCGCAGGAGAAGCTAGAGGCTATAGGAGCGACTTTCCAGGAAGTGTACAAGGCGAATTATATCATTGGCCCGAACCACGACCTGGAGAGTCGAGTCCTTGTGCACAACTCCTGCCTTCGAAATGAAATTGCGAATTGGCGATTCGAGAGCTCGGGTTTCACCCAGTTCAGTGACGAGAATATGGCAAATAATGTCATCACCAACGAAAGGGTATTACCACCGTTCATTTCGAAGGAAGAGCTCCAATCGATCTTCGAATCGCTTAGAAGTAAGAAATCAGTGGGAACCGATGAAATACCGAACATTGTGCTTCGACATCTCCCAATATAAGCGGTGGACATTTATACCACCCTGCTTAATAATGCAATGAATAATGCACATTATCCAGCGCATTGGAAAACTGCGGTGGTACATCCCATTCCCAAAAGGACTAAAGATACATCCAATCCGGCGAATCTCCGCTCGATCAGTCTTCTTCCAAACATCAGTAAGGTTTTCGAGAAGGTGATCAATAGAGTCCTGACTAAGTGAGTTGAGGACAAACATATCGTTCCGGATAATCAGTTCGGTTTCAAGGCAGGGCATGCTATCATTCATGCTGTGTCGAAACTGGTTTCTGATATCCAATGGAACAAAGGCAAGAACCAGTGCACTGGTGCCTGCCTGATTGACTTGGAAAAGGCCCTTGACACCGTATGGTTAGAGGGACTCTTCTTCAAGCTGGACAGGTTGGGCATTAGTAAACCACTGCTGTAAATTCTTTTTGATATGCTCTCCAGTAGACAGTTCATCGTGAAGAATGGCGATGTGACTTCCGCTGGAACATTTAACATTAAAAACGGTCTGCAACAAGGTGCGGTAATTTCGCCGATCTTATTCAGCATTTACACAAGTGATCTGATAGGTTCACTTCATCATGCCATAGCGTACGCAGACGACTTAATTGCGTACAGATCAGGTCCAAAGATTGAGGTCATTAACATACTTTTGCAACGTGACTTCGATAAAATTGAACGATATTGCGATGACTGGAAGTTGAAAATCAACTTTCAGAAATCGGAAACCATTCTGTTTAGGACGCCTTTGTGTGGGGCCTCTAGGGATACCAGAAAGAATTGGCGAAAGTTCTCTATCGTCGGACAACATGGACAGCCACTTGCTTGTCGAAATGTAGTCAGATACCTTGGGATCAGGCTGGATCAATATCTGTATTTTAACAAACATATAGATGTTGCTCTGGCCAGAGCCAGAGGTGCTTTTGCCCTTACAAGGAGACTGTTTTATAACAGCCAACTCGATGCGAGCGTGAAGGTGATCTGCTACATGGCCCTTATCCGGCCTATGCTTGTGTTTGGATGTCCCGTGTGGTTCAACGTGAGAGCAAGTTTATTGGAAAAGATTCGAGTGTTTGAGAGGGCTTGCCTTAGGGCTTGTCTTCGGTTATACAGAACACCAGAGTCTGAGTACATAAAATTCTATCGTAATGAGGTCTTGTACAATAGGGCGAACCCTATGTGGACAATTTCGTCATTAAGTTGACTCGAAGGCACATTGCAAGAGCAATGACCTCATCGAACAACCTGATCTCTGAGGCTTACTACCCTAATTATATGTATCACGAGAGAGTTCGCTTTGACGGCTATGTTCCTCCAGAAGCGTTCCTCTACCTAGATAGTAAAGGTCTGATCCAGGACAGATTGGCTGTGCCGCTAATCTTCCACGGTGCTCGAACAGCTGCGGACAGGTGATTGAACTACGACAGAGACGTCGCACGAGGCAGTGCGGAGCGTCTGCGGTTCAGTAGGGCGGTAGGGAGTCGCGACAAGAGGAATGTTGCTCAGCAGCACCTGCAATTTTGGTGGCTTTTTGAGGGAGAGGATGCTTCATCGTCGAATTCCTCCAATGCTTGGTAGCTTCATGTGAAGCAAAGTGAGTCGCCTAATTTTTTTAGCCACGGCCGGCCTACTTAGTTTTAAGTAGGAGTAAGTGAGATTTAAAAAAAAATATATATACAATATATATATACATATATTTATATATTAGGTATATATATAATATGTATATATGTTATATTTAAGTTTTATAATAAAATAAAAAAAAGAGCCCTGTTACTAAGTTTTTTCTGTAAAAAATGTTTTCTTAGTCTTAGTTAAAATGAATAGAAATAGTATAGACATAATTTAAGTGTTAGGTTTAACTTAGAGTGCCCGCATGGGGCCAGTAAGTTAGAATAAGATAATTTTAAGTTAATTAAGCTAATTTTGAAGCATTTTTTTGTCTAGCAAGTAAGAGTAAATTAAGTTAAACAATAAAAAGAAAAAACTGAACTGAACTGAATCAATCTGAAATCAATCTCAGAACCTGAGAAGAAGAACGTGCGGCGGATAAACGCTAGTGAATCAATGGCAATCGGCATAGTATGTGGATTCCCTATATGAACAGCTTCAACGTATTTGGAGCTGAGGTCAATACGAATTTTCGGGGCTGGTCAACTGCAGCTCCTATATCGCCAAACAGGCCATGAAAGATTTGGTTCAACGATCCAATAGAGGGTCTTGCTCTCCAGGTTAATGGTGGTGTGTGCTGTTGACTATCCCGATACGTACTTGGAAAACCCTGCTGCTATCAAGCACCCAATTTCATCAGATAAAAACCGATTCACTATTAATAATCTTTCAAAACGATACAATGACAACAACATTCATACGGGTGTAATGGTGTTTTTTAGAGAGTTATAAAACTTTTCATTTAAAAACACGAATTGGGTTTGAAACGATTTTAGGTATATTCTTTCATCGGCTGTTTTTGATGAGCGCATCTTTGAAGTATTCGTATTTGGGGGTCTATTGCGCAAATATTGCGCTCAATATTGCTGCGCATACACCAAAGTCCTTACATAATCCCACAAAAAGTAATTGGAAGGCGTCACACCGCTCTATCTCTATATTGTCGTACAATCAAATCCACAGTCTAAGGTTTCATGACGCATGATATGCAGTATGCACTTTGTGGTTGAAATTGAGTCTCGTTAGTCTCTTCTGGAGACTTATGCTGTGAGATAAATTGAAAAAGGCCGGCGAAGATCTATTGAACATACTACACTGATTATTACAGAGAACTGGCATATCGTCTTTTATAAGCAGTAGATTAAGTCGGACGCTTTCGGAAAGTGATGGTAATATGCGTACATAGCACTTTCCTAGGCGAAAGAGACGATGTTACATATAAATGTTTCAACGAGCTCCTCCATGGGAGCTATAATACCTGAATAGAAAAGGAGGATCTTTTTCAGAACATAGAAACGTAAACTACAGGACGGCACTTCGAAACTCCTTGTTTCTGGAAGAGTTCAGCCTACATAGCTGATGAGAAAAGAAAAGAAAAGACTCAGACTACTGTTACCTTAGCATCGTTTATTCAATTCACAAAGAAGGAACCCCTCTAAATTTCATCGCGACTTCTATCGAACTTGAGAATATTAAAAAATAAGGTTAGCTATAAAAGGGCGGGCAAAAATCCTCTTCTTTTGTCCTCCACGTGGTAATGTCTGCTCGTCTCGTAGTTTCGACTAAGGATTTACACGCTTGCTTCAATCAGGCGATGTGATCTATTAGGAAATACGTGAGGGACAAACCTAAGTCTCACTTGTAAAGCCAGGTACACGAGGCAGCCGCGTCGAAGAATAAAGTGAATAAAGAGAATTGGTATCTAACGTATCATTGCTTTATCCCAGCATGTGGACTCTGGCCGGACTGACATACCCTTTCCGGACCTACTGGTAGGATCAACATACAAAAAAACGAACCAAACATAGATAGTATACATAATAAAAATAGTACATAGATACGTAGCTGTATCGAGCATGGTAGCGGGGGTTCCAATCCAGGCACGTTATCCATAGACGAACTACTGGCTTAGAGTCAAAAAACAATAGTCGATCTCTTAGAATTCCAAGGTCCACCTGCCGTACCCCATCATCAAACGGACAACAATTCTGCTACTAGCGACTACGTTTGTAATGTCAAACAGCCCAGCTGATCACAACCCATCCTAAAAAGGTAAGTCATTTGGTACCGTCTCAAAGACCATGTACAGTAAAGCCGTTTTCATCCTCAGCAAGATTGCTTAGAGTAGGCGAGTACCGTGCATGAGAAAGATCCTGAGAGCAAGCTTAAATACCACATATTGAACACCGAAAAACAACCTAAGCAGAAGAGAGGTAAGAGAAACCGTTGTCAAGACGAGACCACACATGCCTCTAAAAGAGGCAAAGTTACCTCACCCTCAGCAACCAGCCACTCGGTCACCCCATAGCCCAAAAGCCATATCAAACAACCATCCTTCGCAGAGGTAGCGAGAAACCAGCTTTAGGTGGCACTGGTGGACGAACTCCCATCTGACGGCAAAGCAGTGCGGGCTAAGTTGGCCAGCATCGAGTTGACGGTTAACCATATCCCGAACTACCAGACGGGACGTATGCTCGGCTATGACTCTGAGGAGGTCGTCAAATGCGTAATCAGATTTCCAAGGATTTCCTTATCTTGTGCATCCCTAAAATTAGTGATGAATGCTAAGAAAGACTCTCCAATGTCTGAAGCTTCAGAACGCATGATGGTTGAGGAACCCCAAAACAAATTGCCAAACTCTTCTGCTGTCAGTAAATGAGAAGTACTCACGCAGCTGGAAACATCCGATTTCAGGCTCGGCGTACGGTTCGCTAGGCTGAAGATCTTCAGAGCAAAGATCCCGACATGATCGTCGACCACGACAAAATGGAGGGGAACCCGGTTGATCCCATTCATCAAGAAAAACAACAATTGTATACTCAGTGTCATATAATTCAATCTCCAGCACTCGAAGTGTGCTTCCTTCCTTAAGTAGAAAGACTATGGCATTGGCATCATCCAGTAAACTTGGGTCAGTGGACCGACCA
Organism: Volucella zonaria; assembly: GCA_963966105.1. NCBI lineage: Eukaryota > Metazoa > Arthropoda > Insecta > Diptera > Syrphidae > Volucella > Volucella zonaria. Next base: position 171,893,000 of record OZ014532.1, on the reverse strand, counting down.
TTCGAGGACTCCGCGACAACAAATGCAACCTTTGCAGTACCAGTAAACCTAGTATCTGCATACTAATCAAGAAGCATATCGAAGCCTCTTTATGACCCCATCTCAGGACAAATAACTTAAGAGTCGTTCAAGTGGTGGGTATAGTCCACGGCAAACCATCGCCGCCAGACGAAGCTCAGCACATGGTGTCGCACCTTCATGCCAAGAAGGAGTTCCCGCTTTTGGTATGTGATGCTTACGCAAGACACTGAAATCAACGATCGAGGTGAGTCTTTATTTGATTTCCTTATGATCTCTAATATTAATGTGTGTAATTTGGGCAACACTCCAACTTTCGTATTTACAAGCTCGGTACATTTTTGCGAATAAGAGGCAGTACTCGACCTTACACCAATAACCAACAACCCCAATTAGGGTAGAGGTAGAACTCCCTGCCTCTTTTAGAAACCTCAAGCGAACTGACTCCAAGAAATTCAGCCAAGTCTAAAACCTCAAACTTAGGAGCATCCCCGATCCTAGTATTGAACCAATGCAAGCACTGGATACAAAGGTGGGGACCTTCGTATGAAGGTAGTGAAATGAAGATCTCTCCGGTCTAAAAAAGCTGACTAGGGGCCTATTCAATATTTGCTACAAACACAAATTCTGGAAGCCTTACAAGGACCGACTTAAGATATAAAAAAAACAATAAACAAGACTAAGTCACAGGCTTGTGTAGAGTACTGCCACTCCATTGCAACTCTCAAGACTTTAGCTAGACAAGCAAATTCCTCTGAAAGAACACTCTAATCCGACATTCATCAAACGAGTCGATGGACCATGGACAGATTCCACAGCAGAATCACTGGAACTCCTAATGAACATCGATTTCCTGGGATGTAGAGATAGCGACGCTGGTGTGCAGGCAGTGCAGTTTACGTCCCCAGCACCATTAATGACTGAGGAAAAGATTGCCTGGGCCATCAACGGTTTTTTCCCCCAATAAGTCATCAGGCCTTGACGGGATTTTACCGATTATTCTCCAAAAGAACTTGAAGAAGGTGCCGCCCTTTTTAACGGCAATTTATCATGACTCCTTTTGACTCAACCACATCCCCTAGACCTGAAGACGAGTTCGAGTCGGTTTCATCACTAAAATCGACAAGAATTTCAGACCCATTAGCCCTACATCCTTCATACTCAAAACCTTAGAAGTCATACCCAGGACTCCTTCAAAAGATCTCCTCTATCGAAGTCCCAACATGCTTACTTTAAAGGTAAGCCCACGGTAACAGCACTCAATGAGGTGGTGCAGAAGATTGAGAAATCTATCCACTATAAATAGTATACTACTAAATAGTATATAGCGGCTAATGCCACCTTCGTAGCCAAAGAAGGTGCCTTCAATAATGTGAACACTGAATCCATCTGTCTCTCTGTCATGAGAATTGGCACAGAAGATTTCATCAGCAGCTGGATCATATCCATGCTAAAAACCAGAGTCATTCAGTTGCAATTGAAGAACAGCCTTATAACCAATCCGTAGACAGAGGTACCCCGCAGGGGAGCCTTACAGAGAGGACTCTGAGTAACTGCGCTTGTGCCACAAGTTGTGAATTTGGCGTTAATCCGAGTAAAACTGAACTAATGCTGTTTTGTACTTGGTACTACAAGCTTGCACGTTTTAACGACCAAACACTTACTATATCCTCCAGTGCAAGGTACCTTGGCATCATCCTTGACACAGAGCTCAACTGGAAATTAAAAATAGAACACAGGGTAAAAAAAGCATGCGTCGCTTTCTATGTCAGCAGCAAAACCGTTGGCAAAAGGTGAGACTTCAGCCTAAGATAGTCTTCTGGATGTACAGTGTCGTAGTTCGCCCCATTCTTACTTATAGATCGATCGTGTGGTTGCTCGCTTTAAGTAAGACCTACAACATCACAAAATTTAGCAGAGTCCAGCGAACAGCTGGTATTGCGTCCGCAGGGGCCCGACAAGCCCTCAACTGACAACCGACAAGCGCTACTCCATATACTGGCCCTGGATTTTCACATCAAATACATCGTTTCGTGTAGTGTTATCAGACTCAGAAAACCTATATTCTGATCCTCGAAACCCTATGACCATAGTAAACCTCTTTAACTGTTGCCCAGGGATCCGGCTTCGACCATAACTGACTACACTATACCTAAACTCAATTTTAATAATAACGGAGCAACAACAATTTACCTTCATCGAAATGCCTAGTATCGGTCTTCACCGACGGCTCCAAGATGGAATGCGGGGTTGAAGCAAGAGTCTTCTCAGCGGAGTTGAATGTATACAAATCATTCTAGACTCTTCGAATGTCTTCCAAGCGGAGGTACTTGTGATTAGAGAGGTCTGTAAGATACTAAACTCAGCACCATTACTATAAACAGCATTGAAATCTTTAACTTTTTGACAGCCAGGCTGCCATTAAAGCACTTCACTCACTTACTTCGTATTCTAAACAAGTAGAGCAGCATAAGGAAATTATAACATAGGTAAGCGCTAGGTTTCATATCACTCTCCCGGCATAAAGGGGAATGAGAGAGCCGACGTGTTAGCCAGATGTGGCTCAACCTTCGACGTCCCTCTTGCGGAGTCAATCTGCTTTCCGATGGGACTCATCAAGAGTAGAATTCTACAGCACTTTCTCTCTATTCCCAACTCTAGGTGAAACAGTCTAGAAACCTGTACAATATCCAGACTGATATAGACCACCTACAACAAAAACAGGAAGAATGACTTAATCAACAGAACTTGCACCGGGACAGCAAGAATCAAAGCAATTAGCACGGCTCACTGGCCAATTACCCACACGCTACCAAGTTATTAAGCATTCCGTTTAACCACTTCCTCGGTGACTGCCCACAACTAGCACTTAGCAAACCCTTTTTCAAGGAATTTTCGGAGATTTCTGGCATAAAATTCTGCAACATTATTACGGATCTGAAAACCACGCTCTTAGCAACACCCTTTACCATCCAGGTCACGTGAGTAGTGGTATCAATAGTTCCACCTCCCTAGCAATGAGTGAGGCAAAACTAACTATAATCTGTCAACATGTAGGATTCGACGAATTGATGAGATCTGCTCTAATAAAGACACCAGTCCTGTTCTATGGACAAATAAGAATATCAGCCCTCATTACCAGGTGAGATGAATGCACACATTTAACAACAGTTTTTGTCGTAAGTAACATTAGCAAAGGCATTACTTATACTCCCATAGAGAGCAAGGATGGCTGCATGATGACAGCACCTAGTCCTTTACCTTGGGCTCGCAAAAGAAGTAAAAAATCGTGGATCTTCTTAGCTTATAGAAGCCAATTCGATGTGAGGATGCAGCAAACCTCTCTTCCGGCCAGGGCTTGTGATTGGCTATGATTTAACATGAAACGAGAATAGATTCTCGAGAGTATTATTTGGATTATATGAGTAATTCTATCCTAATAAGGCTCTGGACAATGGGTTGAAGAATGGACAATTGTATCACTATACTGACTGTGTCATATTTGGCCACATTGTCTTTCCTATACGTTCCCTTACCTTGATGAACAAGGCACATGTGTTAGCTACGAGTTCAAATATGACAGAAATGTCGCACGTGGCAGTACGTTGGTAGTCTCAAAAGAACATAAACTAACATTGCTGGACAGGTGCCTTTACAGAAATAAAAATAGATAAAGGAGATTCTAAATAACAATACATAAATCTATTTGGTTAAAATTAATTTTTACATATTCTGCCACAACTACTAAAACATAAATACACTTTCTAGGACATTTCGTATATATCCACGTCGACAAGATTATTTGCTATAAAACACTATGCCGAATCTACATACTCAAAAGATTTTAGTAAATTTCGTCTACATCTGTCGGCTCTGCACAGACGAGTAGTATACTCGTAGGTACAATCTGATTCGTTTGAATCGTCGTCAGACCAATCGACGTAGTCACTCTCATTGAATTCAGGTTCCAGCACAACTTCATCACATTGACTATCCTCCATAGAGACTTCGACAAATGCATCCATGTAGACATCCTCTCCGACAAAACCTTCAAACGACATGATCATTGACATTGAAACCCCTTCCATTGCCAACTGTTCGATTTCTGAATGTATCCATTCTAAGGCATAGTGGTCCGATCCTTCAGCTTGAACCTTGCACGGTCCTATATATGTGACTTTTTCAGCACCGATATCTCCGACTTTCATCATGAATTCGCAGGGATCAGAATTGCCAATTGCGAAAATTCCGCGGCGATACAGATTTTCGGTGATGTCCAAGAGAAACCAATATAAGCCCCCCGTTCCGACTAGAAGGAATGTATCTTTGACGATGTCCGTCATAGCAAAGCTTAAACCATTTTCCTCGCCGACTTCTAAGACATAGTTCTCGTGTTTAGCTATGCAGTGGTAGAAGAGATCAGTGATGCAACCGGACCACTGGCAGTTGGGAAATTGACACCTTGTTTCCGTTTCCATTGTTCTTGACAGTTTCGAGGTTATAATTGTGCAACTTCTTAGGATATCGCTTATGAACTGAGCTTAAGCGGCTGGTACTGGCAAATTTATATTAAAAGGGTTCAGGTAGACAGGTAGGATGTTTGGGTTTAACTTGGGACTAATTACCTGAATAAGGTCTCAACCATTCGCTGGTAGGGAAAATCAGATGTTAATTGATTAATAACATCATAAAGAGGTTAGGGATTACCGCAAAATAAAAACGTAGCCAGCTCATAATTAGGATTGTGTTGTTCATGTAATTAAGGGCGTTTGTTGATTTTGATTCGTTAGTAAGGATTGCAATTTTTTCCCAACCCAACTGTCTTCGCGTCGTTTCTCCTCCGTATAGTAATGCCTATAGGTTCTTGGAACGTGCCAACAGATTTTTTATAGCATTCCGAACGCAAATTTAGCCTTCCCGATTCTGCTGCACACATTCAGCTCAATGCCACCCCGGTTAGCCGGGACCACACTTTCTTAGTATAGAAAGTTGTCAACTTTCTCGACCTCCTGTCCAGCAATGTTAAGTTGAGCGCAGGTGTTAGAAGTGCTAAGGGCTTTCGTTTTGGCTGTGTTTATTTTGAGCCCCACTTTGTTCGCCTCAACTTCCAGATTGTGGGCCATCAAATGAAGGTCCATTATCCGATGTGAAAGTAGGCAAATATCGTTCGCGTAGTCAAGGTGTTTAAGGCAAGATTTCATTGCCCATCGAATTCTACAGTTGCCTTCCGTCAGTACTGCATGGAATATGTACATCATTGATAACCACCAAAAATAATAATGGTGACAGTATACACCCCTGACCTACTCCATTTTGGATTTCAAAATCCTTGGACGCCTTACCATAGTGCAAAACGAGGCATTTACTGGTACCACTTTCGTATGTAGCTGAGTCAGTTTTCCTGAGAGCGTAAGGCCCACCATATAGCATCACGATTCAAACTGTCGGAAGCCTTCTCGAAGTCGATAAACAGTAAATATAGCGGAGACGTGTACTCAACGCATTGCTCTATAATGATCCGTAAGGTGTTGATGTAGTTGATGCAGGATGATCCCGCACGAAAGCCTGGCTGTTCGACATCGAGAGTTGAATCTAAATGCTCTCTGATTCGTTCCAGAATTATTCTAGCCGTTATTTTGGCTACGGCTGGAAGAACGCACATGCCTCTCCAATTTCCACACTGCATCAGGTTTTTCGGAAGCTTGATGATCATAACTCTTTTCCACGCTCTGCATATGAGCAGCTGTAGCAAATCAGCCGACGAATTTAGCGCGACTTGGTATAGTTCGGCAGGGATGCCATCAATACCCACCGCTTTGTTTTTCTTGAGGGACCTGATTGCTGCCATTATTTCGGTTCTACTGGTGTCCTCGGAAAACTCATTCGGATTCGGGATCACAGCACCATCGTCTAAGTGGTTTACAACCGTAGAAAACTGTTCTCTCCATCTAATGAGTTGTTCTTAATCCGAAATCACTAGATTACCATCTACAATTTGGTGATTTTGTAGACAGCGCTACTGTCGCACCTGTTTACTGCTTCTTCTGCCATTCAAGCCAGAGTGTTGATGTACTGACGCTTGTCATGTCTTACACTACGCTGAACTTCCTTCTTCTTCACACGATATTGGACTTCTGGCCTGGTTCTCTCAACTGCTAGGGTGGCTGCAGTCCGGTCTTTGTACGCTCCTCAATCTGTCGCCAGGTTTCAGCCAAAAGCCATGTGCGGTGACTTTTCTGCCTTTTACTGACATAGGTGCTTGCCTCAGTTGCAAACACATTTTTGAGAGCATTCCAGTGGTCGTCCACGCTATTCTGTGTTGTGCTGCTGGTTGTTTCTCCTTCTAAGGCAAGGTGGGCCCTGAGCTGTTGGCGCACTTGCGGATCCCTGAACCTATCGGCATTGCATCTGGTTGTTTTGAGCAAGTTTGAGCGGTTGCTGTTGACGAATGCAGTACGAAGACGTATATGAGCTAACATAAGATGGTGATCGCGATATTGTCCAATGTCTGCTCCGCATCTGTTTGGGACGCCTGGAAGGCAATTTCTAAAGAATCGGATGGTTTGATTTCTATAAGATCTTGGCAAATGCAGCTGTATCAACTGTTCATTCAAAACACTCCCAATGTAGGTGCAGTCATTTCATACAAGCTGGAAGTCAGATACCATAAGGCTTCCCGTGAAAGTTGTGAGCAAATTGTTGAAAATTAGGAACCATTGTGTTCAAACGCTGCTTCAAATGCCTCGCGTTCGGACACTTTGCCACAACTTTTAAAATCTCTCATGACCAAACGGGTTTGTGCGTTAGGTGCGGGAAAGCAGCCACAAATTAAAAGACTGCAAAGTCAGGCCAAATTGTTGACTTTGCGAGGCCGAACGTCGAATATGAACATATAACTGATAGCAGGGGCTGTCCATAATATACAAACGCTGCGAAAATATGTCCAAAAATACGTGAATATCCTGCTGCTAAATCATAATCATTGCAAAGCTGATCACGATCAAACGATTCGTGAATTCAAATTTACATACCGATTCTCAACAAGCAATACAGAAACCTAACTGGCAAAAATTGACTTACCAACGCAACAAGTCCGTCAGCTATTTGGGTTTGCGGGAACGCATACAAGATTGTACGTCTGAAACCGTTCACATCCATCAACATGGTTTCTGGCCAGTAAAGTCCACAATCGACTAACTTTTGACACTCTGGCCGATCTTGGAAAAAACTCAGCAAACTCATATTGATTTCGTTATCGATTTTAAAGCATTATAGAGACAATCATTTATAGGGACAATGTATATAGAGCCTTGCCAAAACCGTTCGTCTGTTCAGAATGACGATGGAGAACGCTCGCTGCATTCCGTTAAGATTGGTAGGGACTTAACCGAGTTCTTTGATGTCAGAAAAAGTTTTAGATAAGGTAGGTGACCCGCTGTCATCTGATTTCTTTATCATCTTATTTGAAAGAGTTGAGCAAAACTCACAAGCGAAGACCAGTCACACTACTAGCATACGCCGATGATATGGACATTGCTGACCGAATGACCCTGGCTGTCACCGGGGCGTTTGCTAGTAATGAAACGGCTAAAATGAATTTAGCGGTAAATGAAACCGAAACCATGTATGCGAACATACAACAGCGACAAAATAGATAGATCGTCATAGTCGACAGCTATAATTCCGAGGTAGTAAATGACTTCGTCTACCTTGTCTCTGCTATGAATTTTGCCAACGAGATCTCAGCAGAAATAAAACGAAGAATCACAGCGATGCGCAACGCTTCTTTGGGCTAAGAAGGCAAAGGCAATAAGAAGGCAATTGAGAAAGCGGATATAGATTTCCTCTTTCGTTTCGAGGGAAAAATCATTCGGAAAATATTCGGTCCGACGTGCACTGACGGGGTGTGAAGGGGAACATCCAACAACAAATTATACGAGCTGTACATCGACATCGATCTAGTTAGAAAACGATGCATTAGTCGCCTGAGATGGCTAGGACAGTAGAGCGAATGGACACCAATGCCGGTCAATCTTCGGCTCTAACCCTGGGGGACAGCGGAATTGAGGAAAACCTTGTTTTAGGTGGCGTGCTTTACTAGAGTAGGACCGACTTCTAGTGTGTAACTGGAGGCAGCTAACTAAGTGGTTTGTTAGTTGAGAACTAGGACCCAAAATGTAGCGCTACCTAAGTAAGTATGTACCAAAGCTAGATGGAACTTCTGATTGTACTATTCTATAATATGTTCGCTTGCGGTACCAGTTCAACAAATAAAGAATCCCAGGGATAGCTATAGATTTTTGACAAAACATAGGCCTACTTTAGTGGAAAAATAAAAGCAAACCTTATCTACTGGACATTAGACTCGCACAGAGTAAGTGCTGTACATACATATCTGAAAGGCTTTTACATGAATCAATTCATGCCTAACAGTTTCGTCTGTTTCATTAGATGAAACTTCAAGCTTGGCGGTATGTTAATCTGGTGCTTATTAGAGCTTGTCCTTTATCGGTTTCTACCGTAAAATATCAATATTCCTATGGACGGGCTCATCCTTTTACTTTAGTCAAACCTTCTAACGTTTTTCTCTGTTTACGAACAAATAAATTTCCAAATAACCCCTCTGGCACTTTTGCACACGGCAGTACTAGACCCAGAATGCACCTCATATGAGTGTGTCCCTTTGTGTGATAATAAAAATTTACCAAAGCGTGGAAGCAAAAGTTCATATAAAAGGGAAATCTTCCTCGACAAAGCAAACAATTCTGTTTTTTTTTGTTTTCTGTTTTACTTCAACCCATCACAAAAGCACTTTAAACTCAGCCAGTGAAACTTCATCATATCCAAGTTAATTGAATATCCTGTAGAATAAAAATAAAAGCTGCTGAATTTATTCTTTTAATTAAAATCCATTCATTTCAATTATTCATCCTGATATCTCTCGCCTGGTCTCGACCGGTCTCGAACGATATCGCCTCTCCATTTTCGAGGGACGAAGTCCTATTGTTTGATTATCCACTTTCATTCCATTACTATTATGAGAAAATTTAACAAAGAAAAAATTATAACCTCCTGCCTTTGGATGCTGTAACTAATCTGGTATTACCATTTTTCAATAATCCGGTATCCCGCTGCTGCGAATTTAATTCCCATTCATTTGTAATTAGCAAATTGTTTTTTTTTTCTTTAGTTTTAACTTAAATATACTTAAGTCCCAAAACCGTCGTCTTTTGGAATTTTCCTACTTACGCCTCAACAATCTCATTACATTGCTTTTTCCGGTCCAGAAGCAATAAATCTTACCCCCATACCATCTGGTGAATGCCAAATTTCCAGCTGCAATTTTTGATGGAGAGATACAGATATTTGCAAGTGTTCAATCCATATTCGTACTTCAAAATAGTTGACTCGACGATTAGCGACAGTTGGCACTAGTTATGGGAATCGAAATGGAAATGTATGCTGCAGAGCAATTGATGGATGGAATTTTCCACATCGACAGCAATTTCAATTCAATGGAATGCAATATTGCACCCGGTCAACAAATTGTCACAAAGGAATCGAAAGTAGTTATGGAAGTGATGTGACAATTTGCTTGGCGCTTTGACAAAATTTGGAAAAATTGACACCGATTTGGATATGTTAGAAGTACTGTTGCCAGGTCATGTGAAAAATTTTCACTTTGCCACTTTTGAAATATGAGGTGATGGTTTTTCCAATTGTCATGTTTCAGCAGCTGTCAACGATACCAATCACATCCAGCTATCAAAATATTCCGTAAGGTTTACCATTTCATCATACATCGTTTTACGTTTGCCGAAAGTTGGGAAGTTATTAAAAAATATTATCGAAAGCCCGATTCTGTTGTAAATAGGCAACGTGAATTTCGACGTGAGGTCGGCCGTCATCATGGCTTCAGTGTGCAGGTCGTTCGTCGCACCGTGGAAAAATTTGAGCTTCAGTACACTCTTTTTTATCTTAAGCCACCAATCAGACATAGATTGGTGCGAAATGAAGAAAAAATAGTTGCCGTAGCGGCCATGTCGAAGAAGACCCAGAAATATTTATTCGGCCCCGATCAGCTGAATTGGACATCGTCGGAGAGTCAATCGGGCTTATTTTGCGATTGGATTTGGGCCTACATCCATATAGAATTATGCTGACGTAAGAATTGAAGCCGTGACTTTGCTAGTTTATATTAAAAATAATATTCAGTATTCCAGAATTAATAAAGATACTGAATACTACGAAAATGTACATCTAGAAATGGATGGTAAAAGCGGCGATTTATAGGCCGCCTAAGTTAAACATCACACAATTTGTTGTAGAACTGGACAACCATATGAAACCAAAAATGAAAGGGAATTTATCGTTTTGGGTGATGCGAATATTAAATGACCCCAAGTTAGTAAGTATTTAGAAATAATGACTCCAAAGGGCTTAATGAATGTTATAAATCAACCAACTCGGGTTAACATAACAGCCAATACCTCGACAATAACTGATCATATTTTTGTTAGCATTATGAAACATGATATTGTATCGGCCGTTATTGAAACCGATATATCAGATCACTATGCAACATTATATGCTACAAAAGGAAGAAATCCCTGTAAAAATCAACCAATTTAGAGCTAATCAACTAATTAGGGAAACAAACTGGCAAAGATTAAGTGAAAAACATGACGTTGAGCGACTATACAATATATTTGTGAACAAAATGAAGGATATATACACGCAATCAAAAAATATAGCAAATACGAAAAATCGCAAACAAAAAACATGGATGACTCCTGATGTAACTAGAATATGGAAAAGAAGAGACGAGCTCTACAGGAAATGGGAAAACAACCCACTAAACCGAGGATACGAAACTGAGTATAAACAATGTAGAAATGTTGTGAATAAAAATATTCTATATAACTAAGACTAACTTCTACAAAGAAAGATTTTCGAACGCCAAAAATGACCCGAGAAAAATAAGGAAAGTGTTAAATGAACTTATGGGGCGAAAAAAGAGATCGAAAGATGAGATAATTAGGAACAATTTTCCGGTGAATACGAAACTAACGAACTTAGTAGAGAAATTTGCGGAACAATTCTCTAGTCAAGCATCCAAGTTCACAAAACCTCTTCCCATGAAAATATACATCTCGTACAATCAATCTATGTAGAGGAAGCCAGCGAAGCAGAAGTTTACGGAATGTTGTGCTGTTTAAAAACCGGCAAAGGACCTTGTGTTCCGAAGTTATTAAAAACGTCGATAATATGCCCTATATACAAGGGGGGAGTGAAAAACCAGATATAGGCCTATCGCAATTCTGCCTGTTGTAGAAAAATGCCTTGAGGAAATAATAATACGAAGACTAACAAATTTCATAGAAAAGCATAGAGTTTTACAGTCAAACCAATATGGCTTCCAAAAAAATACAATAAAAGCACTGGGTTACTACTGGAGATCTCGCAAATGTGATTAACGCAGGTCTAAACAAAAACCATCATGTTCTAGTCATGTTCTTAGACTTCAGCAAGGCCTTTGATACATTAAGCCATGAGAAAATCATCGAAAGCCTCAACCGAATTGGCGTAAGAGGGACCTTGGCAAAGTGGGTAGAGAATTACCTATCGGGAAGAAAAATAAGGGTAAAAGTGAGAAACACACTGAGCCAAGAAAAGCAGAGTCTGTATGGTGTACCACAAGGTTCAAAACTGGGACCAATCCTCCTCGTCTTGTATACGAACGAGCTTTTTCGTGTGCTTAAGAAAAGTACAGTCTTGGCATACGCCGATGACCTAGCAATAATTGTTAAACACAAGTACACTAATACTGCGATCTCGATAATGCAAGGTGAATTTAATAGCGTCTTAAAATGGTGTCACGATCAAGGACTTGTGATTAATGCTGTAAAAACGAAACTGATGCACATATGCATGCCATACTAGCCCGAAATATCCATTAGCATATATCATCAAAACGAAGTCTGCCCAACGACAACGAAAAGTGATGCTATTGAAGTAGTTAAGACTATAAAGTATCTGGGAGTTGTAATTGACGATCACATCTTATGGCATGAATAAGTCAATAAGATACGGATGCAACTTAAAAATGCGGTTTTTGCGATGGTGTATCTCAAAAGATACACAAGCGTAGAGGTGCAGAAGCAAGTGTACCTTTCACTTGCTGAATCCCGTTTAAGATACGGAATACAGGCGTGGGGAAATACGTCCAAAACACATATAGATAGGATATTACCATATATCTTCAGCATCGATTATTTAAAATTATGAATACTAATAATTTTGTTTTAAAGGTCCTCGATGTTAACGGTATATTTAACCTGACAATGCTGTTACGCTATTATGACGATAAACGCTATCACCAAAAAATACGTCATAATCAGAATACAAGAAAACGAGCTCAGGGACTTCTGGAAATTCCTGAAACTTTTAACAACTATGGGAGAAGACATTCAAGCTACGCCATACCACAACTGATGAATGATCTACCAGCTAATATAAAAAACATAGTGAATTTCAAAAAAAGTAGAAAAGTATTAAAACTTTATTTCCTTAATCTGTATTATGTAATTTAAAATACTAAAAAAATTAATTTTGCTTAATCGTAATTATTTCTTTTTTTTTTAATTTTTTAAAACTAAAGTCAACTGAATTAAATAACAAAATTTTAATTATTTAAATAAGTTTCGCAATCGATAGATTTTTAAAAAAACTATTGTAAAAGATCAATCACCTGCAGATAAGCAACATGCTCTGCGGGTCACTTAAATTATTGTAACGTTTTTAAAGAAAAAAAATGTAAATAAATAAATAAAAATAAAATAAAAAGTAATTGGGCGTTGGAAATGTTGGCCCGGAGATCCGGATTTTGACCAAAAAATCATCTCCCACGAGGCCCATTTTTGGCTCAGCGGCTATGTCAACGAGCAAAATCGCCGTTATTGGATCGGACACAATCCACAAGTATTCGGCCAAGCATCAATGTGTCCACAAAGATTGACTGTTTAGTGGGTTTTATGGGATGGCGGCAGCATCGGATCTTGTTTCTTTCGAAATGAGGAAGGTGACACCTTTACCGTCAATAGTCTCAGGTATAGAGCGATGTTAACTGACTTTCTGTGAAGGAGAAATTTGGCGACTGGATCATCTTACGGCAAGCGTTCATCAATTAGCCGGCTCCGTCATTTGATTTGACACCACTCGGTTATTTTCTCCTGGGCTACGTCAAGTCTTTAGTCTACGCTAACAAGCCAACCACTTTGGACGAGCTCGAGGCCAACATATGACACGCTATGGCCATAATAACGCCGTGAATATTGGACCTAGTCATCAAAAATTGGACCGGCCGCTTGAAGCACTCCCAGCGAAGCCGAGGTGACCATTTAAATATGGCTTGAACGTAGCTGCAAGACAAAGCCAGAATCAATTTTATATCTCACACCGATGTTGTTTTATTTAAATTGTTTTTCCTCTTTTTCTTACCTGGTCGCCCTTTATACTAAAAAATAAAAAAATTCTCGAAACATCGTTTTTTTTTTTGAAAAAAAATTACTCTTCGGACACCTTACCACGAATTTTCATCAGTTTTGGGTATTTTTTGGAATTCTACGTTATGTTTTTTCAGCTCAATCCTTCGCATTTTATTCAACATGGCTTGGTATGGTTTAGGGGCTACAACATCTCTAAGGCCGTGATATCATCATACAGATACAATTTTCTTTCTAGTGACGAACGGCTAGGTACGATAAGTGAAGGTCAACCGTTCGGCAACTTAGTCGTTAATCGCAGATGAAATTCTTTGCATATTATTTAATTTGTGGGACTTAGTGATACCTAAAACGTTCACAGAATTAATTGAAATGATAATCGCGACAATTTATTTGGTAATCTTTTATAGAAACCTTTGAAATGAGTATCCCACGTTAAATTTGTATGGCTAGATCCAATGACAACGTCTTCGAAATCTTGGTAGAACGGTCACAGCTGAACGTCGCCCATGAGGAGGAAGTTTAAGGATATCGATTCATTTAGGCCAGAATCTACCAGGAACACTAAATAAGTTGGAAACACCAACCCACTTAGGCCTCTTGGCCCATTGTGATGCGACATAGATCTATGACCCTCTTACTAATGGAACCAGTTTGAACTTACGATGAAGCGTAGGAGACTGTTTATATATTCTTTAGATCGTTTAAGTCATTGAAAGAAGAAAGCTCCTAAGTGAAGTTTTCTTCCCTGGAAGAGAGCTGGACATGTACAGAGTAGGTTTAGGATTGTCTCCTCTTCCTCCTCGTCAATGCAGCATCTACAGGAATTGTTTGTACAAGCGCCAAGCCTTCTTGCATGAGGGTGATCTGTAAACCGACGATTGAGTAAATCAACTTTTTTTTTTTTCTTGAAATTAGTCAAATGTAGACGAGTCTTCATGTAGGTTGCTCAATCAGACGATCTTGAAGGATATTCGTGCTGTTGTCAAATTGTTAATTACTCAACCACTGTTGTTTATTAGTCATTACAATAAAAAAAGGTCATTGATGGGTTATTACCAACTTTTCCTTATCTAGGTCTTCTTATCTGGGCATCTTTTCATTTATCCTGTCTAAGACTATTTCTGGGATCATAGTTTGCTTTGACATGGTTAACATCAACTAGAAATTAGGTCGATACAGACTATTAAGTGCCATTTACAAATGCGAGAAGACACCTCACCAACTAATTTGATGAGAAGAGAACCCTATGTCTGAAATCATTTACCTGCTTCCTTTTACGGTTTCTTGAGATGTGTCTTAGCTCTTCACAGCTTCGTACTTTTTCTTCGACTTGTGTCTCCGTCGATTCGTTTTTCTTCCGTTCTTATGGAGAAAATTTTTAAGAAGTTCTGTAGACACCGATTCAAAAACGTTGTGAAAATGGTGGACATTTTCCATGTGCTGCATGCGTACAACAGTACTGATTCAATACTTTATCGGAACAGCTGCAGCTTGGTCTTTAAGCTGATAGCATTGCTTGTCCATATTTTGAACAACATATCGAACACTGATTTTGGCTTGTTTAATTGCTTGATTCAGATAGTTCAGTCTCATCTTTTTCGTAGACGATACTCCCAGTGTGTTAGAAACACATTTTCCTCTCTACTAGTTGTCTTGCTGTGAGGTTGAGGACGAAAGACTGATGATTATAGTTTTGACGTTGATCTTTAGTCGACCGGCGCTTACTTCCCTCTCAGATTGTTATTTGGTGGAGTATTGCGCTTTTAATGTTAGAGTCCATTGAATTCCTCAGATTTCCGTCGATAGATAAGTTCGAAACCCTTGTCGAATGCTGCTCAGGATTTCAAATTGCTCCGATGCTTTCCTCCATGCAGGGTTAGCATGGCTCAGCTCATTTAGGAAGTAAAAACGCCTCAGCTCAGTTTACTTTGATTTACAAAAAATCCTTGCTGTGTTATAACATACTCGTAGCGTTAGTATTATCGTCGAACCTAGTACTAGCAAATGTTCAGGTACACGAAATGAACACATTCATTTTCAAGAGCCATTGAACGCACCCACTCCAACTTGACGGCTATTTGACAAGTGACGTTTATGCTAATTTCCCGCGTAAAAAGTTTTTGACATCAGTTGTTTGCAATCATGGAATGAGGCTCGCTCGAAAATCGTGTTATCGTAATTGTCCTGCAAAAATGCGGCTACGAAAAAGGCGAAATCTTTCGGATGCTGTGGCCACTGAATATCACACGAAACTTTGTGTATCGTACCGTGAAAGTTATTTGATGATACTGGTGGAATAGGTGAGATGTTCCTTATTTAGAAGGATCAGATTCTTAGAACGATTCAGATCCAGCTTTGCCCAGATCTGTTTGGTCTGTAGACATATTGGTCCAAACAGTCCACCAAGGTATGTTCTTTTATTGGCATCCAGCTTTTCCGGTAGAATAGATAGAGTGGTTCCAATTTTGGCGAGTTCATCGGCCCTACGGTTCCCTGGAATGTCTCTGTGGTACTGCACCCAGCTGCAGTTGCAGCTACTTGCCTGCTGAAGATATCGAGAGGTGTCAGGTGAACCAGATGTCTATTGTAGCAGAGGGAGTAGACCGTAAGGCTCCGCTTTGGCATCGACATGCTGTTCTTTGGACTCTGCTTAGTTTGCTGCAGTTGATTGCATTGTCTAAGGCCGGCCACCAGACAGCAATCCCGTAGGTGAGTATCGGTCTTATGACTGAGATATATAGCCAGTGGGTTATGCGAAGTTGAAGGCTATATTTATTCCCAATGGTTTTTTTTGCAAGGGAATAAAGCTACTGACTCTTTCTTGAAAGTTACTTTTCCGTTTCCAGTTTAGTATCCTGTCAAAAATGAGACACAGATATTTTGCTGCATCGAAAAAGACTAAACTGCTACCGTTTATTGAGGTAGGGTCTATAATTGGAATTTTGTATTTCCTGGAAAAGAGGACAAGATCAGTTTTATGGGGGCTTACTCCCAATCCACAGCGATCTGCCCACCGGATTAATCTGTTAGGATTTAGTGGAAGGAATTCCTTAATGGTTTTAAGACACCGCCTTGCGGCGTACCTCTGCTAACACATCTTTAAGCAGAAGCCCCACCCAGTTTGGGGATGATTATCCTGCTTTTTAGCATAAGACTGATCACCTCCCCAAGTGAGTCATCTACCTGCACAGTTGACAGCGCAGTCGTGATTGCGGATGTGTTGACGTTGTTAAAGGCACCTTCTATGTAAAGGAAAGCAACCATTGTGTACTCTCTAAATTGTAGAGATCGTTCGATGTGGCTGGTTAGTGAATGCACAGCCATTTCCACCGACTTTCCATTACAGTAGGCATGTTGGGCTGTTGACAAAAGTCGTGGACCAACTCTAGATCATACTCGTATATGGATATCAATCAGTCGTTCTAGGGTTTTTAGAAGGAAAGATAATAGACTTATGGATTTGAGGTCCTTTGGGACAACATGACAGCACTTTCTGGCTTTGGGAATGAAAACTACATTGACTTCTTTCCATGACAGTGGAGTGTAGATCAACACAGCTCCTCATGATATTCTCAGCGTAGGCAGGATAATATCTGAGGACTTTGTAGCTCGACAAGTATTGTACCGTCCGAACTAGCGGACTTATATGGTTACGATTGCAGTAGTCCTGTTTGGCTTGCTACTGGCCGTGAATTGGCATCTAGCTGGAAAGTGGGCGTCCGGTAGCAGATTGAGTGAGGTTGTCCAAGATCCATTGGGTTTTTTTCAAACAGCTAGGCATCATAGAATTTGTAGATAGGATTTTTCTTAGCCGCGATTCCTCAGAGATTTCTGTGATTTTGTCACAGAATGATGTCCAAGGTTGTCGCTTTTGCCTTCCTCAGTTTCTTGTGTTTTTTGGTAGGTTGAAAAGTTTTCTGCAAGTGTTTCTAAGCAGTCCCAGTGCTGATGTTCCTCCAGGTTCAATAAGAGGCCAGGATGCAGCAATTGCCTGATTGAGAGCCAGGGTAAATTCCTTGACTTTCATGTCAAGCTCGTTGATGTCGCGCGGGGGACTTGGGTGTTCAGAGGATATTGTTTCTGACAGTATTCCTCTGTATTTTGGCCAATCAGAACCGAATCATGCCTTTAGTCTGCGTCAGAGGGTTAAGGGATTCCTTATTGATCACGATCAAGGCGCATCTATAAGAACTCCTTAGTTCTTCCAGTTTCGATACTTTCCAATCATGAGTCGGAAGGGTCGGGTTGTTTAGCCTGATGATCTTCAGAATGCTTTCTGGGGAGGAGGGTTCGGCTGGAATCCAGGTGCGAGTTCAAGGTCTACTAGGGATATGCTCCATAGACTTGACCTCGAGTTTTGCACGTGGCCAAATCTTATCCATCTATGGCTTTGGTGAAAAGATCAAAACATTTTTGAGTGCCACATGCGATAAGCTTGACCTGGCTCTGGTGTCAGCCAGCGTCGCTTGTGATGGGAGGTGGTTCGGGGTTTTCCCACATGATGGCCCAGAAGTTGCTCGAAAGCTAACTCGACTTTAGATGCTGTTCCTGTCGATTACCTCGATCATTATTGCGTTCTTTATGACTTCGTTGAAAGACCGTTTTGGGCGCTGTGTTTTTTGGGAGCTTTGGGTTTTGGGCGCTGTGGGTTTTGAGGCTCTTGGGAACCGGCACGGTTACCTCCAACGATCTCTGGCGTCTTTAGGGGTTTTGGGAGCAGTGGGTAATCCGTCTTTTAGGATGTTGTTAGCCCACTCAATCCTGCTGCTTATGTCCGTACTTCTCTCAACCTTCGGAATGGATCCGAAGGTTTTGATGATGCGTGAAGCATTTCGGCGTCTTAGCTAGAGCGCCGCTCCAGATTCCTCCTTTGGGAGAATAGTTTTGGTAGAAACGACAAGTCCGTGGCCTGCCACAATCTTGCTGCTGTTAGGGATGGAGGAAGTGATAGGACCATGGCTGCCACAGTCCTACTTAGGCTCGTTGCGCTTGCCTTTAGAGGACGGTGCACCGTGGCCTGTCTCAGTTTTACATCCTCTCGACAATACAGGAGCCTTGCCGGTAGTCGGTGCAGTCACCGTTTTACCGCCAGGTATTAAAGGAGTACCGTCCTTGGGTTTTGTTTTTCTTAGGCTTTCCATGATGTGGTCCCACAAGCCAGGTTGATCTTCGGCACGGGTCGTATGACACCTTGATTCAACCCAAGGGAAAAAGGATTTGTTGAGAAGGCGATGGGGCATTCTTTGGTTTTAGTAGTCGTCCGGAGAATTTGTCGAGATTCATTGACCCTACCCAGCCCCTACAACTCGACAATATCGGTGCTCACGGTAGAGGGCATAATGTAGCATTCCGTTGTTTTTATTCTGAGCGAGGCAGTTATCGCAGAATAATACTAAATTTGTGTCTGCATTCATCGGGAAGTAATGACTCGTAGCACGCTGGACCTCTACTGCATTTATCAAGATTTGGTCGTAAAGTCCATTCTTCTATTCTATCCAGAGGTAAGTTGGATAACATGACGATGAACATGCACTCTCAAAATTCCCAACAGAACTAAATAAAAGGGTAACATCTCCACGAAAGAGGAAGAACCTGCCTTCAACCCAAGTTAAGTTAGTGTTTCCGAAAGCTGGGGTCAGAGCCATTATTCCGGCTGCAAGGACAATAAACAAAAAAAACTATTATCGGCAAGGTTTTTATCGTATACTCTGATAGCCAGGCGCCTGTGAAGACACTGGACTCCACAGAGATGCGAGTATGTGATTAAGTCTGCTAGAAAAAATAAAAGGAATATTCAAATGCAATACAGTGGATACCAAATGAAACAGCAAAGGAACCAATGAAACGTTCAACACCATCCATTTCCTAAGACCTCTTCTTAATGAGTATTTCGTTAGGCTCTGTATACAAATTCTTTAACAAAGCCACCAGCTACTATGAGAAGATCTATGGATCTTATTAATAGCTTAGTCATTAAAAACGCATGTTTCGTACTTGAATCTGCCCCCATCTACTGCAGTGCCTTCGTCAACCTAAAAATTAGAACTCTTAGTAGTTACGTCTTTGACAAACAGAAGGCTTAAATCCTTTTTTGAATGGGTGCTGAGTCAAAATATGAGACCAACACAACACTAGACCTAATTTTAGGCATCACCCTGTGGGCCTAATAATATTTAGCCAACTTTCAGTACTCGTTGTATCTAACACGGTACAAAACTTTTGCCCTTTACTGTATTCAGACTGCATACGGTATTCGTTGGATCAATTTAATAGTTTTAGGAAACATACATTCTACAGCAATCGATAGCCATTGCACCATTGCTCGTGTAACAACAAATAGTTGTGTATCCATCCGAACATAGATAAGTTGGTGGCTTTCATGTGGGGCGTACTAGAGTTCTCGAAATTTTTCGGAAAAAAAAAAACAAACAGCTCTTGCAAAATGTGTGTAAAACCAAATCACTTACGTCAAGCTGTCTGTTTACTTAATTAGCACATCGTTAGCACAGATATGAGTGTTCTTCAATGAGTCCAAATGGGTGAATGATTCTCGGAAACACTATTTTCCATTCCAGCGAGTGATTTTGACCCGAAGAAAATGTTTACATCGTTTGGGGTTGTAAACCAAATTGCAAGCAGTTGAGGCATCCCCTCAAATTGAATGCGCAATCATTTTTCATTTTCATTTTTAGATATTTTCTTCTGGATGTGTCGAACCCTGACAATAGAAAGTGATGCTTCAATAAATCTTCATCTAACACTGAGCCACAATGAAAATCCTTTCCAATATCCTGAAAGAGCAACGTAAACTTGACGAAAAAAAAAAAACCCCTCGGAGAAGATAAAATGTAATCGTGTTGGTCAGTGAAGTGTAGCAAGAAGACGGATAGAAGGTAAAAGGAAAGTACTTGATGATGAGAATAGAATAAGTAAACCATTATTGAGTTTGAACTCATTTATGCTGTATCCTCAGTACATAGGTGGTAACCCATCTGGCTATCTTGAGGGTGAGTTGAAGAATCCGCCCCAACTGCTTGCCATTAAGTGAATATCGATTGATGCAATTGAATTGATTGAATCCCATATCAGCCACAAACTGGATATACTACACCAATAACAACAACAATGATGACGGCTAACAAAAAAGTCCTGAGTAATTGAGAGATACTCGTATATGACGAAGGAGTAGGACCTCTTTCCTGCAGTTTCGTTTGCCCAAAATGTCTTTCCCTGGATTGAGGGTGTAATTTCGGCCAAATTTCCGAAACAGGTAGACTTTCCTGTAACCATATTAATTTGGATAGATACCGATAGAAAGCACATCCTTATATCCTTATATGTATCCTTAAGCACATCGATCAGAACCCTTACGGAAATTGTGCTTGGGAAGGGGGAGGTTTTTTGTTCTATCATAGTCTTGGGCTTGGTCTCGGTCTCCGGCTGAATGTGCTTTTGAGGGTAAGCTCAATTGAATTTGCTCTATAGCTGGGTGGTATTGTATGTTGTCTTTCGTTGATGATAGTACGGGAAGCAGAAATATGACTTCCTGGATCCCAGGAGTGATAACCCATTTCTGATGTGTAATGAGAGTGTAAATTTAACTTTGGGACAGTGAATCGGGGTCAGAAGTGTAATGGAAAAGTACTTTGAGTTCTGGAAAATGAAAATTTTAACTCTTTGCACTTGATTACGATGTGTGAAGTACGGAAGCACTTACTAGTTGACCTGAATTTATTCAAATTATTCGCTCCCAAGTTTGATTTCAGGTCTGGATATCAAAAACACAGCACTATACTGGCATGTATAGGTTGAAATCTTAGCAAATATTAAATCGAATCTCTATCATGCCATGTAGAAAATATGACCGGATACATTGTTCTGTAAGCAACATGATGCTACTAGTGGAGATCAGAAAAGTTTTCGTGAGACATGGGGTGAATCAATGAAAAGTCCAGCTTCCCAGGAAGACCTAACAATTCAACCTTCAAACGCGGTATATTCTGCAATCCAATTAGCAAAAGAATGCAGATGGCAAACTCAAGTCATTCTTCGAAATATTTCTTCAAACTTAACATCTAGGAAAATGAGAACGGTGACTAGATATGATATGATATATATGATAGTCTCTCTGTAACTTGCAGGACATATTACTCAAGTGGTAACCTTAGATGTAACAACAATATCTTATACAAAATCACCGGAGAGCTTATAGAACCCATGCTATAGTTGATAAGGACTGAAACGAATAAAATTTGGAAACTTCAAAGTAAAAAAAAAAATTATTTTCATAATTCATGTAAATTTTTTTTATTTGCTTTAAAACTCTGTTTTTATTAAATTCATTCACAATTACAAAAAATAAAAAAAATTATTTGGGTGAGGAAAGAATTCAACTTCTTTCGAATGTCCTTCATAAGTTTGGTGACAGTTACATCCGTGATCTTTTTGGACGCTCTTTTCCATTTAGCACTAAAATCTTTTACGTCCTTTGCACACTGCTCACTTTTCCTCAATTTAGCTTTGACCAAGCCCAATACCTTTCAATGGGACGGCACTGTGGAACATTTAGCGGATTCATGTCTTTTGGGACAAAGTTGACATTTTTAGGAATAAGAAAGCTCAACGTCGCATGAGCATAATGAGCTGAAGCTAAATCTGGCCAAAATAATGTTGATCCCTCGTGTTTGTTTAAAAAAGGAATCAACCGTTTTTTTAGGCACTCGTTCATGTACACTTCTCCGTTAATTGTTACCGTTGTAATAAACGATGAGCTTCTGTGTCCACATTGGTAAATGGCCTGTCAAACGAGATATTTTGACCCGAATTTTTCCATCGCAATCGATGTTGTTGATTTCGGAAGGATCTCAGCTTCAAACGAGTTGTAAAACTGCGCACCTGGAAGAGTAGTAAAGTCGGCTTTGACGTAAGTTTCGTCATCCAAAACCAAGCACGCTTTCTTGTTGCCTATCAACTCGTATAGCTTTCGGGCTCGTGTTTTTATGACTTCTTTTTTGCTTTTCAGTAACTTTTGGTATTTTTTGTGTTTTTAGACCGTTACGTTTTTTAGATCTTTGTACCATTGTTTGGTTGGTATTACATTTCCGAGCAACATTTCTGGATGACATAGTCCGGCTTTTTACGATGGTACCCACTATTTTCCTGTCCAAATTTGTATCATGTGCTCTACTTTTAGCTTCACTTTTCTGTTTTCGCTTAACTGTCAACGTCTCCAAATATCGTTTAATAACAGAATCCACTGTACTGCGTGCTATGTTTAAATTTTTTGCGATGAAATGGTTTGGACGCGAAGTATTTTCGAGCCATTTGTCGATGATCTTTTTACGGTGTTCCTCTTGACTCATATTTTGTAAACCGCACCGAACTAAAATCAATAACAAACTGAAACTACTTAGAGAATATACAGGCTAATTTTTGTACAAAATGGGATTGCAATTTTTACACATTGGAAGCATAGACCGTATTAAAATTTACAGATTTTATTCGTTTCAGTCCTTAGTCGTTGATAGTCATACCGCCAACAACTCGGACCTGTTTATGTTTCCTCCATAAAGACGTGGATGCCGCTGCTGATATGATCAGACACTATTCTCCTTGGAATGAGATTCTTAATCCTTCATCAGATGAATCATCAAATCAAAAGACCGACTTCTGGTTCGGTCTGGTTCGGTCTGGTTCTTCAAGACCAACCCGATAGAGGAAAACCGAAAAAAGTTTAAACGAGCCAGGAATGACTGCAACGTCTTTCGATAAGACCAACAACTTATGTAAAAAACACATCAATGTCCCAAAGGTAGTAAAATTGTTGATAGTTCGTCAAAATCATCAGAAATGCTGCCCCGTCCTTCATCCCAATGCTCATTTATCATGACATTCCAGCTGTCAACTCTTTGGACAAGGGCAATCTGCTTGATGCACAATTTGCAGCCAGCTAAACACTTCCAGATTGGGATCTGTCCCCTATTACACTTGAGTGTGTCGAATCTATATACATTGGGACAAATCCACTTTCGCACTCGTGTAGCAAAGTACTCAAAGATCTTAACATTCACAAATCCACTGGTCCATATCTCCCCTTCTTTTGAAGAGGTGTTCTTCTACGCTGGCAAAACCATTGCTCTTTCCGAGCAGGCAGAAAACAGCATTTGTCCAGCCCGTCCCTAAAAAGACGAATCTTCTTCTCTCTCCTCCTACAGACCCATTGCACTTACGTCATGGCAATGCTGATAAACCGTCAGCTCACGAAATATCTCGAAACACGAAAACTTCTCAATGACTGGCAGTACGGTTTTCGTAGCAACAGGTCCGCTGGTGGTTTGATGGCTTGTCTCACCGAAAAGTGGAACCAAAGCGTACATCAATCCGGCGAAAGCAAGATAGTTGCACTTGATATTTCCACGGCATTTGGGAGAGTTTGGCATCTGGCACTTTTGTCGACTTTTTTAACCTTTTGAAACGTTAAAATCAAGTTGTCTTGGATAGTTTCAAGGCTGATATTCACAAAATGAATGCTAGTGTGCCCCAGGGCTCCATTCTGTCACCGACATTCTTTTTTTTTAATTTTCATCAATGATCTCTTGTCTGGTACTTTTAATTGCTTTGCTGACAGCAGTACTCTCTGCTTTTCATATTCCTTCCTGGAGTCACGTTTCTGCTCTTCGGCTGTTGAATGGGTACGGCAGCGTATGTTAAGCTCATTAAATTCCAATATCAGGAGCATACCAGAGTGGCATTTAATGCTTCCAAAACAGAATGATATCTGCTGTCGTTAAAGCGAAATTTATATACGCTGCCATTATCCATGAATGGCACTTGCATCGTTGAAATCAAAAAACTTTCCATTCTCGGTATGTGTGTCAACGACAACTGTTGAAGACATTTTATATTTCTATAAATGTTTTAAGAAATAAATATTATTGTGAATTATTATAATAGAGAAAAACGATGAAGATTAACATAAATGTCAATGTCACTTCTTCTAAAATGTTTAGCAACATAACTTTGAAACATTTTGTAACACAAATATAAACAGCAAGGGAACACAAAATAAAATCTGTATTTTTATAACGTTTAAAGAGAAACATAGTGTTTTATTAAAATATACGGTTGAGCATTTGGTCTTCGAGCTGTAACTAAATCGAACTTAAGACAAGTCAATTCAGTGTCACCTTTTAAAATTTTTTCTACATTTTGAAACCAAAGAGTGTCAGTTTGAACATAATTACAAAAGACAACATCTTAAACTTAAAATTACATATTTGAACTTAATTCTAAAATCTGCAAATAATATCTTAAATCCTAGAGTGTCTATGTGAGCTTAACTCTAAAATCTGCCCATATCAACTCAAACCTAAGTATTAATAATTAAATATATCTACGAGTACATACAAGTGTCCATAATTTGACAATCTATAAAATAAAAGAATACAAAAGTGTGAATTATTCGACAACATACAGTATTTCAATTCATATGGTACATATATACGAGGGGCGTTCAATATATTCTCGGTATCGATATGAAGGAAAATGCGAATTCAATTTAAATTGTTTTTATTTTTCAATATAAATCTCCCCTAACATCAATGCATTTGTTACATCTTGAGATAAGCTTTTTTAAACCCTCAAAAAAATAAATTTAGTCTTCTCTGCAAAATACCGACTTGAGTTCTTCCTCATCCGAAAATCTTTTTCCACGAAGACATTTTTTTCAAATCCGGAAACAGGAAATAATCACTAGGGGCAAGGTCTGGACTATAGGGTGGATGTTGGATTTCTTCGAAACCACAATCTCGCGCAGCAGCCTTGGAAACTCGCGCCGTGTGAACAGGAGCGTTGTCATGAAGAAGCAACACACCCGCTGCGAGTTTACCCCGTCTTTTCTTTTTAATTTCCTCCCGCAAATTATGCAAAGTGGAAGCGTAGGATGTGGCGTTGATGGTTTCACCTTTTTTTTTGTACTCAATGAGCAAGATTCCCTTTGAGTCCCAAAAAACTGTGGCCATGAGCTTCCCGGCAGACGGAGTGACTTTGAACTTCTTCGGGGGGTCTGTTCCTTTTTTATGCCACTGCATGGACTCTTGTTTGCTTTCAGGGTCATAGTGGTGGACCCATGTTTCGTCCCCAGTAACAATTCGATCCATAACACCGTCCGCGTTCTCACTACACATCTCCAAAAGCTCTCTACAGCATGCGATTCTCACTTTTTATCTGAGGCGCTGTGAGCATTCGTGGCACCCACCTTGCACTGACCTTTGAAAGGTTAAGATGGTCATGAAGAATGGTGTGAATGGTACCAATTGAAAGCTTGGTGATCTCTGCCATCATTTTCACCTTTATTCGGGCATCCTCAAGAACAAGTTTTTCGACTTCTTTGATGCTTTCTCCCGTACAACAACAAGCAGTAGCCGGGGCGCCGGAGCGGGGGTCGTCCTCAATGCTCTCTCTGCCTCTCTTGAACTCACTTGACCACTTTTGCACAGTTGATAATGAAGGTGCGGAACCCTGGTAAACAGCCACCATCTCTTCATGAATAGTTTTTTGACTTTTTCCTTGCTTAGTGAGAAATTTAATTACAGCGCGATGCTCAATTTTCACCATCATCGCCTCAGTTGCCATTATGATTCTGTTTAACTAGAGATAAAACGCGAATTAATAATCACATTTATATGAAATTTTACATGAATGCACTAAAATAATAGTATTACTTGATAAATAAGTCAATTTATATATACAACCACAGCTTCACCCCGATACCGAGAATATCTTGAACGCCCCTCGTATATATATAGTGTCCACTGCCCAGTCTCAAGTCACCAAGTTCCAGCCTGGCGAATTCGCACATCGAGGAAGGAAATACAATCCAGTTCAGCAACACATATCCAGATAGAAGCAGTACCCAAAGCAGTCCAACAGTGTCAGGAACCGCAAAACGCAAGTAAGTACATTACCTTACTACTGCTTGTACTGTTGTATGAAATAACACAAATCTTGTCTGAAAATAAAATAAAATATAAATTACAAAATGTCATTTGGGAAGTTACAAATTGCTTTACTCACGCGTTTTAAAAAAGATTACGACAATTTTCAAAAGGCTGATAGTGGTAGGTTGAAAAGGGAAAATTATCTTCAAACTAGGCTGGCCATGATGGAAAATTCCTTAAAGACTGCAGAACGATATAATGAAGAGATTGTAGGGGGTGGAAAGTTGGAGGCTGATTTGAAAGCATCGGATTTAGTTGAAGTGATTGATAAATTTTTAGAACTGTACTCCGAATATAGG
This sequence comes from Volucella zonaria, assembly GCA_963966105.1. Taxonomy (NCBI): domain Eukaryota; kingdom Metazoa; phylum Arthropoda; class Insecta; order Diptera; family Syrphidae; genus Volucella; species Volucella zonaria. Next base: position 171,866,177 of record OZ014532.1, on the reverse strand, counting down.
CCGGACGTGTTGGATGCGCTGGATAGGTTAAATAGTGTCGTCAAGGCAAACACATCGGTCACTATGGACAACAGCAATAAGGAGGGCCATGATAGATTGAACGAGTTGCGGTTGCCAAAGATTAATCTGCCGATGTTTTCAGGGGGTTATGAGACGTGGAGGTCCTTCCACGATATGTTTGTATCTCTAATTCATACAAACGCATCTCTCTCAGAGGTACAAAAATTGCACTATCTCAAGTCGAGCATCAGTGGTGAGGCGGAGAGGCTACTGCAACATCTAGGTATCGACAAAGGAAACTACGAGCGAGCATGGGGAATCCTGAATGATCGATACGATCATAAGAGGGTACTGGTAAATACACAGCTCAAGTTGTTCTTTGGCAACAGCAGCTAGAATAAAACAAATATTAGACACTTCACAAGAGATTATACATGCGTTAGAAAATTTAGACTTACCTGTTTCTTATTGGGATGTCATATTAATTTTCGTTGTTCTGCCAAAATTATATAACGCTACCCAAAATTGGGCAGTAGTAAAGAGCTACCTTCCATTTCAGAATTTTTCGAGTTTTTGCAATGTCGATTTAGGGCTTTAGAGGCGGTCGAACAGCAATCTGTATTGAAGGTTCCTTGTAAGGTTGGAGCGAAAACCCAAGTGCTTTATTCCAGAGGGGAACCCTCAAATAGGCAAACCGTTTGCAAGGTTTGTAAGAAGGGACAGCATTCCTTAAGAGATTGCAAACAGTTTTTGAAGATGGATGTGACACAGAGAAAACAAACTATGTATAGTATACGAGTTTGTGAGAATTGTTTGGCATACAGTCATTTCAAACGAAACTGTCCAAGCCAGAAGTGTTGCTATTATTGTAAGCAACGGCACAACACTTTGCTTCATACAAGCCCACAAACCTCGTATCCGACACATCTTGCTTCTTCAACACAAGACAACACAAAATATACACCACAACTATACAACACGGTTCAACCGACTGGTCCAATAAATATCAGCACCAGCGCACAGAGACAAGCATACCAAGGATCAGCGATTAATTCTAACGCACCCGATTTTCAACCAACGACATCACAAGTTAACAACTGCCATGCACACACCAACACACAAGTGTTGCTAGCCACAGCGTTGGTCCAGGTACAAGCATCGAATGGAAGTTTTTTAAACTTGCGAGCATTGGTTGACCCAGGATCCGAGGCATCGTTTGTCACAGAAGAAGCGGTTCAACGGTTACAATTACAAACCAAACGGACATTAGTTGAGATTAAAGGGTTGGGGAGGGTCAGCAGTGGAAAAGCGAGTAGGATCGTCGATCTTCAAGTTAGGTCGACAGTTTCAAAGTACACAAGCAGCATGCGAGCTCTAGTTCTGAAGGCACTGACTGGCCTTCTACCGGCCCAACAAATCAAAATGGAAAATATGTCTCACCTAGAAGGTCTACAGTTAGCAGACCCAACGTTCTTCACTCCATCGAAGGTAGATGTGCTATTAGGCAGCGAAATGTACGCCGAAATTCTTCTCGGGAAGGTAAAAGAAACGCCATTAGTGAGGGTCCAATTGCTCAATACACACACTTGGGATGGGTGCTTTTCGGGAAGATAACATCAATGAGTCCGAACTCGGTGCAGAGTTTTTTAAATCAAATGGATTTTGACAGCACTCTCCGCAGGTTTTGGGAGATAGAAGATGAGCCATTTGAAAAATATGAAGCTGAGGAAGATAATAAATGTGAGAAAAATTTTAAGAATAATACAACACGATTACCTGACGGCCGTTACCAGGTTCGCTTGCCATTTAAAGATGGAACATATCCCTGTATGGGTCCAACACATTCGGGTGCAATCAAGCGGTTCGTCCAGTTAGAGAAGCGTCTTCAGGCTAATCCTCAGCAACATAGAGAGTATGTGAAATACATGTCAGAATATGCAGAATTCGGGCATATGACTCCAGTCGATCCTTTGGATGCAGTGCTCACAACAACCTTTAATTTTTTTATACCCCATCACTCGGTCATTAAAGAATCCAGTACCACCACAAGGTTGAGAGTTGTGTTTGACGCAACTTTCAAACCTATTTTTGGCTCTTCTTTGAATGACGAGTTGATGACAGGCCCAAAGGTACAAACCAACGCCAGATCCGCGTCGACAAACCAGATTCGTATTATCAGCTCATACTATGGCGAGAACATCCTAGTGAGCAACTTAAGATCTACCGTCTTGAAACGGTCACTTTTGGTACTGCGTCAGCCCCTTATTTGGCAATCAGGGTGCTCCTACAACTCACGAACGATGAGGCAGAAAGGTATCCTATGGCTACATCTATCATTAGAGAGAAGACGTACGTGGACGACGTTATTAGCGGTGGAGATACTGTTGAAGAATGCCAACGTAAACTTCAAGGGGTAAGAGATCTTTTGGCATCAGCTGGATTCCATCTTCATCAATACGTCAGCAACAATAAGAAAGTCCTCACTTGTGTCCCGCCGAGCCAAAGAGATGTAGAGTTCACAGTTCCGTCCGATGAGAAGAACAACGTCAAAACGCTGGGTATCAAATAATTACCATCTTCGGATTGCTTTACACTGGAAGTAACTAAAAATGACGAGGCAGAAGTCATCACGAAAAGGTCGCTGCTGTCATCCATTGCCAGATTGTATGATCCTATGGGATGGTTATCGCCATGCATAGTAAAAGCCAAAATCATCATGCAACAATTGTGGGGACGAGGTCTAGACTGGGACAAGCCAATCCCATCTGACATAAAGCAGGAGTGGTCGATGTTGTACAACGATCAAATGTTCAACCGTATATTTTAATAAAACACTATGTTTCTCTTTAAACGTTATAAAAATACAGATTTAATTTTGTGTTCACTTGCTGTTTATATTTGTGTTACAAAATTTTTCAAAGTTATGTTGCTAAACATTTTACAAGAAGTAACATTGACATTTATGTTAATCTTCATCGTTTTTCTCTATTATAATAATTCACAATAATATTTATTTCTTAAAACATTTATAGAAATATAAAATGTCTTCAACAACAGCTTATGTTGGAATGACCACATATTCGATGTCGCCAAAAATGCTGCGAAATGTCTAAGCCTTCTCAAGCGATGTAAGAAATATTTCACCCCATCTGACCTGACCTCAAAATATAAGGCGTTTATCCAACCGTACAGTGCATATATCTCGTCAGGTGTGGATAGGATCCAAAATCATGCGATCTGATCGCCAGATCTGACGGCGCCAGACTTCTTTCTTTGGAGCTTTTTTAAAATTTTGCGTTTACCACAACAAATCACAAATCTTGTAAGCCAAAATTGAAGAAGAAATCATCAATTTGGAGACAGATATTTTGCGAGCAACAATTCAAAACGAGCACAAATGTGCATCAACTCACAGCGCAGTCATTTGACCGATATTATTTTTTCAACTTAATGTCGCCAATTGTACAGCTTCAAGTAAATTTTTCGTGAAAACAGAGCTCAATTTCTTTCGTTTCTAACACCTTGGACTATGTAATTGACATCGTGTTGTAAATTCTAAGAACTTACTCGTTTCTGCCATAGAAAGTTTCATGTAGTGTGCCTCCATTTCAGTCGGAATGCCGATGGATATTTGACATGGTGCGGGAATCCGCGATCCTACTTTGCTACCATCAACTTTTTCAAACCAAGCAGAGGGTTTATTAACCTCTTCCACTACATTGTCTAGTTTGTGAGTTATAACATCGAATCCCTTCTTCGACTTGGAGCGCATGTCGTTGATATAGGTTGTTATTGACATCGTTATTGTGTGCTGATGATGGATTGCCTTTTTTAGTAGTTCTTGAGTTTTATCTAAACTGTTTATAATATATTTGCATAAAATTTATCATTAACACCGAATACCATTTGTAATAGCTTTCCAAACACTCTGTGTTTAGGTTTTGCTGTAGCGTGTTCATTGTACGTTAAATTTCCAGTTCACGATTAATAGAAATTAATAACGAATCGCAATGGATATCGGTTTTACACGAAGCTGAATATTGTACATACGAGTACTATAGCGCATGATGTTTCCATATTTTCCATAATTTGTTTAACTTCTTAACTTTTAGCACTTACGGGCGCCAACTGAGTATCAGTCTTCCTCTACTGCGCTTCCTCTCGGAGGCAGATTCGAAGATTTTTCATACCGGAAAATTGGTGTTTATGCGCTCTACATGACCCAGCCTTGAACGTTCATTGTCTCTGTACTACCCGCACAGTTAATTGTTATATCTCCTCCTCCTCTATACATTCGGGACCCAAAATCACCTGAAGAATTTTCTTCCAAAAGCAGCCCAGAGCACCCTCATCCATTTTTTATAAAGCCCATGCCTCTGCGCCAAAGAATCGGACTGGGATTCTTAAAGTCTTATTTAGGGTTACTTCTGTTGTTCGAGAGAGGGTTTTGCTAGTCCATTGCCTTCTTAGCCCAAAGAAACAGCGATTGACAAGGGTTATTCTTCGTTTGATCTCAGCGCTGGTGTCGTTGTCTGAATTTGTAGCGTTTTGGTTACAGCATATGCTTGGTCTTGCCCTCGTTGACCGTTAAACCCATCTTCGCCACTTCCGTCTCAATACTCGAGAAAGCGGCACTGACAGCACGCTGCTTTCTTCCGATTATGTCAACATCATTGGCGTATGTGAGTAATTGGATGGACTTTTGAAAGACTCTGCCTCTCATGTTGGTGCGTGAGTTTTACAATATTCTTTCAAGGATGACTTTAAAGAAGTCACGATAGCGCATCGCCTTGTTTAAATCCATTTTTGGCATCAAAGATCAAAGTGAGGACGAGTTTGGCACGGATGCTAAAACTAGACATTGCTCTATACAGCTTGTCTCTATAGATGCTGTCATGCGCGGTCTTACAATCGATGAATAGGTGGCGCGTGTCGATATGGAGAAAATATTTGGTCAATGGTGGACTTTCCTGGCCTGAAGCCACGCTGATATAGACCAACGAACGGCTTCAGGCATTTACAAAATACGGCCGATGTTAAGAAGACTGATGGCTCTGTAGTTGGCGCAATTCAGAGGGTGTCCTTTCTTGAGGATTGGACAAACAATGGTGAGGTTCCATTTATCGGGCATACTTTCGTCCGGCCATATTATACCTATCACTTTGAAGAGCTCTGCAGTCAAGCCATTTGCTCCAGCAGCTTTGTTGGGCCTAAGCTTAGATTCGGCTATCTTCATTTCATTCAGGTTGGGTGGGCGGAATTGTTGATCTACATCGTTGTCCAGGTTGAAAGATTCACTCTGACTCACAGCGGTATGTGGTTCGTCATCGCCGTTATACAGTCTACACAAATGCTTTTTCCAAATCCTCAACATTGACTGCACCTCTACTACGATGTTCCCTTGTTCGTCTCTACAGGCTTCGGCTCGGGGCTTCTATCCGTGACATGTTTTTTACCTTTTAGTGAAATTTCCGAATCTCATTTCTGGAGTAGCATCTCTCAATTTCCTCGAGCACGGCTTGTCATGCTCCTTCTTTTTCCTCCTGTGAAGCCGGTATTCATCTCACCTCTTCTGCTTGAAGAGCTCGTGCGCAACTCTCCTCCTTCTATGTCGCGCCGCTTTCTATCCATCTTACTTAACTGCATGTGCTTGTCGACACTGGTCGTCAAACCAGGGGTGTCATTGTGGTGAGCGAGTGAAACCCAGCACATCAGAGGCGGCACCTCTGATGGCTTTTTGGGATTGTTGCCAATGGTCTTCGATACTTGATACTGATGGCATAGGACCACTTAAGAAATTAGGGGAGACTCAATCGGAAAAGTATTTGGTGATCGCTTGCGATTGGCAAATTTAGCTTTAATACGGATTGTTATGAAGCGCTCACTAAAATGCCGAAAACTCAAAACTTCTTACCTAAGTTGCTGTAACAACGAATCCGCATCCGAATAAGCGGTGCTTTTGCTGTCGATAAAAATTCGGCCCCCGCCCAATTATCAAGGCTTCGCCCATCAATGACGTTGTCTAATAAAAAGCGGGGGCAGAGCATATTACTGGTCTTATCGTAAACATCTTCAGATGACGCCTCTGAAGGTTTGACCAGTTACAAGTTGCCGGTCATAGGTCTTGTTGGCGGCAGGACCACCGGTAGTCCATACCAGGACTTAAATCACGGTACCATGGGAGTCAGGAGCCTCCGGATTTCGGTCCGGGCCTGACTTGTTAGAAGTAGGCCCCCTTGTAGGAGCGTCATGGTGGCTGTGGTTTAAACCCAAATCGCGGGAAGGCTATTCCTGTTGGTTTGACCCATTGTAGAGTAGCAAGAGGTAAGAGGTTTTAGATCGGCCTCGACTCATACCAAGGGTGGAACTTGTGCCTCCAACACAGTTCCGAATTGGTATCAAAGGAATGACGGAGAGCGGTGGCAAGGCGTATCCTTGCTCCCTATGGATGTATGGGCATCTCTTAAACATAAGGTCTTATGACAGGTGGGTTACGTTAAAAATCATGGAACGTTCTGTCGATAAAAATCGCCGTCCACCCCATCCCATCGCATTTCATGGATGGGTGTAATATCAATTTTGCAGCAGTCCAGGGAATCCGCTAGTTGTACTGCGGCACGTCGCCTATTGAGGGACCTAATATTCCACGTACAGATCCGAAGTTCGTCGTACTCGTATTTATTTCGTTTGCAGTGGTTGTCAACAATAGATCCCTCCGTATCCGGGGCCTGTTGTTGCTTCGTAACTTGGGTAATTTTTTGCGTGGCCGTGGCCCTAGGGTGAGGAGTCGGCTCATCCACCACCATCTCTTTTCCAAGACCCTGACTTAGACTCGAAAATCCTTACCGCCCTGAACTCAAAATATGTCGGAGTAGCCAGTATGAGTTCCGTCCTATTTGATTTACTCCGGAATTTTACTTCACCGTTGGTTTCATCTGGGGAATTCATCCGCTGTCCCGTTTATAGTGCTGCTGGATATCGCCAGGTTGACACTTCTCAGTGCCTAACCTATTTCTACAGCATCCAACCCATCGTTGGACTACAAATAAAGAAAATAATAGCCAGCAACGAATTTTTTCAGCTACAGAATACTCATGAAAGGTGAGCATGGGGCAGTCTTAAAGTAGTGGTCCATGGTTTTCTCGGACGCATAGCAGCTGAGAACTACATAGAGCTGCTTTCAAATATGCTTGAAGACATTAAACTCCCGTAAATTCCATATGTTACATGCTCACTTGGACCAATTTAAAGACAATACGGGTGCCTTTTCGGAAGAACAAGATTTGGTGGGTTTCGAACGTTATTATGAGGGTCGGTATACTGAGAGAATGATGGAAGATTATATTTGGGGGCATTCAATTATCCATACAATCACAAGAGAGGTACACATGTTATTCAATTTTTAACCATTTTTTTTGTTTTTTATATATTTTGTTGCTATAGTTATTTATTTTAAGTTGTTATTTACAATAGTTGGTAAAAAAATCAATTTCGATGCAAAGGTTTAATTTGTATGTTTAAGTGGAAGGTGGGCTATGATGTGTGACTCTGCTTTCGAATGTCGTTTGTGGCTCGTGCAATATGCGCCGTTGCTCCGTTCTGCTGGAAATACATATCCTTCCGTCCCAAGTCATCCAATTGAGGGATGAAAAATTCATTGATCATAACTCTGTAGGCGCTCATTATCCAGAGTGACGGTTTGGCCCCGCCGTTCGAAACAAAAAATGGTTCAATGACTCCTCCAGCGTAAATCGGGACCCCATGCAGTGACTTTTAGTGGATGTAATAGTTGTTCTCGCATTCTCGCGGATTTTAAGTGCCCCAGAATCGTAAATTTTGTTTGTTCACGTATCCACGTAGGTGGAAATGGGCATCGTTACTCATGAATGATGTTGACGCAAAATCGTCCACTTCGTTGTTAAGACTCAGGAGAGCGTAGGTTAGACCGGACTCACGGTCAACACCCATCAGCTGATGGACTGTCTGCACCTTTAAGTCTTTCAGCAAAATGTGCCGCAGAGACGTGCGAGGAATTGCGAATTGCATGGCATGTCGTGTGCTCGATGTAGACGGAGACTCAACGACATCTTCAGCTACGGCAGCGATATTCTCGGCCGAAAAAGAGATACGAGGCCTTCCAGGGCTTGCTTGGTCCCGTGTTGTACCAGTCTACTATATAAGAGTGTGCGGCTAAATGCCGCATTGAAGAACCAGTGAAAGCCAACTGGCAAGCAAAACGAGCAATCAAAAATGCACATTATGCCAAAATCACAGACTAATTCTTCATCAAAAACATCGTGATAATTATTCCGCGTTCTTTAGGAGTATAGCTTCCCATTACTTATTCATAGAAATTCTAATTCTCTTTGCTTCATAAATGTCAAAACCGAATTGATATTCGACGCCATTTATAAAAGCCACGATGGACCTTTCCACCACAAGTTCTGATGATTCTGGTGATCTATTGATGCGAGATCTGCAGGATTATCTTCTCATTTAACGCGATGCCAATCAGGTGGTTTTGTAGCTTTCACTATCTGAGTTGCTTGATTGGAAACAAAACACTTCAAACTATTGTATCAATGGCTCCGTTTAACCGATCCAAAGCTGTTGCTTAGTCCGTCCAAGCGTGTATCTTTGCGCCTTTCTATCTAAATGAGGTTTTTACTTGCGCTAATTGCTGTGTTAGAAGGATGGCAGTACACAATTCTAATCTCGGAAATGTAACGGCTTTTTTCTTTAATTGGTTTTTGACAGCAACATTGTTATGACTATGTGAACCGACTGGGGGCTTAACAGTTGTGCTGTTATTATTATATACGATCGTCTCTTTGTTACTTGTGCAGCATATGGGGCATCGGCTTGGTATGATGAAGTAATGGCTGTGGAAGGCCGCCGTTGGATCTTGGCTTGTCAAAGAGCAGCACTTTTGGGATGTTTACATGTGTGTCCCACTGCTTCCACAGAGGTGATGCAGCTATTGTTGATAGTTCCGCCTCTGTAACCAATATGTCGCGGTATAGCTTTAAAGATTAGGAAAGGACTCCCTATAAGTGCGCGGGACTGGGTTTCCCCGGAACAAATGGAAGGCTTATCACTGAGGGAGCGTAAAGCCTTACTTAATGCATGTGTTGTATGTAGATAATAATCTAGATGGGATGCTAACGGAAATGGTACGGTTGCTTATAATTTCCTAAGGGATGTAATGACTATGAAATATTTTCCTGAACGGAGTTTTACTCTTAGCCTGGGCTTCTTGCCGACCGGGCAGAGAGATCTTAGCGGGGAGGCGAGTTGCTCATGTGAAGCCCCTTCTGATAACCACAGTCGATAAATTCTTGATGATGAGGCCGCCAGTCTTGGGCAGTAAGGTGCCCAACTGGAAGTGACTGAAAGGTCGAGAAGCTCGTCGGAAGCTATATTCTAGTACCATGGGAGATCGGGGGCCCCTGGAAATTCTTTGACCTTGGAGTTGGCCCCCTTATGGTCGTTGTAGGTTAAACCCAAACCCGGAGGGCAGACCGACTATTTTTGGACATTTTATGGTTCAACATACATAAGTTGTAGTGTGCTACAGTCTACGTTCAACAATTCAATGGCTGTACTGCAACCGGGTACCATTACCCAAAGAATGGCGGAGGTTTTAGATAGGCCTTGACCCTTCACCAAAAAAGGAAGTTCGCGCCCTACACACGGCTTCGAATCTGGTATTGGTGGTGGTACTTGCACTACTCGAAGGCGTTGATCAACGCATTTGTTTGATTTCTCATACGAAGACTTTCCGTAGGATTGAGCCTTCATGATTGGTGACATCTGTTATGAATATGTGTCCTTCGTAAGTCATGATTTTGCTCTATACAGCAGACCCAAAAGCCTTTTTCGATGCGTCCTAAAACCCGTGTAATTCTGTCGATCGAGTTAAGCTGCCGTACTGTATACAACGAGGAATATTTATTTTCTCATCTGTAGTTAACTGCTCCCTGAACTTTGTCCACTTTTCTGTCAAGTTTTCTTCAAATCATTGGTTCCTTTTGCAATCCCAAGTTTTTGTAAAATGTTTTGATAATTATTGGATATAACCATCCCAATGGGTCCTACAGTTTTGCTACGTATATCTGAAAGTATTAGTCTTTTCGTAAGTTTCTTAGTCAATTGCACTTTAAAACAGGAAAAATTTGTGTGAGAAATCCAGTGATCACCCAGAGTTTTTATTGCCTCTTCTCTGTTAACTTCAAGGCATACTGCATCTTTTAGTTTGTTGTCCAGATACTGAACCAGTTAGTTACGATTTCCTTTCCGCTTTTCTAAGTTGAATTTATTTTTCAGCAAAATTTCGATTAAGCCATTCTTTGTTGACTTTGCGTCTGATAATGTGTATGATCCTGATATTTAATCGTCCACTTTAAAATCTCCTCTTATGAAGTCTGCAATATTTTAATACGATTCTTTTTCATCGTCGGCAAGCTTGATGGACCATGGTTCGCTTCAAGAGCGTATTAAGTGGAAAACTCTGCATCCAGACATGATATTTGGATCTTACAGTTCTCAAAGAACCGAATCTACCACCAAATAAGTGGGTTCTTGGTTGAGTGGTAGTGCCAGGAGGTAGCAAATTAATTCGCGTCAAAAAAATTCAAACTTCCTCTTTGCTCGACCCGTTTCTAAACTAGCCATATTGCGCACTTCCTGAAACTTTGTTCTTGGGGGCCTGGGATGTTCAAGCGAAAGAGCAAGTATAATCCGTTCACTTGGATCAGTACGTTCAGCCTCTGCGAAGATAGTAAGTAAATTTCAATTGTTTAAATTGTTGTATTTAACAAAATTTGTAAATTGATCTTGAGATCTTGTGTCATACATTTTCTTGTCGCGAAGTATTTATCACCAACAGACTTCCTCGCCCACTTTTTTACCAAACGCATTCTGATGGTATAATTTTTCACCACTCTTTCGAATATTTGGAGTTCTATCTCACCAATACATCATTGAGTATTGGCTTCTAGGACCAAAACAGTATGTGGTTTATCAAAGACCTTCCGTGCCACCATAAGAAGTAATCGAGAAGCGTTGTAGCGCTATCCTGATGGAAGAACATATCGTTCATTAACTGTAATGCGAGCTTCATAATTTGTGGAAAAATAAGGGACGACGCCATCAGCGTAAAGTGTACTTTTGTGGGTGTAATTGACTATCATGAGTATCTTCTGGATTTGTCTCAGTCCAATTTTGTTTGTTAACAAACCCAGTGAACTTCATTATCCTTTTATGAATCTTATACGGATTTTTGGCTTAGCGTCGTGTAGGGTATATGCACTCGTACTACGAAATTCAAAACAGGACGAAAAGGGGTTTTAGTTCAGAACCAAAAAATCACTATTCGTTTCACGAATTGAAGATCGATTTTCGAAATAAGTTTGAATGACATGGAAACGTTTTTCTGGGTTGAGCCAATCCATGTCGATTTACCAAGGGATACTGGACCTAAATGATAAATTAACTGGAAGATCTATCAGCGAAAAAGCCTTTATTATTAATGCCCTACAGTAATTGTTTCTCTTAACAAACTTTCTCTCATCTCAAAACAACTTCCTTGAGAAGATGGAATGTCTTTAGCTTCATAAAGGAATCCCATTCGTAAGACATTAAGCCATTCCAGGAAAAGATTAACACAGCTCACTACATTCTCGTTACCTGAATAAATTCTTGGAACCCTCGTCTCCCTCTTCTGTCGAAATGTGCATTCCCAAAATACGACTTAAGTCAAGGACCGCAAGAAAGGACATCTATTCTCGACTAATCATACAATTTGCCACCTTATCGTTGCTGGTGTATTTTACGCTCTGTTGAGCTTCATCGAAATCACAGCGACCGTTTGTTAATTTTTAATGTGATAACTTTTACCCGCTCCAGAACTGGAAGAGAAGGCAATAAAAGTGCGGCAGGATAATGACTGGGACGACTTAAAAAAAAACCATTTCAACTTCCTCGCTCGGTGAACTTAAATTTGTCTCTCGGTTTTGCCATTAAATTGAAACATCTTCATTTTGATTGCCATTCCCAAGGTGAAGATGGATATTTGAGGAACTAAAGTGCATCCGTAAACGCTTTGATCAAATCAAATTTATCAAGCAAACTCTATCTATTACACTCCAATGAAGTGGAATTCCTAGAATAGAGCAAATCTCATTTACTGGAATACATACATATTATACAATGTTATGCACATACTCGTACCACCAAGATACTCCTCAAGGCCCCTATGGTCCTCATGTTAGTTTCCTTTGACGACTGAACCTCACATAACCCAACTAAATATTACGACATCTTTTCAATAACAACGTCAGTATCCATCAATTGGCAACTAATCAAAATTCGAGTATCCTTGTAATTGAAATGAGACTTCAACTTGGGCAAAATGAAACATGTCCTTGAGGGTATACACATAAATAAAATAAATCAATTTGCAATGCTATGGAAATATTATTGAAGACTACTTTTATTTCTATTTTGGGCAGCAGCAGTAAATATTTTGTCGTAAACGAGGTCACAAACAATAAACAATGAAATTTGCCGAAATCCTTTGATCTTGGTATTGACAGAACTGAATATCCTTCTTTTTCCCTTCCAACCGGAGAAAAAGAAGGATTTCTTGGAAATTGGGTTAACATCCGATTGTCCAGCTTTTCCATATTTTTGCCATTTGTCCTTGTTTAGCATATTTTTTTTCTACTTTTTTTGTTGTCGTGTCATTGGTTTGCCAGTCGAAAGGACGAGCAAAATGCTAATAAGCACACAGTATCAATTGTAGCTCATTTGCATTCAACCCTGACCGCTGCCACTGCCACTGCCACTGCCATACCGTTATGGTGAGTGACGAGGAGTTAGTTCGACTCTGAACGCAGAGTTCCTGTGTTCTTGACCCTTGAGTTGTGCTCCTTTTTGCCCCCCCCCCCCCCTGTTTCGCCTTATTTTCGAAGAGGGAGAAGAATTTTTTGAGAATTTTTTGTGTTTGTCTTTGGTTTTGGGAAAGTCGGTTAGTGGTCCTCTGGACGAAAAGTCCTTTGTTTGATGTTTGGTGAATAATTTTACCAAATTGGTGAGTAACGAGCGTGAATTTGACGCAAGGATTTGTTGGAATTTCGATTCGATGTATACTTGATGTTGCCTTAACCTAACGAACGGGGTATGAATGTTTTTTTCAGACTGTGTCCAAGGGTTCCGTTTTTTTTTAATAGGGGTGCGGAAATTAAAATTTTAAAAGTTATTGCAAGCTTGATGGGATATTTTTCCCTAATGACTTTATGTAATAAACTCGAATAGCGTGAATACTTTATTTTTATGGCAACAGCGCTTAAGGGGGAGATCTATGGACGGTTAATTAACGTCAGCAATCAACAGAAATGAGTAATGGTAGCCTGTGAGGGTCGCTTTAAGTACCGGAAGTTAAGTCATTTTGAAGTGTATAATTTGATGCAAACAAAATGGGTATGAATAATCTGACGGGGTCATCAGAAGCAATGTTTTTAATTTAATGCTTACTCAACCCCAGCTACTTCACAGGACAGAAGTGCCTAGGGGAGCGGAATGAAAATAATGAGTGCGTATGTTGCAGTTCACCCTTGAAGAGATAATTAATATGATGAACACGTATTTGCATTATTTTCATTAAATCATTATTTTATGAGGATTAATGCAAAAATACTGCAGATATATATTTATTTTAAATATTTTAGACTAACTTTGAACCTCACTTTTCGATACTTTCTGATCTTCACGTATTCCTGGTGTAATAACGGCTGGAGTTTTTTTTTTTATAGATGCTTTATTTTTCTTTAAAAACGTTACAATAATTTAAGTGACCCGCAGAGCATGTTGCTTATCTGCTGGTGATTGATCTTTTACAAAAATTTATCGATTGTGAAACTTATATAAATAATTCAAATTTTGTTATTTAATTCAGTTGACTTTAGTTTTAAAAAATTAAAAAAAAAAGAAATAATTACGATTAAGCAAAATTAATTTTTTTAGTATTTTAAATTACATAATACAGATTAAGGAAATAAAGTTTTAATACTTTTCTACGTTTTTTGAAATTCACTATGTTTTTTATATTAGCTGGTAGATCATTCATTAATTGTGGTATGGCGTAGCTTGGATGTCTTCTCCCATAGTTGTTAAAAGTTTCAGGAATTTCCAGAAGTCCCTGAGCTCGTTTTCTTGTATTCTGATTATGACGTATTCTTTGTTGCTAGCGTTGATCGTCATAATAGGGTAACAGCATTGTCATGTCGAGGACCTTTAAAACAAAATTATTAGTATTCATAATTTTAAATAATCGATGCTGAAGATATATGGTAATATCTTATCGATATGTTTTTTGGACGTATTTCCCCACGCTTGTATTCCGTATCTTAAACGGGATTCAGCAAGTGAAAGGTACACTTGCTTCTGCACCTCTACGCTTGTGTATCTTTTGAGATACACCATCGTAAAAACCGCATTTTTAAGTTGCATCCGTATCTTATTGACTTATTCATGCCATAAGATGTGATCGTCAATTACAACTCCCAGATACTTTATGGTCTTAACTACTTCAATAGCATCACTTTTCGTTGTCGTTGGGCAGACTTCGTTTTGATGATATATGCTAATGGATATTTCGGGCTAGTATGGCATGCATATGTGCATCAGTTTCGTTTTTACAGCATTAATCACAAGTCCTTGATCGTGAGACCATTTTGAGACGCTATTAAATTCACCTTGCATTATCGAGATCGCAGTATTAGTGTACTTGTGTTTAACAATTATTGCTAGGTCATCGGCGTATGCAAAGACTGTACTTTTCTTAAGCGCACGAAGAAACTCGTTAGTATACAAGATGAAGAGGATTGGTCCCAGTTTTGAACCTTGTGGTACACCATACAGACTCTGCTTTTCTTGATTCAGCGTGTTTCTCACTTTTACCCTTATTTTTCTTCCCGATAGGTAATTCTCTACCCACTTTGCCAAGGTCCCTCTTACGCCAATTCGGTTGAGGCTTTCGATGATTATCTCATGGCTTAATGTATCAAAGGCCTTGCTGAAGTCTAAGAACATGACTAGAGCATGGTGGTTTTTGTTTAAGCCTGTGTCAATCACATTTGGGAGATCTCCCAGTAGTAACCCAGTGCTTTTATTGTATTTTTTTGGAAGCCATATTGGTTTGGCTGTAAAACTCTATGCTTTTCTATGAAATTTGTTAGTCTTCGTATTATTATTTCCTCGAGGCATTTTTCTACAACAGGCAGAATTGCAATGGGCCTATAGTTCTCTATCTGGTTTTTCACTCCCCCCTTGTATATAGGATGTATTATTGACGTTTTTAATAACTTCGGAACACAAGATTGACTTATATTGGGTCTACAAGTAAGTTTCCAGCGTTTGTCAGAGATGGCGCCACCAGTGGATCCCGGGTAGAAATGTCAGACCCCATGTGTTTTATTTGTAGGTTTTGTATCTGTCAACAACTTTGCAGCGTTATATTTGAGCAGTTCTATCGGTGTCGTACATTTTATCGAGCAAAATCATGGCAAGTTTCCAGCCAAATAAACGTCATTTGCGGGAAGCGCTGCTTTTATTCTTTAATATGAAGAAAAGTGCGGCTGAGGCCTATCGTTTGCTTTCGGAAACATATTGGGCGAAATGTATTGGTGAACTGACGTGCCGCAGAAGACAAAGATCGCCCCGGAAAGCCGAAAAGTTTTGAAGACGAGGAATTGGACGCTTTACTGGATAAGGATCCGTGTCAGATTCAAGAAGAACTTGCTGCATCATTGGGCGTCACGCAACAAGCCGTTTCCCTGCGCCTAAAAGCACTGGGATTCATTCAAAAGGTTGGAAACTAGGTGCCTTACGAATTGAAGCCAAGAGACGTCGAACGGCGATTTTCCATGTCCGAAATGTTACTGCAGCGGTATAAAAATAAATCATTTTTGCATCGTATTGTCACTGGTGATGTGAAATGGATTTATTATGATAATCCTAAACGCAGAAAATCGTATACAAAGCCCGGCGAGCCCGCCCAATCGACGCCGAAACGAAATATTCACGTGAATAAGGTCATACTCTGCATATGGTGGGATCAGAAGGGTGTCGTATACTACAAACTGCTTCCGAGTGGTGACACCATCAAAGGACCATTATATCGAACCCAACTAATTCGTTTGAAGCGGGCATTAAAAGAAAAACGGCCAGAATATGAGACCAGGCATGAGTCCGTCATTTTTCATCACGACAACGCTCGGCCACATGTTGCGGTTTCGGTGAAAAACTATTTGGAAAATAGTGGATGGGAAATTCTGCCTCACCCGCCTTATAGTCCAGACTTGGCACCCTCTGATTACCACTTGTTTCGTTCGATGCAGAACGCTCTTACGGGAATACGCTTCAGTTCAGTAGAGGAAATCAAAAATTGGCTCGATACGTTCTTGGGCTCGAAAGACGAGAAATTTTTTGGTCCAGAATTCATAAATTGTCAGAAAGATGGGGGAAAGTTGTAGCTTCCGGTGGACGATACTTTGAATAAAGCATTGTAACTATGTTTTCATAATAAAACTTCAAATTTTGGAAAAAAACGCTGGAAACTTACTTGTAGACCCAATACTTTGGTTGATAATTGTTCTAATTATTGGAGTCATTGCGTAAACTTCTGCTTCGCTGGCTTCCTCTACATAGATTGATTGTGTGAGATGTATATTTTCATGGGACGAGGTTTTGTGAGAGCATCTATGCACTATCTTGGATGCTTGACTAGAGAATTGTTCCGCAAATTTCTCTACTAAGTTCGTTAGTTTCGTATTCACCGGAAAATTGTTCATAATTATCTCATCTATCGATCTCTTTTTTCGCCCCATAACTCCATTTAACACTTTCCATATTTTTCTCGGGTCATTTTTGGCGTTCGATAATCGTTCTTTGTAGAAGTTAGTCTTAGTTATATAGAATATTTTTATTCACAACATTTCTATATTGTTTATACTCAGTTTCGTATCCCCGGTTTAGTGGGTTGTTTTCCCATTTCGTGTAGAGCTCGTTTCTTCTTTTGCATAGTCTAGCTACATCAGGAGTCATCCATGTTTTTTGTTTGCGATTTTTCGTATTTGCTATATTTGTTGATTGCGTGTATATATCCTTCATTTTGTTCACAAATATATTGTATAGTCGCTCAACGTCATGTCTTTCATTTAATCTTTGCCAGTTTGTTTCCCTAATTAGTTGATTAGCTCTAAATTGGTTGACTACGGAATAGTCTTTTGTAGCATACAATGTTGCATAGTGATCTGATATATCGGTTTCAATAACGGCCGACACAATATCTTGATTCATAATGCTAACAAAAATAAGATCAATTATTGTCGAGGTATTGGCTGTTATATTAACCCGAGTTGGTTGATTTATTACATTCATTAAGCCCTTTGATGCCATTATTCCTAAATACTTCCTAACTTGGGGGTCATTTAAATTTTTTTTTGTCTCATCTCAAATCAGTTGGATCTTTGACTCAGTTGGCATAGCAGTTTCCAAAATAGTCTCCAATTTCTTGTATTGAGCTGCTGATCTGTTTCGCTGCTTTATCTAAATTAATGTTCAAGTTCTGTGTTGTGTCAAAGTTATCGGGTACTGGAGTGAGTTGTTTTATAAGTTAGCAAGGAATCTACATTTGAAGATTCTCTAATTTCGTGATTCTCTATCGGTTAACACTGAGCTCTAATATTTGAAGTGCAACGACCATTTCCTTTAGGGGAAATCATAATTAACAATATTATCTTGTGTAGGGTTGACTCGAGTTTTTCTTAGTGGTCAAGCGTTTTATGCAGACACGAGAGTCAACACTTAAGCATATGCCCGTCAACTCATACTCTCACCCCCAGTTAAATTTAAACTACTATGTCAATATCCTTTTTAATGGTACTTCCACATATTTAAAGCCTACGTCTAAAGAGAATCTCATGCTTGTTTTGCGACCCTAGAGTAGAAATGGCTGCGCAAGAAACCTGAGTAGGTCAACGTCGGCTCTGATAACCACATCGAGACTGCAGGCATTGAACTATTTAACCGGATCTTTGTCCAGAGGTTTTATTAAGGACCTGCCCTCCAGGTTAAGAATTACGCATGGGGGTAACTTCACCCACATGTTAGGAGGTTAACAAACCACGTGATGCTGAACAACTCGCAGAGGCCCAAGATTGCGAAATGTTACGTAATTTTAGACATGCAATGGGGTTGCCCTGCAAAAAGCGAATGAGAAACGACGACGTAAGTAAGGCTGAGTAAGGAAGTCTTTGAGTAGGTCATCAGAAATCACAGCCTACAATGCCGCCCAAATTTTGATCAAATTTTTTTTAGTAAAGAGGAAAATGTGTTAAGTATGCCTTTCAGAAATCGGCCCCCAAGCGGGGCAAACGTAATCCTGTTTTATTATACAGGATGTCCCCTAATTCGTCAACGATAATTTGGGAAATGATTCCTGGGTATATTCTATGAAAAAGTTCGTTCTACAATAATCGTCTATCGCCAATGTTGACAGCTTTTATCGAGGATTTAATAAAAGACTAACTTTGATGTACCCTGACCCATGTTAACGAAAGTTTCTCTGTTAGTTAGAAACTTCGAGTAGGGCTTTGTTTTTAGAAGAAATAATGGCCTTTGTAACGGCATTCAAATAAAGTTGCTATCTTATTTGGGTCTTTAGATATTTAATTTCTAAAACTGTTCCATTTTCATTGCCCGTGCTAATCTTAGACTTTGAGGTCACTTTTCTCCAGAAAATGCCTAATTAACATAACGTTTTACAATTTTTTTCCAATGAAAACAATAATAATACGAAAAAAAAAATCATCAATAAGTTTGCAGAAAAACCCACAGATTTTATGATACTTGAAACAACCTGCAGAAGGTAAAAAAGGGGTTTTTTGCTTTAAGCTCCAAAGGCTATGAATAAAAAATGATTTTGTGTGGTTTTGGATAATTTTTATTTTATGTGTGTACTAACAGATATAACAGGTGCTCAAAGTGTCCTCCTTGGTTTTGTATGCATGCTAGAGCCCGTTTTTGGATTTCAATGCGAAGGTTTATTGATGCTAACTGCTGCCTCACTTTTGATTACGCTTCGAGAACATGCTCCTCCAATTCAATTAAAGTGGACATTTCGGTTGATAAAAACAAGTTCTTTTATTCTTCCCCATACAAAAAAATCCAATACTGTAAGGTTAGAAGATCTTGCAAGCCAGTGAACTGGTCCGTTATCTTCCTATCCAAGGGTTACCGTACTCTCCATCTTGCCAATTCTCAACCTCACGACAATAGTAGGCTGGAGCACCGCTCTGTTGAAAATAAGATGAAGCTAGTTTAAGCAGTGGAATGTCCTCCAATAGGATCATTTCGCAAAAACTCCAGATTTTTTGTAAAATTCTGCCTAGGTGGTAGTTTGAAACGGCCAATTTACTTGGCGCTGAATTTGTGTTAAAATGATTTATGTCTCCTTGTATGTGGATGGTCAGCAGCCCACGTATGAAGATTATGAAAATTTGTGATCCCATCTCTTGTAAATTGAGATTCGTCCGTCCAAAGATTTTTGCTAATAAACTCGTTGTCATCCAAGCTCCGCTCCAGCAACCAATTAGAAAACTCAAGTCTCTTTTCTAAATCATTGGGAAGCAGTTCTTGTACAGGTGTATGGGGGTATGGCTAAAGATTTTCTCCACGCATTACATTAGAAATTGTATCTCTAGAAACATTAAATTGCAAAGCTAAGCGTCTGATACTGATCAGTTGTAACAGCTTCCAGTATTCTTTCATCAGTCGAAATCCTTCTTACTAGTGGAGCTCCTGCATTCGGTCGTGTATTTGGAACTGATCCCGTTTCTCGAAGCCTTCGATACCGATTTTCAAATACTCCTTTACTAGGAAATCCTCGGGTAGGATAAGGTTCATGGTATCTTTGACGCGCACTAAGCCCAGAAACGCAAATATTGTTGGCTTAGTCTTTGTTTGTAAATGCAGACAGACAGCCAGAGACTGTAACCTTGGCGTAGAAAATTAAACTTATGAATTAATTTTCTTTTTCTAATCTTTTATGCCATTTTTGTTTGGTAAATTTTCCAAATAGGCTTTCATACCGCAAACCTAGCTCTTTCTGAGAAATTTTAAGGAACAGGGTAAGGAAATGAGTGTTTTGGCAGGTAGTCAAAACAGGCACTAAACTCTTTAATAGCTATGAGATTTTAAAAAAATATTGGAAAATTAGTAATTCTTTAAAAACCACACTTACGAGTATTGTTAACCGTTGTTGGAAACGTTGGTGAAAAATCATGAATTCCTTATTTTATCTGCTGCATGTTTTCCCAAGTATCATAAAATTTATGGATTTTCGTATAAACTTACATAAGAAAAAAATAGTAAAACGTAATGTTTATTACGCATTTTCTGGAGAAGAGTGACTTCAAAATCAAAAATTATCATGGGCAATGAAAATGGAACAGGCTTGGAAATGGGATATCTAAAGACTCAAAGAAGTTATCAACTTTATTTAAACGCCGTTACAAAGACTAGTGTTTCTTATAAAAATAAAGTCATACACCAGGTTTCTACCATTAGTACTAACAGAGCAATTTCCGTTAACACGGGTCAGGATACACCAAAGTAAATCTTAAATCCTCGATAATTTCTGTCAACATTGGAGATAGACGATTACTGTAGAACGATTTTTTTCATAGAATATACCCAGGAATCATTTCCCAAATTATCGTTGACGTATTAGGGGACACTCTGTACAAATCATAAGTAGGTACTCCGTGAAAGAGAATTACTTTTCGTTTTTCAATTCAAACATAAGGACGGTTACAACATCACTTTCAGTAATGAATTCAGGTTTGCCGAATTTGTAACGAGGTAAAACTCGTAGTAGCCAGCACGCTGGCTCTACATATCAGCATCCCTAAGGTCACTTGGCTATCAGTCAATCCTCAACTAAATTGAGCTTATAGCGATCAACGCAACAAACTCCTTCAGAATTCTGGATATCCGAACTTACCGAGGAAGACACAATCATCACGGTTCTGCTCTTTGGCACAAAAGTGCTTGGCCATTTCGAGAGAAAGATACGTATGTGTATGCATGAGATTTTCGGTCCCGTTTATTTTGACTGTTAATGGGGTAGTATGGGCTGTACAGCGACATCGATCTAGATAGGTCTACGGATCTAATGCCTGAGATGACTTTGACATGTTAAGAAGCAGCTCAGTTTCTAAGTATAGCAGTGAGAACGAATCAGCCACTCGGTTGTGTAAAGATGAAGGTGCACTGAAATCCATCGACAATTACAAAAGTAGTGGGATCTTACAGGCACACGATACCCGGCCCAAACCAGATCAACATCCAGCAAATGTCGTAATTTTTGGTAGACGGAAGTCGGGTGATGCGTTCAAACCCATATAGATAAACAACTTTGGTTATTTTGCACTAGATCCGCGTGAAAATGGTGCTGCAACCTACCAAGACTGCAAACTGGAAGGAAATCAGATGTCGTGGAAAATCAACTTCTATTCATCTTTGCTTCAAAGTCTGACAGTGCAGTGTTGCAGTCAGACCGATCCAGAGTGCAAGCAGCTAGCTTGCTTAGTGAATATTACCATTCAATATTCCGCCGAAATTATTAAATATTGTGTCACCTGGAAGATGAGAGCCTTTTTATAAATTGCGGTGCCAACTTTCTAGAACAGTATAACAATGTTAAAAGCAAACATCTTCTGAATTTCATACCATCACCCGATCTGGTTGCCAACAATATTGGTCCTTAGCTAACAGACGCGGCTAGGAGATTATTGGGAAGTACTATCGGAGTCAAGTTAGGCCACAAGTTCATCAGGTTCCATATGGAAGGTAAAGTTTCGATCTTACTGAAAAGGAGGAATCCAGAGAGAACCGATTGAACATGTTTTTAGAACTTGGTAAATCTATTTACACTCCGCCCAAGCTCAAAACAAGAACGACAAAAATTTACGTTAAAAATCTTTATTAATAAGGACGATCGATAGAAGATAGTACGCCAAGTAAGACCATTCTGTTGGGAGCACATATTATTATTTATTGCCAGGCCCTCAACTAACAAGCTTCTCCAGTTAGTCCGGTCTTTAGTTAACTGCCTCCAGTTTCAGGTCCCATTCTATTTGTGAGCGAGCTACCTAATATGTACACATAGGATACATGATAACAGGACAACATGTATGCATATCAATACCAAGTGTTATGGAGTAACGGAAACCTTGGAAATGTTCTTTTTTAGATGAAAGAGATTCAATACCCCCTAACTCGCACCACTTAAAATGAGGTCTTCCTCTACTACGTTGTTCCTCTTGTTATATTCGAAGACTCAGCGGGGCGAAGCATTGGTGTCCATTCGCTCTACATGTCCATGTCGTTTTCTAACCAGGTCGATGTCGCTGTACAGCTGGAAGCACAAATGGTCTGAAAAATGTCGTCCATATTTCCGAAGATATAATCGCTGATTATTGCCGTGCGAACTTCGGCCTATTTTGTGAAAAAAAAAAACTAACAATGCCAACAGGGTGAAGACCACAGTAAACAGCGCACACTTAGGGGTATATTTAGGACTCATAAGTCTCCTGAATTGGGAAACAAAATCATGTAATCTTCTCTACGGCTAGGGAATTGAAGACCAATTTTCAAAACAAGTTTGAATGATGTAAGTTTGGATAACCTGTTCACTGTCATGGTACATGTTGATCAACTTGCTGGTTAACACTGAGGCATATACAGATGATATAGTTTTAATATCTGTTGTGTGGTGCTTAGCCACTGTTTGCTTTATGGCCCTGGCAGTCCTAGGCAGTCCTCTTCTTCAATGGAAAGTTCAATTTCAATTCAAGTTGTCTTGGATGGTTTCAAGTCTGATATTCACAAAATAAATGCTGGTGTGCACCAGGGCTCCGTTCTGTCTCCGACACTATTTTTAATTTCCATCAACGCCCCAATAAATAAGGCGTTTATCCACCCAAAATTGGAGTACAATATCCACATCTGGTCGGGTGGGCCCAAAACATCTCTGCATCTGCTAGATAGGATTCAAAACCATGCGATAAAACTCATAGGTGATGCTGATACCACTCAGTCAATAGGCGCCCTCGAACACCAACGAAATTTCTCGTGTCTTACCCTGTTCTATCGCTATTTACACTACCACAGCTCCATAAAAATTCCCAGTAGTATTCCGCCCGTTGAAACCTTCAAATGTATGAATGCTCATCAGTACACCCTCATGCCCACTTTCGGACGTACTCTAAAATATGGTGATTCGTTCCTAAGCCTTTCTTATGGAATGCCCTGCCGAGCTCTCTATTTCCTAGTCATTGTAACACTTAGACATTTAAAACCAACATACATCGTTCTTTCCTCCCTAATTTTCCTTCGCCAGCGCTATGCGCAAACATTTTAAGGGTACTTTAACCCGTTGAGAGCGGGCTAATTTAAAAAAAAATGGCGTACAGTAAATAAACTCCCAACTCGTTGACCCTGCAGGTCGACTCGGAACGCAATGACACTGGAACCCTATGAGAATGCGAGGTCAAATGAATCTAAGCCAAGAATGCAATAGGAACTTTACCGATCTAGGATGTGGACCTGGTGGCTTTATGGAGGATGACAATATAAGACGTCAAAACTTACTAGGGAAACTTGTGTCTGTCTTCAGGTGGAGACATACTTATGAAATGAACAATATTGACGTAAACGAAATCCGCAAGCACAAAGTAACAAAAGAAAAACAAAATTCCCTCCTGCAGCTTCCGACGAAAAGGGCAAAAATGAAGTTCGCAACAAAAGTTCCACAGCTCATCATATTCGAGTCTAATTTTGATCGCGTCCACAATCAGATCTGCAGATGGGAACTTCAACGCTCTCGGTGGGCCTTTTTTGAGACCTGCTCAAATTCTTTTTGATCTTGGATATCATAAGTTCGAGTTTTGACGGAGGAATCTTCAAAAGCGCCACGCGAGAAGGACCGGGAGAATTTTGTGTTTGGCACTTACTCAATGATTTGACTGCGCAAATTACTGGGACGCCGCTTGAATACGTTTCAGCTGCGACAATACTCGACATAGAGCACCGGACAGTGCTAATACCGGGATCGCTGGAATCTGATGGAGTTGGATCACTTTTGGGTTTCTTCGCTATTTTTCTGGTCGAGGCAGCGGCTTTTCTTTTGCGCTTCGGATGTATAATTCAAACAAAAAATTCACGAGACCCTTGGACAAGTTTGCGCAACTACCAGTTGTTAGAGATGCTGATACATATCCTTTATAAGGTACAGCAATACGAAAGCCATTGGGATGCTGAGTTCACTGAGTCTTATCTGCGTCCATGGTCCCCATGGAATCGCGAGAAATAAGATCTAGAAAGGCTCAGAAGTAGACTGACGATACCTCGGGCTTTCACTTATAGTTTCGTCTCACAGGAGCACAGCCGTACATGATATGTCGCTTCAGGTTGAAGGCAGATCAAACCAATGCCTATGGACATCTTTGGGTAGTCAGCGTTTGCTGTTTTTTGTAGCATAGTTCCGAAAAAAAAAACTTTGCTTAATATTGAACAAAAGAGAAAAAAAAATCTTTCCTTTTACTAAACAGAAAAGCATAGGTCCATTAAAATAATTTTTTTTTAAATTCCCGTTTGCCTTTGTCGCTCCGGGCACGCTCCAGTTACGACTGACTCTTTCAATGTAATTCCTTCCTTTACATTTTCCTTCCCATTCCCTTTTATGTCATCCTTTCCGGATGTGGCGATGCCAATAGTTTTATATTTGTTTTAATTTTTGATATTTTTCTTGTTTTTATTCCAACGCCAACAGCGTTGTAAATCGGTACAATGGATTGTGGACTCCTAACTACTCGTTTGCTCAGTAAGAGTATCTGAACGTGATATGAAATCTTTCTTAGAAATTCCATTCAAAGGAGCATAGAAATGGAACGATGGATTCCTACATTGCCAATTACTAATGGCAAAATGAGCAGACTATCCTTTAACACTGACTGTTCGTACACCAGGCCAAGTCACCCTTTAAGGTATGTACCGTACCTGAATTTGTCCTCAAGGTAAAATTCCCTTTTATCAAGCAGGCATTACTTTATATTGTTCAAGTTGATTAAGTTCTCGCGCTTTACTCCTTTGAAATCTGTTTACAATTTATATGTCTCGACTAATAAATTACCTAAAATCAATTTCCAAAGAAAACTTTCAGCATTACTCCAGCCCTCAAAGCTAAATCACCTTAAATCCACTCTGGCAGTATTTAAAATTAATTACAAAATCTTGAATTTATCTTCATCTCTTTAGAAATCCCCACCGTAATACGCGGCCTTTATCTTCATCAGCCGGTACCCGCGTCCATCTCATCCGGGGCATTCCTTCTTCTTTGATTTATTTAATTTATCTCGTAAATATTTATCGCCAAGGATAAGAGAGGATAAAGAAATAAAGAAAGAAACTCCTCCAATGTCTGTTTGAAAATTTTTCCAACATCAAGAAACAGAACGCACTTCACCTTTACTAACTCACTTCCTTCCTTCACCGGAAATCCTTCCGACTTCTACTCTAAAATTACAATTCATCCAAGAGGAAGTTCAATTCACCCTGGTACAACAAAATCTTTAGGTCCTTTGTGGAAAAATATAAGATCGCAGCCATAAAAGTACACCCCGTCCATGCTGATGGTTCATTAAAGACCAACCCTTACACCCCATAGACCCAACGTCAATTCGACCAGATAGACAGCCAAAAACCATCAACGGTCCATGGAGAGAAAATTGATTATGCATGACAACTAAATAAAATCCCGTTTGATATAAATGACAACGATTTGTCGTTCAACACGCTCCTTCGCCTTTTTTGCTTAGTACGAAAGCGTCAAAAGAGGCGGTGGCACAAAACTTGGTGCTTGGTAATTTTTCAAAAAAAAAAAAAAAAAAATAAGTTAAGACATAAGCCTCTCTGCTAGCAAGCCTTTCCCAATAAGTCCTCCGAAGCAGGTCCCTTCCAGTGGGGAATTGAAATCGTCTGTGAAGTAAGTGAATTAAAAATTGGAGATTTTTTTTCGGTACTGGGAAACTGGGCGAGCGTTTGGGTGATAAATTGACTCTATTGGCAAGTAGAAAACGTGGCGAAATTTTTACATAAATTTATCTACGGGTTGAAAGTGGTTTCCCGGAGGGTCCCGGAGGGACGGCTATCCGACGACAACGATGATGGCGCATTTGAAATATAACTGACAAATGAGAATTAAGTCCTATAAATCCATTAAGGCGAAATCCTGTTAAATCCTTGTTGAGATAAAACTGAATTAATATCATGAAATATGAACGCACAAAGGGGTAGGACGAGAGACCCGGGGTGCCGGAAAAAATCAACAAAACCTAATGAACAGCCCTTTTTTCAAATACTAATATTAAATTTGAAATTTTAATTTTTCAGCGTAGATAACTAAGTTAATAATTTATTTACAAACTAATTCCATTTACGAGCTACTCAGATCCCTTCTAATCCTTTGAATTTAATAAAGTCGAATGCGTGCAGCTTAGCGGGGTGGGAAAGCCTAGTTAAGCCTTGGTTATTTGATTGTAGGGACATTGGTTTTGCATACCGACCGACTAACTTCTGCATTAGAGTACACTAGTCTACACCCGAGAAAAAAGAGTTCATGTAGAATTGTTATTCGATATACTATTGTTGATTGGTAAAGATCAGGGGGTAGACCTTGTTTAAGGTTCTCTCTTTATTATTTGAATGTCACAGATATACGGCCCTGGAGCTGCTCTTCGACTACCATTGAGGCAACTTATTCAAAAGCACCAAACATTTACCTGGCCCTTGAAACTTGGAGGAATAAACTTCAAAGCAGGCAAAATTGTTAAATATGTTTCGAGCACTGCGCTGTGGAATTTTAGGTTGACCTGTCGAAATACAGGTCAGGTTGATGAACCAAAAAAAATGAATACCCTCGAAGTAGCTCCCCGTCCATTTGAAGACATTTTGAAACCCTGCAATAGGTAGGCGTAATTTCTTTAATGTTTACTTCGTTCATTTGAATCGATGGCGCCACAGTCTGGGACGTACCTGTGCTACAATTCTGCGCTCCATGCTTGAGGTCATATTTCAATTGTGCGATCCACAATATTCATTCCCTCTATATGACTTACCCACCGCAGGTTACCGGTAGTACTGTACATCTCGCAGAGCTACTCCTTCAGAGACCGTCAAAGTAAACGAGACCAAAAATCAATCGAAGAATCTTGAGTTCAAAACGACCAAAAATGTTCTTCCAAGAAAGATGAGTAAAAACTTCAGTGATTAAATGCCTACGGTACCAGCACTCACTCACTAGCAGTGGTACTCCGCGGTGTCGTTACCACCTCACAGCAATAATCGCAGGATGTTGCATCACTTATACCCAATACACTTATGTAAGTGCTTAGCAAAAGTGTTGCGCCCCGTCGTAATGCCAGTAAGCTGTCTGCAGTCTTTTCTACTGAGGGATAGCAAGACAGCCGCTGACCTATTAGACACGTCCGGAAGCACTCGTCTGGTCTGCCGACTGAAGAGTCATGCCATCCGCAATTACGCTTATGTGAAACCCAACTGTCAATGGAAACCCTAACCAGGACGCATGCGGACCTAACCTAATTTCGAGCCCTGGTCCCGCGAGCTGGGACCTGGACAAAACTCATTGAATTTAGCCTTTCGACTATTTTCAGGAAGTAGTCGAGACAGCTTGAAAGCCGTAAGTGGGTTCAGCAAGGCTCTAAGCTATGCTAGGCTGTCGATACAGATGCAAATATTTCGTCGCTTCCACCGATTTTTCACAATTTAAGTCGATGCGAACAGGTTATCAGATATCTCTGGTTGCAAGACACTCGCAAGTTTTCCTAACAAGGAATGAAATCTTACGTTGTCATCCTCCAGAAAGACACTAGCGCCACATCCTTAATCGCTTTCAAAGCCATTCAGGCTGAAATCAGTCCTGGACACAGGGAAAATGGTGTCATTGTCCATACGTTCAGATTCAAAAGGCGGACAACACGCAAGATCATCAAATCTCCAATGCGTGTTGTACCGGAGACCATGTCTTTTTTAAATGGAAGATGGGATTGAGAGTGCAAAGCTTGTTATGAATGTTAAGGGCAGAACCAGGAGTGCTAGGGAAACCTCCACGCTGCCGAGACAGACCGTTCTTTGAAGTCGTAATGACCTGTTTTCGAGAGAGCTTGTTCCAGCAGATGACCGATGCATATTATATAATTGTTCTTATCATAACCGTGTAGATCAAGCGCTTCTCGTTTGCAGGCCCCATATCATCCCGAAAGTTCAGTTGCACTGCCAAAAGGGCGACAGTGCCTTAGAGCCTTTCTACATATCATGTTCAGTCTAAAGAGGTCTGTTATCCACTATGATATCCAAATACTTAAGTCAGACCGGTCAGCTTCCTCCTTATCATAAACAGAACAACCACACTTTTGGGTACGATTGACTGAGAGAGGAATTTTAGTGCCTAATCGTTGAGCTCACCTGTGGCTGCCTGCGCCTTAGAGCATACAGTCGCCAGACACGATCCAACAGACAGTATAGTTACACCATCCGCGTATGCTTCTGCATAGACAGAACCTCTCTAGGATTTTACATGGATACCTGCCGTATGGCCTTATTCCACGGAGCGTCTACGCTCATCAGGATTAAAGTGCGTCAATCACCACCGTGATCTACAATGGAGAATTCTCCCCGTTCTTGATCATTCGACAATTCTGGGAAAACCCCATTCAAACCAGTGCCGATTCAAAGTCATAGTATAGGCTAGACTTCCCCTTTGGTCGAAGGTGAGGCCTACCCAAAACCTACGCTAATTTTATGGTCGTGGAGCCCTGTAGTATTTCCTACATTTGCATATTTGTTGAGTAAGTTTAAACTGCAGCCAGTTTGTAGAGCCACAAGCGGGTCTACAATCTACAAATCAGGCTTGAACCGAAATTTCTAGGGCTTCTGAATTAAGCCTTTGTCGGATTACCAGTGAAACCCCGCTTCCAGTTCAGATATTGCAGCTGGTCAAATACTTATTATATATCAGCTTTGGTCTACCCCCGTTTTTTTTTTCAGTCTACGCCATTTAAAGGATGCCTGTGTAATTGAGAGCCTTAAGCAGCGAGTCAATCAACATGCACCATAACAGTGGTGTCAAGACGCGCCTTGCAATCAATCAGTGTCCTATTCACTGACACTGCTTTTATCCTGATTCATCTTCACCATGTTGTCTAGCCGAGTTACTCATGCCGTCAACAGTTGCGGTGTTGACAACAACCCCACTGTCGATGAAAATGCCTAGCACGTATTCCTTCTTATCGAATGCGCCTTCAACTCTACCTAGTAGATTTTGAAACTCACTCTCGAAGGACTTTCATCGTTGGTAAACATGTTGCGTCTTAAAGAGAGGATACGTTCGCAAAGGAGGTTCGGGCACATGGATCTCGATCATTCTCTCTATTTTCTTGAACATGAAGCAAGTAAGACTTACAGTTAAGGAGTTCTTGTCTAGCGTTGATGTAGTGCTCTTTTCTGATTTTCGGTATAAAGGCTACTCTCACTGTTCGCCAGGTCTTCGATTTACGAGTATATGCACTAGGCCAGCAGTGAAGATTTTCTTCAGAGCTACCAGCAACTGGTCAATACCTTTTTGTAGCACTACTGGGTATATACCATCGGTGTCAGGCAAGAAAGCAATAGAATGTCCTCATCCGTCACCTCCACCGATGAGGTATACCAGCTATGCCGTGTTATACCATTCAGCTGACTAGCAGTTTCATTAATTCGAACTGGTAGGGAGGTGGTTCTGATCAGGTAACCTGGGAACTGAGTTCCTAGCATTAGACGCAGAGTCTCTGGTTTCGATTTAGTGGAGGTGTCATCAGATTTTGTGAGTGATTCCAGCCTGATTAATTTTCCCATTTTGAGACCTTTCGATCTTTTCGCAAAAGTCTTTTTAAGAGGCTCTATTCGAAATTCGAATAACTGAATATTCTTCTTGCTTTGATGTGTTAAAACTTCAGCCTTTCCCCAAATTAGTCTGTCAAGCGTAGGAGTTTTCTGGTTTCTTTACGCAGTCACTGTGGAAGGAACGGGTGAACTGCAGGACTTCATTTTCGGCTTCGCTTAGGTTAAATGAATTGTTCTGTGGGGTGTAAATTTGAGTACTTTTCACTAGTTGGGCAGTCTCCAGAATTAGTTTTCCTTTATCCACAGGACTTCTTATGACTGGACTACTACATTTGTTACTCAGCACGCAAGGTGTACATTTCTGTTAGCTTCTTAACCCAGGTCGGGGAAGGATACGTGTGTTTAATATATGTAGGTGCTGACTGCCTTTTTTATTGCAGCCGTTCCGCGTTCAATTAGCCTAGTACCACTCTCAGATTTAGCGTAGTGTAGGTTATTTTTGGAAAAATTTTAGCGAAGTGTTCGCTTTAGCTACAATGCAAAGGTCCTTGACATTTTCCGGATTTCGTTCAATCCATAACTAAATGGTGTATGACAGCCATTATAATGAAAGTAGTTAACTGCCTTTCATCAGCTGCTGTTATTTAATTCTATTATTCCAGGATCGACGGATGAGATACGACCAACACAAAGGTCCAAAGTAATGAAGTTGAAGGCCCTCGTTCTCTACAAGAAGAAGTAGCTATACATAGAAGTAGAAGTATTGGGTCTACAAGTAAGTTTCCAGCGTTTGTCAGAGATGGCGCCACCAGTGGATCCCGGGTAGAAATGTCAGACCCCATGTGTTTTATTTGTAGGTTTTGTATCTGTCAATAACTTTGCAGCGTTATATTTGAGCAGTTCTATCGGTGTCGTACATTTTATCGAGCAAAATCATGGCAAGTTTCCAGCCAAACAAACATCATTTGCGGGAAGCGCTGCTTTTATTCTTTAATATGAAGAAAAGTGCGGCTGAGGCCTATCGTTTGCTTTCGGAAACTTATGGGGCGAAATGTATTGGTGAACTGACGTGCCGCAGAAGACAAAGATCGCCCCGGAAAGCCGAAAAGTTTTGAAGACGAGGAATTGGACGCTTTACTGGATAAGGATCCGTGTCAGATTCAAGAAGAACTTGCTGCATCATTGGGCGTCACGCAACAAGCCGTTTCCCTGCGCCTAAAAGCACTGGGATTCATTCAAAAGGTTGGAAACTAGGTGCCTTACGAATTGAAGCCAAGAGACGTCGAACGGCGATTTTGCATGTCCGAAATGTTACTGCAGCGGTATAAAAATAAATCATTTTTGCATAGTATTGTCACTGGTGATGAGAAATGGATTTATTATGATAATCCTAAACGCAGAAAACCGTATACAAAGCCCGGCGAGCCCGCCCAATCGACGCCGAAACGAAATATTCACGTGAATAAGGTCATGCTCTGCATATGGTGGGATCAAAAGGGAGTCGTATTCTACCAACTGCTTCCGAGTGGTGAAACCATCAAAGGACCATTATATCGAACCCAACTAATTTGTTTGAAGCGGGCATTAAAAGAAAAACGGCCAGAATATGAGACCAGGCATGAATCCGTCATTTTTCATCACGACAACGCTCGGCCACATGTTGCGGTTTCGGTGAAAAACTATTTGGAAAATAGTGGATGGGAAATTCTGCCTCACCCGCCTTACAGTCCAGACTTGGCACCATCTGACTACCACTTGTTTCGTTCGATGCAGAACGCTCTTACGGGAATACGCTTCAGCTCAGTAGAGGAAATCAAAAATTGGCTCTATACGTTCTTGGGCTCGAAAGACGAGAAATGTTTTTGGTCCGGAATTCATAAACTGCCAGAAAGATGGGGGAAAGTTGTAGCTTCCGAAGGACGATACTTTGAATAAAGCATTGGAACTATGTTTTCATAATAAAACTCCAAATTTTGGAAAAAAAACGCTGGAAACTTACTTGTAGACCCAATACAATAACATTTTTTCCTGGTTCGAACCCAGTCCTGAGTATAGGGAAAACCGACTTCCAATTCTTGCAACAACCGTCGATGTGCAAGGCCATCACAACTGCAGTGGTACAACCAAAGACCAATACTTCAGATGACCTGTACAGCCTAAGATGTGATTGATAGTCGGTACGATGTGGATTATTCGTTAATGTATTACGCATTTAGAGCATAGTAAGAGTGGCGGGTGTCAAGAAGATCAAAGTTGCTCAATATGTGCTTTCCATTTGATGTGGTTTGAGGTTATAAAATATTTGACAACTACACCAATATCGGACATGATATTGACGACTTCAATGAATTGTTTTTGATATTGTGAAGATTTTTCGATATGAATAGTTTTCATCTCCTTCACATTGAATGTCAGTCCGTCATCATGATGCCGACTTGTAACGGCGTCTAGTTGCTTCTGCATTGTTGCCGTTGCCTCATCGTTAACCCTTGTGACACCACTACCGCCGTATCATCTGCAAATGCAAATTTTGCTCTGTTTTTATATATTATATACAGAAGGGGTCCCACTTTGGAGCCCTATTCTACACTATGTACAATCTTGACTTCCACACTCAGAGTTCCACTCATTTTAACTGCATTGAAACTGTTAAGTAGTTTGGCAATCATCACATATTCGCCGCGGCTACCTGCGTTTTATAAACCATCAAAAGCGTTTTGTGTGAAAGAGTGTCAAATGCCCAAATAAAATCAATTAGCAACCAAAGATGTACAAATTCACACCGGATAGAATAATCAGCCTAAGCGTGTTTTATAGCACCTCGCCAAGTAAACCATGTATCTACACTTGCATTAAGTGAATTCAATCATCCTACAGAAGCATCTGAAAGTGCTGCTATCAACCCGTCAGTTCCCTTAAATCATAAATAAGACATCGCTATCAGAATTGTCAAGCCATTCGAAAAATACAACCTCAAATGAAACAACGGTTGAAGAAATTTGATAAAGCGCTGACCCATGACAAGAAGAAGTCGACCTTCATTACGAATCGAACCAACTCTATCATCATATTGTTAGAATAGGAAGAGAACCAATTGGGCATCATCGCTTATAATGTTGATCCCTTGGAGTTTGTGTTGTTCGTGCTAATTGTTAATTAACAATTGATACCCTCGAACACCGACGTAGTGCCTTGTGTCTCCCTCTGTTCTATCGCTATTTCCACCACCAGTGCTCCATAGAAATCGCCAGTAGTATTCTGCTCCTTCGAACCTTCAACCGTATAAATGCTCATCAGTACACCATCAACCCCACTTTCGGACATACTCTAAAGCATCGTGATTTGTTCCTAAGCCGTACAACTCGCTAATAGAATGCCCTGCCCAGCTCTCTATTTCCTAGTCGTTATAAGTTTCAAACATTTAAGACCAATGTACATCGGTACCTCTCTCTTCTTTTTCCCTAAGTTTGCCGCGCTGTGTGCAAACATTTTAAGGATATTAACTGACGTTGAGGCTAAAGTATAGGCGGTGTCTTTAGATCGAGTTACACTCATTTAGCTAAACTGTAGTGTGGCGAGGTGAGGGAACTAGCAAAAAAACAAGGGCCAACAACGCAACATTGTCTCGACCGTCTGAAATAGACATTAGTGATTATTTTTCTTGTTTCTAGAATATGGTCTGGGAATTGAACCCAAACCTCAGATTCCCCACGCGAGCTACGCTTTATATGCATCTGAAAATCTAGGTATTGTCTTTGAAGGTATTACATCATTTCTATCACAGGAAAATTAAATCACTTTTATTCGTTATATCCCATTACTTCAATTTCTTTTTCACTCTAATCTAACATCCTTGCTTCCTGTAATTCCTCGACAGCTCAACTTATTCATCATTATTCAGATTTCCTAGTCGTAGGCATCTATCATTTTTTCATTTCTTCTCCAACACAAAACTTACTTTAACAATAACGAAACTACTTAAAACTTCTTATCAAGGAGCTCCCCATCCTTCGAAGAAAAAAGAAGAGAAAAACAACATTCCGAATTCAATCGGCATAATTTACTTTCTCTAGGAACACGAAACACCTATACCACTCTACGAATTCCTTAAACACAAAAGCCCATTGAACTCGCCTTCTCTACTATATTGTTTTTTTTTTGTTGGTTTCTTTTTGGTTTCCTTTTCTTTCTCGACGCCATTACAAGGATTATTATCCTCATTTTCATTTTTTGATTAACTTCAAGCGAATACCAGATGGCAAGCCCATCGAACCGGTTAACCATCGAGATAAGTATGTATGTATATCCTTGTATACCCATGCCTACCGACATCTCCCAGATCATGGGACTGGACTACCACCAACTACTTGCACTGTGCTCCTAGACTCCATTCCATACCCCCTTCACTTCCTGATGCCTATTCAATGGAAATAAGTTTGAAGCACTTTCGGTTCTTTCATACTTTTCGGGAGGCCTTCGGCCCCTCGGTCTTTTGTTCATTTGTTCTCTGGGTGGCCCATTGGAATTTCAAGGATGCCGGTTCCCACTATTGTTTCGTGGAATGAGCCTGTTAACGTTGTTATTCAGAAGCTTAATGGAGACGTTAATTTTGTTGATTGCTTAACGAGGGCATGAAGTTGGACTTCTCTGCTGTTCCTTGTGAGGCAATGATCCCAATTCGGATTCGTGTTACATTTGGTTTAGCGAGACATTGAGCGGAGTATGGTTTGCACTGGCCATTAAAGTTTTACGATGCCAACCCGTTTCTTGAAAGGAGCAGAGGTTTATTTCGACTTTTTTTTCTTTTTGCAAAGTGACTTTTTGGCAGCTACAAGACGGAAATTGCTTGACTTTAGAGAGGCTTGTCGGGAGTATATTTACGTTAAGTAGGGAGAGGATTTTCTTGAAAGGAAAACAACAGTCTTAAGCTGGTAAAACATATGACAAACAGTGAGTGGGTTATGTTAAGGACTCATTTTCACACAATTCTACAAGCTATTACATGGGATCGCGAATATGGCGAAGAGCTATCCTATAAGCCTTGTCTAATCTGTTGGACAGTTTTTCTATTTGGGAAACAAAAGGCGAAGGTCGACAACATAAATCCAACTGAAAACAAGAAGAAAATTCCTGTGTCACAAGTCTACGCGAGATACTTGCTAGGCAAGAATTTGCCAGTGAGCCGAATACGCAGTGTAATAAAAACCGTTTAAGATAATCTCGAAACTGCCTCTTAAACATGATTCACAAGTTCACACAGGAAAAGTAGCACAATTCTGATAAAGTGGATGAACTAAGTAATCTAAGGACCTCAAGTAAGTCACCTTAAATTGCACCCAAACCCTTGGAGTGAATTCTTCTCTCTTGAGTTGATACGTAAGAAGCTTCTTATAACAATCTATTTTGAAGGACCTAATCGTCTCTCAGGAAGGAGAGAAATGCAGTCCTTTCAGAGAGACACAAAAGAAAGGAACACCGATAGTATAGAGCGGCAATATCGATACCATCTATTTATCCTCTGGGGAACCAGATATCCTTTGGTGAAGCATGGACAGATATCGAGTGGCATCACCTTGCTGATGCTGTAACTAAAACTACACAATAATTAAACTTGCTTACTAATGCCTCGTAGTAGCCACTAGATATTGGGCTCATCCGAAGCGACCTGAACCCCGAAACTCCTACGTTGTGTCAAAAAAAAAAGCAAAACTCCAAAACTCTGTCGAAAATGACTAACAACGGCGGATGAAAAAACAGTGGAGTCAACAATAAGCACGGTACTCGTGTCCCAACGAGTCTGGGGCTAAACTCAAAAGATAATAGAGATGGAGGCTATGTGTGTAATATAGGAGCTTAAACAAACTACCTTCAGCCGAATAATTAGCGGGGGCCCTAAATTGATATAAGGATATCACCGCCATCTAGGAGTTGCCGTGGGGTAGACCGGCAAAACAGTGATGAAAAAGTGTGAGCTTTACAACTACGAGTATGACTAGATCGTAGAAAATAGACAGCTTATATTTGGGTGCAGGTTTGTTGTAAGCGCCAGGCAAAGACAAGATATGTGGAGTAAGGCTTAATTTATCAAGATAAGCCTGAGATGACTTCAAGTCTCCGTAGAAGTAAAGAACTCCTCGAGTATTACAAATTTTCAAACACTCCGATGTGGACTTTTGGCACTACTTACAATAGTTGCAGTCAAGGTACCTGTACAAATATCTTAGATGCCACGGCCACAGCCAAAAACTGTTAAAAGATTTAGCAACATCAGCCAACATCCAAAGTGCTAAAGATCGGCGGCGTTGACGCCTGGAAACCGTCGAAAATACGGGTGATAAAAACCATAATAAAACCCCAGGTTTGATGAAAATATACGCAAATGTAGCAAGATAATTCGCCTAGGAATTGCCCCTGCAATGAAGAACGAGAGCCGGTCATGCAAACTACAAAATTTAAACGCGCTACCTTCTCGAGAGGAAAAAATGGAGCATAAGCAGCGCGCTATTGAGTTTATTCGATTCGAAAATTTAACTAAAAGGTACAAAAATAAACGCCAGGCTAATAAGACCCGTACGACTACTTATAGAGCTGAACAAAAAAATTTCTGCAGACGTCTGACAAAATGAACCATTCAAAAAGAGTGATGAAAGGCAAGATTTTGGTCCACTCGAATTAATGAAAGGATTATGGAAACCTAACAATACCATGGATGGACAAGACGGTCTATTTGCCAAGGTACTTGAGGCAACAGAAAACGAGTTAGACAGAGCAAACACCAACTCATTTCCAAGATTTGGTCGGAGGAAAGTATGCTCGGTGAATAGAACCACAGCACAAGAAAGGGACCCTTCAAATTGTGATGACTTATTAAAAGACACGATGCTTCTTGGATGAAGGAGAATGAAAGACTGGCTCTTTATTATAATGTTATAGATTATACATGTTGGAAGTATGTGTGTGTATGTTAATGTATACATGACACAAATTACGCACAAAATCTTGTCTGCCCATATCAGCGCCGTTTTAAATATTGTAAGTCCACAATTGACCAAATATTCAGACTATCGCAGATCCAAAAGACAACCTAAGAAGTCCGAAGCGATCCTCATCTTTTCTTCATGGATTTCAGTGACAGTTTTTTTCTCACAAATCACCGCCAGATATACAGAGTGTCCCCTAATTCGTTGACGATAATTTGGGAAATGACTCCTGGGCATATTCTAAGAAAAAAATCGTTAGTTTTAGTTTTAAATGCATTTTATTTTCTAAATCATTAATTCTTACATACTGACAAAAAATGCTTAAATGCTAGCTTAAAATTACTTAACAATCTTACACTAACTTACTGGCCCCACACAGGCACTCTAAGCTACTCTAAACTCTTACATCTATGTCTTTCGACTTTGTTTACATTTGATACTTATATATACTTATTTTCTGTACTTAAGGCTAAGAAAAGAATTTAACAAAAAACTTAGCATATGGACATAATTTTGTATTTTTTATAAAAACTTAATATCTAACTTAAAATAAACCTTAGTCTACCTAACCTACCTATACAATACACACATACACGCACATAGACATTATACACAATTACATACATATACTAGTATATACCTTTATATATACTAATATATATATATATATTTCTTAAGTGCTAACCGAAACCTATGCAAGTTGGCCATCGCTATTTACAGAGCAAATAGACTGGTCAGCTCTGCCTCATTAGTGAGGCTGGTCCGTAATTGAC
This sequence comes from Volucella zonaria, assembly GCA_963966105.1. NCBI lineage: Eukaryota > Metazoa > Arthropoda > Insecta > Diptera > Syrphidae > Volucella > Volucella zonaria. The sequence goes on along the minus strand of OZ014532.1, from coordinate 171,828,400 downwards.
GGAAACGACGACGAAACATCTTCTCCATCATTCAACCACCAGAAATGCTGGTGCTGCTGAACGACATCCCTCTTATCGCGATTCCCCACCGCCCTACTGAACGTGAGACGATCCACACTGCCGTGTGCGTCGTCTCTGTTGTAGTTGAGTCGCCTGTCCCCAGCTTTCCGAGCGACATGGAAGATTAACGGGACCGCTGATCTATCCTGGATCAACCCTATCTGATCTAGGTAGAGGAATGCTTCCGGTGGAACGAAGCCGTCAGATCGCACACTCTCGTGGTAAAGGTAGTTGGGGTAGTAAGCCCCAGATATCAGGTTATTCGTCGAGGCCATTGCTCTTGCAATGTGCCTTCGAGTCAGCTTAATTACGAAGTTGTCCACTCGTATTAGGTTCGCTCTGTTGTAAAGGACCTCATTACGATAAAATTTTTTGTACTCCGACTCTGGTGTTCTGTACAAGCGAAGGCAAGCCCTCTCAAACATCCGAATCTTTTCCATTAAGCTTGCTCGCACATTGAACCACACGGGACAACCAAATACCAGCATGGGCCTGATAAGGGCCATGTAGCAGATTACCTTTACCCTCGCATCGAGTTGGCTGCTATAAAACAGTCTCTTTGTAAGAGCAAAAGCGCCTTTAGCTCTGGCCAGAGCAGCATCTACATTTTTGTCAAAATACAGAAACTGATCTAGCCAGATCCCAAGGTATCTGACTACATTTCGACAGGCAAGAGGCTGTCCGTGTTGTCCAATGATCGAGAACTTTCGCCAATTTTTTCTGGTATCCCTAGAGGCTCTAGACAACGGCGTCCTAAAGAGAATGGTTTCCGACTTCTGAAAGTTGATTTTCAACTTCCAGTCATCGCAAAATCGTCTTATCTTATCGAAGTCACGCTGCAAGAGAGTATTAATGACCTCGATTTTTGGACCTGTTCTGTACGCTATCAAATCGTCTACGTACGCAATAGTATGGGGAAGTGAACCTATCAAGTCGCTTGTATAAATGTTGAATATGATGGGCGAATTGACCGCGCCTTGCTGAAGACCATTTTTAATTTGAAATATTTCAACAGAAGTCGCATCGCCATTTTTCACGATGAACTGTCTGTTGGTTAGCATATTATAAAGAATGTACAAGAGTGGTTTACTGATCCCCAGCCTAGTCAGCTTATAGAAAAGACCCTCTAACCATACGGTGTCGAAGGCCTTCTCCAAGTCAATCAGGCAGGCACCAGTACATTGGTTTTTGCCTTTTTCCATTGGATATCGGACACCAGTTTAGACGCGGCATGTGAGATATCATGTCCCGCCTTAAAACCGAATTGATTATCCGGAACTATATGTTTGTCCTCAACCCACCTAGACAGAGCTCTATTGATTACTTTTTCAAACACCTTACTGATATTCGGAAGAAGGCTTATCGATCGGAGATTCGCCGGATTGGATATATCCTTTCCCTTTTTGGGAATAGGTTGCACCACCGCCGTTTTCCAATGCGCTGGATAATTCATTGCATTATTAAACAAGGTGGTGTAAATGTCCACCGCTTCTAGAGGAAGATGTCGAAGCACGATGTTCGGAATACCATCGGTCCCCACTGATTTCTTAGCCTTGATTGTGTCGAAGATCTCGTGGAGCTCTTCCTTCGAAATGAACGGGGGTAGGTCACCCTCTCTGGTAATGACATTGTTTGCAATATTTTCTTCGCTGAACCGGGTGAAACCAGAGCCCTCGGTTCGCCAGTTCTCCACTTCATTTCGAATGTAGAAGTCGTGCACCAAGACGCGATTGTCCAGGTCATAATTAGGGCCACTGGTATCAGTGGCCTTGTATATTTCCTGGAAAGTCGCCCCTATGGCCTCAACCTTCTCCTGTGGATCCTCGATCACAAAGAAGTCATCATCATCAGCGGCCTCATTTGGATCAATACCTGCTATTGTCAGTAACCGTTCGTTGTCTGTTGTCCGGGCTATTTTAAGACACTGAAGGTCGTTTTGATTTTTTCTCCGAAATAGTTTGTTTATTTGCGGGAACATATTCGGATTGCTGTTGTTTACAGCCCGAACCCTGTTGTTCCAGTACAAACTTACAGAAATTCTGTAATTCTCTGTTATTAACGTTTGAATATTTTTAATCGACGCCTTCAGTGTCCTGAAATCCGGGTCTTGTCTGTCAATTAACTGTCTGTACAAGTTTTTGAGTCTGGACAGAAGTCTACTTTTCTGTCGGTGCAGTGCGTCAATAGTAGGATTGCGGAACAGGTGTTCGTTAGTCGTAGGTCGATATCGCGATATTGTAGCGTCCATAGTTTGTTTAATTGTCTCGTCCATTTGTTTTAGATACTTTTCGATCTCCTCGTTTGACAAATTCCTATTGGACGGTGGACGGTGGTTGCGGAGAAGCGTGTCCATCGAGCCTTACTGTAGTTGTAAGAATATATTTGCACAAACTCCTCCAATTCCGCACTTTCGTTGGGAACTGTAATTTCGGTGCTAAAACCGCAATGGTCACTGTCATACACGAATGTGCGCAGACAGTTTAGCGTTTGTAAATTCGTACCTGTCAGTCGTATACGTTCGTCGTACAGCATTAGATCCAAATAAGATCCGCCTCTGGGAAACAACGGGTTATCCGTCGCTTTAAGACCGAGTCTGTACATGACATCGTGCTGACCCCACCAATCGAGTAGTAGGTTCCCTCTAGAATTTGGCAAATTATTTCCCCAATCTCTGTGTTTAGCGTTGAAATCCCCGCCGATTATAAAATAATTCTCTCCCGATTCCAGCCTCAGAAGTCGAAAAAGCGTGTCGAGCTCTGTAATGAATAAAGTGGATTGTGGAGCCTCAGGTGCATAAACAGAGGCCAAGTACAGCCGCTTTCCACTGCGGAGGGGGATGTAAATGACGACTGCCTCCAACACCCGGAACCTACGCAACACTCCCTTGCACACTCTGTGAAATTTTATACCTTGTTTAATGAAGATCGCGACACCGCCTCCACATTTGGATCCGGGCCGGTTTCTTCTTCTAACAATATAATTGTTGTACTCCAGTTTGTGCTTATCGGTTAGCTTGGTTTCGCTAGCGAAAAGCACATCAGGAAGAAAAAAATCGTTCTACAGTAAGGGTCTATCTCCAATGTTGACATCATTTATCGAGAATTTAAGAGAAGGCTTACTTTGGTGTACCCTGACCCATGGTTAAAACTTCGTGTAGGACTTTATTTTTAGAAGAAATACGTAAAAAAATGTGAACACCCATTTTCGAGGACATCTATCTTGGATGCTTGACTAGAGAATTGTTCCGCAAATTTCTCTACTAAGCTCGTTAGTTCATTTAACACTTTCCATATTTTTCTCGGGTCATTTTTGGCGTTCGAAAATCTTTCTTTGTAGAAGTTAGTCTTAGTTATTATTATTATTAGTTAGTTATTCACAACATTTCTATATTGTTTATACTCAGTTTCGTATCCTCGGTTTACTGGGTTATTTTTCCATTTCCTGTAGAGCTAGTCTCTTCTTTTGCATATTCTAGCTACATCAGGAGTCGTCCATGTTTTTTGTTTGCGATTTTTCGTATTTGCTATATTTGTTGATTGCGTGTATATATCCTTCATTTTGTTCACAAATATATTGTATAGTGCCTCAACGTCATGTTTTTCACTTAATCTTTGCCAGTTTGTTTCCCTAATTAGTTGATTAGCTCTAAATTGGTTGACTACGGAATAGTCTTTTGTAGCGTACAATGTTGCATAGTGATCTGATATATCGGTTTCAATAACGGCCGATACAATATCTTGTTTCATAATGTTAACACAAATATGATCAATTATTGTCGAGGTACTGTCTGCTATATTAACCCTAGTTGGTTGATTTATAACATTCATTAAGCCCTTTGATGCCATTATTTCTAAATACTTACTAACTTGGGGGTCATTTAATATTCGCATCACCAAAAACGATTAATTCCCTTTCACTTTTGGTTTCATATGGTTGTCCAGTTCTTCAATAAATTTTGTGATGTTTAACTTAGGCGGACTATAAATCGCGTGAATATATGTTTTGCCGTTTTTACCATCCATCTCTAGATGTACATTTTCGTAGTACTCGTATTCAGTACCTTTATTAATTCTGGAATACTCAATATTATTTTTAATATAAACTGCCATTCCTCCACCTTTGCGTTTCTTTGTATTACTGAATTCAGGAATATATACATTAATATTGGGTATATAAATATATTCGTGCGGTTTTTTTTCAAAATTTGAAAGTTTATTTAAGAAAAACACGTACAATAGTATTATTCAAAGTATTGCCCATCTGAAGCTATGACTTTTTCCTGTCTTTCTGGCAATTTGTGGATCCCATCCCAAAAGAACTGCGCCGGCTTGGCAGCCAAGAATGAATCAAGCCAGTTTTTGATATTCTGCTCTAATGTGAACCGTATTTCAGTGAGGGCGTTCTGCATCGACCGGAACAAATGGTAGTCAGAAGGGGCAAGGTCTGGGCTATAAGGCGGGTGGGGTAAGGCTTCCCATCCACTGTTTTCCAAATAGTTCTTAACCGAAATAGCAACGTCTGGCCGAGCGTTGTCATGATGGAAAATTATTGCCTCGTGTCTGGTCGCATATTCCGGGCGTTTTTCGGCCACTGCTCTCTTCAAACGGGTTAATTGTTTTCGGTAGCGTTGTCCATTGATGGTTTCACTCAGTTTTAGCAGCTCATAATACAGCACACCCATCTGATCCCACCAAATACAGAGCATTACCTTCGCGCCATGGATATTCGGCTTTGCCGTTGATTTGGCTGATTGGCCGGGTTTCACATATGATTTTTTGCGCTTGGGGTTGTCGTAATGAATCCATTTTTCATCACCAGTAACAATCCGATGCAAAAATGACTTCCTTTTGTGGCGTTCCAGCAGCATTTCGGACATGCAAAACCGCCTTTCGACGTCTCTCGGCTTGAGTTCATGTGGAACCCAATTTCCTTGCTTTGAATATATCCAGCTGCTTTTAAACGTTTTGAAATGGCTGCTTGAGTCACACCCAAAGATTTTGCGAGCTCTTCTTGTGTTTGGCAGCAATCTTCGTAGAGTAATGCTTCCAGTTCTTCATCTTCAAACTTTTTTGGCTGCCCAGGACGTTCATCGTCTTCCAAGCCAAAATCACCACTTTTAAATCATGCAAACCACTTTTGGCACATTCGTTCAGCTTGCGCATGTTCACCATAAACTTCCACTAAAATACGATGACTTTCGGCAGCAGTTTTCTTCACATTAAAGTACTGAAGAAGAACTCCCCGCAAAAACATTTTTCAGGCACAACGTTCGACATAATTGAGTGAAAAAACATTATTGTTGTGTACGCTTCAAATGAACGACATAAACTGAAATGACGTACAATGACAGTAGCTTTCCAACGCATGTTCCAATGGAATAATACAAGTTACGACATCTCTTAGCAAACCGCACGAATTATAGACCCAATAGAATAATATTCATTTTCTATTTCTTCTATATTAATTTCATTTAAAACAATAATATCAATGTTATGAACAAAAGCATCTATTTCTGCTACGAAAACACTCCAATTCTTCCTTATGGACCTTAAGTATATTAAAACATACACAACAAAAATTCATATTCTTAATAAAATCTGCATTAATGCCGGTAAAACCATGTATTAGCCTAAAATCGATGTAAGCGTCACTATATTGGTTTTCCATCAAGTCCTTTTTTTTAGTTTCGATTTTCTAACAACGTTTCTTTTGTTGGTTAAGTTAGGTGGAGATTCTGTTTATATCGTTAACAGAGCCTATGTGTATGAATTCGCCGTTTTCGATTCTTTTTGCAACAAAAGAGATCCGAGAGTTTCAGCATATTCGACGTATGAAAATTAGTAAAAAAATATTTTCAAAATTAACAATAAATAACTCGTTGAGAAAAACACTAGAAATAGCATGCCGTTAGAAAGTGTGCTAGCAATATATATTAAACGTCAATAAAGCAACAATATCGTGTTGAAAATACACAGATGTGAGAGCATATCGTGTACTGTTCAATGTAGCGCCGTATCAGATGGAAAGGATTCGGGTGTTTGAAAGGCAGTGTCTTAGGACCTGTCTCGGCTTGCACAGAACACCAGATTCGGAGTACAAAAAATATTATCCCAACAAAGTCCTTTACGTTGGGGCTAATCTGAATAGGATTGACGATTTCCTGATTAAGGTGATGTGAAGACACGTTGCACGAGCAATGACTAACTATAATAGCCTGGTCTTTGAGGCTTATTACCCCAACGAAATGTACCACGAGAGCACGCTTCTATCAGGCTTTATCCCGCCAGAGGCATTTCTTCATATTGACACTAAAGGGTTAATGCAAAGCAGGGATGGTATCCCAGTAATATACCACCGCCACAGTGGTACGAGGGACAAGCGGCTCATCTACGATGGGTATGTCGCCAATGCTCAGGAGCTCCTCCGTTTTAGTCCCACGATTGCGGACAGGGATCGGATCGATGCCGAGAAGCAGTACACCGAATTCTGGTGGCTTCTAGAAGGAGAGAGGGTGGGCTTTCTTTACTAGGTCGGTACGTTACTAAGGTAACACACTCCTCTTAGTTGTAAGTTAGATTAAGGATAGCTAGGGGGATCTCGTGGAGAGGCTGCGTTCGTTAGCATAGGGCGGCGCCGCTGAGAAGTGACCGATGCTTTCTGGCATTGGTTAGATCTCGGGGATGCTTGTACACGATGTTGACGAATGATAGGCTCCCGAAATCGCAATTGGTATGGTGACCACTCGATGCGAGAGGCTACGAGTGCTCAACACCCCGATTATAGTTAAGGTAGGTTAAGTAGAATAGGGCCATAGTTTTAAGTCTTATACAAAATTTAAAAGATATGGTATCTAAGTTTTTTAAAAATTTTTCTTAGAAATTTCACATATTTATAACTGATAGATGAGATTAACCGTAAGATAGTTTTTAAGGCCGAAAGGCAAACATTGAAAGAGATTGTTAAGTTTAGAGCGTTCGGTAATAGCCAGTAACTAGTAAGCTAGAATAAGTAACTAAAATTGTTAAATTAGATTTAATCATTTTTGTCTAGAATGTAAGTAATAATGAAAGAAATAATAAAAATGAATTTAAAAGTAAAAGTAAAGCATATCGTGTACTAAAAATTTAGATGGAGTGAAAAGTGACATCCCTGACTGGCAGAATGCGCTGCTACTGCAAAAGGGGTTATGGTGCCTTGAAGTCCGTTCATATTTAGGCAGACACGCCAAATTTCAGTGCAATACTGTCTTTAGTTTTGTTTTGACAGCTGATTGTTGTTGACGTGTTTAGCATCATGTTGAGTATGCACAAAAACGATTTTTGTTCTCTCATAAAACATTATTTTTTGAGAGGCAAAACGGCGAAGGAAACAAAAGAAAAGTTGGATAAATATTATAGGGCTAATGCTCCGTCAGATTACACCGTCCAATATTAGTTTCGAGAGTTTCGTGGTGGCCGCAATTCCACTACCGATCAAGTCCGCAGCGGCAGGCCCTACGATGCAGTTACAGAGGACAATGTCAAAAAAATACATGAAATGGTGTTGGCTGACCGGAAAGTGAAGGTGCGAAAGCTAGCAGATACAACAAAGATTAGTACTGAGTGCACACGTTATATTTTTGCCAATATTCTGCATATGAAAAAGTTATCCTGCCGCTGGGTGCAGCGAATGACCAAAAACACGAAGGTGAGAGCACTTCGAAAGAGTGTTTGGACTTGCTGATGCGGAATTTTGGCGTCGATTTGTAACTGGATTTGGATCCCTCGGACTATTATCTCTTCCCAAACCTCAAAAGATGGCTCATCAATAAAAAATTCAGCTCACGCGAGGAAATCATCGAACCCATGGAGGAGTATTTTGCAGACCTTCCGGAAAATTACTTTTCGGACGGGATCAAGAAGTTGGAAAATCGCTGGAATAAGTGTATCAAGCTAAAAGGGGACTATATTGAATAATATAACAAAAAAACATTTAAAAAAAAAATTGATTCCCAAGTAGGTCACTTTTCACTCCATCTAGTACCAATCCTGTTTTTGTTAGTAAAACTAGCTACAATACTTTGGTTCAATGAATTTAATGAAAATTTGATAGAAATTGTGCCAGTACTGGGAAAAAATGTATTCCAATGTAAATATTTCAAATTTCAGTGCAGTTCACAAAACGAATAAAAAGAACCCAAACAAAACAGAAATAATTGTCACATCAAACAAAATCAGTTAAAAAGCTATCAGCCGACAAATTGCCGAAAGCGATTCACCAGTTTATGTAAAGAATCAGCTAACACCAACAAAAAGGATATCTTTTGGCTTACAAAAATACAGCCTAAGGGTGCAACTGGAAATTTGTGTAGTAAACAATATCCAAAGTTCTTGCAAAAAATCACGAGTACCTTGAAACAATATTCGAACACATCGGGACGTGTAATGATGTAAACAATAAGACCAATTAATCGATGTTCTATGTACGGTGTTACAAAAATAAAATTATAGAAAACCATAATTTAAAAACAATATAGCGTAGATGATATCAATTTTAGGGTGACACATTGTGTTAATTAATTGAAAAAGAATTTTAAGGAAGCACGAATTTTTGATATGTGTACAAACGTGAACACAATATCCTTTTTTTACGACCGCACTCATGTGAGCGCTCGGATTATTTTCAACGATATTAAATTTACGACCACTTATCTCTTATCAAAGGATAGATGTGTGCACTCGTCTTATCATAAAAATTCATTTATATATTTATTACCAAAAGGATACGTGTGAATCGGGGCATGATATGTCACAGGCCGCGTTTAAGCTGGCATCTGATATCCAGTGGAACAAAGCAAGAAAGAATGCACCGGTGCCTGTCTGATTGACTTGGAAAAAGCCTTCGATACCGTATGGTTAGAGGAACTGTTTTTCCAATTTTTTTTTGATATGCTCACCAGTAGAGAGTTCATCGTAAAGGATGGTGATGTGACTTCTGCGGGAATATTTGATATCAAAAACGGTCTGCAAAAAGCTGTGGTCAATTCGCCGGTCCTACCCGCATCTACACAAGCGATCTACTTAGCTCGCTTCACCATGCCATAGCGTACGCAGACGGCTTGATTGCGTTCAACTCAGGAACAAAGATCGAGGTCGTTAATACTCTCTTGCAACTTGTCACTTCGAGATGATTAAGCGATGGAAATTTTTTATTTTTTTTATAAACTAGCGTGCTCAAGGAGTTAAGGTACCCTTAAAATGTTTGCACACAGCGCGGGCGAAGGGAATTTAAAGAGGAAAGAAGGATAGGTACCGATGAACGTTGGTTTTATATGTCTGAATGTTATAATGTCTAGGAAATAGAGAGATCGACAGGGCATTCCATAAGCGAGTTGTACGGCTTAGGACCGAATCACGATATTTCATAGTACGTCTGAAGGTGGGCTTGAAGGTATACTGATGAGCATTCATAGCGAAACGTGTGTTACGGCTAAAGGTTTGAAGGATCGGAATGCTACTGGCAATTTCAATGGAGCACTGGTGGTGGAAATAGTGATAAAACAAAGTGAGGCAAGAGACTTTACGTCGGTGTTCGAGGGTGTCCATCGCCTGAGTTATATTGATATCAGCTATGAATTTTATCGCACGGTTTTGGATTCTATCTAGCAAGTGCAAAGAGGTTTTAGGAGCACCCAGATGTGAGCATTGTACTCAAATTTCGGCCGGATAAACGCCTTATATATTGAGGCCAGATCAGAATGTGTGAAATATTTGTTACATCGCTTGAGGAAACCTAGACATTTCGCAGCATTTTTGGCGACATCGAATGTGTGGTCATTCCAACGTAAGTTGTCTTTGACGCACATACCGAGAATGGAAATTTATCGGTTTCGACGATGCAAGTGCCATTCATGGATAATGGCTGGGTGTTTAAATTTCGCTTTAACGACAACAGGCAGCATTGCGTTTTAGAAGTATTAAATTCTACTCAGTTAGCGGTTCCCCAATTAGTTATGCTGTTAATATCAGCATTTAATGTGCTTAACATACGCTGCCGTTCCCATTCTACAGCCGAAGAGCAAGGACGCGAGTCCGGAAACGAATATGAAAAGCAGAGAGTACTGTCGTCAGCAAAGGAATATATTAGATTAGAAGTAGCAAACAATAGATCATTGATAAAAGTTAAAAAGAGTATCGGAGACAGAACGGAGCGCTGGGACACTTTCAGAAGTTGGAAACCATTCCTTTTAGGATGCTTTTGTCTGGGGCCTGACGAAACTTTTCGATCGTGGGAAAGCACGGGCAGTCGCTTGCTTGTCGGAATGTAGTCAGATACCTTGGGATTTGGCTAGATTAATATCTGTATTTTAATAAACATATAGATGTTGCTCTGGCCAGAGTAAAAGGTGTTTTTGAACTTATAACTAGACTGTTTTATAGCAGCCAACTGGATGCGAGGGTGAAGATAATCTGCTACACTGCTTTTATCTGGCATATGCTTGTATAGAGTAACCAGATAAGAACGATAGGGATAAAATTTAAATAAAACAACAACGGAATTCAATATAAAATTGACTCTGGTTTTATTTTGAAGCTACATTCATGCCATTATGTGTGGAATACTCGTAGCACATCATTCAAATGGCCTCCTCGGCTTCGCTGGCAGTGCTTCATGCGATCGGTCCAATTTTTGATGACTCGGTTCAATATGTGCGGCGTTATTCTGGCAACAGCGTATCGTATGTTGGCCTCGAGCTCGACCGAAGTGGTTGGCTTGTTAGCGTAGACTAAGGACTTGACGTAGATCAAGAGAAAATAATCGAGTGGTGTCAAATCGCGGCCAATTTATAAACGCTCGCAGTGAGACGACCCAGTCGCCACATCTCTTTACAATTTCGAACGTTGCAGAAAGTTGGTTAACATCGCTCTATACCTCAGACCATTGACGGTAACGGTGTCTCCCCTCCCCCCTCATTTTGAATGAAATATGGTTCGATGATGCTGCCATGGAATAAACAGTCAATCTCCACTGTTTTGGGTGGGCTCGGCAGCAGCTGTTTACGATTTGTTTTTTTGCTGCTGCTGCTGTTGTTGTTGCTGTTGCTGTTGTTGTTGCTGTTGTTGTTGCTGTTGCTGCTGGTTTAGTTTATTGCAGTTAGCTGTTTTGGTAGAGGCCGACACTGGGGTATGAAGTGAACGGCATCTAGGAACTGCACATTTATCACAGCTAAAAGAATTACCACTCGATTTAAAATACTCGGCATCTTCTTCAATTATGTTAACGCACGTAAAATGGAAGAAGTGCTTGCAATCATTGCAAATAATTTTAGATAAACAGTTTCTATCAATTTTTTGTAGACACACCGAACAATTCATATTGAATATGTACTACATATATAATCAATTATTTAAAGGAGCAATAAGTTCTTAGATAAAGCGCAGCGCACGACAATCAAGAGAGAACTGAATGAAGCTCCTACGAGAGCAGCTGTAAGGAAAACAGATGAATTTGTTGGAGGTTCGCATAGGACTATATACAAAATATTAAAAGAACAAGAACAAACTGGATCATTACAATCACCCAACAAAAAAATTCCTCATCGGCACTGGATCACTCGATTAGATGACTTCGACTTTGAATCCATCAAAAGGATGATCTACTCCTTCCATCAATTTGACAAGAAAGTCGTAACATTGAGCGCCCTTAGGGAACAAACTCGCCAAGAACTGGAAATTAGGATAAGCAAGACATGTCTTTTTAGGTATCTGAAAGCCAAAGGATTCATTTTTTGTAAGACGGAAAGCAATAGGAAAATCCTTTGTGGAAGGACGGAAGTGAAAATTCAAAGGTCTAGATATATCCGTCAAATAAGGAACGTTCTTGAAAGTGGATATCGGATAATCTATGTAGATGAATCATATGGCATATGGATACATAGCCCCCACACAAGAGGAATATCTTGGACTGATGGAAGTACGAAAGGACTAAAAAGGCCTATTGGAAAATGATTTCGGCTTATAATTGCACACGCTGGTGGTTCAAATGGAGTTGTCAAAAACGGTTTTCTAATCTTTAAATCTGGATCGAAGTCGGGTGACTATCATGATGAGATGAACTTTGCCAATTTCTCAAAATGGTTAAAGAGATCAGATACTGGACCAGCCAGAGGAACCCGCGTCGGTTATTGTAATGGACAACGCCCCTTTCACAATAAATTAAAAAACCGAGCCCCAATTTCATCAGCAACGAAATTGGAGTTAGTTAATTGCTCTTAAATTGTTTACAGATGCGCGACGTTTGCAGTGCAAGTAGTTCTCTTGTATTAGTTTGCATTTTGTGGAAATGTTGTTGGGTTAGTTACAGATCACATTACAATGTTGATCACTGGCTGCAGATCAATCGATGCTACTCGTAAATCGGATCGGATCATATTGGAAATGCACTTGTTGTTGTACGTCGTAGTGCTGCTGTTGTTGGAGGCTCTTGGATGATACCGACATAGTTGACGGAACACAGCGGGTTCTTAATGTTGCGTTCGCTAGTATTGAAGCGGAGGCTGAGAAAATGGTCATTGTGGTAAATGACGGCAAAACCATGTACCTACATGTATGCTATCAACAAGAAGGGACACACAACATCGACGAATTGGACGTCACAGTAGACAGATATAATCTCGAGGCACAAAGTGGATGACGATATCTTCAGTTGTTTCGGGAGAAAAATCGTTCGAGAAATATTCGCTCCCGTTTGCGTATTACACAAGCTGTACAGCGACATTGACCTACGCAGAAAATTACGCATCAGTCGGCTCAGAAGGCTAGGGAATATAGAGCGAATGGACACCAATGCTCCGGCCCATACTCTTGGAATCTAACTCGGAGGAAAACTGAGTTGAGGAATACGTCATCTAAGTGGCGCATACTGGTAAAGAAAGACCGATTTCTAGTGCGCATCCTGTGGCAGTTAGCTAAAAACTGGACTAACTGGAGCGGATTTCTAGTTAAGGTCCAGGTTCACCCCGAGCTATACCGCCACCTAAGTCAGTTTTTTTACGTCTCATGTCATAAGCAATATTAACAAAGATTTTGTTTACACTCTCACAGAGAATAAGGACGACTTAGCAACAGTCCTTGGGCTCGCAAAATAAGTAGAAAATTGTGGATCTTGCTGTCCCCCCCAACAAAACGACCTCCGAAAACTGATTTAACGTAAAGCGAGCCATCACAAGATATATGATTTGGAGTATCCTAGTGAGGCTGTGCATAATAAGTTGAAGACAATATTACCACTATGCTGACTGTGTACTATTTCACGGTATTGCCCCTTCTAATCGTCCTTTATCTTGTACAAACAAGCAATTCAAATATGACAGAAACATCCGGCAGTACGGTAACTAATTTCAATTGCGACGACAGGAGAGATTAGTTTGCCTCAATTTGAAGGCACTGCCAGCTAAGTAAAACAAATAAAAATAGGTAAAGCAGATTTTATATTATTTTTATTAAAATTTTAAAAAACTACGAAAACATACGAGTAGATACACTTTCTAGGACATTTCCACGTCCACGTCGACAAGATTATTGCTATTGTATAATACACTATCCTGAATCTACATATTCAAAAGATTTTAGTAAATTTCGTCTACATCTGTCGGCTCTGCACGTACGAGCAGTATAGGTGCAATCTGGTTCGATTGAATCCTGACTATCCTCCATAGTGACTTCGACAAATGCATCCATGTAGATATCCTCGCCGCCAAAACCTTCAAATGACATGATCATTGACATTGAAGCTCCTTCCGTAGTCAACTGTTCGATTTCTGAATGTATCCATTCTAAGGCATAGTGGTCCGATCCTTCAGCTTGAAGCTTGCACGGTCCTATATATGTGACTTTTTCAGCACCGATATCTCCGACTTTCATCATGAATTCGCAGGGATCAGAATTGCCAATTGCGAAAATTCCGCGGCGATACAGATTTTCCGTGATGTCCAAGAGAAACCAATATAAGCCCCCCGTTCCAACTAGAAGGAATGTATCTTTGGCGATGTCCGTCATAGCAAAGCTTAAACCATTTTCTTCGCCGACTTCTAAGACATAGTTCTCGTGTTTAGCTATGCAGTGGTAGAAGAGATCAGTGATGCAACCGGACCACTGGCAGTTGGGAAATTGACATCTTGTTTCCGTTTCCATTGTTCTTGACAGTTTCGAGGTTATAATTGTGCAACTTCTTAGGATATCGCTTATGAACTGAGCTTAAGCGGCTGGTACTGGCAAATTTATATTAAAAGTGTTCAGGTAGACAGGTAGGATGTTTGGGTTTAACTTGGGACTAATTACCGGAATAAGGTCTCAACCATTCGCAGGTAGGGAAAATCAGATGTTGATTGATTAATAACATCATAAACAGGTTAGGGATTACCGTAAAATAAAACCGCAGGCAGCTCATAATTAGGATTGTGTTCTTCGTTTAGTAATTAAGGGCGTTTGCTGATTTTGATTCGTTAGTCAGGATTGCAATTTTTTTCTCACCACGTGACAGTTATGATATCCAGAAGCTATTCCAAATTGAATCAACTTACTTTGATTATTTATGTGGTGGGGTGTGGTGCTAAAATAAATTGCTTAAGTGGATATAATTTTATTGCCCTCCTGAATTGTAACTTGCTTGATGTAATGAAGTAGGTCAAGTGCCAGATGTATGAATACGAATATGAATATCAACTTATTTTGCCATTGCAATTAAGCTGATTGATTAGCTAACACATCAAGCGTTTGATTTATATAATAATATACAATATATATAAATCCTTTAACCCCTGGGTGGACCATAGGGCGTCAATGATACCCGCGCGCCATCTTGTTCGGAGTCCTGCAATGTATTTCAGCTATCTCCAACTTATTCCTAAAAAGCCCGATTCCTCCTCGAATATTCTGCGCCATATATGCCTCGGGCGCTCCGTTGTTCTGCTGCTTGGGTAAGCGAATTCTACTGCATGACGTTCTTCGTAGTGGAACTCTCTTCGCGTCGTAGGGTGTGTCTAACTCATTGCCACTTTCTCCTCCGTATAGTTATATCAATAGGTTCTTGGTGCATTCTCTTAAAAAGTGTGCATTAGAGATACGGTTGGGCCAAAAGAAACCTCTAGATGATTCTTAGACATCTGTGTACGAAGGTTTGCACCTTACGTGTGGTAGTGGTGTCCACCTTCCAAGTACTGAATCCAGAAAGCAGTACTGATTCTACGTTGAAGCGGAACAGTCAACAGATTTTGGTTAGCATTCCGAACGCAGTTTTAGCCGTCCCAATATGTGCACACATTCAGCTCGGTGCCACCCCGGTTAGCCGGGACCACACTTTCTTTGTATAGAAAGTTGTCAACTTTCGCGACAAAGTGCTAAGGGGTTTCGTTTTGGCTGTTTTTATTTTGAGCCCCATTTTGTTTGCCTCAGCTTCCAGATTGTGGGCCATCAAATGAAGGTCCATCATCCGATGTGAAGGTGTTTAAGGCAAGATTTCATTGTCCATCGAATTCCACAGTTGCCTTGTGTCAAAGCTGTACGGAGTACATCGCTGGTAACCACTAAAAACAGTAGTGGTGACAGTATACACCCCTGACGTACTCCAGGAACTTACTGGTACCACCTTCGTGTGTAGCTTTAATAATAGCTGTGAGTTTTCCTGAGAGCGTAGCCAACCATGTAGCATCTCGATTCAAACTGTCGGAAGCCTGCTCGAAGTCGATAAACAGTAAATATAGTGGAGACCTGTACTCAACGCATTGCTCTATAATGATCCGTAAGGTGTTGATGTGGTTGATGCAGGATGATCCCGCGCGAAAGCCTGCCTGTTCGACGTCGAGAGTTGAATCTAAATGTTCTCTGATTCGTTCCAGAATTATTCTAGCCGTTATTTTGGCTACGGCTGGAAGAACGCACATTCCTCTCCAATTTCCACACTGCATCAGGTTTTTCGGATGCTTGATGATCATCCTTCTTTTCCACGCTCTGCATATGAGCAGCTGTAGCAAATCAACCGACGAATTTAGCGCCACTTGGTATACACGCAGTTCGGCAGGGTGCCATCAATACCCACCGCCTTGTTTTTCTTGAGGGACCTGATTGCTGCGATTATTGCGGTTTTACTGGGAGGCCGGATGCGAATTCGGGAACTTGTGTCCTCGAAAAATTCATTCGAATTCGAGATCATAACACCATCTTTTAAGTGGTTTACGACCGTATCTCGTTCTCTCCATCTATTGAGTTGTTCTTCATCCGGAATCACTGGATTACTATCTACACTTTTTACTGGATGTTGTTTGGAGTTCCGACTACCAGTGCGCTCCTTGGTGATTTTGTAGACAGTGCTACTGTCTCTCCTGCTTACTGCTTCTTCCGCCCTTGCAGCCAGTGGGTAAATGTACTGACGCTTGTCACGTCTTACACTACGTTGCAGTTTCTTCTTCTTCATACGACATTGGACTTCTAGCTCGGTTCCCTCTACTGCTGAGGCTGCTACAATTCGAGATTTGATTGCTGTACGCTCATCGATCCGTCTCCAGGTTTCAACCAAAAGCCATGTGTGTGAGTTTTCTGACTTTTACCGACATAGGTGCTTGCCCCAGTTGCAAACACATTTTTGAGAGCATTCCAGTGGTCGTCCACGCTATTCTGGCAAGGTCCCTGAGCTGTTGGCGCACTTGCGGATCCCTGAGCCTGCTTGTTTTGAGCAAGTTTGAGCGGTAGCTGTTGATGAATGTAATTCGAAGGCCCAGATGAGCTAACATAAGATGGTGATCGCGTTTTTGTCCAATGTCTGCTGCGCGTCTGTTTCGGACGTCTAGAAGACTATTTCTAAAGCGACGGGTGGTTTGATTTCTATAAGATCTTGGCAATTGCAGCAGTGTATTAGGTTGATGCAGCAATTTATTCAAAACATTTCCAATGCAGGTAGAGACCTTGTTGAATTCCGTCGATAGGTCTAGAGTCACTTCATACAAGCTGGAAGTCAGATACCATAAGCCTTCCCGAGAAAATTGCGGGCAAGTTGTTGAAAATCAGGAGCAATTGTGATGAAACGCTGCTTTAGATGGGAATAATTGACTTACGGACGCCACATATAAGTCAGGTATTTGGGTTTGCGGAAACGCTTCCATTCAGAAATATATGGTTCACGGTTCAATCTGAGGATAAGGGGTACTTACATATATGTACATGTAGCTGTTATATGAATATTACCTAGGACTACTATCGAAAGCTTCGAAATAGTCTTGGATGAACTTGTCTATTTGGATTGGAAAGAGTCCCATAAAAATCGGCAACGATTTCAATGCACGGGTCTCTGAATAGGGCAGTTCATATACAGACACAGAATCATTTTGGGGATAGCGATCATAATGCTACACTCTTGCAACCGGCACCGGCTCATGTGGATGAGCTTACTGTTTACGACCACAGCAAACGAAACAAGGACAATGACCTTCGAAATTGCACGTTGAATGTTCGGACCATTAACAAGCCACGTGCATGGAAATCCCGGCTGGACATGACGGCTTTGTAGGCAGGTATTCAAGACAGCTGTAAGCGGATTTGTACAGAGCATACACCAACTCATTTCTCAGATCTGGTCAAAAGAGTGTATGCCTGATGAATGGAATTTCAGCATCATTTGCCAGAACCACACGAAAGAATACTTCTTCAATTGCTCCAACGACAAAGGTATAGGTCTCCTCAGCGTTGCACAGCATCTTATCTACCAAATTTTGTGAATGTTCATCAATGTACTTTCATACCAGAAAAGTTCACAATCGACACTCTTGGAAGATTCTGAAAAAAACTCGGGAAGTCAAAACGCATACACGGTAGCTCTCATCGATTTTAGAGCCGCATATGAGAGGATGTTTTGAGACCAGTTATATAGTGCCATGTCTAGTTTTGGCAATGCTGACAGACTCATCCATTAATGCAGAAATGCAGAATGATATCCTCTGTTGTTTCGAGAAAAAAAAAATCTTGGCAAGATATTCCGTTCTGATTGCTTCGACGGGCTTTGGAGGAGAAGATTCAACAACGAGCTCTACGAGTTGTTCGGCCACATCGATCTAGTCACAAATCTGCGAATCAATTGACTGAGATGGCTAGAAAATGTAAAGCGAACGGGCGTCAATACACCGGGCCGCAACGTCTTCGGATATAAGCCGGAAAGACTCTTTTTATCTGCAAAAGAACCGTAGGAAAAATTTGGGGCTGTATGGTGTACTGGCTGTATACGGTGGTGGTAAGACCCACACTTATATACGGCGTACTAGTTTGGTGGAAAGCAACAAACAAGAAAATGATTTACGGAGAATTAGCGCCGTTTTAAAGAACGGCTTCCATAGCCATTACAGGTGCGCTCCGTACCACCCCTATGGCAGCATTGGACACCTTTTTGCACCTAACACCGCTTGATTTACAGATCAAAAACTTGCTGGCAACAGTGCGATAAGACTCACTAATCTGGGTTACTTCGAGAGCAGTAGTTTCGGACATGGCACGGTCCTAATGCAACTACTGCCAGGCAATCCAATTCTAACGGATGAAATTCCGTCTCTGGTCGACTTCGATATCCGGACTGGGAAAAAATGCAATAATCAGGTCGAATGAAATTGCAATTTTCACAAATGGCTCAAAAATAGACGAAGGAACAGGTTCTGGTATCTTCTCAGAAGACCCAGAACTAAGAGTGTTTATAAGGCTACCGGACGCAAGCAGGGTCTTCCAATCAGAGGTTCTGGCTATCCTCAGGGCGGCTGAGCTACTACAGATAAGATCGCTCTCCGAAAGAGATATCGCTATCTACATCGATAGCAAGGCCTCACTCAAGGCAATGGAATCCACCAACGTCAACTCTGATACAGTCTGGGCTGTTGCATATTGCTTAAGGCACTATGCAGTCAGAACCGGGTAAGACTGTGCTGAGTGCCAGGACACTGGACACAGGACAAGAAAATGAACAAGCGGACGAACTTGCAAGAAAAGATGGGCTACTCGACAATAGTGAGGTTGCCAACATCAAACCACCCCTTTGCATAGTGAAGGGCACTATCGACTGTCAACCTAAGGTGGTCAAGTCTTGGAGGACACAGGGTATCCAAGGTTGGCAAAAGATCTAGGAATAAAATTTAACAGGGAAAGCTTAGGACAGTAATAGGAATCCTGACAGGACCCTGTCTCCTGCGACAACACGCAAAGAGATTCAAATTGTCAGATACAGATTCTGCGGTGATCTACAAGCTGTTGAGGGCATAACACACATACTCGTACTATGTGAATGCTAGGCAATATTTTTAGGGAAATACTTCTTCGAAAACCTGGAGGAAATAGACGGCACGAACTTCAAAGGCCTTCTTGGCTATTGCAAGAAACTTGGGTGTTTCAACAGGGCGATTGTTTGGGTTTTTGCCATTTGAAGACAAATTCAACTGGTTCCACAGGGATCACGATGGGCCCATTTTGATGGCTAAGGGCATATCCATCACACTCCTGTTTAACCTAACCTAACCTCAGCTCCACTTCCTATTAGAATTGCTTGCAAAATGAAGTAATCACAGTGCGATAGAATGAGTGAAACTTGTTGGGCTGTTGAAATTATTTGAAATTAAGTCCAACAGTCCGTCCTGTGAAACAAATCTGCCTACGTTGGTGTAATTACAAAGCCCGTGCCTACAATGCATTTCAAAACCATTTACCATAACAATCAATTCCACTTTCTAGTCAAAATATTTTCACTCTCCATCTAAACGTTCCCTATAGCTGCTTCCTAAACGGAAGTGATTGGGACCATAATCTTCCATTATTCACAATTACTGGTTGTAAGGTACCTCAATACAAGCTTCACATTCCATCATATCTATTTATAGAAGATCTATAAGACTTATGCCATTTAACTTTGAAAAGACCTTAACTCTCAAAAAAGCATTTTATGTGTTCCAGATAATCAGTTATACAGCCACAGGCGTGCAAAACATCATAAGGAATAGGTTACCGTTTAGATATTCAAAATATGTATCTTGATATCTATCTTAAAAGATTCACAATAGGGTTAACAAAAGTTCGGTGAATCCTTGTATGGCATCGCCTCCGACTTCGACTGGTACTAAACCAAAAGCAACACCACCAACACCAGCTTCAATACCTTTTAATGTTTAACCAGAACAAATTCCCACAAAACAACTTTATGTCGATAATTCCCATTTCTATACCCCCATACGAAAGGTAAGCTTCAAGTAAAGGATTCCCCAGGCAATATCTTATGTTCACAGAAATTCCATTTAAATAAATTTTCAGATGCTGAATAAGAGCTCAGCAACTGTCCGCCTGAGGACGTTCGCAATAAAACCCCCCCACAATGATATGCAAGCTTACAAATACGAATACGAGTATGTGTATCTATTATGTATATCTCTATATCTACCAGACCTGCAGCTACGTGTTTCTACTATAATATACCTGAGGAGAAAACTCACTCAATCGATTTTAAAAGATATGTACATTCAATGGTTTGGATATAAGGAGCGCTGTCTTGATTCTAGGTTAGGATGAAAGGTTTAGTGTACCTCTTTACAGATGTTCACAACCTCCAGTAAATGAAATTGCATTCGAATGCATATTATCCCTTAGATGTTTACCCCATTCGTGTGGAATTTATGTTTAGATACGAACATCCCTAGTCCAGTTGTGGTAATTTATTTGCAAATTCGATGGGATTCTGGATTCGATGCGGAGCTCCATAGCTTTGTGTCAATACTCGTAATGTAAGGTTTCATAGTCGTTGCCTTTAGATTTGATTCTATGGAAAGAGTATTTTGCGATGGAAAATTCATTCGTACATCTCGTAGCATCCGTGTGATTAGAAATTGTGTCAGAGAGTTCTGGTAAGCCTGCGCTTTCGGGAACGATAACAAATGACATCATCAATCTTGTCTGCCTTCTCCGTCCATAAGCTTTAAAAATCTCATTGCTCATTCAGTTGAAAAAATGAGGAACCATGCTAACGATATGTATGTTTACGCAGGGTGGTTGCCACCCTGCAGGGATATTCTTGGAGCGGCTTATCAGCTTATTGCCTGTACGTTTATTTGTTTGACAGCGAAATCGTTTTTCTATTGTGAGGCTTGAAGGCCAGAGATATCAAGAAATGAGGTACAGAATATCTAATTTATGTTGTAAAAAAAAACCGTATACTCCCGCAAGGGAGAGTCCATGTAGGTAAAGAGTAGGGGTGTTCATAATTTGTTTTATTGAACCTTTAATTTAAATTATTTGAGGAGCTGCATTAGATTATTTTCAACCTCGCCGTAATCAATAAGGATGGAAGCGGTTGCATTGTACATGTATAAAATAGTAATTTACAAAACAATATTTTGAGGGAGTAATAACCAATTTGCACTTAAGCCAGTTCAAGGTCTATTGTGATACTAATGATACGAGTACTCTTGGAAAGCATTAAGGTTTCATGAAGAACTTGTCAATGTCGTTGATGATTATCAAGCACAGATCATCTAAATCCCGGAAGTATTGTAGTAGCGCATAGAAGGTGAATAAGAAATTGCAACTTCATACATGCAGCTCCTGCAGTAAGCATCGTTAGAAGAACTCCCCTCCCACACCTCTCAGATCAATCTGATTTGAAGTTACCAGGCAACGAACTAGTGCCATTATTCTTCTCTCACCGCGGTCTCGCCATTTATGTGCGTAGTTATGTAGCTTACCAAACTCCACCACAATGTTGTCCCTGTTCCAATCCGAACTTCAATTTCAAGCGGTTAAAATTCCATTTCCGTAAGCAAATTATCCACTAATGCTTTATTTACAGAAGCCCCAAACTGGACAGCAACTCGACCTTTAACGCCTTTGATGCGCTGTCTGACTCCATTCAACGAATTGTATCTCTGTATCTTCACACTGAAATCCCCATTACGGGCGATTTCAATATACACAATTCTGGATGGTTTCGGCATTCTGGTCTGACAAGGGACGAGGAAGGGTGTGTTGAGATCTTCGCTGCGGAAAATAACTTAACCCAGCTTGTAAATGAGCCCACACGAATACCAGATCCTGATACTCATAAAGCCAACACCCTGGACTTGTTTTTAACTTCTCACCCTGACAAATACAAGATCAGTGTGCTATCCCCTATAGGCTCGTCGGATCACTGTGTCATATCAACTTATTTCTCGTACACCGACCACACAGTTAGAGAAAAGATTCCTAAAAGAACCGTAATTTTAACTGGTCGTTACTTTTTCCTCGACGATGACGTGGGTGCCGCTGCTGATACGATCACAGATACCATTTTCTTTGGAATGAGATCCTTTATCCCTCATCGGATAAAGGCCAAAAGAAAAGGCATGGTATGACTCGATCTGTAAAGAGGTGGTTATGGTTAGAAAAACGTTTTTTCGTTCCTATCAGACCGAAAGATGAAAAAGCTTCAAACGAGTAGGGAATGACTGCAACGTCTTTCTTAAGCGTGCAAAATTTCAATGCGACCCAAAAACTGAGGCAAAAAATACTGCAATGTCCCAAAGGCAGTAAAAATTGTTGGTCGCTCGTCAAAAACATTAGAAATTCTGCCTCATCCTCCATCTCAACGCTCATTTACAATGACCTTCCAGATGTCAGCTCTCTGGACAATGCTAATCTGCTTGCTGCATACTTTGCGGCTAGCTCAACACTCCCAGATTGTGCTTTGTCTCCACCTACACTTGAGTGCTTCGAATCTTCAATGGGACAAATCCAGTTTCGCACTCGTGTAGTAGCAAGAGTACTTAAAGGTCTCAACATACATAAACCCGCTGGTCCAGATGATATATCTCCCCTCCTTCTGAAAAGGTGTTCTTCCTCGCTGGCATAACCACAGCGTAAGCTTTTTCATCTTTCCTATTCTTTAGGAGTCTTTCTGAGAAGATGGAAAACAGCATTTGTCCAGCCCGTTCCTAAAACAGACGAATCTTCTCCTGCTGACCCATTGCACTTACGTCCCTTCTTTCCAAGGTCAGCTAATGAAATATCTCAAAACTTCTCAATGACCACCAGTACGGTTTTCGTAGCAACAGGTCCACTGGTGATCTGATGGCATGTCTCACCGAATAATGGAACCAAAGCATATGCTACATCAATCTGGCGAAAGCAAGATAGTTGCACTTGATATTTCTAAGGCATTTGACAGAGTTTGGCATCAGGCTCTTTTGTCGAAAATGCGTGCTTTTGGGATCGACGACTCTCTTCTTCAATGGATTAGAAATTACCTTTCGGAACGGTCAATTCAAGTTGTCTTGCATATTTTCGAGTCCGATATTCACAAAATAAAATGCTGGTGTGCCCCAGGGCTCCGTTCTGTCTCCGACACTCTTTTTGTTTTTCATTAATGATCTCTTGTCTGGTACTTCTAATCCAACTTATTCCTTTGCTGATGACAGTACTCTCTGCTTTTCATATTCGTTCCCGGACTCGCGTCCCTGCTCTTCGGCTGTAGAACGGTAACGCCAGCGTATGTTAGGCTCATTAAATTCTGATATTAACAGCATAACTAATTGGGAAACCGCTAACAGAGTAGAATTTAATGCTTCTAAAATGCAATGCTGCCTGCTGTCGTTAAAGCTTAAATTTCGCTTATCCATGGATGGCACTTGCATCGTCGAAACCGATAAACTTTCCATTCTCGGTATGTGTGTCAACGATAACTTATGTAGGAATGACCACATATTCGGTGTCGCCAAAAATGCTGCGAAATGTCTAGGTTTCCTCAAACGATGTAAGAAGTCCTTCACCCCCTCTGACCAGACCTCAAGATATAAGGCATTATCCTCCCGAAATTGGAATACTATGCCCACATCTGGTCGGGTGCGCCCAAAACATCTCTGCACCTTTTACATAGATAGGATTCAAAATTGCGTGATAAAACTCATAGGTGATACTAATATCACTCAAACAATAGACACCCTCGAATACCGACGTAATGTCTCGCTCAGTTCTCCATAGAAATCGCCATTAGCATTACTCCCCTTCATACTTTTAACCGTAGCACCCGTCTCACTATCAGCGTCATCAGTACACCCTCAAGCCCACTTTCGGACGTACTCTTAAATATTATGATTCTTTCCTCTGTCGCACAACGCGTTTATGAAATAACTTGTCGAGCTCTTTGTTTCCATTACCTAGTCATTATAACCTTCAAACATTTAAAACCAACGTTCACGGGTACCTCTCTTACTATCCTCCTTGATTTCCCTTCGTCCGCGCTGTGTGCAAGCATTTTAGGGTACTTAAATCCTTTGAGTGTGCGCAAATTATAAAAAAGAAATCTTTGTCATTTGTACAATGTGCCGTGATATATGTAACATGCATAACATATTTGTGATTTTGGAGGTACTTATTTACCTGAGGTTGATCGGCCGACTTGATCATTAATAGAATGATTAAAACTTCCTCCTTATTGTTAATCAAATAGGTACACCTTCATTCAAAGGAAGTAAAAATGCAACTCAAAAGATACAGATGGCAACTACTAACTGATGGTTGACGGATGATGGATGCTTATGATGGTTAGAGGCATTGTAACTCTTTCCCCTTTAGCGTTCCGAGCCTGGTTGACTTTCTTCTTACGTTCTAATCCCAGCTCTCGTAGGAAAAGTGACGGCCGGAAGATTGGCTGAAGTTGACGGTGATTCTAGTCTCCTAGTCCTGCCTTCAATATGAAGGTATTGACACCATTTATGCTAATTTTGAGATTTTAAGTCTGTGATACTATGGATGGCTTCGAATGATCGCTTGAAAGGAAGATTGTTCACTGTCCGGCTTGACTGATTCCACTCTAACGAACATATGGGTGTACGAGTACAACGTTCTGTGTTCCCCTAATTTTAGTGGGGGCGAATGCCCACATTTATTCGGGTTATAACCGAAACTTAAACTTCAACTTAAAACTACGGTTGATTGAAGTGGTGAAGGAAAACGGATTTGAGGTAGGGAGCGGTGCGGTGGAAGTCAAACACGGTGGGGTTTGAATTGATTTTTCGTATCATACCGGAGATTGGTTCCTTCGCGCCATACGAGGTGTGGTGGGTTAGTAGAAAGAAGTGACGATGGGTACGTAGATCACGAGGGT
The DNA here is from genome assembly GCA_963966105.1 of Volucella zonaria. Classification (NCBI taxonomy): domain Eukaryota; kingdom Metazoa; phylum Arthropoda; class Insecta; order Diptera; family Syrphidae; genus Volucella; species Volucella zonaria. The sequence goes on along the minus strand of OZ014532.1, from coordinate 171,803,212 downwards.
TAGTGTTGAGGAAAATAGAGTTGTGAAGGGACCCGCATTCAACGGGACCGAAAAGGAGTCGATGACTGAAGAGAAAGTCGACTGCAATTTCTGCGTTCCTCAAGGGTGTTTAAGTTAAAAAGGTTGAGACGGTTTTGATAGTGAAGCAGAATAAAAGAATCGTTCGAAGAATCGAATACCTCGAAGAACAAATCGAAGAAAACGGCGCTGGATGCTTTCGATTCTCGAAATACGAACGCGATGATATGGGGACCATACTTGACTGGCGTACTCTAGGAGGGGGCGAACAAAGGTAATATAGAGGAACCTGGTCACGTATGAGTTTGTGAGGTCTTTGGACCACCGTTTTACTGAACCTTGTGCAGAGTTGGCTTTAAGGATTATCCCATCCAAGTTGAAAGTTGCACACAAAATGCCGAGGTCGCGGAGAGATTAAACGGAGAAGATAGGTTGGTTGTGGAGAAGGTAGAGTCGGGGAGGACGTTGGTGTCTCTTATATGAAAAGGTGGTGGATTGGCATTTGGGGATATTAAGTTCCAAACACTGGATCGAAAAACTATCAAGGTCTTGTTGAAGTACGAAGGAGTCATGGCGAGAGGAAATGGTTTTGGACAATTTGGTATCATCGGCGTAAAGGGAGACAGACGAGTGTTTGATGATCCTATCGAGATCATTTATGGTTAATATAAAGAGAAGGGGACCGAGAAGGCTGCCTTGAGGAACTCCAGAAGTGGCCAAAAATGGAGCCGAGTGGGCTGACCTAAAACGAACACTGTAAAAACGGTTTTCGAGGTATGAGGATATCCATTTTAACAGTATGGGCTCAAAGCCGAGGGCAAGCAATTTGAAGAGTATTAATCGATGAGAGATTTTATCGAAGGCCTTGCTAAAATCAGTTGCAACTACATCGACTTCGTTGCCATTTTCTAGGGTAGAGAGGGCAACGAATACCAATCCAACGAGATTTTTAGTGGTTGACCTACCCTGCCAGAGGCCATGTTGTCTAGGGGAAATAAGTGAATTGCATTAGAAGCCTAGAGCTTTATAGAAAATACTTTCGAAGAGTTTGGGTGTATGGGAGAGTTTAGCGATTGGACGATAGTTCGTTATTTCTTTCTTTTATCCTATTTTTGTGGATCGTGGTTATGAAGGAGGTTTTTCAAGCCTGAGAAAATTCTTTCTTCTTGTGAAAGGGATGGACCAAAGAGATTAGAAAGGGTAGGGAGAAAAGAGGAAGAATATTTTTTAAGAAATAATGATTTAATAGCAACTTGTTTAGTTTTGTTTGTTTTTGGGCTTTTATTTTTTTTTTTTCATTTTTTGCTTATCACAAAAATACTTCACTACTGGACACGGGAGGAAGAAAAGTTTTGTGTGTAGAGTTTCTGTGATTTTGATCTCTTTCAATTCAGCTGCAGTTAAATTTCCAAAAAATTTTACGAACTAGATCCTCGACAAAAGTTGGAAATTCAGTTGAAGACCGTGATACTTTCTCACTAAGCGCATCGCAGAAATCTCTAAATTCCGCTTTAGTTTCTGGATTAGATGAGTCGAAACCGCTTGTACTTGTAACACCGAATATTTCTAGTGCACTCTTGAGGTCAGCTTCTTTTTATTTTGTTGTTATCGCAATTTTTCAGGTGGTAATTCTGATACTTTTTCCTCCTCCAATCGTTCTCCTTCTTCACGTTTTAGTCGCTCCTTTTCATTAAGTTTAGCTTGTTGTATCTTACTGCGAGGTTTTTTCAACTTTCAACTTTTTCTTCATCTTTTTCCTCTTCGTCCTCCCAACTGTCCTTCACATTATCGTCGTCGTCTTCGCTTTCCCATTTGTTCAGATTGGCGATCCTTGGCCGTCTGATCTGCTCCAGTTTTCCAATCGTCTTCCATGGTGATAATTTTGTTGAAATTGAATTTGCTTGACGGTTTGGTTTTTCTTAAATCGAGATTGTGAAATTATTCAAGAGAAAAATGAAAATTTTCGGTTGTGAGACGCGTGACTTTTTCCTGTGAGAAAATTTCAACCTAAAGCACCTATCAAACCTGCCGAGGAGCTTTTGCAGAAAACATTGTGGATCCAGTCTCTGCGGTTATGTTACAGAATATAAAACGATTGAAGCCTGCAGATTCTTCAACAAATGGCTTTACTTTTTCTGAAAGTTCGGTAAAATATTGATTAGATTTATCTGAAATGCTAATTGAATCAGTCTACTGCCGCTGCCTTCTTCTGCCCAGAATGCTATCAACTATTGTACTTGCCACTCTTTTCTAACATTACCCTTAGTTCCTTCAAAGGAATCGCAATAAAAATTATTACGCGTTTCATCTATATTTTTATGAACGGTTTTACATAGATGGCCACAATATTTTTGACGCTAAGTGTTGAGTGGACACTTTTTTAAATTTCATTACAAATTTATTTTTTCTTTGTACCTACTGCGAAAGATAAATTGTCATCCATGGTTTTAAGTACTTTTTGCTTAAAATTTCAAGAAACGTATTAAAACCACTTGATGGATTAATTTCTGAATAAATTGGCTTCCAAAATTCATAGCTGGCACTACGAGTCATAGGTCCACATCAATGTTGACAGTTCGGCAGTACGGACGTTTTGCATTTGTGTCTTGCCGTAGTTTGATTAGGAGATCGCCATGTGTTTTTGTGAATCCTAAGGCGCGGAAAACACATACTTGTCACGACGATGTTCTGTCTGATTGCGAACTTGATGTGTTTCTACGTCCCTTTGTGAATGTGATATCATGCGGGGCTTCTAGAAGTTGGTAAAGTCCATCTCTCCCCTCTGTTGAGGTATGTGTGCATACCTGATACTTTTTTTTTTTTTTGTTAAGAACTTAACACTCAAGTGGATATGAATACACTTATAATGCCTCAGCATGTGTTAAGCTTCTTGGAAAATAGGGTAGAGAAAGAAAGAAAAGTGTTTGGACTCAGTGGTTATTACGCTCCATGGGTGGCATCCAACATTTAATGGGGAGACTAAATTCTTAGTGGAAGTTGGCTTGATGTTGATTTCTAGTCAACTACTCATCTTACTTGATTTTTGTTAACTGAAAAAATGAATATGTCTTTCGGGCGATTCGAACACCGAACCTTCCGATTTGTCATTATTTCTTCAGCACATTATCTACTTTCGAAGGTAAATCTGCATCTATATTTGTGGTTAGCACGATCGCAATCGACGGAACAGATGTCGCAGTTTCCGTTCCCTTACTTGTCTGATTCATTCTATCGCATTTCTTGAATGGCGTTAAATACTATCCTTTTAGACCTGCAGTGTTTCCACTGGCTGCTGTCGAACTCCAGGTCTATAAGAAGTTCTAACATACCGTACACAGTATACACACCCCCGAACGTCGTTGTTCTTGTCAAATTTGCATGGGTCGTCAACAGTTGAGTTAATCTTATGCTAAAGGGTCTTCCAGTAGGGACCTCCGAACTTTGACAGTTGGTGTAGTCCACATTGTTGAAGCTACATCTGTCAAATTTAGCCAAATCACCATGGACGGCCATAGCGTTCAACAACACGTGCAAATGATAAAACTGTTTTATCAAAACGGGTGTTCTGTTCGGGCAACGTTCCTCGCACTTCGCCCATTTTACGGTCTCCATAATTGTCCTACCGAAAGGATCATTCGTGTGGTGGATAAATTTGGGTCCACTGGTTCAGTAAACGATAAACGATAAACCAACACCCGTACGTTGACGAAACGCAAGATATGCCGAAAACATTGCCGCTGTCTGTGAGAGTGTGCAGGAGAATCCGGGGCAGTCGATTTCACGTCGCTCACAAGAACTCGGCCTTTCGCAAATCACAACTTGGCGAATTTTGCATTGTGACTTGGGCCTGCACCTGTACAAAATTCAACTAACCCAGGAGCTGAAGGTAAACGAAAATAGACAACGAGATGAGTTCGGTGAATGGGCTCTGGAGAACTTGGAAACTGATCCTAATTTTCACTGAAAAATCATTTTTAGCGATGAGGCCCATTTCTGGATAAATAGGTACGTCAACAAACAAAATTGTCGAATTTGGGATACCAATCCACATGATATCCAAGAGCGTTCAATCCCGAAAAAGTTACTGCTTGATGTGGATTTAGGACAGGCTGCGTCATCGGCCCAACACCGTCAACGGCGGAATGGGATGATATGGACACCAACGGTACATGGTTTCAACAGGCCGGCGCAACGTGTTACACAGCTCACGCCACACTGGAAATTCTTCACGAGCGATTCGAGGGCATGGTCATCCCACGTGGATGTGATGTGAGCTGGCTACCGAACCCATGCCATTAGTTAAATTCAGCCTGATTATGCGCCAGAGTCATGTAAAATTGGACATTTTGGATGTACGACACACAGAGAAGCCGCGGCGGTCATTTGAACGATGCTATATAGTATTCCGTGCATGATGGCGTCGATAGGCCTTTCAACAAATAAACAATTTCGATGAGATCTCATTCACACTTTGTTTTATTTAAATTTAAAGATACGAAGCGCTTAATGAAAGACCCTTTATACTACCTGCCCACAATTCTGGTCTTTTTCGGCGAATTGCTTCAAGCAAACGTTTCATAACGCCCAAATAATACTCTTTGTTTACTGTCTGGCCTTCTGGCAAAAAATTCATGATGAACTACACCGTTGTAATCTATGAAAACCGTCAGCATTTCCTTCCTTTTTGACTGAAAACGACGAGGTTTTTTTAGTCTCGGCTCATTTGGTGAAAGCCATTTACTTGCCTGAGGTCTGGATTGCGTGTCGTACTCATAAACCCACGTCTTGTCTCCAGTAATGATCCTTTTGATGAATGTGGGATGGGATTCAGCCTCGCAAATCATCTCTTTTGCGACGTCAACACGGTTTCTTTTTTGCATGAAATTGAGGTCTTTTGGCACCAACTTTGCTGCTACATGACGGGAAACCCAAATCATTAACCAAAATGTCTTGGACGGATCCATAGGCAATGTCCAAGTTCTCCGCTATCTTTCTGATGGTTAATTTGCGGTTATTGACCATCATTTCTTTTACTCGTCAATGTACCACTGGTAAACGACCGTTTTCTTTAGAGAATCGTTGCCGAAACACTTTTTCAACATTTCCAACGTTCGCACATCATTAAATCCGTTTTTTTACGCAAAATTTAATACGAGCACAAGTTCGTTGTTGCAAATTTAAATCCATTTCTAAAATTGTAAAAAATCGCCAACACACACAGAGTTAGAGGACATGTACATGCCACCCTGGCCTAGATGAGAACTAGTAGTTTCGAGTGTTTAATTGTAGATAGTCAAACTTGTAACGCTAGCATTGACCGTTAATTTACTACGAAATGATGACGTTGAGATCATATCCAAGAGCTTACGGCCAATTCAATTCTTCTTTTAGCAAAGTTAAATCACTTTAAAATCACACCAAGGTTTCATGATATATAAATGCCCTGCATTAATTTTCCATGCGTCATTTGGTGAAAATTGCAAGATTTTCAAGTGTCCAACATTCCTTCGGTTCTTTACCTTAAGCCAGAAATCGAGACTGCTTTTTACTACATTTGTAACGCACAGAGATAGTTTTATAGCGCAGTCATTGTCACATTCATTAAAATTCAGTATTCAACATTTTTTTCTTCCTCGAATGTTTACAAAAAAGCAAAAAAAAAACCTTGAACATCTGTGTCCTAACCTTCCGTCCTAGGGACATGATTTTCCATACGTTACCAACACAACAGTAGCAGTGGCAGTACTAAACCTATCAGCGTATGCGCTAAAGGCCATAAAAATGCGAACACAAAACCTCATTCAGCATATTTATAGCGTGGCACTTTTCACCCGACATACCAACATACCCTCCCCTGATACGAAGCTCGATACATCCCGAGAATCCATTGGACCCATATAGCCACCACCACAAGAGCAGTCGGACAAAGAACGGAAAAAAAAAATTACGAGGATACAGAGTAAAATGTGGACGCTCGTTTTTATTTCTTCGGCTTCTCTATTGAAATTTATCGTTAAGAAGATTTATAGGTTTACGGATATACCCTGCGGGAGGATATAAAGATGTAAGCAATGCGTAAAAGTTCGATGAAATGAGGCAAAAATACTCGTATCTGTAGATATACATAGTCTGGATGAAATGAAATAGAGGACAAGTATCGTTCGACAATGACTTTTGTCCCTAATCAGACGGAAAACATTCACACATTCGTGGATGGATGTTACGTACTCATACCCGAGCCTAAAGAGAGTTATGTTATGTTGTCCTTCAAAGCAACCGTCAATATTGGTGTCCTATAATGTTCAATCCATTTAGATGCGTTCGGCATTGATGGTGTTATTTCCGATCTGCATCAGAGCTTACGTCCTGCGACTATCCCCGGGGCTGTAAATTCAATTTGAAAGCCAATTAAACTCGTTGTGCATAAATTAAGAGAATCCTTGTGGCGCTCTTTCTTTAATTATGCAAAACGGTAAATAAACTGAATACGCATAATTTTATTAATAATTAGAGACAAGCGAGAGGTATGTAGTGCAAAATGCGACCATTTTGGTGTGATGCCCCATTGTGTTATCGCTTCCGCCCTGGTGGTCTCTATAAAATGAATGCGGGTAGGGTGGTGTACGGACTGGGGATGGGAGTGGAACTGTGCACATTTTCAGGTGCAAATGACTCTGTGTATTTGTTTTTTTCCACATGGCTGGATAATAAAATACACGCATAAGCTAATGGGAAAATAATTCCCACTAATTGCGCCATTATATTAGGAGAGGACATGTGTTCAGATCGGGAGGCTGTTAGAAGGACCAGAAACAGGAACAGGACTCGTTGCTCTGGCTTATGGTGAATTAAATTCAATCGATTTGCTGGTGGAACGAACTGTCGTGTATTGTGTACATGGAACAGATGCTGTTTGGTCATGATAGTTGGAGTTGGTTTCCTGACCAAGGACCTAAAGTATTTCGCGCAAATTTTCCAAAAGCGTCAAGCAGTGTTTATTGGAGTGTGAATGGAGCCGGGGGGGAAACGATTTGTATTAGTTTCTAATGTGGACTACAGTGTGTAAGTTTTGCTTGTGGTATACGTCATGTGTATTGTCTTCTACAGCAATGGGTCGTTTGAACAGCAGGCCGACTTTAAATACATGCGCTTCAGAGGATTTTGGCTGCAAATTAAATGGACATGAAATTGAAAAAAGAAAAATGGCCCGAACTAGGTAAGGAGAAGACAATTTGTTGGAGCTTTTTTAGAGCATGCTTTGAATGACAATGGATCTTTATATTAGCTATTGTAGTTTAGAGTATGTATATACGAGTATATAGGAAACTTGTCCGTAATATCTTTAATTTTAAGTAGCTGGTAAGCTTGTATAAGTGATTAAAACGATTTTGTAGCTTGTGGTTTACCTAAATACTCGTAGTACAGACATTCGTTAAGGATCCCTTTGATGGAACGCGCTGGTCCATCGGTTGGACTACGGTTCACACTAACATATAAATTTCTCGTCACTCACCACTGCCGTATACTTGCGTTAAGTCCGTTTCATATCTGTGATGTCCTCAACCACGATCGTTTTCCAATACTGGTATTAACATATACGATCCTCAATATACCTCATCAGGTCTCAGTCTTGATTACAACAAGGTCTTCTTAGTAGTATCGTCGGTCGTATCTTCTCTTCTGGTTTCGTTAAAACTGCTGAATGTCCTACAGCGCTGTTTTTCGAATCAGCCACGTTTGCCCAGCCTTCGGAGTCTCACTTCTGCCTAAAATTAAAAGCAGTTTGCTGCCCAAGATGTCCTTTAGAGAGCTGTTCGTGCTCTGATTGTGCACACTCCTCACAACACTGCTCAAACATCTTCGCCAGGGTACTCCAAAAAATCAAACGATGTCGCTTAGAACACGCATCTATCCCTTCGTGGTAGACGACTTGAGAGTCTTTAGTAAATTATCTTATGGAAAGCTACCCTCAAAAAAAGGACATACCTGTCTGATCCCTTTCCTCGCATGAAAGGTCCGAAATGACCCATGTCGAACGGCAAGGGTAATCGCTCTTGTCCTCAATATACTATCTAACAAAATCTTGTACTTATACTACAGAATGTACCCTTTACCCGAGCCAGAGTATTATCTTCTCCCAAGTGTTTTCAGTCATCACGACACAGCTTCAAAATCCGCCATCGGGCTCCATGCGGCACCATCCACTTCTCGACTACCCATGCTAGCCGAAATCAGCTCGAAACCGTTTTGCAATAACTTCTTTCTCTCTGCTGCGTCTTGTGAGTCTAGGTCCTACAGGGTCCTCGACCAATTAACAAGACTACACTCATCAGTTACGTAGTCTAATATTAAACAAGGATAGAGAAATTATTGGTCTTATCGTAAACGCTTTCTGACTGACGCCACCGAAGTTTGCTGCGATTTGACCATTTACGAGCTGCTGGTCATAAGGTCCTGTTGGGTGACAGGACTGCAGGCAGTCCCTATCAGAACTTACTGGTAGCATGGAGTCGGGATGACTCGGACTTCGGTCCGTGCTTAACTTGGAAAAGGTAAGCCCCCTAATGGGAACGTTATAGTGGCCGTGGTTTAAACCTCCACAAGTTCGTTGACCCAATGTAAAGTTGCAATAAATACTGATGACCCTAAGATCAGGAGTTTATAGGTTGGCCTCGACTCAAGTCAAGTGTGAGACCTTTTGCCTCCAACACAGATTCTGAATATCAAAGAAATGACGGTGAGCGCTGGGTAGGCGTATCCTGGCCCCCATGTCTGAGTATCCCGTCATTTTATGACAGGTGTTATGACAGATGGTGCCTTTCTTATCTGCTTCCGTTCTCCTATTCTCCGTCGAGTGAGTATGTCCACGTACTTTGCATTTTTCCCTGGCTACTGCATTATCAAGAACGAGAACTCCTGCCAGCCATCACCTTCAATTCGTGGAATGATCTTCTGCTTAATCTTCGTTGCCACAATTGTCTTTGCCTAGAAGGTTAATACGAAATCACTTTAGGCCGTCGATAATAGCCAGAACCTCCAGTTCGAAAGTCTATACCGTTGCTCGGCCAGGAATTATTTCACCTCGTGGAGATTTTTGAAAGTTGAAAACCTCATTATAACCGCCGTCTCCAATCCCAGCTCCAGCTCCTTCAAACCCTTCTTCAGTGTACAACTCGTGATAATTCCCTCATCTAGATACTTGTATATTCTTGTATATATTCTCAGCAGCTGCACACTTACCGGGTTCACCCTCGTTTGAAAGTGAGTCAAGGTTTTGTCAAATTTAAATGACATTCAGTTGAATTCGAGTGATTCCTTATCCGTCGACAGCTGCTCTTTTTCCATTTAGTTTGGTAGTAATGGTTTTCGCTTCACCTCGCCTTCGATCAAGTCTCTATCTGGCAATATCTTGTGATGTACAGTTTACTAAAATATTTTTTTCTTCCTGAAGGAAGCTCCTGTTCGATAATCAATACTGCTAGCTACGGTCGGGAACGTCTAAGTCGTCAGGTTTCGTAGTCAGCTGGGCCATGGATACCTCTGTATTGAATTTTCCGAACGCGATGCAACTTCTGTCGTCAAATCCTCTGACGGGTTTTTAGAATTTCAAGTATTTATATTTGGCCTCACTTGCAAGTAATTTCTGCAGCGTCGTACAATTACAAGTATTTCCTGAATCGGTGAGCGCTGTCATCTGGTAGTCGCTAATTCGGGCCAACTTCCAGTGCTTCCACCGATGTTGACTTCGAATATCTGCATCCGTGATCTTACCAATGCCAACAGTACATCATCCTTAGGTCCTCAGACCTATTATATCCGTGAGGTTCCCCTTGCAGGGCATAGGGCCTCCACTACTCCTACGCACCATCGTGTACGGTTTCTGGAGATGTATCTCAGCTCTCTCCAACTCTTCCCCAGTTGTGCGGATTCCTCTTCGACCGTTCTTCGCCAAGTACTTCTAGGTCGGCATCACTTGACTCGCAATGTACTCGTGAGCTTTACGAAGCGTATTCTCAATCCACTGCCACTTGCGTCTTCGTATAATAGATTCAATGGGTTGCTGACCTGTCCTCGCATGAAGTTCATCATCAGAGATACAGTTGGGTCAGAAAATCCTCAAGATGTTTGGCAGACATCTATTCACGAACTTTTGCAGCTCTCTTGTGACAACAGGTGTGACTTTCCAAGTACTGCACCCATAAAGAAGTACGCATTCAACATTGGAGCTTAACAGTCGTAGCATGGTCCTTAGGCTGATAGAGTTGTTTCTACATATTTTGGACAGCATTCCGAATGCAGCCTTTGCTTTCCTGATTCGGCTGATTATTTCTAGTTCGGTCCCGCCATCAATAGAGACAATACTCCCAAGATATTGGAAATTCTCTACTGGTTGTCCAGAAATCTCTACTTGCTTAGATGAGGAAGTTCCAAGGCTGATTGTTTTTGTTTTCACCGTGTTGATCTTTAGCCCAACGATTTCAGCTTCTCTCTCCACGCTTGTACTCATTTGATAGAGATCTATGATTCTATGAGAGAGTAAACATACGTCGTCCGCGTAGTCCAGATGTTTGAAGTGTGATTGCAGAGTCCACTGAATACCTCCATTTCCCGTCGATAAAGCTGCATGCAGCACATCACTTATCACCAACAGAAACAGTATTGGTTACAGTATACAGCCCTGCCTAACTCCACTTTGGATTTCAAACTTTCAAACTCCTCTGACAACCTTCCTTTATGCAGAACATGTTATTTGGATCCATCATATGTAGCCTTGATTATAGCAATCAATTTATAAGGGATGACTCTCCTGCCCAAAGCAAGCCAGATAAATTCTCTATTGACATTGTCGAAAGCCTTTTCGAAATCGATGAACAGCAGGTGAAGTGGTATTCATCGCACTGTTGGCTGATGATCCGCATGGTGCTGATGTGGTCCACACAGGAAGATCCTATGTAGAATACTGCTTATTTGGCGTCGAGTGTGTCTTCGAGGTAGTCTTTTATGCGCTTCAGGAAGATTTTTGCTATTACCTTGGCTACTGCTGGCAGCACGCAAATTCCTCTCCAGTTTTCGCACTGCGTAAGGCCTCCTTTCTTTGGGAGCTTGACAGTCATTCCTTTTTCCCATTCTTCTGGAAAACTCTCTGTTTCCCAAGGTTTCTCAATGAGTGGATGCAGGAGCTAACTCGATGTTGTTGACGCTACTCGTAAGAGCTCTGCGGAAGTACCGTCAAGTCCAACCGCTTTGCTGTTCATTAGTGCTTTGTTCTACAGTGCGTATTCGGGAATTTGTTACTACGGGCGGGTCATTGAGTTCACTTCACTGGAGAAACCGCGGTTTAAATCGCAGAAAAGTACTCGTTCCACCTTTTGAGCTGGTCCTCATTCGAGACTAGCAAAGATCCGTGTGTGTCTTTTACCAGGTGCAGTTTAGAACTTTGGACACCTGTGATAATTCTATAGACGGTCCTACTGCCAAACCCACTAGCGGCCTCTTCTGCTTCTGTAACCAACGCGTTGATAAAGTTACGCTGATCACGTCGTATTCTACGGTGAACTTCTCTTATCTTCATGCGATACGCAGGCTGCAGCTGAAGCAACTACGAGCTTTGAGTTGTTTTCTTTCTTCGATTCTAGCCCGATTTTCTTCGGAAAGCCAAATACTGCTTCTTCCAAGCGACCGACCGACTATACTTTCAGCACCGGATATGAACACATTTTTCACATCACAACAATGGTTTTCGATTCCGCAATACTAATTTTTCTTAATCCTTGTGAAAGGTAGTCCCCTAGTTGTTGGTGGACTGCGGGATCCTTTAGTCTATCGGTATTAATTTAGGGATTCGTGTGTTTCTTGGGATCTCCGAACTGCAACTGTACGTAATCTTACGGTAGCAACTATCTGATGGCGGTCCCGAGCCATTCCTATGCTGCACCCCTTCTGTTACGAACGTCCTGGAGACTACTTCTGAATCACCGGCTGATCGCGATGGAACCAATTTGGTGGGAAGGTGCTTGACAGTCCGTTGACACCCAACTGACTTTGTGGCACGTCTTGTGCTCAAACATGGTCCTATTACGTTGCAAAAATTGACAGAACGCTTGCGGTCGTCAACACCTTGCTTTCCGATAACAAGCCTGAGTCCATCATTGTCATTGCCAACCTTGGCATTCACGTCTCCCATTGCCAATATCATGTCTCCGCGTGGTGTACTATCATAATCAGCACTCAACTGGTTACAAAAGGCTTCTTTCTCCTCGACAGGAAAGAGCTCCGTTGGGGTATAACACTGTATGATGTTGACGCGACGTACTCTAGTCCGGAATCTGGGTTTCAGGATCCTGTCGTCTAAAGGCTCCCAGGAAATTAAGCTTTTGAGAGCTGTTTTGGAAAGCAGCAATCCAACGTCAGATTCCCGATAGGTTCCAAGTGCCTTTCCGGAGTAGAGTAGTACTGTGTTACGTGTTGGAAACTTCAACTTCCCCGAGCCCAACCATCTAACTTCACTAAATCCCAATATGTCCATCTTCTACCGCATGAATTCCTTCTTAAATTGGAGGAACCAGGCATTTTGAGGATTTTCACTTCCGTTGTCGAGACGCATCATTCCAGAAACCAATTTTTGTCCGGATACATTAGCCAAATGTCGTCAACGTGTTATTATTCCTTATCCGATGCGTAGTGTCGGTTTCGGTAGCGGTTTCGATTTTAGTTCCGAAAAATGCTAACCTCCATAACATATCCTAGAAAACTAGGCCTTTCGCCTAGGGATACGCAAATAGTTGTCCGGGACCACCATGAGGAGGTAAAACAAACACTTCATCGTGACTGATTGTTGCGCTACTGGCCCAGACCAAGTTCTGATCAATCGATAGTTTCCCGATCAGGCACAATACAGGTCGCCGGTACATGATGATGGGTTAGGATGTGTTTGTTGGCAGTTCCTCGGAGAGTACCCTGGTTGGCGGCATGGGGGAACATTGCGATGCAATTGCCTTTAGAGCAAAAATGAAGTCCTAGGCCGCTTTTTTCCGCTTCACTCGTGAATATCCGCTTTATATCAATCGACGGAAACGTAAAACACGGTTCAAAAAAGAAGTCGTCTAGGGTTACCCAATGGGGTTAGAGTTCGAAGTTCTGGCAGGCCCTTCCAATAGCCCTTTCACCCGCGGAAGGTTCTCGGTTACCTATGTAGGTGCTGCGTAGATACGAGTAGTCTGAATATCTTTAACCCTTGTCGCCATACTTTGGATGGGAAACCCTACACGTTCTTATTACTGAACTGGATCACAGCCGCTCGTTGCCTGTTTGCGACGTTCATTTTGCTATCTTCTTCAGCAGCTTATCTCGTTCCTCTCGGAGTAACAGTTCTCCTACCGCCCATTTGTCACTGGCTCAATACCACATTTCTATCCTGAAGTCACCAATCATACAGCCCTGCTCACCCAACACTGCCGTTGACGATTTTACACTCCGTTGCACACAAAGTGCGGTTGAGTCTGGGACCCTAAGCAGCCGTTCTCCTCCGCTATGCGTCTGACTGGATGAGATAAGTGCTGCGAGTTGGTCGACATTATGAGACATCGTATATGATGATGGTTGGTATTAAGGGAAGTGGAGCTCGTTGGGGATATTCAAGCAAATAACTTTGAGACTGTCTTCATTGCTCCAAGGCAGAAGTTGAAAAACAAGGGGACAACGGTTGCCTAGCGTACCCAAGCAGGTAGAGAACAAGGTTAATGTAGAAAGAACTGGTCGCACAAGTGTTGAAAAATTCTGTTTGATAAGGCCAAGCGATAAGTTGACTGCAAGTGTTATCTTATCTTTGTGTGTACAAAAATTGTAGCTCTCATCACAAAATGTATGAAACTCCCGAAGTGCTTAAATCTAAAGATTGACCGTGGAGAGATAAAGTTCGGGAAGAAACTGGCCGCTCTTGACAAGGTAATATCTTGGCACTTGATGACGCTAGACTCTAAGCTATCTTTGAAGCACCAAATATTCTAGAAAACCCTATTGAGGTAATTATTTAGAAGATTGAAGCCTTAGGGGAAGATAAGCAAACGCTTTAGTGAAGAAGTGCTTACAGTGATGTATAACGATGATACGATCATTCGGACGGGATAGCAAGAAAGACGTCGACATTTTAGAGGCCTCAGGAAGCATTCATTTGGTCTACCGGAATTCTTGGGTAGTAGCGTCATCTACAATTATGCTGACAATAAACCCGAATCCGGAGAAACTGTAATATGAGCAAGTTCATCGGTGTTCTTCACGTCTTTTTAAATGTAAGATGGCCTTGAGGGTGCTGCCCACGATAAGAATTTTTAATGGTGCAAGGAATACGTGAAAGCTTGTTCTATCAGACGACCGGTGCATAAAATATAATTGGTCTCATCATAGCCGCGTAGATGCAAAGGATCCTCCCCGATAACAACCACCATAACTTGCCGAAAGCTTTTTTACGCTACTGGAAATAATGGAGTTTTATTGGAAAACGGATGGCAATGCTTTTTATCACTAAATGAGTGAAACTGTGGTTTAGACAGGATTCACTGGAAAACCATTCCTAGTGTACCGAACATTGATTACATCTTGGCCTTCCATCGCTTCAGACCAGACAGGAGTTCTGCTTGAAATACCTGGAATGGATATTCAATCCCTCATTAGAACATATAAACACTAACAATCAAAAGAACTTCAGCGCGTTTGGTACTCCTAAAAGGCCAAATATAAAAGAAGAAGGAAAAACCATCTAAAACATACTCACATCAGTTTAAACTGATGATAAACTCTCTTCGGCCAGTGCCACAAGTCATTCAAGACCGTAGTTATTCGAATTTGTTATGTAAATTTTCAGTCAACCTTGAAAGGAGTCAACGCTTCACATACTCCGTCTCCCTTAAAGTGTCCAATGGCAAAAGGACATACCCTTCAACTGACAACTGACAACTGACAACTGTCTATGTACTTAGGAGACTGAAACTTCATCTTGCACAATAGCCCAAGTGCCTCCTGAATATTGTATTGTTAGAAGTACGTAACTAGTATCGGGTTCGTGTCAACAAGGGCTCATAATATCGGCTCAATTGGTTCAGGAATGTGGGGAGAGCAAAGGATCCCTTTGTCAGATTGTCAGAGTCGATTTTGTTTATCCTGAACATCGGGAGAGAAGGGTTAAATCAAATTTTTGCCTTTTCAAGTATGACTTTGAGTATTCGATGAGTTTTGGGCTGTAACAGTAAGCACATTTTCACAAAAGGGTTGGGAGGTACTGATTGTTTTTGTTTCAGGGAAAGCTCTACTCCTGCTTGTAGACTGGCAACGACTGCTAATAAAACGTCATTAGAGATGATGGCAATGGGCGCTTACTTCGGGATGGAAGGCGAAGACGCTTTTGGTAGATGATATTAGAAGGAAGGCCATCAAATACTGTATTCATTCTACTAATACTTGTGGAATACTATTGGTTTCCTCCTGAGTTCAAATAAAACAGCGACTGCTAAGAGTTACTCTCTGATTGATTTCTTGGGTGGTGTTGTTATTTATGTTATTGCGGAACCTAAGTGGACAAAGTCCTTGACAATCTTAAAGCTATACTTGTCTATTGAAACATTGTGTCCAGTCCAAATTGTTTCTTTTATGTGTCCTTTCTCGATGGTAAAATGTACTTTGTACATTGTTCGCAAACGTCTCACAGTGATCTCATTATGCTCTGCCAATAATGTTTACGCCATCCACTTGGGAGTATATGCCTCTGGTTTCGACTTGCAAGTTTCGCACGATACTCCAAATTACAAAGTTGAAGAAATTACATCTGCGGTTAGTAACGTCGGTGTTTGTGTTTTTTGTGTTTTTCTTTCTTTATAATGATTAGGGAATTTAAAGTGGATCTTGCGAATATACGCGAGCTAAAAAGTAACCACATTTCTGCGTATGCCTACGTCTGTAAATACAGACCAGCTATTTTGGCACCTAGTGAAACACAGGTAGATCTCCGCCCACGCCTCTCAGATCACTCTGGTCTGAAGCTACCTGGCTACGAACTAGTGCCATTATTCTTCTCTCACCGCGGTCTCGCCATTTACGTGTGTAATCATGTAGCTTACCAAACTCCACCACAATGTAGTCCCTGTTCCAATCCGAAATTCAATTTCACGTGGTTAAAATTCCATCTCCGTAAGCAAATTATCCACTACTGCTTTATTTACAGAAGCCCCAAACTGGTCATCAACTCGACCTTTAACGACTTTGATGCGCTGTCTGACTCCATTCAACGAATTGTATCTCTGTATCTTCATACTTAAATCGTTATTATGGGCGAATTCAACATAACAATTCTGGGTGGCCTCGACATTCTGGACAGACAACACCCGAAGGACGGTGTGTTGAGAACTTCGCTGACGAAAATAACTTAACCCAGCTTGTAAATGAGCCCACACGAATACCAGACGTTGATAATTACACCGCCAACACACTGAAAAATACAAGTCTGTGATAGGATCACAGACACTATTCTTCTTGGAATGAGATCCTTTATCCCTGATCGGATTATCAAACCAAAAGAAAAGGCGTGGTACGACACGAGCTGTAAAGAGGCTGTTAGGGTTAGAGGAATGTTTTCTTCGGTCCTTCAAGACCAACCCAACAGAGGAAAAAGGTTTAAACGAGCCAGGAATGACTGCAACGTCTTTCTTAAGCGTGTAAAATTCCAATACGACCAAAAACTGAGGCAAAAAATACTACAATGCCCCAAAGGTAGTAAACATTTTTGGTCGTTCGTCAAAATATTAGAAATTCTGCCTCATCCTCCATCCCAACGCTCATTTACAATGACATTCCAACTGTCAGCTCTTTGGACAAGGCCAATCTGCTTGCTGCACACTTTGCGGCTAGCTCAAAACTCCCAGACTGTGCTTTGTCCCCGCCTACACTTGAGTGCGTCGAATCTACAATGGGACGAATCCACTTTCGCTCTCGTGTAGTAGCAAGAGTACTCAAAGATTTCAACATGCATAAATCCGTTGGTCCAGATGGTATATCTCCCCTTCTTCTGAAGAGGTGTTCTTCCATGCTGTCAAAACCACTGCGTAAGATTTTTCATCAATCCTACTCTTTAGGAGTCTTTCCGAGCTGATGGAAGACAGCATTTGTCCGGCGCGGCCCTAAAAAAGGCGAATCTTCTTCCCTCTCCTCCTACAGATCCATTGCATTTACGTACCTTCTTTCCAAGGTCATGGAAACGCTGATAAACCGTCAGCTCATGATCTATCTCGAAACACGAAAACATCTGAATGACCGGCAATATGGCCTTCGTAGCAACAGGTCCACTGGTGATTTGATGGAATGTCTCACCGAAAAGTGGAACCAAAGTGTACATAAATCTGGCGAAAGCAAGATAGTTGAACTTGATATTTCAAAGGCATTTGACAGAGTTTGGCATCAGGCTTTTTGTCGAAAAAGCGTGCTTTTGGGATCGATGACTCTCTTCTTCAATCGATTAGAAATTACCTCTCGAAACGTTCAATTCAAGTTGTCTTGGATGGTATTCACAAAATAAATGCTGGTGTGCCCCAGGGCTCCGTTCTGTCTCCGACACTCCTTTTAATTTCCATCAACGACCGCTTGTCTGCTACTTCTCATCCAATATGTATATTCCTTTGCTGACGACAGTACTGACCGATCTCTTTCACCCCTTCTGATCTAGCCTCATCCGCTCAAAATTGTAGTACAATGCCAACATCTGGTCAGATTCTCCTGAACCATCTCTGCACCAGCCAGATAGGATTCAAACTTGATACTAATATCAGTCAATTAATTGACACCCTCGAACATCGACGTAGTGTCTCCTATCTCACTTTGTTTTATCGCTATTTCCACCACCAATGATCCATTGAAATCGCCAGTAACATTCCGCCCGTTCAAACTTTCAACCGTAACAGCCGTCTCGCTATGAATGCTCATCAGTATACCCTCAAGCTCACTTTCGGACGTACTCTAAAATATCTTGATTCGTTCCTAAGCCGCACAACTCGCTTATGGAATGCCCTGCCTAGCTCCTTATTTCATAGTCATTATAACCTTCAAACATTTAAAACCAACGTTCACCGGTACCTGTCTTTCTTTCCTCCTTGACTTTCCTCCGCCCGCACTGTGTGCAAACATTTTAAGAGTACTTAAAACCCTTGAGCGCTCGCAAATTATATAAAAAAAAAATATCCCATCACCTTGTCGGAAGCCTTTTTGACATGAAGGAGCTTGGAGCTAAATTGTCAGTGATGGATCCAGTATTGGGCTCAAGTTTGGATCCGGCTATCTTCACTTTATTGGTCGAGGTCAAAGGGTTTCTATTATCCACCCGGTTGTATGGTTCGTTCCGTGTAACAGCGATTGTGCGATAGCAGTGCTATCAATTTGGTTGTGAGTATATACCGATTGCTTGCTACGATGACATTTCGAGGTCGCTATACCTCATTCTGTTGTGGGAGTTGGTGTCCTGCAGATATTCTTAACTTTGCTCTACAATCACCGATTTTAACATCATGCCTCGAACACTGACCATATGTCGTGTAGAGGAACTCATTAAAATCATCATTGGTGACATCGTCTTTATACTTCGTTTGACGTGCGCAGATATTAGGTTGATGCTGACGAATATAGCTGAAGACTTCTTGGCATAGTATGCTTCTAATGGCAAACGCCCACTCGTTGAGCACACACATCTTGGAAGTAATTTCTTAAGTATCGGCTTATGGCAAAGTGATCGAATTGGTTCGACGTACGTCGATCAGTCGAGACCTAATTGACATTGTGACAGTTCTTGTAGTCAAACAGCGTGCCTTCAATGACCTGGCGATTGACGATACAAAAGTAAAAAAAATATTTCGCCGTTGTCATTTCCTGTGTTCTCGAGGCTATGTGGTCTCACCACACGTTTACACGTGGTGTTACCTTTGCCTATCTATCTTCGCGTTAAATCTCCCTTCTTGAAATTGATGGACGCGCTCAGCATAGGAAAATGGTTACGTTCTTGAACTTACCATTAAATCTTTCCGTTGATATCCTGTCATCATAACATGACCGTCTCAAGCTTTAGGGGTTAGTAAGAATACGGGCGTTACCCCATAGCCACGAGTGAAGTTTATTGGCTTCCAAAAGTAAACCAGAACATTTTTGCCAGTTTCAGAGGGTTAGATGCCGTGCTCCCAAATATAATCTCATTTAATATTATACTAGGAGGTCCAGTTTGTACCTCATGAATTCGCGCTGTAGTTATAGGAAACTAGAATTTTGTGGAATCCCTTTCCATTACCATAGTGTATCTTGACGTTACAGAATCAAATCTATGTCCATAATCAATGGTCGGCAACAAAGTATCCATCCGTGCGAAGCGGGTGACGCCGTTTCAGAGCAATGATATATTTTACTGCTTGTTAGCCCACATACCAACCAATTTTTTCAGTTTTATAATGGAGCGGGAGACTCTCCATTTGCCCCCCCCCCCCCCCCCCCTTTGCAATTTCTGAAGAAACTTCCTGGAAATGCCATGTGTTGAAGCAGGACTTACTAGTGGTGCTACAAATGTGTATAGGCTAAGCCAGTGGTAATTGATAGCGACACCTGGGAAATGCTTGTCCTTTTTCTTCTTTCCATTTGCTCGAATGCGTCTCTATAAATACGAATATGTCCAGCAGATGTCAATAAAATCCAAAAAATTTATTAAATTCATCTCATTTCCAGATGCAAACGTCAATTTCAAAGAAATACAATTTATCCTTCACCCGCCATTTCGTCCTGATGGCTTAATGTTATCTGCATCAATGGAAGAACTCAAAGTTCATTTAAGATTATCCGGACCATCTTGTCCAAATGTGTTGCTTCCTCTGGAATTCCTTGAGGTCATATATGGTAGATATGCTTTCACACACACGTGTGCGTCCTTTCAAAATTCCATCTGTAATAAAAACGGAAGTCTTTAAAAATGATATCTTGATTGTCGAAATGTCAAAACCATACGTGTACCTTGGACTCTCCTTTCGGATGAGATCGGTCACTTTATTTTTTATTGCCATCGCTGAATGGTTTTCATTTTATTCGAAATCGAATTCATCCACGGAATACGTCACCAAAAATGAGAAGATCCTCATCTTCGTCAATTTTGTTGTCAACTTAATCCTTAAAGGATTTTCTTGTTAAAGCTTCCCAGCATTCCCTGGAAATTTCAAACTTACCGTCGAATGCCGCATAAAATGACAGCTTGCGGTTGTTGTAATTGCCAGTTCCGGAGAACAGAAAATGTTTTTGAAAGTTTGCGGTTGTTTTCAGAATACAAATTGTGGATAAGTCCTGGTGAAAGCTACGGATTGGGGAAACTACAGAGTTGGGAAAGTGTTCAACTTGTGGAATTCGCAGGGAAGAATGAAAAAATGGAAATTGAATTGTGGAACTGTAATTATTGATGCGAATAATCTCAACTAATAATAATGAGCGTGAAGGCTTTGTGTAATTATTTTTGTGAAATTTAAATTACCCAAAAAGGATGTGGATCAGGGGACTGAGCTCATTGTGTAAAAAGGAAAATTCATGAGCCGCGAGATTATGGTTGTCCATCTGAATGTATAATTACTAGAGTTGAGTTTTTTTTTTTGTGTATTTTTGCAATTTTAAAATTTTAATGAGTAAATAATGGAGTTCAATGCATATTTTGTAATTATTACTTTTATCTAGTCAGATGGCTGGTTGATTGTTTTTGAGGGTTTCAGCAGGAAATATACTGCTGTGGATATTTTAACCTGCATTTGCAGCAGAGTAGGATATCATCTGGATGCAAAGTAAGCTTACAAAGCAACGTTATAGGAAATGCCACAATATAAGATATGAGTGATATTCTCCCCAAGTTGTGTTACCCAACTGGTTGTCCTGTTGATAGAGTTGCTCAGAAGAAACTCTTTTCATATGATAAACGTCAGTGGTTAGGAGAGCCCACGTCATAATATACATCCGATTTTTAACCGATTTGTGGATTAAAAGACTAAATTACTAACATTCACTCTGGCAGCTATCTAGTAGTAATAGTAGTAGTACGAGTAGTAGTAGAAGCCAAAGTACGAAGGCAAATATCAGTAGAGGAAAATACTGTGAAGAACTTTAACGTCCGATATCTACAATGGCAAGAGATCCCCAGAGCCTTTGCCGATCGCGTCTCCCAAAACTCTCTCACAAGAACGCCTCGACAACATCAAGAGTTGCAATGCTACAAGGAGCCCATCAGAAATCCCGCCTCTGATGTGTGAGGTTTCACTAGGCGACCACAAAGTAGAGACCTACAGTTCGGCAATGAATATCGACGTGCAATTTCAGCCAAACGTGCAATACTGCACGCGTGCATAAGGGCTGAATTGAGACCTGCTGCCCTCACGCTACAATTGTGGCGAAAGATCGAACACGAACTTCTGCGATAGAAAAAGAGGGAGTTCGAAAGACGGGAAGTTGATGAGATGGAGAGATGCTACTGCATGAATGAGGTTCGGGAATCTTACGTCATGTCAGCCCAAGCTAAAAATTTGGAAGAACTATTTCTGCTAACTATTAAACGTCCAAAATGATGAACATATCACTCAATCCGGACTAGGACCGCGGTAACGTTCATCTGCCTGACCAAAAGTGAAGTGAAAATGGCTATATCTAAACTTTAATATAACCAGTCCTATGAATCCGACGATTTAGCTGCCATGCTCTTTAAAACTGAAGAAAATGATGTGGTAAGAAGCATGCTGCCGCTTATACCATATGTTATGTGCAATCTTGTCAGAGGAAGGCATGCTGAATGGAGTGCGAGCATCGTCTGTCCGGTTCTGAAAAAATAGGCCCCATCACTGCGCCCACTACATCTTAAACAGATCGTCAAAAGTCTGGCAGGTCCATATCAGTGCGGTTTTAGGGCTGGTAGGTCCACCATCGACAAAATCTTAACCCTGCGGTAGTATATCGATACCCACCGCCTATTTATCGGCTTTAAGATTGCTCTCTTTAGAGGTAATTTTTTCAAAAATAGAAAAACATCAGAAAATTCAATTTTATCATTTATTTTTTGAAGATTATTTCTTTCAAATGTTGGCCGTTACTATGGCTAATATGGTGCATTTTGAAGTTCCGATTTTCGATGATGCGTTTTCGAAAGTCAGCCAGCTTCAGTTCTTGCACGATATGAATTTTGTATGCTTTTGAATCAACACCCTTACGCCAAGTTGTTGTATATGACAAGCCAAGCTGTTAAAAGCGGCGCCGAATCGAGTCATTATGTTCATTGCGTACACTCTCCCGTACCGCCGCTATAATTTTATCGCTACGTGCTAGATGTGGTATATTTGGTCGCGTATTATCCAATATTAAAAATTTGGTTTCAAACTTTTCGATGGTCGTATGAAATCCCCACTGGAAAAAGTAGCTCTAAAAGAATCACCCTTTAAGAGCATCTATATAGGGTCTTAGCATCCCTACCAATCTCGTGTGACTTCCTAGTATATATTGCGCCCAACTTACAAGCCATCACCAGAGGCACAGTAATTCAAATATCTGTTAAACTTCTTGGAAATGGAGGTGAAATTGACATAACCGGGAGAAGTCAAGGGAATAATATTAGGGTGGCAGCAAACATGTATCTGACGGCCAGTGACAGCAAAACAAAATATATGCTGTTTTCAAAAAGGACAATCAATACAGACTTACTTACAATTCGGGGTGAACCTGGGCCTCAACTAACAAGCCTCTCCAGTTAGCCCAGTCTTTAACTAACTGGTTCCAGTTACGCACTCCAAATCGGTTGACGTCCCCTTATTTTTGTGAGCGCCACCTAAGGTGAGGTCTCTCTCTACTGCTTGGTCCCCCGGGCTAGAGCATTGGTGTTCATTCGCTCTATCATGTCCTTGCCATCCCAAGAGATTGATGCGCAGTTTTTTGACTAGGTCGATGTCGCTGTACAGCTCGAATACGTAGAACGCCGTTGAATCTTCTCCTCTAAAACCCACCGACGGAAAGAAGACCGAATGTTTTTCGAAGGATTTTTCTCTCGAAACGACTGAGCATGTCTTCATTCGCTTGCTTCAGCGCTATAGAGTCTCCCAAGCTCAGTTCTTCGGGATAGAGCTTTATTACTCAACTGCCTTCTTAGTCCAAGGAAACAGCTATTGGAAAGAGGTGTTGTTGGCAGAAGTTTTAGCAGAGCTAAGGTAGACAGAGTCCCTTATTACCTCAAAATTACATATATAGTTAGTAAATTATAGCTGTCGGCTGTGACATTTTGTCCAATTGCTCGACGTTCTGGGCCCCTTCTAGTTGGCAGCATAGACTTGGTTTTGCTCTCATTTACCGCTAAAGCCATTTTAGGAGCTTCCTTTTCAATACTAGTGTATCTAGTGAAAGCATCGGTGACCGCCCGCTGAGTTCTGACAATTATCATCATTGCCGTACGCTAGAAGTTGCACAGTCTTTTGGAAAATTGAGCCCCCAGTGTTCGCTTGTGAGTTCCGCAGGGTTCTTTCACGTAAGGTGTTAAAGAAGTCATATGAACAGCTCGTCCAATTTTTTTTTTCTTACATCAAAGGTTAGGTCGTTGCCGACCTGGACGGAGCAGGGAGCATTCTGAATTGTCCTTCTACACAGACGAACGAGTTTGGCAGCATTTCCACGACTGGACACGGCTCTATATAAATAGCTCGTCTCTATAAATGCAGTCGTGTGTGGCCTTAAACTCGATGTGAAGATGGGGGTATCGATTTCGACTTCATGAGTTTTTTCGGGATCTGCCGGATCTGAAACCGCACTGATAGAGAACAAACAGGTTTTTGAGAAAGCGTTTCAAATGTTCGCACGTGGTCAATTGATGAACGCTGGCAGTGAGATGACCCAGTCGGCGAATTTCTCCTTCACAATCTCGAGCGTTGCGTTGCTTGTATGTAGCGCCGTCGGATTTATATATTTATTTATTCTTTTTTATTTATTTATTTATTTATTTAATTAACAATTACAGCGGTTTGTAGAAATAAGAGCCATGCTCTTTTACAAGTACATGTATAAAAGAATAAATAATTCAATTAAAGAAAAGGGAAAAAGAAAAAAGTCGTTATTATAATAATAATAAAAAAAATAGAAACAATTTCATTCTATGGCTTTTTATAATTTATAAGTCGTGCAATGAATAGGCAGTTCCGATAGTTCAAATACTGTAATAATGAACACCCTAATATTGACAATCGAAACCTAGAAACGTGATCGAATTTACGCAAGTGAAACACAAATCTTATCATGGCGTTACGAGTAAAAGCGAGTTCCAATTTTCTGAATGATGCCGAGTCCAGTGAACTGTAAACCAAACTAGAGTAAGTTATGTGTGGTACAAGTAAGGATCTAACTAATTTTAGCCGGATTTCAACTGGAGTATAACGGACAGATTTCCACATCAACCTCAAGCCAATGTAAATTTTTCTAACTAGAGCGTTAATATGATCATTGGCATTAAGAGAGTTATTAATGATGACACCACTATTAGAATAACTAATCTTATCTCCAGACAGGTAAACATATGGATATTCTTCAACATGCCCTAAGTTCTTTCCAATAGGTAAACATAAGGTTTTTTTGGCATTAAGTTGAAGCCCATTACAAGAAGCCCAAAGTCGAACTGCCTCTAAGTCATCGTTCAATTGACTGACACAACTATCTATTTTAGCTCGCGGGCAGGAAACATATAGTTGAGCATCATTAGCGTATAGATGTACATTGGCATGTTTACAAACAAGAGGTAGGTCATTAATGAATAGGACAAAAAGCAATGGACCTAGGATTGACCCCTGAGGCACACCATTATATAGCCTTACCTTACTTGAAATTTTTCCGTTTAATGAAACCTGCTGATACCTACTACTAAGATAGTTTAGAATAAGCTCAGCAGCTCTATTACCCAATACAAAGCCATAAATGAGTTTCCAATACAATTTTTCATGATTTACTGAATCAAATGCCTTTGAGAAATCTAAAAGACATAGTAGGGTTATATAAGATTTGTCAAAGTTTAGACGAATATCATCAACTATTTTCAAAAGTGCAGTAGTACAACTATGACTTGCACGATAAGCAGATTGATGCAGGCTTATCAAATTGAGTGAGTCAACGTGAGTTTGAAGTTGATTCTTAATGATAAATTCCAGAACTTTTGATAAACTCGGGAGAATGCTTATTGGGCGAAAGTCAGCGTATCCAGACGGATTGCAATTCTTCGGAATAGGGATTACTTTTGCAAGTTTCCAGGCGGAGGGAAAGCAGGATTTGACAAGGCAGCAGTTATAGATATGAGTAAGCGTATTAACCACATGTAAAAGAATTATTTTAATAAATCTTAGAGATATTCCATCTAGACCTATAGCATTAGACTTAATAGATTTAATGGCAAAAATGACAAAGAGGTCTGAGGAACTACGGTATAAATTAGCTTCAGTGAATGGAATAGAACTGTCTGAAACAGATGTTGTCGTAAAAAAGTTGTTAAAAAGATCCGGATTGGTGTCCGCATAGTTGGAGAAACCATTTTTAGTGGAAATAACGCCCAACTGGCGCAAATTTTTCCAAAGATTTCGAGTCTTAGAGTTGGTAGTAAGCTTAGATTTGTAATAAAACTGCTTTTGTTTGCGAGTCTCAGCGGTTGTTAAGTTTCTCAACTTAACAACTTAACAACTTAACAAATGCAGTCCTTTTCGCAGTTGAAGGATAGTTTTTCCATCTGCGGTAGGCTTTGTCTCGAAGTCTCATGAGCTTTTTTATATTTAAGGTAAACCAATGGCGCCCCGGATCCTTAACTACCACTTGTTTTATTGGTACTTATTTGTTGAAGAGTTCCAACACCATTGACTCGAATAAAGCAACTTTGTCATCAACTTCTGAAAGATTCCAACACAAATCCCAAGGGTAAAATGAGGATTCAATATGCAGAGCTACTAAATTGATATTATTGAAGTTTCTAAAAAACACTTTATTGAGGGAATTTTGCACATTCATTTGAAGATCATAAGTTAAAAATATAAGATCATGAGAAGAGTTAAAACCTGGCACAGATATCTGATCATGAAATAACACTAACTTCATGTCCGATATTAAATCTAAAAAAATCTAAAAGCGAAGGTCGGCAACCAACTCGAAAATGTGAGGGAACGGAGTTATGAATAATGTTAAGGCCACAATTGGTAGCGAAACTCTTAACGGAATTAGATTTTTCATCGTTTCTCAACATATCTTTATTGAAGTCCCCGCACAGAATTATATTTAGATACTGAAAGACATAGGTGGATAATTCAGTTTCAACCTCTGTGAGAGCAAAGTTTCGATTTGGTACGTAAATGCAACCAGTAAGACACTTTTGATAACTGTCGGATATTTCGACAAACAAAAAATCAATACCAGTCGAATTTTCATTTCTTTTAACAACTTCGCATTTTAACACAGATCTATAATAAATTGCAACCCCACCTCCTCTTGTCAATCTGTCCCCAGGATGTATTTTGTAGCCGGAAAGGGCAACGCAATTATCATGTTTCAGAAACACATATAACATCTACTCGTTGCGAAGAAAACAGTTCTCTAAATTCATCAATACTTGATTTCAGACTCTGCACATTAACATGGCAAACTTTTAATCCAGTGCATTGATTAGCAAAAATGTTGACCATGACTTGGCCGCTGTTAAAATTGTTCACGTCATCAACTATGGTATTATCACCCATAAGATTCCGATGACACGGCGACTACCAGAACAAGAATCTCAGTGTATTTACCAACATAGCAATTAACAATCTTTGGAGAAGACAAGACACTACCAAACAAATAACCAAGAACAATATCAGAATTTAATGAGAAACAAATATATAACACGCACTTACTATATAGATACTCGTAGATATACGAGTACATTCCCTTTTTCATTTTAATTTTATGTTGTTCTTAAATTGGCTCCAGCAGAAATTCAGATAAAGTTGATTGCACATACATAGTTAAATCATCTAGGGAAGATTTGTTGACAAAAGAATTTTTAGCTCACTGTCGTCCTTGCTCTTTCTTACGTAGACCAAACCATCACGGGTTCTAGCAGAAAAGTGAATACCCTCTTTACGTAACCGAAGAGCGTGACGTAATATAGAGCTATTCTCTGGCGTCAAACTCTCGTTGATGAAGGCACGATCATTGTTTTTGTTATTACCATCCGAATCATAAGAGAGGCCGTCAAGCTGTGCCAGTGTTAATCCCTTATTGGCACGGAAAGCTGCTAGCAATGCACGTTGCTCGGTGTTCGAAGAGAGACGGACGAGTAACGGGCTGTGATCATCTTCATCGGCGGTTTTGGACTTCAATCAAAATCAATCAAAATGTGGTGAAAGATGGTGTCGTAATTTGGTGGCAATGGTTTTTACCACGTCTGTGGGGCTTTCCCCAGGTTTTCGTGGTATTCCACGAACAATGACGTCCTTGAGTCGTTCTTTTCTCTTAAGATCGGCTAATTCTTCTCTTATTGATTTATTTTCCTTGCGAAGTTCACACAAGTCATTCTCAAATTGCTGAACTTTGATCTCAAAAGAGGAAATGGCAGCACTAAGTTTATCATTAAAATTGCATTCAAATTCTTGGAGCAACGATTTAAATTTAAGCAATAGATTTGACTCTGCTTCGTGAAGCTGCTCAGATAGAGATAGTTTTTTTTTCCGAGGTTTTTGCATATGCATGATTTTGCTTTGAAATGCTGGTGGCTGCTGGAGATTTGTCGAGGACCACTGGAGAAAGTGCACAATTAACACGGAAAACTTGAAAATAAAGTTCACTTTTAATTTGGAAAGAAAAGTTGGGTTTCAAATTCGGATGACTTAAATGTTTTCAAAGGAAAAATAGAAAAAAAAACTGATGAAAAACTAATAAAAAGTGGATAGAAGTGGAGCGAGTATAAAACACGTCTATTCACTAAACATTTCACTTCACTTACGTGAATGCACTCACCACAGAAAGTTGGTTAACATCGCTCTAGACCTGAGACCATTGAAAGAAATGAGGTCCGATGATTCCCTCATGGAATAAACAGCACCAAACAGTCAATGTTTGTGGATGCATTGATGCATGGCCGAACACTACCGGATTGTATTCGCTCCAATAAGGCCAATTTTGCTGGTTGATATAGCCGATGATCGAAAAATGGGCCTCGTCTGAGAAGAAGATTTTTTGGCCAAAATACGGATCTCCGGCCAACATGTCCAGCGTCCAATTAGCGAACTCACGGCATTGTCTATGGCCGTCTGGCTTCAATTCTTCGGTCAATACAATCTTATATGGATGCAGGCCCAAATTCAACCGCAAAATAAGCCGGGTTAACTCTCTGGCGATACCCAATTCAATTTATAGGCGCCGAATCGACATGGCTGGGTCTTCTTCGATACTGGCCGCTACGGCGACTATGTTTTCTTCATTTCACACTAATCTATGTCTGGTTGGTGGCTTAAGATTCACATGATGACAACCGACTCCACGACGAAATTCACTTTGCGAATTTACAACTGAGCCGGAACTTTGATATTTTTTAATAATTTCCACACGTTCGGTAAGCGTAAAACGAAGCATGATGAAATGGCAAGCCTTACTGAATACTTTGACAGCTCGATGTCAGCTGCTGAAGCATTACAATCGGAAAAACTATTATTGCTATCTGGTCATCCTATAGTTGGCGTAGTTGAGGACAAGCGATGTTCAGATTCCGTTCATTAGGCATACATTCTTCTGGCCAGATCTGACAAATATGGTATGGTGTCTACAAGGTTACTTCGAGCAGCTTTGAATGTCTCGGCCAGTAATCCGTCAGATCTAGCAGCTTTGTCAGACTTCAGCTTAGATATTGCTATCCCTACTTAGTTTCGAGCAGCTTTACAGAAGTTTGAGTATCGCTGTCTAAGTTAAATGGTATATTCTGCCTGATGGCGTGGCTTTGTTCATCGTTGCCGGTATACAGTCTGCTAAAGTTGTTTTTCTATATTCACAGTGCCGACAGTGACTCTACCACAAGCCCTTCTCATACACTCTACAGGTTTCTATATAGATCATGTTGCCTTGACACACGCTGTTTTACCTATTGGTACAACTTCAGTACGTTCTTCATGGAGTACAAACTCTCAATATCTTCGATCGCGCGCATCTCGTACTCTTTTTTCCCACGAGCAGCTCCTGTCGTTAAAGCCCCACTTTGTAAGCTTCTAGTTCAGCTGCATTTGCTTCCACTTGCAGCTCATAAAAATATTCTTTGGTGGCATCGTCCTTATCTTCCGTGGGGGCATGAGCACATATTCGGCTTATGTTACTGAATTCAGTCTTAATGAGGTTTGTCATAAGAGGCTCGCTCACGTGTCGCAAGCTCAAGACATCTTGCCTTGGTCTGTCACGCATGGCAAATTTGCACCCGAAGAGCACGGTTTCTGTTCCCTATAGCAATCACCATAGCGGATATCACAGTTTTTTTCCTGCTTTTTCTTGGTCCATCCCATCGCACTTAATTAATGTTGATGTTTGCATGATAGCAGTCAAGGGCCAGTCTTAATTGTACGGCCGGGCATTGTCTGTTAAGAGTCCAAACATTTCATTGTACATGCAGATCCGACAATCATTGTCTTTGTTTCGTTTTCTGTGATATCACCATTAAGGAAGGCCTACATCTTTGAGGTAGTAAGGAAATTTATCTATATCGGCTCCGCTATCAACCCGACAACGGCATCAGGGCGGTAATCATGCGAGGAATCATCTACTGCTTCTTTGCGCTTAGAGGGCAATTGAGACACTGATCATTCTAGTCCTGCTTTACGACGAAAATGCTCTTGGTCTTTCGGTCTGGTTTGCATTAATGGGGAATGGGGAAGAAGTTTCAACACCTAACTGGGACAACACTTACATGGCCAGGCCATCTTGAACACATGGATACCAGCATCCCACCCCGGAAACGTTTCGACTACAACCCAAAGAGACAATGCAGTAGAGGACGACCTCATCTTAGATGACGCATACAAGTGGAAGGACCGCTTAGCCAAATTCGTGTGCTTAACTGGAGCCGGCTAGGAGGCATGGAGGTATGTTGTATATTAGATAGAGGATGCATTCGAAAAGCAGTTTTGTGCACATGCAGCTCAACCATGCTCGGGGGACTTCGTATCCGATACTGAAGTATGTAGACATACTTGTACCTTTCGTCTGACATGGAAGGCACTTATAGTAATTTCTAGCAAATATTCGTACCGAGCCTTTGTTGATTACTTGTCGTCTTATTGTCGTTTTAGTCCAGAGTTCTGTGTACGAACACTCATAACACATCCTCCATTTTCCGGGTTGCCCTGGAATCCAGGCGATGACGCTCGCCATTGCAGCACATTGCTTGCAATTAGCGTCGCTCACCTTATTGTCACTGCCAGACTTCTCAATTTGAAACGCCACATAGGAGAGACGATGGCGGCATTCTTATAGGTAACTCGGTTGGAGTTTCGGGGTTACTTTGGAATTGAAGTTTTCGACGACAACCGAGCTCAGTCCACTCGAACTGCCACCCCTATTGTGCGTGAAAAAAGCTTCCCCCAAAGTTGTTCTCAGGGTGGATTTGACCACAGTATGGAATATTGTTGATGGCAAATCTATCTTCCAATCTGAGACATCTGGTTTTCTACATGACTTTAAAACCCTGTGACCGTTTTCCAATTAAAGCAAATGAACCCTCACCAAGTTTAAGGGAGGCTATATAAAAAGGTTTGCTTAATAGTCGTCCCAATTTCCGAGAGCTATATCAATCGCCTTTATCGATTGATAAAGTTGCCAACTTTCAACAAGTTGTACATGTGCCTACAGCACATAATCAATCTTCCGGGGTGTATTCATAAAGGATCTTTAAAGTGACAACACTGCAAAATTCCAACATGTCCTTTTTCCGAAAGCGAGCACAAACACCCTGCCACTGTATCGTTTTACATCGCCGTCAACAACATCTGTGTGTGAAGACATGTTTCTTCGTCTAAAATTTGTTTTATTCGTAATCCTTTCATTTCAAAGGACCAGGGAGCAAGAGTAACTGTCCCAAGCAACTATTCAGAGAATATACAGAGAACCCCATCTTAGTCTTGATAGATTCCCAAAGTTTATTCATATACTCGTACACTCATGAAGAATCCCTCTACCAAGTGTCACAATGTGTTTCATTTTGTTTTCACCAAGGATGTAGGATACTCACATAATTTATGTGTCTATCCAACAATATTTTAGATAGAAATGAAAGTCAAAAAGTATTTTATAACTTTCTTCCTGCGTCATAAAATCAACTGATGTGTTCGTACGTTTCGCTGTCAGTTGTTGCGTCACAAGCACATCTATCTACATGGTCTGGGAAGGGGAATGAATTCCACCTAACTCCAAATTGGATGTGTACTAAGAATACATTGGAATTCGTAGAGATCAAGGCCGAATAGAGTCTCCAGCTACAGATTGTATGTAGTGTATGTACATAATTTTGGCAGTGACACTTGCAGAGAATTGTGGACTTCCTGGGTACGTGTGGTGGTACAGCTCTCCCTTGGGTATTCCATTCAAATGATATTGATAAGGCGAAGTTGTTTATACTACGGTGTCGTTTGTAAATATCCTTTTCCCCTTGGGTGGTTGTAAAATAAGAAAATAACTTTATCTTTGATAGTTTGATCGACCTTTTTGTGGGAACTTTACCTATCCAAAGAGAGGGTTCTGTCCTACTACTAAAGCGATGAATTGATGACGACAGAATTATGTGGGACCGTTTACAAGTTGGTTTCATTTCTTTAAGGGACATCTTATGGGTTTGTGAGGGAATCCAACTATTTTCATTTGGGATATAAATATCTTCCAACAACTAGCAAAGAATTGCCTTCGATTGCCACTAGAGTTTTTTTAAAGCCGGCTTTAGCTTTCAGCAAGTTTACATGTGTATCTGAAAATCTCACAACAACCACTTACAGGACTTGTCCATTAATTTTTGGAAACAATTTCGTTTCGCTACATAAAACAATAAATCCATTAAGTACCGACATTTGCTAACTCTTGTTGATTCCACTACGTTTGAATTAAATTTACCGACAATACATTAACTCTCAATAAAGGACAAAATGACGAACAAATTGTCAATTTCAGTTGCTAAGCACGGATCCGAATAGCCATACATGTGAGTACACAAATATATTTCAATAAATTCTCTCTCTAAAAGGGCGACGACAGAGGACATGGAGATTCTATGTATGATCCGCTCTGACGGAATAATCGTCATCATCATCATCTCAGTATTCGCATTCAGAGACATCATCAAGTGGGCTTCCCCGGGGTGATTCCACTTTCAATTACCCACAACTGGCATTTTGCGTAAAAGCCAGTTAGTAGATGGATTCAGATATAAATGTATGTAAGTACGAGTATATGGGGATATGGTAGCACCAGGATGTATTCTTAATCCTGCACCTCCAGTACGTCGTCACTGGCAAAATATCCCCATGCTGTGTTGAAGGGGAGATATCATAAAGCCCAATAAAATTCGCATTATTTCTCCTGGTGAAATATGGTTTGCCTTTGAGTTCAGACAAATGGAATTTCAGGCAAGAGCCAGAGTATCTACTACTATGGCAACAGCAGATTTGGATTCCGTTTTAAAAATGAGAATATTTATGGCCAGCTCTATTAAAGCGGGATGGCTCAAGATGGTAAGGACACCAATTCGCAATTGAAGTGTAAGTTCCATAAGTCAAATAAATTCATCATTAGACAATTGCCCAAACGACTTATTTTGCTAAGCATGTATAATAAATCTTTTAGGCGACTTAGCACGAGTTTAAGGAGGCCATACGATGGATTCCCAAAAAAACGGAGAAGGAGTCGGCACAATAGAAGTAAGAAGGAATTGTGATACTTTTCTGTTATTCGCAGAATGGCCCGCGGATTTCATGCTTCCTTGAACCATTACCAAAGGAATATCTGTTGCAATTCTTCATTTCCCTTAGTCTCATGCATGTCGAGTATTCATTTATCAAATCAGGCAACTGATCATCTCATGGGAAGATTAGAATTCCTGGCTTCCTACGAATTTACTTATTTGATTATATAAATTGGGATACTGTCCGGGGTGGACTAGGGTCTCAGATAATAAACGAAGTTTTTAGACGACTGTCTACAGATGTGGGCTTCCGTATGGTTAAGGTTCGCTTCCATTCCATTCGCTCTACGCGCATATGCCCTACCTATTTCAGGCGACTTATGTGCACATTTTTGGGGTCAAAACCGCTTCATTGCCTCCACGTGGTCCCTGCTGGATAGCTATATAAAAGTGAATCAACGATGACTGCATGATGAGTCTGACAGCTGAACACTCGGAACAGCGCAAGCTTGACCGGTCCAAATTCAGCACACATGTGCCAGATGTGATTGCAGACCTGATGGACCAGTGCCCTCAGACATTTAACAAGAGGTCCTCAGAAGCAGGACTTGCAGAGAAGAATTCACATCGATGGAATCAACGATGACTTCCACAGCCAGACAAACGGAAGCTTTGTTTTAGCTACTCCGACATATTCGGAGTTCAGGTCAATAAAAAACTTTCAAGACTGAGGTGAATGACAGTGCTCATATTCAGTATCCAGTAATATCCAACTCCTTTATCAAGGGAGTTAAAACCAAAGACCTGACCTTCAGGTTGGGGGTTGCGAATCAGGGTAACTTCTGTGCTACGAAAAAACCAAAAATGTTTCGTGACGTTTCGTCCTAGATTTCAACGTTGTGTGTCCCTCTTTGCTGACAGCGTATCCTTCGTTTTTTCCTTCATTGACCGCTAAACCGAGTCGCAAATGCTCGATGCGAACATGAACATGCGAGTAACTAAACAGACTTCTGTACCTCTGGAGTTGACTTATGAGTTTCGCACATTCTTTCAAGAACGATCTTGAAGAAATCATATAACAATACATCGTCTTGTTTTAGTCATTTCCTAATATTGACGGAGCAGCGTTCATTCTCCATAGTCATCCTGCATAGTCGAAAGAAACTTAGTGGGAATGCCAAAATTAGACATTACTCTATATAGTAGGCGGCGCAAAAGTCAGAAGCCTACCGGAAGACGATATAATTTTTGCAAATGGCGGTAAATGTCAGTTCCGCTTTGACATTTGTGACCTAAACAGATACAAAGTACACGTCAACAAGGCATGAATCGCTATATTCCTAAAGAACGCGAAATAAGTGTTACAATTTTTTTGCGGAATAATTCGTCGGTAGTGTTGGCGCAGCGTGATTTTCGGCGCAGATTTCCCGGTCGTCCGACACCAACTGGGCAAACACTACGACGTCTAGCCGCTCGCCTAGAAAATTATGAGGCAGCACGAGATTCTGCCAGGTCTGGCCGGCCCGGAGCAGCCGTTCTGCTGAAAATCGCAGCTATGGTGGAAGATGTCGCAGAGAACCCGGACGTCTTGCCACCCAATTCGGCAACTGGTGAAAGATAAAGTGCACATAATGCATTAGGTCCTAGCTGTTGGCCGCCAAGTGCCTAAGTCATCCTAAATATCGACCACAAACGAGGCAAGTTTTCATCGAAAATAATTAGGTATCAGTAACGAGGCCCATTTACATCTCTGTGGATATGTGAATAAGCAAAATTATCACTTCTGGGGCAACGAAAATCCGCATAGAACCCACGAAGAGCTGTTACACTCGCTCAAAGTTACTGACGCTGGAGGCATCATCGTGCCTTATTTTTTCGAAAACGCCGCTGGCCAAACGATTACTGCGGACGACGAGGGCTACAGAGCCATGCTCAATGGCTTTCTCCTTCCTCAATTGGATTAATTGGGACTGGCGAACATGTGATTCCAACAGGATGGAGCAACGGCGCATACTGCACGAGTCACAACCGAAATTCTGAGGGCTGCATTTCCGGGCGCCCATTCTCTCGTTTTGGCGATTTGCACTGGCCGGCAAGATCACCTGATTTAACCGTTCCGGACTTCGTCTTGTGGGGTTTTTTGAAGTCACGAGTCTATGTCAACAAGCCTCAGACTCTTGAATGCGAGGACCTATTGCCGGAAGTTCTGGCAAGAGTGATGGAAAATGTAACAAATCGGGCCCGAATGGTCATCAATTCCGGCGATATCATTTTCTTGACTTAATAAACAAAATTTAAGACATTCAACAAAAATAACCCAGAAGCCAAATCAAAGTTTTTCGTTCACAAAAAAAAATTACAGCCAAAGAACATCAGATGACAACTTTTGCGCCACCCTGTAGTTCATCTCTCTAGATCCTGTCATATGCGACTTTGACGATCGATGAAGAGGTGGCGTTTATAGATTTGAAAATCCTAGGTTTCCTCCAAGATCTGCCATTATGTGGATTTTACATATGATGTTGACGAGATTTATTCCAATGTAGGTTGCGTCGTTCGGGCGATCTCCCTTCTTTATGATCAGACAAACAATACTGTGGTTCGTCGGGCATATGTACTCGTACTTTCGTTGACCCAGATTTTAGAGATTAATTGATATATGCTCCGTGTCCAGTCATCACCTCCTACTCTGTACAGTTCGTAAGTTAGGCCATCGTGTCTAGCAGCTTTACAAGACTTGGGCTTACAAATTGTTGTCTTGACTTCATCTTTGTCGAGTAGGCGGAAATGTTGCCTGCCTTCGTCCTAATTCATTCTGCCATTTAACAGTCTGCGGAAATAATATTTCCAGATTCTCAACACCTTCTGTAGCACTACTCTGAGATTTTCTTCTCCATCCTTGGAGCTTTATTTTCCGGTCCAGCTTGCGGACTTCATTCTTCTGGTAGCACCTCTCTAGGAACTTGATTGAGGGCTTCCTTTGTCTTCTGAATAGCCTCTATTCAACCCATCATTTCTATTTGTAAACCTCGCGAGCTCCTCTTGTTTTTTTTTGCAGGGCCTCTCTGTATATCCGCTGCTTTTCTTTTTTAAATTGCCTTTAATGCATTTTTTGGTGCGAGTTGAAACCAAGTATATCAGAAGCGGCCTCTCTGATTGGTCATTGGCTTTGATACCACCAGTCCTCTACGTTCGATGCTCGCGGCACCGGACTGCTCGAGGGATTCAGGTAAACTCGATATGAAACGACCCTGCCAGCCTCTTGCGTTTGTAGCAGTTCGACGGTGGACTTCTTCATACTGGCTCCTTGAGCTATTACAGATATCCGCATTCATATCTTGGCTATAACAAGATGTTAGCAGCTCGGAATGTTCGGTCATCCAAAACACTGGACGAGTGTCTTTGTGAATCTCGTTATGATCCGTTTGATTGTCGGTTTGTTGACCAGAACTCATGGATATCAAGGAGGGGAAGCCATGGGCTGGCTGTCATTACATTGCGTCCTACGGCAAAATCAATAAATTTGTCCTCGTTTTCGGAGGTAATGGCGTGATGGCTGTACTTCTGCACTGTATCAGCAAAAATGAAAACCGTTCCCAGCCTGGCATTAAAATCGCTAATGGCGATTTCACGTCATATTTAGGCCATTGCTGGTAGGTCTTGTCGATGAGCTCATAGAAGCAGGTAATTTCATCCTTCTCCTCTCTCCGTGCGTGGGCGTTTCTTTTTCATCGACTTTGAGAGTGCTTTCAAAAACGTAACTTTTCACGGCATATGTAAGCCCAAACAACACGGCGTAGGCGACTCACAATATTGGTGAATAGGAACCTGATTGCGGATGCTGACTGCAGCCATTATTCTATGCGAAGTAAATGTACACAGGCGGGTCAGTATCTGTACGTCTATTGGACCATACAAAGCGATTGACTATTTTAAAGTTCACCCAGGCATATACGTGATCGACTACTGGGGCACTAAAAATGGGTCTTCGCTCAATGGTACCGAAACTAAGGTTGTTTTCTTTACGACAAGGAGGAGCTAAATGGTCTGACTCATGTAGTGTTTAAAGGCATCACCATCCGTTTTTTCAACGAAACTAAGTGCCATCAGGAATAACAAACTTCTTTGGAATAAATATGTCACGTCGAAAACTTCTAAGCAGGTTTCGTTTTTCTGACTGGGCGAACTGCATCACTACTGTTCTTGCCAAGCTTCAAAGTATTCTCAGATTATGGAGGCTTTCCTTGGCGTGTTTCTGCCATAGATTCACCGATGAATCCGCATTCTCTCTTCTTGCTAAAAATAAGCGTTTGTTGGTACAACACGGACTGTGGTTTGACTACCTTATGGGCTGATTGTCGTTTGACTCTGATCTTATAAGCATGCCGTCTGTTGTAATGACACATCTTGTTACTGCTAAAGAACGAAATTACTTTGGAGTCTGCTTATGAATGGTTTCGGTCAGAATCTGAGCCATGAAAGCAATTTAGCCGGGTCTTAACAGGTCTGGTCGACTCATAGGAAGCAGCTCTGATGTCTTTAGGGAAGACGACAACGTTGGATTCCTCACCTCGTTTGGTGAACTACGTATATTGTGGACAATTGGTGAAGTGGAAGAAATACCCGCGTTTCCCAAGTCAATCTGTTTGAAAAAGCAGAGCTTCGGTGAATGTAACATAGTCGGAAAGCTGAATTCGTTGAATCTTCTTTGGGTTCCAGGACATAATGGTATCGTTCTTTAAAAAAATGTTTGGATTCTTTCAATTCCGAGAAACACAGCTATACAGCGGCACACCAAAAAAGCCATCCAAGAAAGCTTGTAGAGCTTTGATTGAAAACGGGCATGAAAAGGTGACTTCACTTTACTTACTTATTTATCCGGCCAGCCACCCTTGGAGGGTCTGAGCCTAAGCTAGTGCCGCTTTCCATCCTTCACGGTCCCGGGAACGTTGCTCCCAATTTACCTGATCTAGACTTCTGGCGTCCGCGATTACTTGATCTTTAAACCGGAGGTTCGGTCTTTCAGATGGCTGGGATTCGAAGATTCTCTTAGCTGGAGCATCCGATCGATGTGGCCGAGCTAGTACAGTCGACGGATTTTTGCCTTCCGGACTACATCGACATGTTTAAGCAGGTCGTAGAGTTCGCGGTTACTTTTTCTCCTTTATTCGCCCTCCTCGCAGACAGGACTAAATATTCGAGGTAGAATTTTTCTCCCGAAGGATTCCCAGCTTTGCTCCGCTGTCTTGCTTATCGTCCAGCATTCAGCTCCATGAAGCAATACTGGCGAGATCAGGATTTTGAAGAGCGTGATTTTGGACCTTCGAGTTAGGAATTTGGACCATAGTTGTTTGTAGCAGCTGTTGCCTAAGGCTATTCTTCATCGAATCTATCTCTAGGGTGTCATTTGTAGAGCTTATATTTGCCCCGAGTAGATAAACTCCTTCACTACCTCAAAATTATAGCAGTCGATTATTAGGTTCTTTCCTAGACGATGTTGTATTTTATTTTATCCTCATTCATCATGAGACCAAATCGTTTGGCTTGTTCTTCTATAGAAATTAAAGCCTCAATACTGGGAAGGGGCGATGATGTCGATATCGTCAGCCCAGCAACTGGATGTATTTGTTATACATATATGGAGGCTTCTGCGTTTACGCCGGCCTTGTGCACTATCTGCTCCAGCGCTATATTAAAGAAATCGACTGGAGTTGCGTTTTTTTCATACCCTATCACTCTCTCCTGGTCATGGCCATCAAGCAGTTGTTGGAAATGCTGCTTAAATACATCCACAATTCCCTGAGCGTCGGTGATAAGATTACCTTCAGTGTTTTGAAATACCTGAGTTCCTTGTCTCTAGCCTCCAGCCAGACTTTAGGTTTTTTTTAAAGGTTTCGTATCTTGTTATTACTCCTGCACCCATCGATATCCTTGAGCTGAGGGACTCTTTTTTTCGCAGTAACTTTTTCTCCTCCCTCCTTCTAGCTCTATACTCATCCCACATGGCCCGG
Source organism: Volucella zonaria (assembly GCA_963966105.1). Classification (NCBI taxonomy): domain Eukaryota; kingdom Metazoa; phylum Arthropoda; class Insecta; order Diptera; family Syrphidae; genus Volucella; species Volucella zonaria. The sequence goes on along the minus strand of OZ014532.1, from coordinate 171,764,242 downwards.
GTTGATCTTTGGAACGTCTTCTTATATTCTTTAGCTGTTGCCTTCTTGTCGGGGGTGGCTGGTAGCCTAGAGTTGTTTCGTCCACTTCCTGAATAGTAGTGCACCATTGTAACCACATGTTGTTGGCGTTTGTGGTCGGCAATGACATTTAGCAGAGTCTTTCGTCCAGTTACTCTCTGTGGCCTCTGGCTATCTCCGGTGTGCTCAGGGATCCAATGTTGTACCCCCTTTTTTGTTGTTTGGCGCAGCTTTCTTTCATTGGATAGTCGAGCTCTGAAATTCGCCCCCCGGAATATTTGCACATTTAGAATGTTTGACGAGTGTCATGCGTCAATCATCACGTGGTCAATTTGGTAGGTGGTTCTACCGTCCGGAGTTAGCCAGGTTGCTGTTTGGAGTTTCTTATGAGAGAATCTTGTGCTACTTATCACCGTATTACTAGCTGCCGCAAAGTTAGTGAGTCGGAAGCCATTATCTGTTGTCGTTTCGTGGAGGGTGTGTTTTCCGACCACTCCGCCAAAGATGACCAACTCAGCAATTTTGGCATTGAAGTCCCCTAACACGATTTTAGTCTCCGTCCAAGAGCTCTTAGAAATCCTCTTTGATAGCGTCCTCAGCTTCATTGGTAGGGGCGTGTGCACATGAGGCTGATGTTGTAGAATTTCCCGATGACCTTCGATCTCAGCCGCTTTCCCACAACCAATCCGTATCCTAATATCTGCAACCTTTTGTGGCAGCTGTAATATATATTGCACTCCTTTCATTTCGTCATTCCTGATCCTATCCAGCGCATTTCCTGGATCGCAGTAATGCCCGGCTTATACTGTGTGAGCATATTTTGCAGTTTTTAGGTAGCTCCTGTAGCGTATATGTTCCACCATTCCAGGAGCACACTCTTAAGTCACTGTCCTCTTTCGCGCCGTGTCGTCATTTTAAATCAACGAGGCAGTTAGGTCTCTCGTAAAGATGGGGGTTTTACGTGGTTGAGCCATTAACCCCACGCACAACAGCTAAATCCGGACGGAGTAGAGTAGCGCTGCATACATTAGTTCACTATTCAGCGGCTGACATAGCTATCCAGGAGGATTACAGTAACAGTGATCTGGCATCTTTCCTAGTTGAGCGCGTCCAGAACTTTACCCTGTATGTGCATTTCCATGCCATTAGAGGAATGGAATCCAACAACTCACCCTACGTGGCCTGAAATGTCGACTTGCTTCTAAGCAGCAAGACTCACAATTCATCAGGTCAAATTAGTGATGGTCAAGAATACTTCCAAATCTGCTGACCTGCAATCTTTTCATAGTATCAAATCCCTTGACCTTCACCACTTCCGCCTAAACAATGATGCGAACATGGGAAGGGCCAGAATTAGCACCTAAATCCGACCTTGGTCTTCACTTAACCTCATTAAATTATTCCAGACACGTCTTGTTCCACAAAGTTCCCCCTAATTGAGCCACCAGTTTTCATCAATTTCACGAGAACGGTTGAGGGAAGAATATGATGTTTAAAATTTCTGCTTCACCCAGAGTATAAAGTATACTCCCTCCGAACTTTTGCAAAAGTTACTTCAAATCGAAGTCAATCAAATTATAAAGTTAGAAACTTTATCCCGAAAATGAATTAAATTTCCTTCAGTTCATTACAGTCTTCATGGTTATACGCCACCTGCTCCTTCAACATTTTTCGCTACCCAAAAAAGCGAACAAACACAACAAGAAGCCAATAGACCCATTCTACTTCCAATAACTCGTAGCAAATTTTCGCAAACAATGAGCAAAATATTATTTAATTAACTAAATTGAAAAACATTAAATGTGTCACTTTCAAATATGGTATGTTCCCGGCCTCAGTTTTCAGTGGACGATAACTTCAAAAATTTTGGATACCAAGAAAGCTCTTCCATTCTTTCAACAACTTTGATGATACTTTCATCAACTTCATTTCCAAGAAAGGCTACTTTAAAATTAATCGAAATCTACCCAACTGCAATTGCGGAATTAAAAACCAAAAAATTATATTTTCCAACCATCGCCACAGGTAGCAACAGCCACAGTGGCTACCCTCAATTTGTCCCACCTGATCAATAAACTGCCTTTTCATAATTCAAACTTAATTATCGAAATAAAATCACTTTGCCTTCAATATCAAAATACACAAACAAGGGCAAACACCGACGAATTTGGTAAATAACAACTTCCAACCCCTAATATTCCAGGTACCCCCAGGTACGAGTGCTCTGTACTCTTGAAACCGTTTACGACCAGCAGAGTACAAAACCAGTAACGTTACTGTGCTCAACTTATGACTTATTAACTTGAAAGCCCTCAAACCGAATATGCAAATTTTTAATAATTTTAAAAGCATATTACAGCTTGTTACCGGCACCAAAACTTGGTGGCCCTGACGAGAGTTCGAGTGCCGCAACCTTAGCCAAAGGACTATCTCGACCCCCAAAACAAAAAAAACAAACAAGAAATCTACTGCGCGCTACCTTTCTGACAAAGAGCATCCCTCTAAACCATGGTGGCAGTCGCTATAGCAGTGTATTCAGCACGTCGTAGTCAGTCCTCTGGCATATAACTCGCTCCAAAAAAAAAAAAAGGTCAACACACTAAATGGAATGCATTTTTTATGGTTCCCTTCGGAAAATAGCTGCTCGTACGAATTGAAAGGAATGTGGGAGAATCATAGTATGGTGGAGGACAAACGAAGTATTGTCGAAAACAACTTTGTTTTGCGTTGGTCTTCTTTGACAAGAGTTTGTTTTTGTTTTTTGTTATCGTTTTTGGATCTCTCCCTCTCTAAATCATGGTTCCCGCTTTCCTATTTAACCTGTTAGGTAGCCGCTTTCTATCTAATGATACTCACTATCCTCTTTAAGCAACCACGTGGACGAATTTCAAAGTATAAATGAGAAGTGAAGGTCTTCATGAAGAATTCACGCTATCCACCTACTTGTTGCTACAGTTCTCTACCTTAGGGCAAATCGAAAGTGATGCATGAAATCGGTTTTCATAACGATTATCGCATTTTCCTCTATAAAGCAAAGGTAGGGTATGTAAGCCCACATTTGCCAACTGTGTATGTTGGAAGAGAAATGTCAGCAACTCAGTGTGTAATAGATCTTCGTAGATACCAGTAGCCCATAGTGCTGGCATGCACGACTCCCGGGTCTCCCGTTAGGTATTGCTTAGCGGGGCTGGTTAGCAATTATGCTGCATTCCCCGAGGCCACCTCTTTGTTTGTTCTCAACCATACAACTCTGAACACGTAATATAAATGAGCTGATCCATCCATCCAACCGTCCTCTGGTTGCGTCATGTACCGGCGAGGTCCTCTGGGCTTTGCAGGCTTGTTCTCTCAAGACATGCGCCGTATCCTCCTCCTCCTCCTCCTCCTCCACCAAATTTAGGATGATATTTCTAATAGTCATCGTGCCCGGACAGGAACTGTGCAAGGTAGTGGTTACAGTCCCCTCTTGGCCTAGTTGTCGATGGTTTGATGACAGAAGTTACATCGTGGGTCCAACTGTATTTTGGAGAGCTGTCCCTCCTGGCTTGCCATATTGCTGCCTATGCTACCCTTTTTTTCTCTTTGGCTATCTAGATCTCCTGCTGGCTCGAAGTTCGTCTAAGATACACCCCCTGCATCTCACTCGCAAAGATGTCGTATTGCCGGATAATTCTGTATGCCGAAGACAGTTTTCTTGTTAACTCTTTTACAGCTAGTGTACCCGCCCATACCGGGGCAGCGTATACGATGACCGAAATGACTACTTTGGACAGCAGCATTTCGCGGCCATACCCAGAGCATCCGATGCTCCGAACAAGTGCTGCATGTACAGTTGACGAAAGCCTAAAGCCATCCTATTATTGAACATCACTCCGAAACCTTTTAGGCACTCCTTTGATTGGTTTGTCTACGACTCCAAAGTTCGCATAGTCAACGGTTATGCGGCTAGTTACGAGTATTTAGAGAGCCTCAGTATTTCACATCAGAAGTATTACGCGCCCTCGACTGTGTGATAATTTGAACTTTTGCTGCTGAAGTTGTCCGTGACTGTGTTCAGTATGCATCCTTTCTGGAGAAGGTCTATTAATGTACGATCAGCTCGCCGAGTTAAAGGCGTTGTAAGCGTTATTACTGCATAATACCCCCTTGGTTTGCTTAAGCTCCTATATTTAGTACCACTTATGGCATCGACGATAAAACGCAAGTTTCTGAAGCCGTGCTGATGGTCTGATAGAGCTCCATTTCTCTCCGCTACTGCCTGCTATGTACTTATGTACCTTTCATGATCTTTCCTAGGGTATCAAACACATTAATCAAAATGGGAAAGGTTCTCCAGGTGGTTTGTTAACTTTTGGTAGTGGATTTAGGTATTAGAGTTTGCATGGTGTGAAAAAGATTTCCTCTTCTAGACACCCTTGCATCGTTCCTACAAAGGTTTCAAAGCTCATCTTCTTGGTGGCCTTTTTCGGGATACAAACCGGTCCAGCCACTTTTTTGTCACTTATTTCCCTGCATCCTTCGAACAATTCCGGCGAAAAGATTATGGGGATGTGTTCTATACTCCATACCCAGCCATAATTGTTCTGCATCGGACCAGGTGTTAAACTATCGAGATTAACATCGGTGGGACCTGTTCTCCTTAAGCTTCTTCATCACCACCCTGTAACCTATGCTCTAAGAGTCTGTCTGACCTCAGCTCGTTATTCGGCGTCTGTAGCGTCTTGAATTGATTTCTGCAATGGCCTTTTCTAGATCGTGTCTCGCCAATTTGAAAGTGGTTCTGCATTCCTAGAAGTCTGGTCTGCCTCTGGATCTCTGGGATCTGCATCTTGCTCGGACGCACTTTGCTTTGCTCTTTCTCTGTGGAGATGACATGAATCAGATGATCCCAAAGTGCCTCCGCAGATCCGTTGATCGCAATGGGGCTTGTGTTTAACATTTCATCGAACATAACTTTGTCAAAGAGGGTGTCTTTGCACTTATGCCCTGTTAGAGTGGGTGCTGTCTTTGTATCTCTTCGCCGAACGTTAAATAGTATCACATGGAGGTCGCTGTGACTAAAGTCTTCGCTGGCCCGCTGTTAAGTTATTCGTAAAAGCGAGTTTCTAATAAAAGTGATGTCAATGATTGACCACGTACATCGCTTCGGAAATTATTTTGCTGCGCCATTGTCACTAGGCTAATGCCCTCGGAGCAAACTTTTCAACTTGCGCCCGTGGTGCTGCTACGCCAATCGGTAACCGAGGAGTTGAAATCCTCAGCAATAGTGACTTGATGCTTCCCTCGTGCGTTAGCTATGATATTATCTAGTACTTTCGGATACACCGTCAGTAGCAGACGAGGTGCACACTGCACATAGCAACTATAGAAATATACAGCTTTCATCCCATCTGCAGTAAGACATAGTGTTTGTGAAGGCTCAGTAAGATGGCTTTGTTAATATACAGAATAGCCAATTTCTACTTACTTACACTTTGGAGTGGGCGTAAACCACTAAGTCTCTCCAGTAAGCACGTTATTTCACCCAGTACTTCCAGTTAGGCACTTCAAGGCGGTTGAGGTTTTTCTTCTTGTGCGCAGCAACTACAACGAAGACTTCTTCTAATGTTAGGAATAGGAGGATTTTCATATCGGAGCGTTTATATCGAAACACTTATTATGTTGTAGCCATCTCCTGCGGCTTGTGCACACTTTTACTTTTCTGAGGATATCGGAGCTCACAAAGGTCAAAGCCCGTCAACGCAAATGGACCTAAAATCAAAAAAATTTGAGCTCAAAACAGCCAGGGATATCTTACGCTTCTGTACCATAGCGGAGCACTAGTATATGTAGAGTCTCCTTGGTGTTTGTGGATAAAGCCTTATTATTCAATAGACTTCTTAAGTCAAAGACATAACGATTAATCAATGAAACTGTTCGTTTGATTTCTGAAGAGGTGTCATTATCACAGCTAATAGCGGAGCCAAGGTAGATAAAGTTTGTTCGATTCCTCGATATTGTGCTTCCCGATATCGATGACTGTATACACATAGCGCTGCCCTTAATCACGGCTAAACCCTATTTTGCGGACTTTGTTTCAAACGCACCACTCGCAACTCACTGTTATATCAACGTCGTCAGAGTATGCGAGTAGTTTTCTTTTATAGGAATGTGCCCCAAGTATTAGCTTGCGAGTTTCGTGAAATTTTGCTACGAATGACGTTCATGGAGTTACACGCCAGCTAATCACCCTGTGTAAGCACCTTTGTGAGATCAAAGGCATCGCCATTCTTCGTCATTCTGCACTATTGAATGAGCTTAGCTGGAATGCAGGTCTATACGAGTATACGTGGGTGGGTCAATAAGTTCCTGTAAATTGAAATAGGGAACACGCTTCTCGGCACAAAAAAACCTTTTATTCTTCAACATAAGTTCCTTTTAGTTCGATACACTTCGTACAACATTTGTCTAATTTGTTGATGCGCTCCAAATAATGCAATTTCTCGAGGACCGTAAAATAGGCGTTTGTTTCATGGATGGCCTCACCATTCGACCCAAATCTCTCACCGTCGAGCCATTTCTTCATGTTTGGAAACAGAAAACAGTCGCAAGGAGCTAAATCTAGAGAATATGCTGGATAAGGGTGCAATTCATAACACAATTCATGCAATTTTGCCATTGCGGCTGCGGACTAGTGCGCGAGCACGTTGTCTTAGTGAAAGAGAACTTTTTTCCTCACCAAATGCGGTCGTTTTTGTTCCAAATCGGCTTCGAATCGATACAATAGCTCTAAATAATAAGTGCCGGTGATCGTTTTATCCTTTTCAAGGTAACCGATGTGAATGACACTAAAAAAATGTCGCTGTGACCTCTTCGGCTTGGCTTCATCAGGGGAAGTCCACTATCTCGACTGTTCCTTGACCTCTGGTGTATTGTGAGGATTCCATGTTTTGCCCACTGTTACGGAACGGCACAAAAACTCCTTCGGATTGATTGAACATCGCCAAACATTCCCTTGAGGTTGTCCAACGATTGCATTTATTGTCAGTTGCGAACAAACTGGCGGATAGCTTTTTCATATCCAAATGTTATTGCAAAACTGAGATCACTGACCAGTGAGCATGTGGTAAGCATATAACCTCTTCAAGTTCACGCGTGTTAACTAGCCGATCGTCCAATACCATACCGTGAATTTTATCGAGCATTTCTGGTGTGATGATCTCAATTAGCGACTAGAACTTTCGGCGTCACTTGTGCCGGTACGGCTGCACGGAAAATGGTGAAGAGTCCCCATAAACTTTTCAAGCTTTTGTTTGGTTTGCGTGATGTTTTTTTTTCGCAAAAAATAGTGCTTAATGAGCACATGAAATTCACGTTTTCCCCTTTTTTACAAAAATCTTCGTAAGCGTCTATTTCAAATGTCAGAACAAAACTATTTGACAGATCTGTCTGAAAATGTAGGTTCGTTCTTTTGAAAGATTCTTAGTGACAAGCAAAATATTGGATTTAAGATGGTAATGCCATCTGTTTTAGTTTCATAAGGGACTTATTGACCCACCCACGTATGCTACCATATGCGCACTTTTAATCCATAAGAGGCTGTGTATAGGCCTGGGTTTCCTCTAGGAATGTAATGTGAATACGAGTATTTGGTCAATTGCCAAATCGCCAATGGGACCCTTAAAAATGGTTTCAGGCCTTCTCGCAATAAATGATGCTTAAGTTCCGTTTGTTAAGCACACTCTCCAGGGACAAAATCGTAGAAATGAGTTGGTGTATATTCTTTACCAAACCATTTCCTGTCTGAATTACCATAGCTTCGTAGATAGTCCACCCAGTCCGACAGCCTTGCTTACGATTTTGGATAACCTAGATAAGCTTACTTCACTTGAGCGGAAATCTAGGCCTTCGTAACTCGGGTGAAATGATTCTTTCTCCCCGAAAAAGGACTCTGCATCATGCCCGCCATTTAACGGTCTGTGCCTCAGTGTCCTATAACTTACATTTCTTCCAGCACTTGGGCGATCTACGAAGATAAGAACAGGGTATCCGGCAGCTTAAGAAAGAGATCAAATTCGCAAAAGAAGGAATGAACTTCTGCATAAGGTTAGTCGGCATCCGCTAGCAGGAGAAGCAATAGCTCTTAGGTTGACTTACATAATGAGACACTAGATATATGTATACACAATACTTCATACTTCCTGGTTGCACTCGCGTTTCCTCAAATATCTCAATTATTCGAAAGAACATAGCCGCCTTGAGATTTTTCCGATAGTTTGGCCACACTTGTACGAGTATTTCCTTCCTGAATTTGTATTTTTGGGTTTTATGCATTTAACCCAATTTTTGCATTAAAAAGGATATTTGGTTTTGGAAAGGATTTCTCGGATATTCCGAAAGGAGATTGCGTGCAGCAACAGAGAAGATTCGACCAGTAGTGTTAGAGAAGTCTGTGTAGACTATTATTTAATGCTCAAACAAATCTACCTTATTCTTAAGAGATGGAAGGTCAACCACACGACTTCAAAAAATTACGCCACAAGGTGGAGCAATAGTTGACACCCGCCGCCAGAATTCATGACCATTCGGACCCGATTGATATTTTCCACTACTCTTATCAGAACTTCCGGCGATAGGTTCTCGCATTCTTGACTGATATTTTCTTTGAGGGCTTGAAGAGTCTGAAGGTTGTTGACATAAACTCGTGACTTCAAAAAACCCCACAAAAAGAAGTCTGGAACGGTTAAATTAGCCGAAATTGCAGGACAGTCCAAATCTCTAAAAGAGATTAGGCTACCCGGAAATGCAGCCCTCAGAATTTCGCTGGTGGTTCGAGAATTATGCGCCTTTGCTCCATCCTGTTGGAACCACATGTTCTCCAGTCCCAATTCGTCCAATTGAGGAAGGAGAAAGTCGTTGAGCATGAATTTGTAGCGCTCGATGTCCACAGTAGTCGCTTGCCGGCGGTGTTTTCGAAAAAATAAGGCCCAAGGACGCCGCCGGAGTAAACAGCACACCATACAGTAATTTTGAACGGGTGTAATGGCTCTTCGTGAGTTATACGCGGATTTTCGGTGCCGCAGAAGCGATCGCATATCCACAGAGATGGAAATGGGCCTCGTCTTACTTGAAGATTTTCGATGAAAAGTTGTCTCCCTCGTGGTCAAGATTCAGGATGGATTGAGCGTAGAATACAAACTCTTGGCGGTCAACAGTTAACAGCTGATGCACTATCTGCACTTTGTAAGGGAACATCTTACAGTCTTTCATCAATTTCCCAATTGCGTGACAAGTCGTCTGGTCGATCCTCCGGGGTCCTCCGCAACATCTTCCATCACAGCTGCGATTTTCTTAGCAGAACGGCTACTGCGGGGCCGGCCAGACCAGGCAGCATCTCGTGTTCTCCCCTACTTTTCTAGGCGAGCGGCTAAATGTCGTACGCATTTTTTAGCAGTATATTCATGCCTAGTTGACGTGTATTTTGTAACTGTTTACTTCGCAAATAATTGACATTTGCCACCATTTGCAAAAATTATAGCATCTTCCGATAGGGTGATGAAAAAATTCGGGAATGGCAATTATATTTTAAAACACAACATGAACTCCACAAGGTAGAATCACTGATAGAGAAACACATCCATCGGAGGTGTGGTAACATCCGGCTTTAATCGAAATGATGTAAGTACAGACGGGATTCTACTCAGATCATGATCTTTGTAACTTCATTTCCACGATGCTTTAGTTGCTTAGAATCAACTCGATTTTGAGAGTGTAAAAGATGTAAAGATTAATTACGCAATGGCCAATATCTTGTTAATAATGTAGAACAATGGATTTGACTCGACGTCCTGCGCTGACAATGATAATGGTCATATTAAGATAAATTCCTCTGAGTTTTGCAGAAAAAATTCAAGCAAGCACTGATACTGGTGAGAAATTAGGCTCACTGATCTGTCTTCCGAAAAAGGAGGTTTGTTTTTTTATTTTTTTTTTATTTATTTATTTATTTATTTATTTATTTATTTATTCATTATCATCTTAAAACTAGCTAACAATAGATAATTCTTTAATTTAGGATACAAAAGTATATTTTACTAATTAAAAATGATGAACAAATTAAAGATCATTCTAAAACCTAAGTTTGTGTTGATAGATCCATGGAAATATTGGGATAATCGCAAGAATAACTGACGTGGGGTACCATCAAGTGTTCTTTATTTACAAGTTTAAGAGAAGAAAAGAAAAGGATAATTATTTCAATGAGAAAAAAAAAAGAACGAGGAAAGAATCTTTTTGCATTTTTTTTTTTTAATCTATATTATAATTTTCAGCAGTAGCTCCAAGCTTAAAGGGTCCATAGTAATAAGCCAGTCTTTAAATGATTTTAAAAAATAGCGAGGGTTTTGTTTGGAGCGTATAGACATAGAAAGTTTGTTAAACATTCTACGGGAAGTAACTATATAAAAATTCATAAAATGTGTTTTGCGCACTTGTGGGATGACAAAAAGTACCATGTTGTTTACTCGCAAGTTGTAAGCCGAGGAATTCCTAAAAGGAACATTACAGCTTCGTTTAAAGAACTCTTTGAGTACCTTGAAAACGTATAGATTCCTGAGTGGCAATATCTGAAGACTTGTAAAAAGTGGCCAACTTTCCATATAACGATTTTTACCACACATAATTCTAATTATATGCTTTTGGGTAACGACTAGTGCACCTAGGGTACTAAGATATGTACCTCCCCAACTAACAATCCCATATTGAAGCTTTGACTGGACTAACCCGTAATAAAGCATTGAAAGTATTCTTTGCGAGCAGTATGGCTTCAGAAGATACATTTTCCGTGTTAATAGAGTCATATATGATTTTAACTGTAGAGCTTGTGCATTCCAATTTAGTTTGCTATCAATGAGAACTCCGAGATATTTGAAAGACTCGACTGCTTCAATATTAAAGCAGCCTGTGGAACAATTACCAAAAGCGTTGAAGTTTTCCTTCCCACAGATGTGTGGTGGTAAACAGAATTTTTGGCAATCGTTTGAATGAAAAACAAACCCAAACCTTTCTAGGTTATTTTGGCATAGCTTAAAGTTCATTATTTTTGTTTTTTCACTAATAATAAGCTTATTAAAGGTGAACCAAATTCTAAGTAAATGAAGGTAGTTGTTAACTTTCGCAACGCATTCATGGAGGGAAGCGTCAGTGTACGTGAAGGCGATGTCATCTGCAAATGCGCTTTGGTTTCCGTAAAAGCTCTGGATGAAAAGTGAATTTATGTATACAAGGAACAGTACTGGGCCTAACACAGAACCTTGCGGAACGCCATTTCTTATCTTAAGTGAGGTACTGTAAAAGCCATTGACCAATACTCTTTGCTCCCTTTCCAATAAATAAGACTTAAACCAATTGTATGTCATTCCTCTGAAACCAGCCTTGTATAATTTTTTTAAGATTATATTTAAGTCCACCATATCGAATGCTTTCTTCATATCAATGAAAAGCCATAGTAGAATGGCTTTTGTTAACTCCACTGAATAAATCACAGCAGACATTTAAGATTGCATCCTCCGTGGATCTCCCAGATCTAAAACCATACTGTGCTTCTGAAAAGAAGTTACTTCTTTTTAAGAACGTCAGCATTCTTGATTTCATTAATTTTTCGAAAATTTTTGATATTGTTGGAAGCAGAGAAATCGGTCTATAATTGGCTATATTTTTACAATTCCCTTTCTTAAACAGTGTCAGAACCTCTGCCTTTTTTAGAGCCGCCGCAAATACGCCACAGTTAACACTGAGGTTAAAAAGATAACACAAGACATCAACAATTTCCCAAGAGATTTTGTTCAGGGTTATGGCAGAAATACTAGGGCGGGTCAATAAGTACGTGACTTTTTGAATTTCTGACCTCTTTACTGAAACACCAACACTGCTCCTGTCAACAGGCATCTGTCAGTTGACTCCTGTCAAAATTTAAACTTGCTGCGTCAGTTAGTTTATGTTTGACAGCTATTTTTATCAGACTACTCACTAATTTGAGGAGAAAATGGAAAAAAGTGAATTTCGTGTGCTTATTAAGCATTATTTCTTGCGAAAAAAAACCATTACCGAGACCAAGGCTAATCTTGATAAATACTATGGGGACTCTGCACCATCGATTTCAATGGTAAAAAAGTGGTTTACTGAATTTCGTTGTGGCCGTACAAGCACTGAAGATGCCGAACGTCCTGGACGCCCAGTTGAGGTCTCTACACCCGAAACAATCGAAAAAATTCACGATATGGTGTTGGCCGACCGAAGATTGAAAGTGCGAGAGATTGTGGAAGCCGTAGGGATCTCGCATGGCTCAGTGGTTTCAATTTTGAATGATCACTTGGGCATGAGAAAGCTTTCCGCAAGATGGGTGCCGCGTTTGCTCACAGTCGACCACAAACGCAATCGTGTAACAACTTCACAGGAAGGTTTGGCGTTGTTTAATCGCAATATGGAGGAGTTTTTGCGCCGTTTTGTAACCGTGGACGAAACATGGATCCATTACAACACACCAGAGAACAAACAACAGTCAAAACAGTGGGTTTCTAAGGGTGAATCGGCGCCAAAGAAGGCCAAGGTGGGTTTGTCAGCCAATATAGTTATGGCGACTGTTTTTTGGGATGCACGCGGGATAATCCACATTGACTACCTTCAAAAGGGAAGAACAATCAATGGGGAATATTATGCCAACTTATTGGACCGATTCAATGACGATTTGAAAAAAAAAACGACCTCATTTGGCCAAGAAAAAAGTTCTTTTCCACCAAGCCAATGCAAGGGTGCACACATGTGCAGTTGCCATAGCAAAAATCCATGAATTGGGCTATGAATTGCTCCCTCATCCACCCTATTCTCCAGATTTGGCTCCGAGCGACTACTTCTTGTTCCCAAACCTGAAGAAATGGCTTGGTGGAAAAAGATTTGACTCCAATGATGAAGTCATCTCGCAAACAGAGGCCTATTTTGAGGACCTCGACAAATCATTTTTTTTGGAAGGGATAAAAAAATTGGAGAAGCGTTGGACAACATGTATAGAGCTCAAGGGAGACTACGTTGAAAAATAAAATTATTTTTTATCAAAAAATCTGTGTTTTAATCCAAAAGTCACGGACTTATTGATCCGCTCTCGTACCATCACTTGTGCAGGTTTTTTTCTTTTGCAAAGCCATAATTGTCTTGAAAACTTCACAGGAGGTAAACTGATAAAAAAAGAAACATCTATCTTCAATTAAGGTCGATGAAATATTACAGTTACAACTGGAAGGTGGTTCGGAGGGTTTAATAGTAGCAGAAATATTAACAAAAAAGCTATTGAATTTATTTGCTATAGCACGTGGATCGGTCAAGGTTGAGTTATCAAACTCTATGTTAGGGATATCGTTTGACTTCTTTTTCCTACCTAAGATGTTATTTTCTAATTCCCATTCCTTCTTTATGTTTCCCCTGGCTTGAGTTAAGCGATTCGTGTAGTAGCTATCACGTGCTTGTTCTATCATAATCTTAGTTCTATTGCACAAATTATTGTAATAGCTTTTCAGTCTAAGATTTTGTGGGAGTTTTCTACATTTTTTCGCAATTTTTTTTTTTCGCTTTATTTGATTAGTTTCCTTTGCTAATACCAAATTACTTCTTATCTTCAGGCGGCCAAATAACAAAGGAACTGATCGTAGACTATCTAAAGCACGTGTAGCGTCTATCCTTAGAAAAACGCATTTCAAACCATCATAGTATATCATAGTATAGTGATATACATCCTGATATAAACTTTGATAATCTGAAGGGGGTCTTAGAGAAACATCCTCTACTCTCAGAACTCACCAAATTCCAGAATACCCCTGCGTCGAAATTCTGCATGGCATTAAAAACTATGCTAGCCTCATTTCTTTGAATCAACACTTTAGTAGCTTGGCTGCCAAAAAGAGCTTGAAGCTTCGAAAGAAACAGACATGGTCAACCGAAACCTGCGGCAAATACTAGTCTGAAGACTGCAGTAAACTTCACCGTATGGTTAGATGTCATCTTCTTCAAATTAAACAGGCCGGGCATAAATAAATCACTGCTGTCTATTCGTTTTGAGCATACGAGTATCAGTAGGCAGCTTATTGTTGAAGAAGGGCGATGCGACGTTTGCTGGAAAATTGGACATTAAAAATGGTCTGCAACAAGGTGCGGTCAATTCGCCGATCCTATTTAGTATCTAAACAAGTGATCTTAAGAGTTCACTTCACCATCCTATATAGTAGTGCATGCAGATGATTTGATCGCCTGCAGATCAGGTCCAAAACTCGAGATCGTTGATATGTTCTTGAAAAGTGAGTTCGATAAGATTCAACGATATTGCAATAACTGGAAGTTGAAGATCAACTTTGTCTGGAACCGATGCGGATACCAGAAAGAGCTGGCGAAAATTTTTGATCATGGGACAACACAGGCAACCATTTGCTTGTCGATATGTAGTCAGATATCTTGGGGTCTGGCTAGATCAATATCTATATACGAGTTGGTGTTGCTCTTGCCAGAGAAAAAGATGCTTTTGCCCTAACAAAGAGATTGTTTTATATCAGCCAACTCATTGCGGGGCCTATCCGGTTAAGCGTGTATTTGGATATTCCTTGTGATTCAACGTGAGAGCAAGTTTAGTGGAAAAAATTCGGGCGTTTGAAACGGCTTGTCCTCGCATGTACAGAACACCATAATGGCAGTACATAAAATCCTATCCTAATGAAGTTTTATACAAAAGAGCGAACCTAATACGAGCGGACAATTTCGTTATTAAGCTGACTCGGAGTCACATTGCAAGCAATAAACTCGACGAACAACAGACTGAATAAAAAATCACGGATCGAAGATGGACTAGGGGAGCTGCTAATCTTCCACGTCGATCGAACAGCTGCAGACAGGCGACTCAATTACGACAGAAACGTTGCAGATGGCAGTACGGATCGTCTCAGGTTCAGTTGGGATAGGGAGTCGTGATTTCATGGATGTTGGTCGGCAGAAATTTTGGTGACTTGCTGAAGGGAAGGAACCTCCTTCCGGGCGCTTAATATTTCAAGCCCTAGCCAGCTTACACAGTTTAGGTAAGTTAAGTAGCATTTAAGTTAAAAAATACAAATAAAAAATAAAATTCAAAAATTAAAAATTAACTCAAAAGAACAACTAAAATATAAAAATGTAAAAAACAAAAAAATTACACATTAAATTATGTAACACAGGTTCAGATACTTTAAATAGGTTAAGGTTTATTTTACGTAGTTTTTAAGTTTTACTTAGATTTATAGGAACAAAATTATCCAATCACTAAGTTTTTTGTTTTTTAATTAAAAACTATTTTCCTAGTGTTAATATTATTTAAATAAATTGAATTAAAAATTATAAGGCTTCGTCCAAAGATATACAATAGATTAGGTTTAACTTATAATGCCCGCATAGGGCCAGTAAGTAAGAATAAGAGCGTTAAGTCAATTAGCTAGTTTTTAAACCTTTTTTTTATATAACATATAAGTATTAGCGAATTAAAAGAGGCCGCCCTTTGAAAAAAAAGGTTTGTATAAGAATTACTGTAAGGAACGAGTGATAGAACAGGAAAATCACTTTTTTTACGAGGCACAACGCAACCTTTGAATTTAATCGATCCATCAAGATTGACGATGATTTCAATGTCTTCCAAACCGAAGAAACAAAGGCTAATAACGGAAGGCGTAAAAATTATTAATGAAGGTATTATCGGCAGAAGGTCAATTAACTCTACGCCGACAGTCATGTTAAAGTTGTTAAAGCTCAGCACTCCACGGCTCAGAATCGTACAATTAATCTCTACTGGATATCAATGCCTATAGACATCACATATCAACGGAGAGCTGATTAAACGGCAGCAAGGTAGTAGTCAATGTTGACCCGCAGGAACATTTAAAATGTGGGTTAATCTGGATACCGCCAGATCTCCTAATGAATGGCAATTTGTGGGAACCGCGTTCTTATCACGAAAGTCATTTGTCAAAGAGAAGTAGGGGCGTTTAGCAGTCGTACCATTCCCATGGAAGGCATGTACCTTAAAAAATCCATTAGTCGTCCATTTTCAACTTCGTCTTCTTGTATTTGTCATAGCCACAAGCAGAAATAGCCCTTTTTTATCGCATCAGTTTAACAGATGACATAGATTGTAAACCCGAGAGGCTTTTTCTCATAAGAAAATTGTCTTAATTGGCGAATACGGGAAACGGATGCTCGCTCGAAATCGATTGGAAACTGCATCCATGTCATCAAACTCCTTGTTTGTTAACATACAATACAATACTGACAAAAACAATAACACTAATAACTCCATTTCTTTTGCAATCATTGTATCTCGACAACTTTGAGGTTGCTTTCGCACTCTCTGTCGCTGGACTTTTTTTTTAGAGTATCTATTTGTGTCTCCTTCTTGATATCTACACCAACCAGTAGCTTGTGCAAGCTGAATGGCATACACGTGCATGGTGCCACCAAACCGCCACCTGCCTGCATGCCAGATAAGAGAACTGTTTAAACTCCACTCAGATAGAAGATAATTTCAAGAGAAAATATGTATATCTTCTAGGAACATAGTCTAGAAGCCACATGCACCCCACCCCCTTATGAAGCAAGGACTTCAGCTTATCTTGAAATCTGTCTGAAAGCATCAAACCCTCGTAAGCATCTCGTTTTTGTCACTGTGGCCTGATCCACCCAGACAAATTTTATTATCCCTACCACTTCATGGTGAAAACCTCCTGCCACTTAAGATGAATAGAAGCCAAAAAAAATCAATAAAACACTCGATTTTCAGTTCCACAAATCTTCAACGCGATTTCCCAAAAATTTAACTGCCTGCCGCACCCGCCGGCCTCCTGCCGCAGGCGTTACTGACATAAATCTCCGAAATTAAACAATTTCACAAGTGCCTACTCTCGAGAAAACAGTGAAATTTCTCCAATTTCTCCAAACCCATAGCCAT
Source organism: Volucella zonaria (assembly GCA_963966105.1). Lineage (NCBI taxonomy): Eukaryota > Metazoa > Arthropoda > Insecta > Diptera > Syrphidae > Volucella > Volucella zonaria. The sequence goes on along the minus strand of OZ014532.1, from coordinate 171,747,240 downwards.
AGCGTTGCGGAGTTGAAGCCTACTCAGATAATCTGCTAACTAATTTACGAGAACATTTGCAACTGACACCGACTCTTCTTCCACACGAAAATGAAAAACAAAAAAAAAAAGAGAAATAATAAGAAACACTCTCTGAAAATATTCATCTCGTCGAAGAGTATACCCACACCCTTGTCACCAATCCTGGATGCTCGTACTTAACCTCCACCTTAATTCACTTTCTGTTTCGAATTTTAAATCAGTTACTTGAAGTACGTTCTACAAGGCGACACCTCATAGAGATTACCTCCCCCATATTCGGAACTAGTGTTAGGGTATGCCCCCTGTTTTCTGTTTCTACTCTATTTCGCCAACTCGAGTACCAGGGATTTCAAGGATTCCTCGTGCTATGTACCCGTATACGGTGTTTCCAGCTCCGAGACAATAATTTGTAATCTCTTTCAATTCTCCGGGCTTGATTTAGCAATGTAAACGTGTTCGAGATGAAGTCAGTCGTTTGTTTGAAACGGTCGACGCTCTGTTTTACGCCTTCTTCTACTATGCACTACATCACGAGGTGATGGCGAATTATGGTTTTAAAATTAAAAGTAATGGCACTGCAATGACGTGCCGACAATTCATGACCATAGCCTGTAGGCATCCCTGGCAGCAGCCAACATTTACTGCCGGATGTTGCGGTGAATACCAGGATTAGAGACGGAACAGACCTTAAAGGGATGCCGTTAGTTATGGGGTGCTGGCAGTTTAACTAACAAATGGCTTGATAGCAGTTATGTATACAAGTACGAGTATGTATGGTTCTGGTGGTAGGTAGGTTGCGAATAGAAAAAAAAAAGAAAAGGAAGAGCCAGTGAAACATTGAAAATTACTTACCCAGTGGAATTCCAGTCACGTTTTGAGGACCTTAGCCTCCTTGGGCATCAGTCCAAATGAAAGGCTGCGGTTACTGAATATTGGATTAGGCCTCGACTAGAACACGTGTTGATTTGAATGATTCGCTCCTAGGGCCATGACAAGTGGGTTAAAATCGATATCTTCGCAGTTAATTGGTAATTCGAACATTTTACTGCAATCCCTTCAAATACATGGGGTTTTTGGGGTAATCAAAATAAGTTCTTATCAATTCTTATATTCGAGATATATCACTTTGTGTGCGGAGTTTCTGTACAAGGGTGCCTTCGACACCGCAACTATAGACGAATCAGTAATTTTGTGCCCGTAGGTCGGCGTTGGAGTATGTTCATTGACTAGTGGATCAGAAGGTATACTCACTCTCTGTTGGATTATGCCCAAGGCCTAGATGTAATCAACGATTGCATGGGCTTTCAGTCATTTTGAAGAAGCCGATTAGCTTGTATAGTCCTGAAATGCGTCACCATCCATTTCCTGAGCGAAGCTAAATAGCTGGTGTTACCTAGGATAGCAAATTTATTTAGATGTCGCAAGTCCCTAAAGCGCTTTCTTGCAGTTTAAGGGAGCCTTTAGCAAAATATGGGGCTTGTCGGTGTTGGTGCTACTGGATGAAGATGGATGTTCATGGTTCTAGATGGGATTTAAGATGACCCGCCAGGTCACTAAACTCTGGTTGTAATGGCCTGCGTGTACTATAAGGGCTTTCATATATTGTAGCATTCTATCAAAGCATTCTCTAGGCCGCAGGCAAATCATAAAAATATTTTCGAAAAGTCGGCGGCCTGCGGCTTTTCCTATTCGGCCTACTCAAAACACCGCTTTGTGGAACGTGTTTAAACAGCCGAAAGGAGATCATTGAAAGATCGTTGAGTGCACTGAAAGCCATACCAAGCTAAAAGTACTAGATTTGTTTCGAGAGCTGGATCAAACGCTGGAACATTCATGGGTTGGAATCACTGGCGATTTTTTTAAAAGAGACAATTTCAATTTAAATAAATAAACTTTTACGTATCATATCATTTTGAAAATAAATTCCTGGAACTTTTTGGACAAGGTGTTCTGACGTTTGTTTTTTCAAAGTGCTGCTCGTCACAATACGCATGCACTAAAAACTTGGAGAAATGTTCGAACAATTCAATATTCACATTGTTTGTACGCTGTGGCATAGGATCATTCTACGGAATTGTAGGTAGGGTAGGTAGGTAAGAACAGCTGTTGGAAACACCAACCCACTTAGGCCTATTGGCTCATTGTGATGCCACGTTGATCTATGATCCTCTTACTAATAGAACCAGTTTGAGCTAACGATGAAGCGCACGAGACTGTTTACGTCTATATTTTTTAGATCGTTTAGGAAGTTTTCCTCTCTGGGAGAGAGCTGTACATGTACAGAAAAAGTGGAGGATTGTCTCCACTTCCTCCTCGTCCATGCAGCTTCTACAGAAATCATTTGTGAAGGTGCCAGGCCATCTTGCGTGCTTGCCTATGTGTCCAGTGATGGCACCTATGATGGCGCTGAGACGCTTACTATTTAGAAGGATCAGACTCTTACAGTGATTCGGACCTAGCTTTAGCCAGATCTGTTTAGTCGCTAGACATCTTGGTCTAACAATCCATCCCACCTAAGGTCTGTTCCTTTATTGGCATCCAGCTTTAATATTAATTTGCACGTAGCGATTGGTATACCGCTGCCACCCTTTTCCGGTAGAATAGGTAATGTGGTTCCAATTTTGGCGAGTTCCCTAGGATGTCTCTGTGACCCGGCACCCAGTAAAAGTGAAGGTTGAAATGCTCTGCCATCTCCGTAATTATAATTTAATTTAATTTAATTTTGGTGGGGGCTGAGGCTCCATTTATTGGCTTAATACAAGCCACACGAACAAGATTGGTTCGTTGGAATCATAAGAGGTACGGTGGACCGGTAGACAGAAGAGTCGATGTAAACGAAGATTGCGGGGGTTGGTATTGAAGGTAATGGAGTTCAAAATGGATGCACAGTCGATGGAACCTGAGAGAAGTCGATCAATGAAAAGAATGTCAGCAGTATTCCTAAGTTCTTCTAATGAATTCGTTTTTAAAAATTTGAGGCGGTCCTGATAGGGCGGTAAGATTAAAGGGTCGTTCCACGGCAGATCACGGAGAGCAAGTCGCAGGAATCGACGTTGAATACCCTCGATTCGGGAAACATGAACCCGGTGAAAGGGGGACCAAGCTTGACTGGCATACTCAAGCGGGGAGCGAACAATGGTAATATAGAGAGGTCTGGTTACATAATAAAGCCAAGTGATGGATTAGCTTTGAGGATCATCTTATTCGTTATGCCAACGGAAATTAAGCTCACAGTCGAATAGCATGCTCAGGTCTTGAAAAGGCTGAACCAGGGGAATTGGTTGACCATGGGGAAAATAAAGTCGGGGAGGAGACGGGTTGCATTTACGCGAGAAGGTTATAGATCGACATTTGGCTATATTAAGTTCTAGGCAGTTTTTGAGGCACTAGATTGAAAACCGATCAAGGTCTTCTTGAAGAAGGGCAGAGTCATGGGGAGAGGAAATTGTTTTAAAAAATTTTGTGTCGTCAGCGTAAAGGGAGAGGAAGGAGTGTTGAATGACTCTCTCAGCATCGTTAATAGTAAGAATGAAGAGAAGAGGGCCAAGATGACTGCCTTGTGGAACTCCAGATGAGGCCTGGAATGGAACAGAAAGAGTGGATCTAAACCGAACACTATAATATCGGTTTACCAGGTAAGAAGAAATCCATTTTAATAAGAGAGGCTCAAAGTCGAGGGCAGACAATTTGAAGAGGATCAATTGATGAGATATCTTATCAAACGCTTTAGTGAAATCAGTTGCGATAACATCGATTTCTTTGCCATTTTCTAAGGCTGAGAGGGCAAAAGACACGAATTCAACTAGATTTGTGGTAGTTGATCTACCTTTTAGAAAACCATGTTGTCGGCGCGAAATAAAAGGCTTGCATTTGAAGCTTAAGGCTTCGTGTATAATGCCTTCAAAGAGTTTGGGTATATGAGAGAATTTAGCAATGGGTCGATAATTGGTAACTTCATGCTTCCAAATCTGGAAAAATTCTTCCTGTGTAAGGGATAGACGAAAAAGGTAGGAAAGGGGTAGAGACAGGTTGGAAGAGCATTTTAAAAACACGGCGGGGAGTCCAATTGGGTCAGGTACAAATTCATCTTTAAGTAACTTTCAACAACTGCAGGATCGAAATTTGGAAAAATTTGGTTAATCATTGAAGTAAGATGGACCTGGTACGAAGGAGTTGTTGGCAAATGATTGTTTGAAAAAAAATTGGCGATGGTAGGTGAATTACTTGAAGATTTGGTTACAAAAGCGAGGGAGGAAGGATAACCATCAGTCTTGCTTTTGCAATTGACAAATTGAAAAATGGACTTGGGGTCATTTATGAGATTGGTTTGCGTACTATTAAGATAGCGTTGATAGAGAGAGTTATAGAGTTCAATGAAATGAAGATATATACCTAAATAGTTTGAATAAGAGATGATCGGCATTCAAGGGCGATTTTCGAATTTAGTGAGACTAACTCCGGGGACTTGATAGCTGCTTGACTATCCGAAAAGATGCGGATATCCTTTACAGATATCACGTTTTTCTTCAGCCAGGACAGAGCTTCTTTAACCGCCAAAATTTCCGCCTAGAACACGCTACAGTGATTTGGAAGACGGAGACAGAGGCTTAGATTAAGCTTACTCTATCTAAGAAAGTTCGTTATGCGATGTTGAAGACCCCATTTATTCCCAATGGCTTTTTTGAAAGAGAATAAAGCTACTGTGGCTTTCTTGTCTCTTTCTTGAATGTAAGGTTTCCCGTTTAATTTCCTGTCAAAAATGAGACCCAAATATTTTACCGTTTATTGAGGTCTATAATTGAAATTTTATATTTCCTAGAAAAAAGTTTTATGGGGGCTTACTCCCAATCCACAGCGAATTACTGCCTACTGACCGTCAAATGAGGTTACTTTACTCCCATGCTCCGTTAAACCTGGTGCAAGCTGAGAAAGATTTCGTATCCAAAATCATAATGAACGACGAAGCCTATTTGCACTTAAATATTTACTTGAGTAAGCAATATTTGCATTTCTGTGGCACGGAGAATCCACCTGAAATGCACGAAGAGTCATTCCGTCAACTCAAAGTGACTGTTTGTTGCGGCATTTGCAGTGTAAAAGTGGTTGGCCCTTATTTTCTCGAGAACGCCGATGGCACCAACGAAACCGTAACTGATGAGCACTACAGACTGATATTGAACGAGTTTTTTTTTGCCGTTAATTGCTGAGTTGGGTCTTGGGCATTGTTGGTTCCAGCTGGACAGACCAACCGTTCACACAGCTCGAGCAACCATGGAGATTTCGAATCACCAATTTCCAGGTCGTTTGATCTCCCGATTTGGCGATTTGAACTGGCCGCCTAGATCGCCAGATCTGACAAATTTCTTCCTTTGGGACTTTTTGAAATCTCTCGTTTACCAACACAAATCGTGTAAGTCTTGCAAGCCAACATTGAAGAAGAAATCACCAATTTGGAACCAGATGTTTTGCGAGGAACAATTCAAACTGCGTTGAAACCAGCACACATGTGCATCAACTCAAGAGATGATTATATGACGGATAACATTTTTTCTACTTAATTTCATCAATTTTACACCTTCCAACAAACTTTTCGTTAAAACAGAGCCCATTTTTTTTTACTTCTAACAATATGGCAGCCAACTCACATTATGTTATTACTTTTGCCCCACCTTGTATGTCTAGTCTTAAGCTTGTTTCAAAAGGTGTTCCCTAAAAGTAAATATTGGGTCCAATTTAAGTCTGTATTTTTGCAAACGACATTCCCTTTGTATGTGAACGTAACTCAGTTCACTTTAACGCTGATGGCGTTTAAGTCCATATAGCCGGACCCATTAATAACATTCCTGGGTTACTCCAATAAATTAATAAGGAGCTTGAGAATGTAATCAGTTGGCCCGTGGACAATGGTATCTTACTGAATCCAAGAAAGTCTCTGCCCGTCTCTGCCTCTATGTTACAAATAAATTGATCTCCAGTCTTTTCCTGACATTTGCTCTCTGGCGTCAACTCAACACTGTTGAATCGGTTACCAGTTTAGGATTCCTAATTGATCACAAGCAGTCTGGGTATTCTCATACTAATTCTGTTATTCATCGTGTCTGCGGAAGCCTTCGGAAAGCTCGTCAAAACGCTTATTGTATCGCTTATTACCTACACTGAAAATGGCTATTGCAGTCTAGACTCATTGTCCCAGCGTAAGCTGCTGGTGGCATTTAATGTTGCGAACTCGAAACATTATTACATCGCATTTTCGTGACCTAAACTCCTTCCGTCTATTCTTTGTCTACTCAATTCAACTTTAGATACCATCTCACAAAAAAGCAATAATGTCTTACTTCCTCATAACATAAAATTACTTAACTATTATTACTTTTTCTGTATTGACATTCCTTTCTTCTCCCATCTACTCCTTATTTCCTATTCCCACTCCTACTATCTATGTTTAAGTAATTATTTTTGCATTAAGTTTAAGTGCTGTAGCATTAAGTTCTATGCACTATAAAAGATTAAATCTTAATCTACCTATAGAATCCATTCGTTATATGTATATAAGTTGAATTAAATTCATTTGCCAAGCACATTGGCATATTATGTACTTTTTGTAATGCTACAAAAAGGTAGATGCCGGCAACTATAAAGCGAATCCTCACTACTAGCCCGGCACTGGAGAATATACTGAACACCTGACGAACAGAATCGTAACCTCTGTACCGAAAATCAGAACAGAGAACTTCATGCTTGCCAAGTGCTTCAGATCTATCAGACTGAAGTCCTTAATGTTGAGCAGTATGGAAAGAGTTTGTAACATGACCGGCAATGTGGAATATCCTGCGAGAGTGCGCTTCAATATCTGGTGAGCAGAATTGAAGGCACACTTAACAAGAAAGACTAAGTGCTACGCTCTTTGCACTTTTATCGACATTAAGTGTGCTTTCAACAACGCAACTTTCGCCTCAAAAGCGTGGCGTGGAGAGATGACTAATTTTCTGGATCAGAGCCATCCTGGTGAATAAGACCCCGATACTATAAAGCGCAGGCAAATTTAGACGTTATCGATGATTGGTGCTCTAGAAACGGACTTTCAGTCAATTCTTCCAACACTAAGGTTTTTCTGTTTACGAAGTGAAAGAGGATGACTTATCTAGTGCGTCAAGGTATCATTGCATGTTTCCCCAACGGAGTCAAGTTTTTTAGGACCTAACGCGCCACAATAGAAACCTCCCAGACACTGTCGGCTGGCAGTTTAAAGAAGCTTTCAGCAAGTCTTTCGGCTTAAAACTCAGGAATATCTTCTTCTTCAAGCCTTCACGACAATACAACACCGCTTCTTTCATGAGTATCAACCTCTGTCTGGGCCTCATAACTTTGACTGATGTGTCTCTCTTCCCTTGATATTCATATCATTGGCTGCATCCCAAAACCGTTTTTGGTTTTTGAAGAAATGGAGGTTTAATTACCTTGCAGGCCGACTGATTCAATGACACCAGAACTCCTGTTACTGCGAAAGTACGAAATCGATTTAACTCATATTTAGATTTTGATACTGCGGCCGCAGGTTGGCCTATTGTGATGTCCTCCATTTAGAGCTCATCCATGATGCCGCAATTTGTGAGAAAGGCGGCTAAGTCTTTTGGTGAGTTGGCAGCTACGTCCGCCGCTTCAAGGTAGAATTTACCTAGGTAACGGTGACTAGTTTTGATTAAACCATTGCAGTCACATACTCGTAGTATGTGTTCTGCTGTTTCTACGTCCTCGTTGCATAGTCTGCATGTATAGTCTTGTGCTATGCCCATGGTCATTAGGTGTTTTTTCACACGGCGGAGTCCTGTGAGAAAACTTGTGGTCACTCGAATCTGCGTGACATAAAGTTTTTGGCTTATCCATTTCCTTCGGTTTCCCTCCTGAAATGAAGCTTCTTTTCCTCTAGCCAGATTTTAATACATCCATTCCTTGAATGGTTTTGGCATCATGAATTGAGATGCGGATCCCTTCCTGGTTAGTTCGTCTGCTTTTTTATTACCTTCATATCCACTATGTCATGGCATTCAGATCAGATGGACTTTATTTATGGTGGCCAGTAGTTGTAGGAGTTGAAGGCAATCCCAGACCAATTTTGTGTGGTTTCAAAGGCGTTAATTGTAAGTAGGGCTGCTCTGCTTTTGGATAGAAAGTACGAGTAAATGTTTTTGTTTGTGACATATCTGTTTAGATTCTCTCGAATGCAAAGCTCTAGTGCATGGATTTCAGCCTGAAACACGGAGTTGCCTTATCCCTATATTGGCATATAGGGATGTTTTAGTGCGAGGTCGGTATACTCCGGCTCCAACTCCTTCGTGTACCATACATCTGAGTCCTTGGGAAATGTTGGTTTTTTTTTGTTTCCAATTTCGAGGGTCTGGAAATGTAACCTTAAAGTTGAGCCGAAAGTTACATGTTGGTAGACATTTGTGTATTAAGTGTATTCCAAGTAGCTCGTGTTTCCTAAATTCCTGACGGATTGGAGTATGAAGTAGTTAAAATTTGATTCATCATCTGTGATGAGCATAAGTTTCATAAGTTTTAGATGAAGTGGTGGAATGTTTAGGATAACTGCAAGAGCAGCTATGGGCGCGGTTTTTATGGCACCAGTTGAACCGTGTTGATCTCTGCGTTGCTTTATGCCACCAAACGGGGGCTGCATACGTGATGATAGGTCTCGTTATTGCCATGTACATCCACAGTGTCATTTTGGGGATTAAGTCCTAAATTTTTTCTAACTAGACTTTTGGTGGCCCATAGTGACGTCCTGGCCCTGTCAATAATCTTAGAAAGATGAGTGTTCCACGTATGTTTTTCATCCAGTGTAATTCATAGATATTTGATTTCCGTTGAGAACTCTATTGTTTCAGCGAAGAATGTGGTTGTTCTGAGTCTTCCTCGCCTACTTCTCTTAGTGAATCTATCTATGATGCTTTTCTTGGGATTAACTTGGAGGCCAACTTTGGTGCATCCTTCAACAACTAGGTTCAGAAACCTCTGGAGGGGATCCGAGATTGTGTCTTCGAATTTATCTCTGATTAGAATAGCAATATCGTTTGCATATCCTTGGACATAGAAGCCATCACTGCTGAGAATAATCAGTATTTCATTAACTACGATGGACTATGGTAGGGGTGATAGTACTCCTCCCTGGGGGAATCCTTTCGTAGCTATCATTCTGAATTTATTGCTGTCTGATGAGCTTTTTATTGTTTTATCCTCTAGCATACATTTTATCCATTTACGAGTGCATGTGGTGTCGTCAGCTCCCCTCTATACATCTGGGAGAATTCTGTGTTGTCAAATGCTTTTCCTATATCGGGGAAACAACCGACCTCTACCTCTTTATCTCTGAGAGATTTTTCGATCCTTGTGGTAAGATTTTGTAGAGAGTATGTGGTTGATTTTCCTGGTTGGTAGGTATATTGATACTTGTGAAGGGGGTAAATTTAAAGTGCCCCGTCTCTGATATGTCTGTCGAGGATTTTTGAGTTTTGAGGAAAAACTAAGTAAAACTGATTGGTCTATATGATTTTGGTAATTAAGACGGTCCGCGTCCTACCTTAAGTACACATTTAATAGCAACCTCCTTCCACTTTTTTGTTAAGTATTCCCACGCATGGGATGCCAAGCTGAGAATATTCCATCCTCACCAGGAGCTTTGAAGGGTTGAAAAGAGTTGATTGCCCAAATTATTTTGCCTTCATGAAAAATTACCTTCGCTCTGTTCCAGTCCTCCCTGTTTATCATTCTCTGGGGAGGATTTTCTTAGGCTTCTGGAATTATCGCCGAGTCTGGAAAGTGTGTTTCGGCTAAGAGTTGAAGCGTGTGTAGCCCGTTTTCGGCGTATGTGCCAACAGGTTTTTTTGGCTCATGCTCAGCGATGCATTCCTTCAGAATCTGATCCAAGAGAGAAACGTAGCCGGCACTTCACTGATATCTTTTTGGAGGACGACTGCGTTGGATTTTACACCTCGCTAGGAAAACTTTCTTGATGGCAAAGTGCAACAACCAATGGATAGTCGGTTGTGAGTATAAATTTTGTTGGTGCACTGTTTGCTATTATTATAAGGACATAGCACATACAACAATTTGATTCAGTAAAGAAACATTAGAATATACACTTCTCAGCCTTACTAAGCATCATCGGCGCTTGTGTTTTTTGTGTTTCATTGTGATTATGACTCGGGAATTCAGGGTGGACATAGCCATTATAAGCGGGCTAAAAAGTAATTACTTTTTGGCGTACATCCGCATCTGTAAGTACAGACCAGCTATTTTGTCATTTAGCGAAACACAGGTAGACCTCCGCCCACACCTCTCAGATTGTTTTTTTTTTTTGTTTATAATTAGTGCACGCTCAAGTGGTTAACATGTATCCTTAAAATATTTGTACACAGCTCGGGCGAAGGAAAATTAGGGTGAAAGAAAAGGGAGATACCGATGTACATTGGCGATTTCAACATAGCATTGCTGGTAGAAATAGCGATAAAGTGAGATACGAGACATTGCGTCGATGTTTTAGGGTGTCAATTGACTGGCTAATATTAGTATCACCTATGAGTTTTATCGCATAGTTTTGAAACTTATTTAAATGCCGTCTGATGTAACCACACCTGATCACTCAGATCTGAAGCTACCTAGTTACGAACTAGTGCCATTATTCTTTTCTCATAGTGGCCTCACCATTTACATTCGTAGCGATGTACAATAATATATCAAACTCCACCGAAATTAAATCACAGCTTGTTAAAATTCCACCTCCGTAAGCAAAGAATCCACTACTGATTTATTTGCAGAAGCCCCAAACTGGATAATTATTCAACCTTTAACGAGTTCTGTGAAATACTACCTACATTCAAAGCATTGTATCACTGTATCCTCATATTGAAATCGTTATTTCAATATACACAATTCTGGGTGGCCTCGACATTCTGTACCGACAACATCCGAAGGACGGGGTGTTGAGATCTTCGCTGCGGAAAATAACTTACCCCAGCTTGTAAATACGAATACCAGACGTTTATAGTCATACCGCCGTGAACTTCTTTTGAATTCATCACGCTCAGAAATACAAGATTAATGTGCTATCCCCTCTGGGCTCATCCGATCACTATGTCATACATATCAGCTAACTTCTCGTTCACCGACCACACAGTTAGAAAAAATTCCTTAAAGAGCCATATGGCAATACGATAAAGCCAATTTGAGGGGACTTAACAGCTTTTTTAGGGATTCTTACCGGTCGTTATGTTTCCTTGATAACGACGTGCATGCCGCTGCTGATATGAACACAGGCACCATTCTCTTTGGAATGAGAAACTTTATCCCTCATTGGATGAAGAGTACCAAACCAAAAGAAAAGGCATGGTACGACTCGAGCTGCAAAGAGGCTGTCCAGCCTTTCTGAAGTGTGTGAAATTCCAATACGACCAAAAACTGAGGCAAAAAATACTGCAATGCCCCAAAGGCCGTAAAAATTGTTGGTCGCTCGTCAAAAACATTAGCAATTCTGCCTCATCTTCCATCCCAACGCTGATTTACAATGACATTCCAGCTGTCAGCTCTTTGGACAAGGCCAATCAGCTTGCCGCATTCTCTGCGGCCAGCTCAATACTCCCAGATTGTGCTTTGTCCCCGCATACATTTGAGTGCGTCGAATCTTCAATGGGACGAATCTACTTTCGCACTCGTGTAGTAGCAAGTGTACTTAGAGATCTCAACTTATATAAATCCGCTGGTCCAGATGGTATATTTCCCCTTCTTCTGAAGAGGTATTTTTAGACGCTGGCAAAACCACTGCGTAAGCTTTTTCATCAATCCTACTCTTTAGGACTCTTTCCGAACAGATGGAAAACAGCATTTGTCCAGCCCGTCCCTAAAAAAGGCGAATTTTCTTCTCTCTCCTCCTACGCTGATAAACCGTCAGCTCATGAAATATCTCGAAACACGAAAACTTCTCAATGACCGGCAGTACGGTTATCGTAACAACAGGTCCACTGATGAGCTGATGGCATGTCTCACCGAAAAGTGGAACCGAAGCGTACATCAATCTGGTGAAAGCAAGATAGTTGCACTTGATATTTTTAAGGCATTTGACAGAACTTGACATCAGACTCTTTTGTCCAAAATTACGTTCTTTTGGGGGTCCATCGACCTCTTTTCTTCAATGGATTAGAAATTACCCTTCGGAACTTTCAATTCAAGTTGTCTTGGACGGTTTCAAGTCTGATGTTCACAAAATAAATGCTGGTGTGCCCCAGGGATCCGTTCTGTCTCCGACACTTGTCTGCTATTTCTAATCCAGTATATTCCGTTGCTGATTGAAGTAGTTTCTGCTATTCATATTCGTTCCGAGGCTCACGTCCCTGTTCTTCGGTTCTAGAACCGCAGCGCGTGCTAAGCTCATTTAAATCTAATTTACCAATAAACAGCATCACCAAATGGGGAACCGCCAGAAGAGTAGAATTTAATGCTTCCAAGACACAACGCTGCCTGCTGTCGATATAGCAAAATTTAAACACACAGCCGTTATCCACGAATGTCAGTTGCATCCCCGAAACCATTCTCGTTAGTTGATGTCGCCAAAAATGCTGCGAAATGTATTGGTTTCATCAAGCGAGGTAAGAAATACTTCACCCCGTCTGATCTGGGCTCAATATGTGGCATTCGTCCGCCCAAAATTGGAGTACGACGCCCACATCTGGTCAGGTGCGCCCAAATCATATCTGCACCTGCTAGATACGATCCAAAACCGTGCGATAAAACTCGTAGGTGATGCTAATATCACTCAGGGTGTCACCCTCGAACACCGACGTAATATATCCCGTCTCACTTTCTTTTATTTATATTTCCACCACCAGCGCTCTATAGAAATCGCCAGTAGCATTTCTAACCTTCATCCGTATCACCCATTTCGCAATGAATGCTCATCCGTACTCTAAAATATCGTGATTCATTCCTAAACCATACAGCACGCTTAGGAAATGCCAGAGCTCTCTAGTTGATAGTCATTATAACCTGCGAACATTTAAGACCAATGTGCACCGATATCTCTCTTTTCTTTCTCCCTTCGTATCCTTCGCTCGCATTGTGTGCAAACATTTTAATTGCACCAAAAACCCCAGAAGCGCGCGTTAATTATAAAAAAAAATACAACGCTTTGCACTATCTCTGTTAATGTCGGGGCTATGCTCGCATTAAGCTACAGTGACTCGGTGCTGATGTACTGGATGCTGGAACTGTAGACACAAACAAGGGCTACTCATACTATTATTTGAACACAATACGGGAAAGTATCTTATGTTTCATTAAAAACTCCAGCGGTTCGATGAGTAAGTCTCTTAAATCTACGTGGTTTCAGAAGCGTCTCTGTCCTCGATTTCTTACGTATTGTATTTGGCTAGTTTTTCGAAGAATCGTTTTAAAATGAATCCCAAAAGCTTGAACTGGTCTTAGAACTCTTAATATTTTCAGTTGTCCTGAATTTTCGGATTTCAATGATGTTGACCAGACGGTTGAATCTGATTTAATTAAAATTAAAAAACCGTAAATGTATTTTTTTTATAAAAAGAATGTGTCTTTAATAATTTACTTGTTTAAATGGTTATTACTTAACTCATAGTTGTTATTAATTGTTTATAGGTTTATTTTTATCTGGCTTATTTTTTTTATATATTTTTTTATTACAAACTTTTTACAAATAACTTTCAGCTCGTCTTTAAGCTATTTTATTTATGCATATTACTCCCACAAATGGTACCTTTTTTCTCAAAATATTTCTTCAAATGAATTACGTCTGTAAAGTCCCGTTCTAAATTGATGTATATCCGGATACTTTGACAATCTCTCATAAGTAAATTTGAATCGCTTTGATCTGAATTGACATTCATCGCTTTCATCTTTAATTTCCAGACACTTGGGATCGATTTGAATCTCTAAGTTTCTTGATGGCATCAGGTTGGTATAGAGCTCGATGTCTTCAAATGTAAGACTCCAATCGAACTTTGTCGAACGTTCCCATCTTACAGGAAATGGACCCAAACTAGTAGTGTAATCATCATTCCAGTTCCCCAGTCTGATTCTGTAGTCGCAATTCTTGTTGCCGGTCATCACAAATATTCCTCTTTGGATTGAATTTTCCATATTATCTGAGTTCAGTATGGACCAGTATAGTCCTTCGCCGGTATTGAGTAGGTAAGCCTTGGTAAACAGATCCTTAAAAGTTAATTTGAAAGTTTTTCCGTTTTCCGTTTCCTTAACTAAATGTCTATGATGCTGCCGACAGTGTTCTAGAAGCTGAGTCTTTTCTCCACTCCACGAGCATTTAGGAATTCGGCAATCTGTCGACATTGTGGAAACACAAATCTCTGGAGGGGCTTAAACTTACTGGTTTTGAAAACTGACTGATGCCTTACATGGTTGCGCAAAAATATTTATAGGTTTATTAATCAGGGATACAGATAGGACGAACAGGTAGAAACACCGAGAGACTATTCGTATCCAGGCTGCGATTACGCACAAAAATTACCTGGGTTATCCCTTTTTAATTTGTGGAAGTTATTGTAGCCATAAAAAAGGACCGAAGCCTTGTTGATGATTTAGCTTAATTGACTAATTCCTAGAGACCAGTTAATTGAGGTTATCGGCGCATATATGTACAATTGATAGTCTTGCAGCTGTACTGGAAAAATGAAAACTTAGACAAGTATACGAGTGAGTGAAACCTAAACCTTAAGTGCAAGGATGAATGTGATACGGAATTCCTTGAAAAGTGTTTCAAGCAATGTTCTAAAAACGGGGTAACAATGTCTTTCACACCAAAGGATGCCAGCTTTGGCAGTGCCTTTCATTCGCGACACCATACCTAAAAATGGATACATACTAGGCACAAACCCAATTCTATTATATGTAGTTATGTACATATCTTCAAATTATCCGTACTCTAGTCAATAAGCCAGCAAACATATTGATCACATTGCAATCGGCTCAAGATACAATGTGTCGAGGGCTCAACATTGACATGAACCTCAGTCGTGTTGCGGTGTTCCGGAATATCAGCATACGAAAAAAGTGTTACAAAGTAGTGTGATGTTATTCGTCTGTAATCGCAGGACAATGATAGAACCTTGGCGATTGCGCTCCCATAAGAAATGCAAGGATTCTGCACTGCTATTTGTTTATGCCGACAAGTTCAATAGACATGCTGCCATAGACAGGGCCTAATGATAAGTATCTACGATAAAGGCCTTTGCCTGTGATATTGCAACAGCGAAAAGAGCAAGGACACTTATCCTGGATTTTTATGGCAGTAATAACCCACATTCCGGTATCGATTGGTATAATCCATATAGCGCCTCGACGGCCGACAGATATTCTTTTATTCTGACCAAGAAGCGTTCTAATTTAAGATACCCAATCTTTTTTTGAAGAAGCCTGTTAATGTTAGCAATTTATCTATAAAGGCTGGAGTTCCAGTATCTTTTGTCTGATCATTCGGAAAGTCGCTACATATTTTAAGGCGGCAGCATTTGATGGAACATATAGAGCTCAGATAATATGTTATATAATATTACAGAGAGTCATGCGTATTGAAGGCCCTGCTAGGAGTATACAAAAAACATCTATTTATTAGTCTTCTCATCCGATTACTACTATAAGGGAATATGTATGGCGCAGAATAATCAAAGGCAGATGAGAATGACTTTAGCTGTAGGGAAAGAAAATTTACCTTGGTGATATTTAGTTCGTTGATATAAACAGAATTCAGAGCAAAAGATACATACAAAGTAGAGGTTCTACAGGCTTTAAAATTATATTGAACGTATTTGTAGGGTCCACAATCATCGGCTTATTTCCTTAAGGAAAGTTGAACGATTAAGAATTTATCGCTCTGAACCAAGGTATACTGATGTGCATTCATAGCGAGATGGGTGTTACGGATGAATAGCAATATATATAGCATTGCTGGTGGAAATAGCGATAAAGTGAGGCACGAGACAATGCGTTTGATGTTCGAGGGTGTCAATTGACTGGCTAATATTAGTATCACCTATGATTTTTATCGCATAGTTTTGAAACTTATTTAAATGCCGTCTGATGTAATGACATCTGATCACTCAGATCTGAAGCTACCTAGTTTTGAACTAGTGCCACTATTCTTTTCTCGCCTCGGCCTCGTCATTTACGTGCGTAGTGATGTTGTTTATCAAACTCCACCACAACGTAGTCCCTGTTAGAATCCGGAATTAAATTTCAGCTGGTTAAAATTCTATCGCCGTAATCAAATTATCCTTTACTGCTTTATTTGCAGAAGCCCCAAAATGGACAACTATTCGACCTTTAATGAGTTCGATGGGCTGTCTGCCTCTGTATCCTCATACAATACTAAAAGCGTTATTGCGGACGATTTCAATATACATAATTCGGGTTGGCTTCGACATTCTGAACAGACAACACCCGCAGGACGATGTGTTGAGATCTTCGCTGCGGGAAGTAACTTGATCCAACATGTAAATATTTTTAAGTTCGTTGCGAAAGGAGAATATGGTAACATAAGGCCTTGGAACACTTATGTTAAAAATAACCTTTCTCACCGAAGTAGTCACTCAGAAAAGCCTGAAGTGATTTACAACGACTTTCAAGTGAATGTCAGGTAAATTGACCCTTTTAATCCTGGAACACAGGAAAATAAGGTTACAGCAATTTTAAAAATAATCATAAAAGCTAATTAAGACAGGTGTTTAATTGAATTGGTTTCTACTCCTTGCTTTTCTGATTAAAGGTGATTAGTGATGAGTCATACGAGTTTGTAACATGAATAGTTGCCCCAACGGACTGCCCTAAACTGGAGGGCTAGGCCTTAATAAAATACCTGCGCAAAGAATCCAGCTAATAGCTCCAGAGCCAGTAGTCTCGCTGGAGTTGATGGGAAATTATTTACCACCACGTTTAACTCAATTGCCTTACTAGTCTAAGAAAAAAAGCAACTGGCAGGTGCAGCGGTTAATTTCCAATTAGATGTGATTATCAAAGCTAAAGCGGAGTCGAGCTAGCAAAGAACCTAACTGCCTCAAAGCTACTTGGTTTTTCTCCATTCATAGCTAAACCCAATTTTGCTGCTTCTGTTCTAAAATTAACAAACGCCTCGGTGGCACATGACATCGTATCTACTTGTCTGACAGGTGATTCAGATTTTCACGTAGCAGCGGACGCCAAAATGCCAAAATTAGTCATCGATCTGTATAGATAGCCCCATGTGCGGCCTTGAAATCCTTGGTGAGTATCGAACTGGGTTTTTTCTAAGATCTAACGTATTGTGAATGTGGCGCCAATGAGAGCTAGTCAGATCAGAAACCAATTAATTTCATGCAGACAAAATGTTGAACGCGATGATAAAGACATTGACCTTTTTTTGTGGATTGGACACTATTAATTTTCGATTCAGCAGGCATACTTTATTGAAAGTGAGTATATTCCGACCAAGTTAGCCGTCTGCTCTGGAACCCGTGTTATCCTTATGCGAATTTATTGCTGCTTTTACTTTATTTAAGTCTATGGGCATAAATCTAGGCTTTCATCGCTCAGTCGGATAGCAAAATTTAGGCCATTCCCTCCTTTAAAGAGACTCCAGAAGCAGTTCTTCCATAAACTCAGCACCGAATTCTACTTTACTACTAAAGTTGTGTGCACAGGTCTACATGTTTCTGTGTGGGTCTAGATGGCGTCCACGTTTTTTGTTCACCTTTTAAAAACTCGAATCTTTTTTGTCCTTTGCTCGTGTAGCGCAAAAGCCATTTTCGTTTCCTATGCAGCTCAGCTTCATAGGTGACTTATTAGGCAACGTATGCTTATTTGCCCTCTTTATCAAATCAAGTTTTTCAGGGTCATGGTGGTGTGAAGCCAAGCATATAAATTGCGGAATTTCTGCCGGCTCCTTCGCATCGATGTCACTGAGTATAAGGACGTTAGATTCTGATACGTAACATATTATTGCAGTTAAGTAGTGATTGCAATCTACATCGGCTGGATATTTATAATACTGGAATAGTGCAATACGTCGATCGCAAAACGATCAATTTGGTGGACTATTTGATGGCCTGGTGACTGCCTAGTTCCTTTATGAATATTGAGGCGAGGAAACCGTCTGCTAGACATATTCCACCCACAGCAAATTCATTCTGCATCTCCAGGTGTGATATTGTGTAACCTATGCTTTCCGTCAGCTCATTCTCATACTCAATGCATTGCTCGTACGTTTTCCCGGAAAGCCCGAAGAAGTTCTACTTAGAAGCCACGTCTATTTCTTTTTCTTTTGTGGGAGCGTGAACGCGTATCAGGCTGATACGTTTGCTTTCGTGCCGAGAACTCTAGACTTTTTGCCTTAGTCTCCTGTTTACAACAAATCCGCGCCCTCCTGTTCTTTTGTAGTCGGTGATATGAAATGTTGTGTTGACTCATTAGGAGCTTATTCGCTACCATCTCTACATCAGAACCCTAACTGTTGCCGAAAAATCCTTATTGACTTCAGTTCCAAGCGCACTGAAATAGCGTAAATAAGGAATCTGCTCTATATAGTCAACCCTCAACTAAGACACCAAAATTAATGCAAGCTTGAGTAAGGAAGTCGTCTTTGGGCAGATCATCGAAAGCCACTCCCGACAATGGATTCAGATTTTTAGAATTTGTAATTGGGCATAACCTTTTAGTAGCCAGCACGCAGTTGCCAATCTTAACATCGATAATGTAAAGGTACTTGGCTATCCCCAGATCAATCAAACTGTCACCCATATTGGTGGCTCTGCGAACGACTCCAGATGCTACTCTAGCATTTTGGGATTTTTTTTTTATATTTGCATGCGCTCAACGGATTTACTCGTAAGTACCCTTAAAATGTTTGCACAATGCACACAACGCGGGCGAAGAAAAATCAGGGAGCATAGAAAGAGAGGTACTGTTGAACGTTGGTTTTAAATGTTTGAAGGTTACAATGGCTAGGAAATAAAGAGCTAGACAGGGCAATCCATAAGCGAGTTGTACGGCTTAGGAACGAATCACGATATTTTAGAGTACGTCCGAAAGTGGGCTTGAGGGTATACTGATGAGCATTCATAGCGAGACGGGTGTTACGGTTAAAAGTTTGAAGAGGCGGACACGAGACATTACGTCGGTGTTCGAGGGTGTCCATTGTTTGAGTGATATTAGTATCACCTATGAGTTTTGTCGCACGGTTTTGAATCCTATCTACAAGGTGGAGAGATGTTTTAGGAGCAGCTGACCAGATGTGGGCATCGTTCTCCAATTTTGGGCGGATGAACGCCTTATACTATATTGAGGCAATATCAGAGGGGGTAAAGTATTTCTTACATCGCTTCAGGAAACCTAGACCTGCGTTTTTGACGACACCGAATATATGGTCAGTTTTCATTGAGACACATACCGAGAATGCAATGTTTATCGGTTTCGACGATGCAAGTGCCATCCATGGACACTGGCTGGGTGTTTAAATTTCGCTTTAACGACAGTAGACAGACTTCTGTTTTGGAAGCAATAAATTCTACTCCGTTAGAAGTTTCCCAATTGGTTATGCTGTTAATAACAGAATTTAATGAGCTTAACATACGCTGGCGTTGCCGTTCTACAGCCGAAGAGCAGGGACCTGAGTCCGGGAACGAACATGAAAAGTAAAGAGTACTGTTGTCAGGAAAGAAATATGGTATATTGGATTAGAGCTAGCAGGCAAGAGATCGTTGATGAAAATTAAAAAGAGTGTCGGAGACAGAACGGAGCCCTGGGGCACACCAGCATTTATTTTGTGAATATCATACTTGAAACCGTCCAAGACAACTTGAATTGAACGTTCCGAAAGGTAATTTCTAATCCATTGAAGATGAGAGTCGTCGATCCCAAAAGCACGCATTTTCGACAAAAGAGCCTGATGCCAAACTCTGTCAAATGCCTTAGAAATATCAAGTGCAACTATCTTGCTTTCGCCAGATTAGTGCACGTTTTGGTTCCACTTTTCGGTGAGACATGCCATCAGCTCACCAGTGGACCTGTTGCTACGAAAACCGTTCTGCCGGTCAATAAGAAGTTTCCGTGTTTCGAGCTGACGGTTTATCCGCGTTTCCATGATCTTAAGAGAAGGGACGTAAGTGCAATGGGTCTGTAAGAGGAGAGGGAAAGATTCGTCTTTTTTAGGGCCGGGTTGGACAAATGCTGTTTTCCATCTTCTCGGAAGGAGTGCTAAGGACTAGGATCGATGAAAAAGCTAACGCAGTGGTTATGCCAGAGAGGAAGAACACCTCTTCAGAAGGAGGGAAGATATACAATCTGGACCAGCGGAGTTATGTATGTTTAGATCTTTAAGTACTCTTGCTACTACACGAGTGCGAAAGTGGATTCGTCCAATTGTAGATTCGATGCACTCAAGTGTAGGCGGGGACAAAGCACAATCTGGGAGTGTTGAGCTAGCCGCAAAGTGTGCAGCAAGCAAATTGGTCTTGCCCAAAGAGCTGACAGCTGGAATATCATTGTAAATCAGCGTTGGGATGGAGGATGAGGCAGAATTTCTAATATTTTTTGACGAACGACCAAAAATTGTTACTGCCTTTGGGACATTGCAGTATTTGTTGCTTCAGTTTTTGGCCGTATTTGAATTTCACACGTTTAAGAAAGGCGTTGCGGTCATTTCAATTTCCTCCTTCGGATTAGTCTTGAAGGACCGAAAAAACACTTTCCTAACCCTGACAGCCTCTTTACAGCTCGAGTCGTACCATGCCTTTTCTTTTGGTTTGATAATCTTCATCCGATGGGGGATAAAGCATTTCATTCCAATGAGAATATTGTCTATGATCATGTCAGCAGAGGCATCCACGTCGCCAGTTAAAATCCCTAAAGATGTTGTTAAGTCTGCTCTAATTGGCTTTCTCGTACTGCCATACGAGAAGTTAAAAACAAGTCCAGGGTGTCGGCGGTATGACTATCAACGTCTGGTATTCGTGTAGGCTCATTTACAAGCTGGGTTAAATTATTTTCCGCTGCGAAGATCTCAACACACCGTCCTTCGGGTGTTGCCTATCCAGAATGTCGAAGCCAACCAGAATTGTGCATATGGAAATCGCCCGTAATAATGATTTCAGTATGAGGGTATGGGGATAAAATTCTTTGAGGGGAGTCAGATGGCGCATCAATTTCGTTAAAAGTCGAATTGTTGTCCAGTTTGGGGCTTTTGTAAATAAAGCAATAGTGGGTAATTTTCTTACGGAGATGGAATTTTAACCACATGAAATTGAATTCCGTTTTGGAACAGGGATTACGTTGTGGTGGAGTTTCGTAAACTACATCACTACGCAGATAAATGGTCTCCGAACTTTCCGAGGAGCCAACATCGACACCGATCATTACCCTATTGCAGCTAGGGTACGAAACGAAGGCAGCGGCGGAAACCGGCACATAAAGAAAGCCAAACAGGGAGCTGCTCTAGGACCAGAAAAGCAGGGAAAAGCACCGGTTTCACGGAAAGAAAAAGGCATAGATCGAGAACTGCAGAACTGACGATCGAAAAATTTATTGGAGTATGAATTCTGATCTGAAACCGTGCCCGTCCAATCCACAAGAAAGGAGAGGCTTCGACTGCGCCAACTATGCTGTCGTATTATATGAGTGTCTGAAACCATTCATTAACACTCTTGTTGGTCGATCAAATACTCGCACTACGAAGGATCTTGGAAATGACAGATTAAACTGGAATCCAATTTTTGTAGGATCTTCCCACCTGAAACTTATTTTGTTTTAAATAGGAAGTTGTCAGAAGACGGATTAATGATTTCTTATTTGTTGACAACGCATCTTTGATTGTTTCTGTTTATTTTAATAGTAAAAGGTGTCGCATGCTTTTAATTATTATAAATTCAAGTGTATATCGGCAATAATGTGGTGAAAGTTGGCTTCCAACTCATGCATCGTCTCGGGTTTATCGACTTAGACTAGCAACTTCATATGTCTCCACATAAAATAATCCAAAGGAGTTAAATCACTTGATCTTTAGGACGAATTAGTAAATAAAAAAATAAATGTTTCCTACAATGGATTGATTGTGACTCCTAAAGCCGTTTTGTTGAAGCCAGCTCTGCCACATTAAAGTCATATAGCGCTCTCCATTTACTGTAACATTCTCCCCAGCACAAATTTTGAAGAAATATGTTCTAAGGATCCCACCAGCATAGAAAGCGCATCAAATAGTGCCTTTTTGTACATGTAAAGACGTTTCAATAATGGCTTGTGCACTTTCTCCAAATGCGGCAATTTAGCTTGTTGATGTACCTATTCACGCGAAAATAAGCCGTATCGCTGACGCTAAGGAGGACCAAAAGCAATCTCGTTGTCGACTCATTCATCGATCGTACGACGCATGACTTTAACTCTTGTACTTACTGGATCTTGTAAGCTCGTAAACCAATCTCCTCCTGCAAAAATCTCTCATAAAGTGGGCGGATACATCTCCGCTGTAAAAGATAGCAAATCGAGCAACACTGCTGCCTCTCAATACTTCGCCATACTGCGTGACAAATGTTTCGGTGCGCACTGTACGACATCCTTACGGCAACCTATTATCAATTAGAGTATTTGCGGTGCGAAAACTATCCACGATTATTCGAATTACTTTCTGAAACGGACCGTCAATCTATAATAGGAAGACGAGCTTTGAATATACATTAGTCTTATCGAAGACTCAAAGGTTTATTTTGACTTAAAACGTTCATACACTTTCTTTGCAAAACATGACTGTGCACCCACACTAAGGGTGCATGCAGCCTACCTAAACATCACCTCCATATATGATTACCCCAGTTGACAAACCATCAGCACTTGCGACTTTGCCGCTCGCCAGCCTTTGGATAACCCAGTGAATTCCTGCCATACAGTTAAACGGGTTGTTTCTTTATAGGACTCTCCTACACCACTGCCTACGCGATATTCATTAGTCCCGCGTACTAATGAACGTACTACTGCAGACCTTGAAGAGATAAGCAAATTGCTTTATGGATTCACTGCCGCATGGAATTATTCGCCTCTACACATAAATCAATATTTCACAAGAAGAAGCTTCTTTTAAGATTGGCAACGTATATAAATCTGAAAGTGATTCACAACAAATTTAATTAAATAGAGAAACGTGTGTTGCCTAAACAAAATATATTAAACACCTGCTCGTTGTATTTGCATCTTAATTAAGGGAAAGGTATTTTCTAAATCTCTTACATCCTATCAACCCTCATTTGAAGATCAAAAGGGTTTACCTACCTCAATTAAGCCCATCAACTCCTTTTGTCTCCTTTGTTCTGTCTGTATACCTGAAGTATCCTTGTGCCCTGACCGTATCTTAACTATAAATGCAATTGCACAATCGCTTGATAAATTAGTTATATTCCAAAAGTAAACGAGGTGAGATTGGTTCTCAGAATGTCTACAAACTGCCAAATTCCAAAGTGCTCGTGGAGTGGAAACAAGAAGAAACTTCTAGACCACTGCCGACAAAAACACAACAAATTTCTCAAGCAAACAGACAACGGGACAAGTTTAAAGTTGACTTTCAAGGATCTGTTCACCAAAGCGCTTCTTCTCAATATCAATGGAGGACTTTACTGGTTTACTCTATCCTCAGAAGATACCACAAACTGCATACGACGAGGAATATTTTCAATAACCGGCAACAGGAATTGGGACTACAGAATCAAACTGGGAAACCGGGAAGACGAGTACACCATTAGTTTTGGGCCTTTCCCACTCAGGTCAGAACATTCCACGGTATTTGACTGGACACTCACATTTGACGAGGTTGAGCTCTACACCAACACAATACCCTCAAAAACGCTGGAGATTTGCATCACTCCAAAGTCCCGCAGAGACGATGACAACGACCAGAGAAATGAGTGCAGTTTCAGACCAAAGCGTTTCAAATTTTCCCACGAAAGGATGTGGAAGACCGGCGATGTGCCTCGCTTTAAATTGAGAAGATACCTCTGATAGACCTCTGAGGACATATGATAATTCCTTTGTTTAATATCTTAAGACGAACTGAAAGTTCTTGAAATTCTGTGATTCAAATAATTTAATAATTATTGTAAATATATTTATTTTTGTACATTTAAAACTCTTCGCTTGTTCAATTTATTCTTTGTTGTTTAACATATTCTATATTGAAAGAAACGTGAACAAGCCACATCCTTACTAGACCAATTTCTGTGGTCGCGCTTTTGCCTTTAACTTGCGAGGATGAAAGTAATCTGTCAACTCTCCCTTATCCGGCCGATATAGACTAACGTGAGGGCAGGCTTGCCTCAGCTTGCCCGGAACACCAGAGCCGGAGTACATAAGATTGTACTACAGGGGGCAATTTGATCACTGAACCAAATTTAAAGTGAAATGTCAATGAGACCTCTATCTGATCTCCGGAGCTTACCTTACCAAATTGTTTACAAATATATCGCAGGAGCGTGTACCTCAAAATCACCGTTTGCCTAACAGCATTCTGCTATTTAGAAATCGGAAGAGTATTATATCGATTAACGGCGCAACATATTTTCAAGTACAGAGACGTCGCGTGCGATAGTTCAGAGCATCTACGGTTCAATAATCGTAACAAGGGGAATATTGTTCAATACTTTCGGGACTTTTGGTGGTATTCTGAAGGAGAGAAAACACCTGCGTAGTTGCCTTCAAACCCAAGATAGCCACGCTAGATGGCTATCCTCGCTGGTATTCTTCCTCGCTGGCAAAACCACTGCGTAAAGTTTTTCATCAATCCTACTCTTTAGGACTCTTTCCGGGCAGATGGAAAACAGCATTTGTCCAGCCCGTCCCTAAAAAAGGCGAATCATCTTCTCTCTCCTCTTACAGACCCATTGCACTTACGTCCCTGCTTTCCAAGGTCATGGAAACGCTAATAAACCGTCAGCCCATGAAATACCTTGAAACACGAAAACTTCTCAATGACCGGCAATATGGTTTTCGTAGCAACAGGTCCACTGGTGATCTGATGGCATGTCTCACCGAAAAGTAGAACCAAAGCGTACATCAATCTGGCGAGAGCAAGATAGTTGCACTTGATATTTCAAAGGCGTTTGACAGAGTTTGGCATCAGGCTCTTTTGTCGAAAATGCGTGCTTTTGGGATCAACGACTCTCTTCTTCAATGGATTAGAAATTACCCTTCGGAACCATCAATTCAAATTGTCTTGGATGGTTTCAAGTCTGATATTCACAAAATAAATGCTGGTGTGCCCCAGGGATCCGTTCTGTCTCCGACACTCTTTTTAATTTTCATCAACGATCTCTTGCCTGATAGCTCTAATCCAATATACCATATTTCTTTTCTGACGACAGTACTCTTTACTTTTCATATTCGTTCCCGGACTTACGTCCCTGCTCTTCGGCTGTAGAACGGGAATGCCAGCGCATGTTAAGCTCATTAAATTCCGAAATTAACAGCATAACTAATTGGGCAAGCACTAACAGTGTAGAATTTAATGCTTCCAAAACACAATGCTGTCTGCTGTCGTTAAAGCGAAATTTAAACACCCAGCCAGCCGATAAACTTTCTATTCTCGGTATGTATGTCTATGACATCATGATGTCGTCAAAAACGCAGCAAAATGTCTAGGTTTCCTCAAACGATGTAAGAAATACTTCACCCCCTCTGATTAGGCCTCAATATACATATAAGGCATTCATCCGCTCAAAATTGGAGTGCAATGCCCACATCTGGTCGAATGCTCCTAAACCATCTCTGCGCCAGCCAGATAGGATTCAAAATCGTGCGATAAGACTCATAGGTGATGCTAATATCACTCAGTCAATTGACACCCTCGAACACCGACGTAGTGTCTCCTGTCCCACTTTGTTTTATGCTATTTCCACCACCAGTGATCCATTGAAATCGCCAGTAGCATTCCGCCCATTCAAACTTTAAACCGTAACAGCCGTCTCGCTATGAATGCTCATCAGTATACCCTCAAGCTCACTTTCGGACGTACTCTGAAATATCGTGATTCGTTCCTAAGCCGTACAACTCGCTTATGGAATGCCCTGCCTAGCTCTTTATTTCCCAGTCATTATAACCTTCAAGCATTTAAAACCAACGTTCACCGGTACCTCTTTTTCTATGCTCCCTGATTTTCCTTCGCCCGCGCTGTGTACAAGCATTTTAAGGGTACTTACGGGTTAATCCTTTGAGCGCGTGCAAATTAT
Source organism: Volucella zonaria (assembly GCA_963966105.1). Classification (NCBI taxonomy): domain Eukaryota; kingdom Metazoa; phylum Arthropoda; class Insecta; order Diptera; family Syrphidae; genus Volucella; species Volucella zonaria. Next base: position 171,720,952 of record OZ014532.1, on the reverse strand, counting down.
AAAAAAAAAGCCACACTAGGTGACAAAGGCGGTATTTTACGATTAAGAACATAGTACCGAAGGAGAGAACCAACAAGCAAAGCACTTACATACGTCGCAAAGCATCTCTCAATCTTAGTGCTTTTATGGGAGAGCCTACAGAAAGAAAACATCGCTTAGTCAGAGTCCATAAAGCAAAACACCCGCCCCGCGGACTCTCCCAAAAGATCCTCGTTACCATCTATTGATACTTGATCCTTAGTTGTTTCGAGAGAAAAATTCTCCTAAAGCAGAGATCGTAAAGAAAAATGTGGCGGAGGATGGCGTGGAGAAGCTACTAATGGGGAATGAGCAGTACAGGGAGCCCGAGACCAGAAAAGTCGTGTGTTCAAATGAATATCTCGTTGACGGATGATGTTCCGGTCGGCTGGACTGCTTGCTTACCCGATCCTGATAGTAAAAAAGAAGGGCATCAGTCACCGGGCCCTGTATCAATTATCGAGAAATTAACGCGTAGATTGTTAAGGACAAGTACCCGATGATGATGGAGGACGTTATCGAGAAACCGACTAAGGCAAAGGCATCCTTCACGTTGAACTTAAAATACGGGATTTTCCACGTAGAAATTGCGGAGGGCAGTCGGTAGTATACTGTGTTTGTTACGCTGGACGGACATTACGAATTCTTCGAAATGTAATTCGCCGGCCACATTCCAGGGATTCGTCAATCGGGTTTTTCGGCAGCTTATACTAGAAGCAAATATCCTTTGTGTACGTGGACGACATTATTATATTCGTGGAATCCGGTAAGGAGGCTTAGAGAAGTCTTAGAGGTAGTCGCGGAGTATGGGTTGATCATCAACTGAAAGACATGTAGTTTTTTGTGCGCATCAGCGGCGTTTCTGGGATAGACGATAGAAGATGAGAGCGGTGCAAAGGTTCCCAATACCGGCCAATGTGAAGCATATACAGAACTTCTTGGGGTTAACTGGTTTCTTTCGTAAGTTTGTACCGTGGTGCTCATCCAGCGGGAAGCTGCTGTTGGATTTGGTGTGCAAGGGGCTCAAGTTTTACTTGGGTGAGAAGGAAATCGTAGCGGTAAACACTCTGAAGGACTGTCTTTGTGAAAGTCCAGTGCTAAAATTATTCAACGACATGTTACCAACGGAGCTTCATACGGATGCCAGTGTGATAGGTTACGGAGAAGTGCTGTTGCAGAAATATGATATAAACATTTCACCCCCACGATCTACTTGAATTTTAAGACGACGCCGGCCGAGCGAAACTACGAGTTTGAAGTATTGGCGATCATAAAGTGTCTGAAGAAACTGAGGATGTATTTGCTTGGAATGAAGTTCACCATCGTTACGGATTGTAAAGTTTTCCAGGCCACCATGATGAAACGGAATCTGTGTCCGAGGACGGCAGGGTAGGCCACCATACTGAAGGAGTTCATCGCTTCGGCAGCTCAATACGACACTTGGATGCACTAAGTCGGTATCCGAGCGTACGTAGGATAGAGGATAGGATCCTGTACCGAATCAGGGCGGCTCAAGGTAATGATGAATACTGTCAATTAGTAATGAATACACTTGCAGCCACCGGAGCGTCAGAGACTACGAGGTGAGGAAGAACATTTCTACGAGGAAGGGACGTATCTCCTCGTCGTGCCAAGGCGTGATACAGGCACACTTGCACGAACAAGGGCACATCTGTGTAGCAAAGGTACGGGCGATCTTTAAGCATTAAAAATTGCGTGCATTCTGAGCATTAGAATTAGAAGACGGAGGACTTTCTACACCCCGTAGAAAAGCGTGATGTACCGTTGCACATACCATGTAGACGATTTGCAACCACTGAATCCACAAGCAAATTCTATGCGTTTATTTTGGTAATCGTAGACACGTTCACGAAATTTGTGCGGACTTACCCGGTAAAGTTTCAGAGCGAGATGTTCGGAACCACGTCGAAATGTTCTCAGACCGAGGAGTAGCATTCACGTCCAACTCTTTTAAGGAATACTGTGAGGGGAATCACATCCAGCATGTACTGACAATAACTGGCACACCCAGGGGAAACGAATACGTCGAGCGGATGCATTGAGTCATCATCGAGAAGAACTCTGCTGATTGTCAGTGCAGCGTGTGATCAACTCAACGGTGTCGAGGAGCACAAAACATAGCCAATTCCATCTTATGTTCGGAATGGCTTTGCGGAGAGAAGACAGTCCCGAATTGCGGTCAGTACTGGAAGAGGCAATTAGAGAAGACTTCGAGCGTGGACGAGATGAAACACCGAAATGTGCAAAAGAGCAAATACGGCAAGTCCAGGAGCAAAATCGTAGGACATACAGATAAAGTCGTCAAGGTAGTAAGAGGTGAGTGAGTTGGTAGCAGGTGTTATCTTGACGCACTTCGTATGATACTAGAGTGTATTGTATGTAAATGCATGTATTCTAAGTAATTGTTTCATTGTCACAAACATGATAGAAGATTCATTGGAAAGTAACCATTTTTATCAGGCAGGGGTTAAGTTCACACGGTTATCAAATCGAAAACTATTGTCATGTATACCAATGAAAAATGAGTCTAACTTAACTGCCACTTTTAGCCTGACAACGTTATCAGAAAAACTATTGGCAGACAATTGACGAAGTTATCAGGCATCTATCAATCGTGTGAAGACTCTTTTGCACCATTATCAGACCGTTGTCGCACGTTTCGGATATTGGCAGACTCATTGGATATTGTCAGATGCTCGAAGTTTATGACACCTGACAGTGACAGAATTATCAGATGTTTGTGTTTTCATTTCAGTGACACATTTTGGAACGATGAATAGCGATAGAAGAGGGAGTGATGGAGATTCTGATAACAACGACGAAGTTCGTTCGATCCACGTTCGACCATTTTCACAGTCGCCTACGGACTCTATAATCGCGAAAAAATCACAATTACGGGAAAAAAGTCACGACTTAATGATCCTCCAAAAATACCCTCAAATTAGTCCATGAAATCAAACCACGTAGATGCTGGATGCGCAGAGTATAAAGCACTAAAGAAAACAGTAAGGCAGCAAGTTGCAGACGTCAAAGATATGGGCTCTACAATTGCAAAGATAAATCATTGAATCTCCACACCGCGTCCAAGAGCAACTTGTATAAATACCAGAGGAAGAAGTCAGGCCAAGGCACCAACGAATCAATTTACGTTACTTGAAAATATTATACTTCAATCCGATTACGTTTTTGAAAACCAACAAAGCAAGGCAGTTCACTAAATAGACAACGTCCATGCAGTTAATATTTGCCTATTTCATCGGTCTTTGTTTGTTTTTCTTTAGAATTATTCCTCTGTTCTTCGAGTATTTTTCAGGACTTCAGGACGTTTTTGTCGACAATGAATGGTTTTCTCAATTACAGAGAACGGACTACGTAAAAATGGTTGTCACCGTTAAAGTCTGTGAAATGACATAGACGCAAGATTTCCGCCACAACACAATGGCCACATCTATCAGATTATACTCGTACAGGTGCCACGTTCTGTGGGGTCGCAACTGACTTCTGCGACTGCATGGCCTCCGAGTTACGAAACTATACACCGCAACAAGCTGCATTCGCAAGATCTAAAACGAGAAACGATACAACGTTATAATACAGGGTGCGGCAGAACCAATTGAGCAATTTGGAGGGGTGGGTGTTCGGGCGGTGGTGGGGGTAGACAGTTGTACTAGGTCTCCTTCTGTTCTGTCGGCATCCCCATTTAGTTGCAAACATGGTTTGGACCGGAGTACATCGTGGCTTTGCCATGCGTGCGTTTTATGAAAACAACCGATCTGTGATTGCGACGCAGAGGTTTAATATTCCGCGCAATAATGCTGTTCCTACGGCGAACTCAAATCGGTCCTGGATTCGGCAGTTGAAGGACACTGGTAGCAGACTATGAATAGATACACATGCACGACGAAGATCCATCAGAACACCAGAAAATGTGGAGCTGGTGAGAGCAGCATTCGAGCAATCGCCAAGATGTTCTGCTCGAAGGCACGCTATTGCATTTGTTGTTTCAGACCGCAGTTGGACTAGGATTCTGCATTTAGATTTGAATCTCCATCCCTTCAAAAAAATGTTGGTTCAAGCATTGAACCCAGCAGTCTACGCCAAACGCCAAAATCTGTGTGAGCAAATGCTTACAGCGATCCCTCCTGAGGCAGCATTCTTCAGCAGCAACGAGGCACATTTTCACTTAAGCGGGATTGTGAATAAACAAAACTTTCGCTACTGGGTTAAACAAATGCCAAATTGTTCACGAAAGACCGCTACATTCTCCTAAACTAATGGTGTGGCGTGCCGTATCATAATTTGGCGTTATTGGCCCGTACTTCTTTGAAGAGGGTGGCCTGACCGTGACCATGACCGTGAATTCCGGGCGGACGTGGTTGTTGAAGAAGAGGGATTTGGGGATGTTTGGTTCAAACAGGATGGGACTACAGCCCACATAGCTCGAAATTCTCTAAATGCTTTAAGAAAAATATTTCTCGGACGTCTAGTGCCTTTAAGAGGTGACGTGGGGTGGCCTGCGCGGTCACCGGATTTAACCCATATGTGCTCACCGCCCCATTTTTAAAACGGCAAATTATTTATTATCTGTGCCGAACAAAAGCAATGTATTCATTTTTAACGGCACTATTCCCCTTGTGAAAACACGAAAAAAAAGAAAAACGTCAAAGTTTTGGCTCCATTTTTGCTGACATTTGACAAAAGAAAAAGTGCAAGAGTGGGTGTTCACTTCATTTAGAAGTTCGATATTTGTTTTGAGGAACTGATTATTATTAGTAACGTTTTCCAGATTAATAATGCAGGCTATTTCAATTGATTTATGGAGAAAGTGGAAGGAACATCGATGTTGCTGTTGCTCTTCACGTCCAACGTTTCCAAGACCAGATACGATCGCGCGCTTCTTTTTATCGGGTCATCCAACAATTCACTGGTGAAGGAAGTGTGCAACCAAAGAAAAGGAATCGGTCAGATAGGGTGGCTGTTGAGGACAATGAAATAGCAGTGTTAGCTGCCGTTGCACACGATCCTCACATTAGCACTCGCCAAATAAGTCGTGAATCAGGAATTTCTCAAACGACTGTCTGTAAAATATTACATCGGCATAAATACCATCCTTATCATGTTGCAATGCATCAAGAACTTTCTTGTGAGGATTTTCGCAACCGGGTTTCCTTTTGTCAATGGGTGCTTCAGCAAATTGAACGAGACCCCCTTTTCTTCGCCAAGGTGTTATTCTCTGATGAGTCGACTTTCACCAATCACGATACGGTCAATCGATATAATATGCATTACTGGGCTACCGAAAACCCTTTTTGGTTGCGACAAGTTGAACGCCAGCACCCTTGGAATGTTAGTGTTTGAGCGGGAATTATTGGGGATAAATGAATAGGTCCATAGGTCCATATTTTATTGAAGGCAACTTGAATGGCGAAAAGTATGCAAACTTCTTGCGGGACCATCTTCCAGTATTACTAGAAGAACTGCCATTGGAGTTGCGACAAACAATGTGGTTTCAACATGATGGTTGTCCAGCTCATTATTCTCAAGTAGCCCGGGGCATATTAAACCATGTTTACCATCAACGATGGATCGGACGAGGGGGTCCAAGGCAATGGCCTGCTAGATCACTTGATCTTACGTCACTTGATTTCTTCTTGTGGGGCTACTTAAAAAGTGAGGTTCACAGAAAAAAGCCAACAACACGTGAGGACATGAAAAGACGAATAACCGAAGTTTGCCGGAAGATTACGCCAGAAATACTTCTCAGTTCTGTTGGTTCATTTAGAGCGCAAATAGACAAGTGTATTGAAGTGAATGCTCACATTTTCGAGCATTTGTTGAAATAGTCTCGGGAAATAAACGTCGAAATGGGAACAATTCAATGATTCAACAGTGGGAGGCAAAGGACCTACTCTAATTAATCACCCCGAAAGAAACAAAATACAGTAAAAATTGGCTATAACAATACCTGATATAGCGATGAACCAGATACAACAATATATTTTCAAAGTCCCGGCAAAACTCCGTTTAACTCAGAGTAACTTGCAATCGGCCATACATACATAGACAATGATTAATTTTCCTTTAACGACTGTAGTGACTGGTTTGTGCATATTTTTACATGTCTACATCTAGTGCTAAATGTAATTTCATCACATGCCCTGTTCGATTTCCATATCTAGTATCTGAGAGTACATAAGCGAAAATCATTTTCCATTGCCCAAAAATACGACATTATTTCAAGAATTGAAAGTGGTGTCAGAATTTCTGATCTGTGCAAGGAACTTGGAATATCCCAACCAAATGTTTCAACAATTTTAAAAAATAAACAAAAAATAAAAGAACAATTTGAGGTGAATTCTACTAAAATAAAAAAAAGTGCGAAGTGCAAAGTTCATAGATGTTGAAAATGCCTTATTAAATTGGTTTAAGGACAAGAGAAGTATGAACGTTCTTATAAGTGGGCCATTACTGTTAGACTGTTTGCATAGAGCTACGGCGAAGATTGTGGTATCTTAAATTTTTAAACTGGCTTTAAGAAAGTTTTTTTTAAGTTAACGCCACACAAAATGGACGAACTTGTGGAACTTTAATTCGCAAGAGGTTGAGAGTGTTGCAATCGTTTTGGACCCTTGTGGAATTGTGGTGTTTGAAATTTCGAAGTGGTTTGCTTGAATTTAAAAACTATTTGTGCAATAGATGTAGAGGGATTCGTTTTTCATCTTTAAGAGATGATAACTTGCTGAATTTTGGTCTCTAAAACTGAGTTGGTTCAAACCAACAAGCGGGGGAAGCATATACCAGCTTCCCTTTTTTGAAGAATAAGATCAGTAGCGTATGGTATTTTAGAGACATGCAACTCAACATAAATTGCTTGTGCTATAAATTTAGGTTACCTAAGATAATGATGTAAAGTACGAGTCCTTATTACTAAGGCAACAGTTTGAATATATGGTGTTTGCGCGCTATGGTAATAACTGGGGATAAAAGACTGCATAGGTCTAGATTTTCGCCTTTTTTTTGAATTGGCTTTTAAGGTTGACCTCAATATAATCGTTTTCAAAATCTATTGGAAGGAAGCCGCAAACCATTCGACACATTCATTAAACACACAGCATCTAGATATCTGCAACTATTTTCACCTTCATGTGGTCAGTCCCTTATCCATAGTACCTCTGTTAAGGGTGTTGGCTGAGAAGTTGAAGGTGGAAACTGGAAGTAAACATAGTAAAGTAGGGTGTTACCAATAAATCGACGCCATCGGATGAATTCTCCAAATGAAATTAGTCATGTTTCCCGGTCGGGACGAAATACCGAGTGGACACCGAGAAGAGGTTTTCTTCTTCTTCTCCTAAGTACAACTACAATATATCTTATGATTCATATTTCTACCATGCTTCGGCATTGCTTGTGGGGTTGCCTAAATTTGCGGACCTCAGAATCATTCTGCAGGCAACTCGTTACTATAGCCAAAAGTTTGCTGATGTATCCACATTTGAGTGTGTGAATAATTGGCCACCAGTGGATCCCGGGCAGAAATGTCAGACCCCATGTGTTTTATTTGTAGGTTTTGTATCTGTCAACAACTTTGCAGAGTTATATTTGAGCAATTCTATCGGTGTCGTACATTTTATCGAGCAAAATCATTTCAAGTTTCCAGCCAAATAATCGTCATTTGCGGGAAGCGCTGCTTTTATTCTTTAATATGAAGAAAAGTGTGGCTGAGGCCTATCGTTTGCTTTCGGAAACTTATGGGGCGGAATGTATTGGTGAATCGACGTGCCGCGAGTGGTTCAAACGGTTCAAAAGTGGTGATTTTGGAGTTGAAGACAAAGATCGTCCCGGAAAGCCGAAAAGTTTTGAAGACGAGGAATTGGACGCTTTACTGGATGAGGATCCATGTCAGATTCAAGAAGAACTTGCTGCATCATTGGGCGTCACGCAGTAAGCCGTTTCCCTGCGCCTAAAAGCACTGGGATTCATTCAAAAGGTTGGAAACTTTGTGCCGTACGAATTGAAGCCAAGAGACGTCGAACGGCGATTTTGCATGTCCGAATTGTTACTGCAGCGGTATAAAAATAAATCATTTTTGCATCGTATTGTCACTGGTGATGAGAAATGGATTTATTATGATAATCCTAAATGCAGATAATGGTGTACAAAGCCCGGCGAGCCCACCCAATCGACGCCGAAACGAAATATTCACGTGAATAAGGTCATGCTCTGCATATGGTGGGATCAAAAGGGTGTCGTATACTACGAACTGCTGCCGAGTGGTGAAACCATCAAAGGACCATTATATCGAACCCAACTAATTTGTTTGGAGCGGGCATTAAAAGAAAAACGGCGGAATATGAGACCAGGCCACATGTTGCGGTTTCGGTGAAAAACTATTTGGAAAATAGTGGATGGGAAATTCTGCCTCACCCGCCTTACAATCCAGACTTGGCACCATCTGACTACCACTTATTTCGTTCGATGCAGAACGCTCTTACCGGAATGCGCTTCAGCTCAGTAGAGGAAATCAAAAATTGGCTCGATACGTTCTTGGGCTCGAAAGACGAGAAATTTTTTTGGCCGGAATTCATAAATTGCCAGAAAGATGGGGGAAAGTTGTAGCTTCCGATGGACGATACTTTGAATAAAGCATTGTAACTATGTTTTCATAATAAAACTTCAAATTCTGGAAAAAAAACGCTGGAAACTTTACATTGATCGGTCTTAAAACCGCGTTGATAGCAGCCAATGTTTTCAGGTTTCCACCTAACATAAGAATATGTTTTTGTATACAATGGCTATTGCCCATATAGTTAGCGCAGGTTAAAAGTATCTTCTTTCTTGTGGATTGACAAGAGTTAGGAATGCGACAGCCGCCCACTCATTCACAAGCACTGGAGCATCAGAGGACCATCAACATGAACACGTGCAAAGTGTAAAGACAGCAGTGAAGCGGATACCTTCAACAATTAATTTTAAGGAAGAGATATTATAAACAATTATAAACTTGCTTTGTAATAGAAATTATAATCAATCGGATTGATGCAGTCAATGCAATAAAGTCGAAGGGTGAGCTCTGCCCAATTATTAAAAGATTATTTCCTTTTATTTGAAATGGATTAGGATCCATAACTCATGCGATGCCAGGCCAACCATTCACCAGCCATACTATATCCAGCTAAATTCAGAAAATGAGTTGAAATCTGATCTAGCAGCTTTTTGTTATTTTGGTCGGGTGCTTCCCTCGGTCAGGTTTAAAGTCTTATTCAGCCCGTGAGCAAAATGTAGTTTGTTCCCTCCATTCAAAAGCGTGCATTCATCTCTACATTTCTCTGTTCAGTTTTTATTCCATTGACACTGCATTTTTTTCCTTTTTGGAAAGGTTTCCGGTTGGTATTTCTAGAGTAGCGTCTTCCCGATAATCCGATTAAATATAGATTTTCTTGCTTCTTTTTCTGCTCGTAGAGCGCACTAGCCTTCTATTGAGAGCACCTCAGAGCTACATGTGGTTTCCTGCACTTTTGATCAAACTAGCACTCGTAGTCTTGCTAGAGTTCCTACATTTGTGACTGCTTCTGGGAATCGACGCCACTAATTTTCAAAACTTGATGCAGGTTGCATTGGGTTTGTCAGGAGGCTGAGGGATATGCGATCGATAAAAATATTATTTATCCATTGTTATGATGTCGTAGATATTCGTAGATATACGTACCTTGACTACAATTAGGTAGTAATCCGAGCCTATATTGACTACTCCAAATAGGTGCACATATTGCGGAGAATGACAGTCGGTACAGACGCAGAAGATACTTCGTAATATCACTATATCGCTCATTGTTATCGAAATCGAAAAGTGATGTCTAAAACTATCAACCTGGACGAAAATGTGAGTGTTACATCCTAGATCGGTTTTAAGCTGATAACGCTCTACCGCATATGAAGCCAAATATGGCTTTGCATTTTATGATGCATATTTTTCCAAGAAAGCCTTTTCGAAATGACCTGGAATTATTTTTACCGACTGATGTTTATCCTTTTACACAAAAAACGGCACATTTTCTTTCTACCTGAGAATTATAGCTAATGATATTAATTTATATATGTGACATACGAATTTCAAATGCCAACTGTATTCCTGGTGATCCAAAAGTGATAGTAGCACATTCTGGTGTGGAATTTGAGATCTGAGAATTGAAGACATTTCCATCAGCAGGCAAGGTAATGGCTTCAGGTTTTTGAGATGCTCGTGGAATAATTTTCATTGATTATCTTCAGAAAGGAAAAACAATCAGCGGGGTATATTAAACGAACTTATTGCAGAATTTGAAAGATGAAATCAAGAAAAAACGGCCGCATTTGGCGAAGAAAAAAGTTTTGTTTCATCAGGACAATGTATCAGTTCACACATCCATCATTGAGATGGCCAAAAATGAGTTAAAGCTCGAATTGCACCCTATTCGCTAGATTTAGCCCCCTCGCATTGTTTTCTGTTTCCGAATTTGAAAAAATGGCTTGGTGGTAAAAGATTTGCCATCAGTAAAAAGGTGGAGTCTGCGGTTGATGGCTATTTTAAGGAGCTCGAAGATTCTCACTATAAACAGGGTATCGAATATTGAACATCGCTGAGAAAAGTGTATTGAATTAAAAGGAGACAACGTAGAGAAATCTATTTTTCCCCAATTTTTTTGTGTTTTCTTTGTTAGGTCGACTACTTCTGGGACTACCATCGTAGTTGCATCGACCTCAAAACAAAAAAAAAAACAAGTCTGCAAATATTTTGTATTAGAGAAAAGAACAATTGGATCTATACGATGAAAAGAATTTTCAATTTACGTATGCTACTGAATAGCCAGAATCGGTAATGGGGCTGAAACCATAGGGGATTATTTTTCGTCCTTTCAATTTGCTGTCGATAAGTCAAAATTAAAAGCTCTGCAAAGCGTAAGAAGAACCTAAATGCAGCAGTTCGTTGACATGGTGATTTACATGTTTTGTGTTCAACTGCCATGTTCGCGACATTATTGGAGGAAATCCGTTGGCCAGTAAAATCTTTTTGACGCGATGACATGCAACAGGTGGAAAACAATAAAAAGGTTCTTACGCTTCAGTGATATCACCGATTTGAAACCATTTCGAATAGATGGATGCAACAAACTTTTTACGAGGGGCGTTCAAGATATTCTCGGTATCGGGGTGAAGCTCTGGTTGCATATATAAATTGACTTATTTACTATTATTTTAGTGCATTCATGTAAAATTTCATATAAATGTGATTATTAATTCGCGTTTTATCTCTAGTTAAACAGAATCATAATGGCAACTGAGACGATGATGGTGAAAATTGAGCATCGCGCTGTAATTAAATTTCTCACTAAGCAAGGAAAAAGTCAAGCACCTTCCGCACCTTCATTATCAACTGTGCAAAAGTGGTCAAGTGAGTTCAAGGGAGGCAGAGAAAGCATTGAAGACAACCCCCGCTCCGGCGCCCCGGCTACTGCTTGTACGGGAGAAAGCATCAAAGAAGTCGAAAAACTTGTTCTTGAGGATGCCCGAATAAAGGTGAAAATGATGGCAGAGATCACCAAGCTTTCAATTGGTACCATTCACACCATTCTTCATGACCATCTTAACCTTTCAAAGGTCAGTGCAAGGTGCAAGGTGCCACGAATGCTCACAGCGCCTCAGAAAAAAGTGAGAATCGCATGCTGTAGAGAGCTTTTGGAGATGTGTAGTGAGAACGCGGATGGTGTTATGGATCGAATTGTTACTGGGGACGAAACATGGGTCCACCACTATGACCCTGAAAGCAAACAAGAGTCCATGCAGTGGCATAAAAAAGGAACAGACCCCCCGAAGAAGTTCAAAGTCACTCCGTCTGCCGGGAAGCTCATGGCCACAGTTTTTTGGGCCTCAAAGGGAATCTTGCTCATTGAGTACAAAAAAAAAGGTGAAACCATCAACGCCACATCCTACGCTTCCACTTTGCATAATTTGCGGGAGGAAATTAAAAAGAAAAGACGGGGTAAACTCGCAGCGGGTGTGTTGCTTCTTGATGACAACGCTCCTGTTCACACGGCGCGAGCTTCCAAGGCTGCTGCGCGAGATTGTGGTTTCGAAGAAATCCAACACCCACCCTATAGTCCAGACCTTGCCCCTAGTGATTATTTCCTGTTTCCGGATTTGAAAAAATGTCTTCGTGGAAAAAGATTTTCGGATGATGAAGAACTCAACTCGGTATTTTGCAGAGAAAGAGGAAATTTATTATTTTGAGGGTTTAAAAAAGCTTATCTCAAGATGTAACAAATGCATTGATGTTAGGGGAGATCATATTGAAAAATAAAAACAATTTAAATTGAATTCGCATTTTCCTTCATATCGATACCGAGAATATATTGAACGCCCCTCGTAAAATAAGACCATTTTTGAAAAAAATAAGCCAATGGATTCTACAATACTTATCCCAAAAGTAGGGATCTTGCGGTGGGTGAGCAAATAATACATATTAGCTACCATCAAGAACTGAAGTATAAGAACAAAATTCTAAGTGGAGTTTCCGGATTCAGTTACAACTTTGCTGGAGACCAGAGTAACACCATGATTTAGGAGGCTTACACCTACAGTGGTTAAATATGTCAACCAATAACCGATAAGCGTATGGCTCCGTCAGAATAACTTCCGCTTGCCATTATATGATATAAAAACTAGTTATTTCTGTGAACACACTCAAAACAAACAAATCACTTTTGAGAGTGATTGTCGTAACCCACTGTTCTCGTAACCCTTGACGCATACGAAGCCATTTATGGCTTGGATTTTTATTTTTTAAATAAATACCAATTTTTAATTTATTTTAATAAAAGTTGGTAAAGAATCCTTAAACAAAACCATTTTAAGACACTATAATTTTTTTTCCTGCTCAGGATTTATATCATCTACACCGTATTGTCTAGCCGAGTTGCACATACCGTCGAAAGTTACGCTCTCAAAGGCACCAATAATCTTGATTAAAATGCCTAACTGTATGGAGCTTAACTATTCTTCCTACCTTCCTACCAGGAAGATAGTCAGACTGATAAGTCTGAAGCTCTTGGCGGAGTGAGTAATTATCTATACCGCTAATCGGTATCGATCGGTAGCAACGCAAGTTATCTTCAGGGTTGGTAGTAAATGACTATATCTTTTTCTAGGATAACTGGAAATATGCCCTTAGTGCTGGAGAGCTTGAGGCCTCAAAAACGTGACAGAGTATATAATGACTTTAGTGGTATTATCCGTGGCAGAAGCTCGAAATGAGGAAATGATTTTGTAAGTGTTTCCACTTTCACTGATGACTGAAGTGAAAATGAAAATAAATATATCTACACTGCAATCAGATTTAGCGCATATAACCATTGCACAATGGTTAATTTTTCAAGCTGAAGCTTTAATTTTGGAACTTCTTCTTCTAATGATATTCACTTCAGTCTACCAGCCGTGGAGTGTAAGCTAATATGACGAACTTCTCAAATGAATAGTTTTTGGTTGCGCAAAGTATCGAATAGATGAGAAATCTACTTACATACAGTGACTCTCATAATTGATCACATGTTTCAAATTTCTGCGTTATACTCTTATTTCGCCGTTGTTAAGTTCCGTTACTCGATTGTTTATATGTTAAAGTCTACTATTTACGCAACTGGAAATTTTGTTGCAGTTGTCGGAAAAGTACTGTGCTGCAAAGAAGATCTACAGCCGATTTAATTAGACTTTCGATGTGATCAATTTTGTGAGCTTTGATATACTTGTAATTAAAATATAAAGAACTTATTGTATTTCAGAAATTCAGTTCTAAGTATAACTAAGTAAATAAATTACAGCATTTGCAGAACAAAATACGGTTTTTCCACTCTTTGATCAAATTATCAAGTTGTAAAAGAGAAGGACTTACAGGATGACAGCTATACAAACCGACGTGAAAAAAGGAATTGAAAACGACTTAAAAAAAGGTTTAAGTCATCGAGAACTCTCCAAAAAATTTAAATGTTCTGTAGGCTTCATCAGTAAACTAAGAAAAACACTAAGCTTGGAGATTAAAACAATCCCAAGTGGAAGAAAACAAATCCTATTCCAGCCTTGTCAAACAAAACTTGTACGACAAGGACTTTCTGGAGAGTGTAGTAATGCTGTTGAAGTTCAACACTCATTATTATCCAATAATAATGTTGCTATTAGTACTGAAACTGTAAGAAGAATGCTTTAAAAAGCTGTCCTGAAGTGTAGAACTAAAGTCAAAAGGCCTCTACTAACAAAACGGCACATGGCTCTCCGAAAAGCGTTTGCTAACAAATATAAATTATACACAGAAGATAACTGGACTAAGATCAAATGGTCAGATGAGACCAAAATAAACCCATTTAGTTCAGACAGCCGCGAATGGGTATGGAAGAAAAAGGGACACAACTTTCAAAGAGGCTGGTTAAAGAAACGGTCAAATTCGGTGGAGGTAGCCTTATGCTTTGGGGGTGCATGACATCTCATTGTGTAGGCAAGTGTAAGAAAATCGAGGGACGGATGACCGCTCAGATATACACAGACATTTTGACACCTTGCCTTGAACCAAGTCTACAAAAATGGGATAAATCTTTTTTGAACGTTACATTTCAACACGATATTTATCCGAAACATGGGTTTGAAGTTTTGGAGTGGCCTCCTCAATTTCCAGACATAAACCCAATTGAACACCTTTGGGGCTACATTAAAAGGCAACTGTCTAAGTGTGGTGCTGCGGCTAAGACACTGGACGAATTTTGGTCCAGAGTTCAGATTGAGTGGGATAAAAATCCACTAGAGGTATGCACAAATTTAGTAAACTCCATGATACTCGTAAGTAGAGTTAAAAGTGTTTTATCCGCTAAAGGAGGCCACACAAAATATTAAAACAGTATGAAATCTTAAAGTAAGTCCAATCCACAAAATTGATCACATGCTTGTTTTAATGAATTGTTTTTATTTCTTTTTTTCAGAAACATGCATTCAGCAATCAATTTCGATTTTTTTTAACATTGAAGCCCAACGAGTTTATTCATTTTTATTTTATAAGCAAAAGGCTACGGATTTCGCAAAATTATTAAGCGTAAGAGACTTCGTTGGTTCTATGAGTTGGATACAAAGGTTTCGGATGCAGCATAATATCGTTTTGGGAAAAATAAGCGGGAAAAGTGCTGGTGTGTCACAAGGTATTTGCGATGATTGGTTGACTACAGTATTCCCCAAGCTTCGGGAAGGATTTGAAGACGACGATATTTTTAACGCCGATGAAACTGGATTTTTTTCTAAAATGACCCCCGACAAAACTTTTAAATTCAGAGGAGAAAAATGCGTGGGAGGAAAGATGTCTACGGAACGTTTGACAGTCTTAATATCTGCTAATATGACGGGAACAGAAAAAAAAAAGCTTTTGGTTATTGGCAAATCTAAAACTCCACGCTGTTTCAAAAATGTTACAACCCTACAAGTTTTATATGAAAATAATAAAAGGGCATGGATGACGTCCATTATTTTCGCAAAGGTATTGCGCGCATGGGACAAAGAGCTTTTAACAAAAAAACGGAGAATATTACTTTTGGTTGATAATTGTGCGGCACATCCACACATCCAAGCCTTAAAAGCTATTAAACTCGCATTTCTGCCCCCGAATACCACGTCTGTTCGGCAACCTATGGATCAAGGTATCATTAAATCACTTAAGACTCAGTTCTTGAAACTGCAGATTTTAGAAATTATGAAACATATTGATTCCAAATAAGATTACAAAATTACGGTTCTTGATGCCATCTTAATGATAGCTAAGGCATGGGATAAAGTGTCAATGTGCACTATAAATAACTGCTTTCGACACGCTGGTTTCCATAACAAAAGTAAGAATGAATACGAAGGTGAAGATGAAATTCCACTAGCAGAGTGGGCTCGACAAATTCAAATGTTCTCAAAATTTGAAGTAGATTGGGATGGGATATGTTGATAGATAACGAAAATGAGTTGGTAACATCTGAGGTATATTTACTCTATTAAGAACAATTTTCAAATCTAAAGTAAATTTGTACAGTTTCTTACAGATGAGAATATTGTGTCGGATATTTAAATGAATTATGCTGATGATGACGCCGAAAATGCAACTCATGATGAGGGAACCGAAGAAGTACACGTCCCATCTGTTAGCGAAGCACTTGCTGCTGTGGCAACACTAAATCGTTTCATGGTCTTGAATCCTGTATGGGCCGATTCGAATTCAAATCCGAACGTTGGAATCTAAGCATTGGACCACTCTCTTAGAAAAATATTGGGTCTACAAGTAAGTTTCTAGCGTTTGTCAGAGATGGCGCCACCAGTGGATCCCGGGCAGAAATGTCAGACCCCATGTGTTTTATTTGTAGGTTTTGTATCTGTCAACAACTAGAGCAAAATCATGGCAAGTTTCCAGCCAAATAAACGTCATTTGCGGGAAGCGCTTCTTTTATTCTTTAATATGAAGAAAAGTGCGGCTGAGGCCTATCGTTTGCTTTCGGAAACTTATGGGGCGGAATGTATTGGTGAATCGACGTGCTGCGAGTGGTTCAAACGGTTCAAAAGTGGTGATTTTGGAGTTGAAGACAAAAATCGCCCGGAAAGCCGAAAAGTTTTGAAGACGAGGAATTGGACGCTTTACTGGATGAGGATCCGTGTAAGATTCAAGAAAAACTTGCTGCATCATTGGGCGTCACGCAACAAGCCGTTTCCCTGCGCCTAAAATCACTGGGATTCATTCAAAAGGTTGGAAACTGGGTGCCGTGCGAATTGAAGCCAAGAGACATCGAACGGCGATTTTGCATGTCCGAAATGTTACTGCAGCGGTATAAAAATGAATCATTTTTGCATCGTATTGTCACTGGTGATGAGAAATGGATTTATTATGATAATCCTAAACGCAGAAAATCGTATACAAAGCCCGGCGAGCCCGCCCAATCGACGCCGAAATGAAATATTCACGTGAATAAGGTCATGCTCAGCATATGGTGGGATCAAAGGAGTGTCATATACTACGAACTGCTTCCGAGTGGTGAAACCATCAAAGGACCATTATATCGAACCCAACTAATTCGTTTGAAGTGGGCATTAAAAGAAAAACGGCCAGAATTTGAGACCAGGCATGAGTCCGTCATTTTTCATCACGACAACGCTCGGCCACATGTTGCGGTTTCGGTGAAAAACTATTTGGAGAATAGTGGATGGGAAATTCTGCCTCACCCGCCTTATAGTCCAGACTTGGCACCATCTGACTACCACTTGTTTCGTTCGATGCAGAACGCTCTTACGTGAATACGCTTCAGTTCAGTAGAGGAAATCAAAAATTGGCTCGATACGTTCTTGGGCTCGAAAGACGAGAAATTTTTTTGGTCCGGAATTCATAAATAGCCAGAAAGATGGGGGAAAGTTGTAGCTTCCGATGGACGGTACTTTGAATAAAGCATTGTAACTATGTTTTCATAATAAAACTTCAAATTTTGGAAAAAAAACGCTGGAAACTTACTTGTACACCCAATATTTTACTCAGCCAAATGTACAAAACAATCACAAATTAGTGACTTCTTTTCTCGACAATTTTCTTAAGCATTTTTTTTAAATAAAGTTTTTTTTTTTTTAATTTTATTTTCATTGTATCGCATATAACGTTGAATCGGTTATAACGATGAAATTCTTCGGTCCCTTCGACATCGTTATAACCGATTTTTACTGTACTGCTACGTCCACGTCGTTGTTTCTGGGTTATGCGGTTATGGTTATATGCAGTATGTAAAAACAAATGACAAGCCTACCAGCAATACGACTGAGCAATGAAAATCAGGAATTATCATTTGAAAAATCAAAAGTGACCTTCGTTTGATCTTGAAAATGGGGCTCAAGGTCAAACTCGTGGTCACCATCTTATGTCCCCGTCAGAACCTTGTGACTTTTGTCTGAAACATTTTTCGCGATGTCGCGTATTTTTCGAGTAATTTGGATGTCTCAAGTTAAAAAACTCACCCTGTATAACTTCCGTTTGTGCAATAATGTGTCATAATTACAACTGAATTTTAAACAATTTCTGATTTAGAGACAGAAGATGACATTTATACATGCCCACCCAACAACCATATGTTGAGTGATGGTGATAGTGACGAAGAAGATGCGCTTCTGCGGGATTTGAATCATTTGACAGGCAATCAACTTCGGGCTGAGGCGCAACTTTCATGCGTGCAGAAATCGGGATCAACGTTACAATCAGAAAAAATAGGGCAAGAAGATTCAAGCGATGATGATGGCGTGCCTCTGTCGGAGATTGCATCCAGTTCAACGGCTAAAAAGCAAATAAGAAAAAAGAAGACCATTGAAAAACGAAAATTTAAAGAATTTGATTTACCGGAACATCAAAGAAGGGAATGGAATCGTCCTGAGTTTTTGGATACTAATGGGTCGAAAGTTGGTTTGAATTGTTTTACGATGAAGACATAATGGATTTGCTTGTAGAAAATTCACAAAGGTATGCGGTTTTTGAAGGCAAGCAATTTGACACAACAAAAGATGAAATTCGCCTTGTACTAGCAACATTGTTGGTAAGTGGATATAACGTTCAAGCCAGGAATCGCATGTACTGGGATACTGGAGCTTTAGACGTCCAGGATAAGTTTACAAAAGTGCAAACTTTATGGGAGAAACTGAATGAAAAATGGATGAAGTATTGGCCTCATTACAACGAAGTTAGCATTGATGAATCAATGATCACAGTACAAAACAGCACATTCATGGTAAATCAATACGTTTTGGCTTCAAATGTTGGTGTATGGCTACACTCCTCGGATGTCTCATACAAGCAATTCCTTATCAAGGGGCTAGCACAGGTAACACTAATCCTGATCTAGGTGTTGGAGGATCTGTTGTTACGATCTTGGTTGCCAAATTGCCTACAGGTTTCCCAGTTTATGCTTACATCGATAATTTTTTTAACATCTATTAGATTGCTCACAGCTTTTAAGGAATCTGGCCATCAGGTGACAGCCACAATACGAGCAAATCGGGTAGAAAATGCGCCAGTGAAGACACTGAAAGAAATAAAGAAATAGGAGCGTCGTAGCTATCATCAAGTAACAATTGGCTGCAGCAATGTATTGCAACTGACGGCCGCCATCTGAAAGACATTATTTTTAAAAATTAATGCGTATAAAATGGTAACTTCTCCGGATTTCAAAAATAAAAACATTTGTTTCATATGCGAGTATACTCTGATTTTTTTTTATAACTCTTCAACTGGTTCTGCCGCACCCTGTACTAGATGGAGTGAAAAGTCACCTCCTTGGGAATTAAAAAAATTTTTTTTAAATGTTTTTTTATATTATTCAATATAGTCCCCTTTTAGTTTGATACACTTATTCCAGCGATTTTCCAACTTCTTAATCCCGTCCAAAAAGTAATTTTCCGGAAGGTCTGCAAAATACTCCTCCGTGGCGTCAATGATTTCCTCGCATGAGCTGAATTTTTTATTGATGAGCTTTTGAGGTTTGGGAAGAGATAATAGTCCAAGGGATCCAAATCCAGTTACCAATCGACGCCAAAAGTCCGCCCGATTTCGCATCAGCAATTTTTTTTTGGTGGGGGCTGAGGCCCCCATTTATTGGCTTAATACAAGCTTAATCTAACTTAAAAACTAACAGAAAGACTTAAGAGCTAGTGACCAAGGAAGTGATGGAGGAGATCTTGTTTGAGACGAGGAGTGCTCAGGTGGATATGAAAAAGGGAGAGGTTTGAGTTGACCTTTCGGAGCATTCGGGAGATTGGTTCGCTTGGAGCCATAAGAGGTGCGGTGGACCGGTAGATAGAAGAGACGAGGACAACGTAGATTGCGGGGGTTGGTATTGAAGGAAATGGAGTTCAAAATGGACGCACAGTCGATGGAACCTGAGAGAAAACGATGAATGAAAAGAACGTCAGCAATATTCCTACGTTCTTCTAACGAATTCATATTTAGAAGTTTGAGGCGGTCTTGATAGGGAGGTAAGATTAAAGGGTCGTTCCATGGCAGATCACAGAGAGCAAATCGCAGGAATCGACGTTGAATACCCTCGATTCGGGAAACATGAACCCGGTGAAAGGGGGACCAAGCTTGACTGGCATACTCAAGCGGGGGGCGAACAATGGTAATATAGAGAGATCTGGTTACATACGGGTTGGAAAATTCCTTGGACCACCGTTTAATAAAGCCAAGTGATGAGTTGGCTTTGAGGATCATCTTATCGATATGTGAACGGAAATTAAGCTCACAGTCGAATAATATGCCAAGGTCTTGGAAAGACTGAACCAGGGGAGTTGGTTGACTATGGAGAAAATAAAGTCGGGGAGGAGACGGGTTGCATTTACGTGAGAAGGTTATAGATTGACATTTGGCTATATTAAGTTCTAGGCAGTTTTTGAGGCACCAGATTGAAAACCGATCAAGGTCTTCTTGAAGAAGGGCAGAGTCCTGGGGAGAGGAAATAGATTTAAAAAATTTTGTGTCGTCAGCGTAAAGGGAGAGGGAGGAGTGCTTAATGACACTCTCAACATCGTTGATAGTAAGAATGAAGAGAAGAGGGCCAAGATGACTGCCTTGTGGAACTCCAGATGAGGCCAGGAATGGAACAGAAAGGGCGGATCTAAACCGAACACTATAATATCGGTTTACCAGGTAAGAAGAAATCCATTTTAAAAAGAGCGGCTCAAAGCCGAGATCAGACAATTTGAAAAGGATCAATTTATGAGATATCTTATCAAATGCTTTAGTGAAATCTGTTGCGATAACATCGATTTCTTTGCCATTTTCTAAGGCTGAGAGTACAAAAGACACGAATTCAACTAGATTTGTGGTAGTTGATCTACCTTTTAGAAAACCATGTTGTCGGGGTGAAATAAAAGGCTTGCATTTGAAGCTTAACGCTTCGTATAAAATGCTTTCAAAGAGTTTGGGTATATGAGAGAGTTTAGCAATGGGACGATAATTGGTAACTTCATGCTTAGATCCCTTTTTGTGTATTGGGATTATAAAAGAGGTCTTCCAAATCTGGGGAAATTCACCCTGTGTGAGCGATAGACGAAAAAGGTAGGAAAGGGGTAGAGACAGGTTGGAAGAGCATTTCTTAAGAAACATGGCGGGGAGTCCGTCTGGGCCAGGTATAAATTCATCCTTAAGATTTTGTAACTTTTTTTAAATAACTGCAGGATCGAAATTTTGAGTGAGAAAGGGACCAATAGAGAAATTTGGTAGATCATTGAAGTAAGAGGGATCTGGTACGAAGGAGTTGTTGGCAAATGATTGCTTGAAAAATGTAGCAAAAAAGTTGGCGATGGTAGGAGGATCACTTGAAGATTTGGAGTCGAAAGCGAGGGAGGAAGGATAACCATCAGTCTTACTTGTGCAATTGACAAATTGAACAAAGGACTTGGGGTCATTTATGAGATTGGTTTGCGCATTATTCAGGTAGCGCTGATAGAGAGAGTTATAGAGTCACTCAATGAAATGAAGATATGTACCTAGATAATTTGAATAGTCGGAAGAAGAGTGGGTGCGAAGGAATACCGCCCATAACTTGTTTCTTTTGTTTCGTAGAGAGCGAAGTCTACGATTATACCAAGGAGGGGATGTAGAAGAAGTTTTATGGCGGGAGTAAGGCACATAAAGGGAGATGGATTTGAATATTTCTCTGTAAAAAATGGAGAGGGCATCAACCAGAGATAGATTGGTAAACTCAAAAGAAGCACTGCTTAGATAGGTATTAATTTTACGGAAATTAGCTTTGTGAAAATTGTAAGAAAATAGAACTGCGTGGGGAGGCGACTGAAGGGGAGAGTTGTGGAAAAATGAGAGAAGAAGTGGAGGATGAAAGTTATCAATAGCTGAAGGAGATAGAGGATAACACGATATTGAGGAATTGATGAGATCAGTTGTGAAGGTCTAATTGCCTTTCCATATAGTTGGAAACGCCACTGACTTGGCATAGACTAGAGTCTGTTAGCCGATCTAAGAATAGGCATTCCTTAGTAGAAATGGGATTGGATGCGATGAAAAAAGATAGGTCTTCAGATGGAGTCCACTTCAGCTGAGGCAGATTAAAATCGCCGAAGATAATGATATCATCAAGAAATTCTGATAAGTCGATCAAATTGTCAATTGCTGCAATAGCAAGTTGGTAGGATTCGATAGGTTGCGCCGGAAGAATGTAACAACACATAACGTACAAGCATCTGCGAGTGAGGGTTATTTTAACCGACACAAAGTCGAGCTTAGGAGAGGATGAAGTTGCAACTAGAGAGGAGCCCAAGCTGTTGTGACTAGCCAGTAGGACACCTCGACAAGGGGATTCAATCAAGGGGGGTGCGCGATCATCATCCCGAAAAACATTAAAAGAAGGAGGGAATAACTCCTGGTTTTTTATGTTGGGGATAAGATTAGTTTCGGTCAGAGCATAGATATCAAATGGGAGAGCATGAGATTGGCGGAAAACAGCGTGGGTTTTAGAACGGAGTCCTCTTACGTTCTGGTAATAGAAGGTGAGAGGGAGGTTTTTGCATGACTTTTTAGGGTCGAAAAAATTTATCATGGTCAAGGCGACTGCGTTGGAGGTGTGAGACTCTTTTAGAGTGTACATATTGGCGAAGAGTGGCAAGATCGTATTGAAAATCTCGTCATACTTTATATAAAGTTTCCTGAGACTGGTAACGTCTGTAGGGAGGCCTTCCTGCTGGATAGAAACCATGACGCTTGTTTTTGTTTTACCCTCGTAGCACACCGAGTCGGATTTATCGTGCAGATAGGCGAGATATAGACGTATATTCTCATATATCTTTTTATCTCTAAGCCTAGAGAGCGCATAGCGACATTCGGTGGTATCGCTAGTATGCTGCGTTAATTTAACAGTGGGTGGCGAAAGGGGGTCAATAGAAGAGGGAGTGGTTAATGAGTTCGGTGTCGCAACGGCTGGTTTTTCTGAAATAGGGTTTAGAATGTGAGAACTGATGAAATTGGGATACTTAGCTCCAGTTCTGAGGTCGAAATTAGGGAAAGGCGTGTGTGTTAGGGGTTGAATGGTGGGAGTTTGAGTAGCAGGAGTTTGAGTTGTAGGGGTTAAGTCGAAAGAGACACGTTGACGTTGGGGCTTGACTTGAGGTGGAATAGGGGGAGTTGGAGTTTGGGTGGGCGGCTTAAAATTAGGAAAAATTGTTGTTTTAAAACTCCAATTGGAGCTGCGTTTGTTGTGGGAAGAGAAGGTGGGTTTTGGCAAATTGGATTTATTTACTAACTTATTTCTTGGTTTAGGTATAACGGACTGCTTGGCTTTATCCTGCTTCTTGGGCGTATTTTCCAACCATTTGCAGACACGCATCTTTCCAAGATTGAAATTGTTGCTGGCAGGATTATGGAATAACCATTCGTACTTGGTTGGAAGATTGAGCTTGAAGCTGCGCTTGCTTCTGTGATGAGATGTAGGAAGCAAATTGCAGTGGCTAATGGTAATGCCATATTTCTTTTCGAAGAAATTTGAGATCCAATCAACATCAGCGTTTGGGGGGGCGCCTTTGATAAGAAGCGTAGTGACCAATTGATTCTTCGAAGCAAGCTTATCAAGTCTACGTTGCCATTCGGAAGGTGTCCAAGTTGAATTAAAATGACTGATAAGCTTCCGTGGGGCAGCGATTGAAGGAGCTGACATAGAAATATTTTCTGCTGTTAGGTTGGAAGAAACTTCGCAGGAATCAGTGGGTTGAACCGTCCGCAGATGACTTATATGTGGGGGTGAGTGTGAATCCACTTCAGGTTCCATTAATTCAGCCATGAGTGATGTATTGTAGGGAACATTCTGGTAAGGCTGCGGCAAGTTTTGTGTATCAACGATTTTGCTGTTTATTGTTGCGATGTGATGTTCAATATCGCATACGAGGGATCGAGTCGCGGTAAGTTCGTCGCCGACATCGTTCACTTTATCGAAGATAACTTCGAGCATGGGATCACAGTGTTTGGGAGAGAGTTGTTTGTGTGACGAGGACTGAAAATGAATGTCTATGTCGTCACGCAGGGAGTTTATCATCTCGCAGGTTTTTTGGTTGGAGATAACCTGCGCAGAACACATAGCTTTAATGTCAATCAACACTTTATCGAGGTGACGTAAGGGAGTTTCTTCATTCCTGGATCTCCCGGAGTCTAACTCGATAAGACCAGCAATTTGTTTGTCCATGTGCTTTACTTTTGATTTTATTACATCGGCTGAGTTCTGCACCGAGTTACGTAACTCTTCAACACTTTTAACACTGTTTTCTATTACCGAAATTTTATCCGTAATCTTTTTGGCGAGTGCGTCCTGGTAGGAGTCATTTGAATCACTTAGGCATTTTATTGCCAAAAGTACGTGTGAAAGTGAGATACTCTTACACTCATCACAGAAGAAAAGTTGGTTATCGGAAAATTCTTTAATAAACACCGCGTTTCTTTTATTTAACCCGACACAAACGGCATGAAAGGCGTTCCCACAAATGCCCTTGCAAGCTACCCAGTCAGCATTGCTGTCATCGATTACACAATTGGCAATTCCGCAAGACATATTCAAATTGGTTGTGTAGGTCAGTGAGGGTATAGATATAGGTCGAGTTATTTTTTTTTATTTTTTTTTTTTGTACATAGGGGCTTTTATTTGCACTGAAATCTGCCAGTAGACAAAAAAAAATAATGAATTCGAGCACTGGGGGTTATTAACCGGAAAAAAGTCCACACACTCTTTCGAAGTGCTCTCGCCTTCGTGTTTTTGGTCATTCGCGCCACCCAGCGGCAGGATAACTTCTTCATATGCAGAATATTGCTCAAAATATGGCGTGTGCGCTCAGTACTAATCTTTGTGGTATCTGCTAGCTCGCGCACTTTCACTTTCCGGTCAGCCAACACCATTTCATGTATTTTTTTGACATTGTCCTCTGTAACCGCATCGGAGGGCCTGCCGCTACGGACTTGATCGGTAGTGGAGTTGCGGCCACCACGAAACTCTCGAAACCAATATTTGACGGTGTAATCTGACGGAGCATTAGCCCCATAATATTTATTCAACTTTTCTTTTGCTTCCTTCGCCGTTTTGCCTCTCAAAAAATAATGTTTTATGAGAGAACGAAAGTCGTTTTTGTCCATACTCAACATGATGCCAAACACGTCAACAAAAATCAGCTGTCAAAACAAAACTAAAGACAGTATCGCACTGAAATTTGGCATGTCTGCCTAAATATGAACGGACTTCAAGGCACCATAACCTTTTTTGCAGTAGCTGCGTATTCTGGCGGTCAAGGATGTCACTTTTCACTCCATCTAGTATATAAGGCCGCACTGATAGTGAGTTCAGCTTCATTTTCATTATTTTTCGTCCCAATGATCTACTCCACAAATTGATTTAATTTTTCTCATTTTTGTGCATTTTCCGCCCGAGGCGCCGTAGCAACAATGCAACAACCATTGGTCCTCACTACTGACTGTATCGCAGTCCATTCCCTTCCTATGTTAGACATTCAGCAATATGCAGATGGGCTTGCCAGTGTTACGACACCAAAAGGATTTATTTTACTGTTTTGTACATCTTTAGCTTCGAATAGTGGGCTAGCACGTGATCTTCTAATGGATGTAGAGTTCCGCCTTCTTCCTTCAGACCGCTTTGCCAATCACCCGTTTGCATTGACCGATTTGTACTTCTTTTAATTTGTTATCCTCAGGTAGTTGTGGAGTCCTCAAAATACAATCGTAACTTTCCTTAACTTTTCGTCATCCAAATGCATCGACTTACGTAGCACCCGCAACCGTGCCGACATGATGCTGAAAACATTTCCGAAAATACGACGAGGATGATTTAAATCGACAATTGCATAAGTGCTTACGGTTTTAAGAGGTTCGGCGGCAAACCGAATGCTGGGACAGACAGACAGTGCTTTAGGTGCTGACAGACACAGCTGATTAGTGTGCACCGCACGTGCTGTGGTTGAACACACCACACCACACCACATACAATAGAAGATGTTGCCAGCATTGAGTTCTTTCTTCATTCCATCCACTGACCCGCTTCCAGTTTTTGGAATTGCCACAACTCGTTGAACTTGCTGGCAACGGCTTCCGAAGCATATTCGTTTCTTCCTTTAGATATCTGGAGTCAGCAAAGCTAGGAGATTGTTCAATTAATTAGAATCCATGCACGAAAAATTACGATACAATTCTGGCTCCTGAGCTCACAATTCAACGAGCAATTTCCTAGACCACCAAGTCCTTTTTCCAAATAAAACGGCATTTGTGTGGGAATTCGCTTTTATACTCACTACTTGCCAATGCATACATAAGACTTCTAATGAAATTGTCAGAAATCTGGACAAAATCTCACAGCTTGCCGTGGGAAGGTAATTACATTTTGTAGGAGGAATATCAGACGACCGTCCAAATACAGCTTTGGGTCTATTTATGTAAGCACTTCAAATTGCTGTACCTTTAATTTAAAATATTTCATTAGTCACATGATTTTATTGGCCTTCTTAAAGGATCTGATGGCTGCTGTAGTGGGTATCTTTCCAAACTCATTACTTCCACACTCTAACAAAGCATTTACGACCATACTTAGGATAAGTATGCAATTTCATTTTAATATTGCCTCTCCTCTTAATCAGATTAGGAGTGAAAGTATAATTTAAATAAAAAGGACGACTTCGTTGAGTTGAATTTTTCTCGTAAAACTGAACTGGTATTTAATCAATGGTCAGGGTTATATGTATGCGTGTTGTTTCGTTTTATGGTGAACACGAGCTCGTATAATTAATTTTCAGGACATTCAACGACGTATGGAGAAATGTAATTGCCCATAAACTACAATAGCTTAGGGACAGACTGCTAATCCTAGATGTACTTAAATATACTTCAATATACTCCCAAGGAGGGTAGAAAGCTAGTTTTTATATAAACAAGGTAATGCGCTTGCATTGCTTTCTTCTACTTTTCGAAGTAGTGTGAAACTGGCAAGCCAGCACATAGGGCATTTTTTCACAATACGCACTCCCTGCCGACATTGACAGCATTATCAGAACGCAGCGAGCTGCCACTGGTGCCAGTATTGACAGGCTAAAATTGATAAAGTTGTGAATGAGCATAAGGTCCGATATTGTACGAGGGTTGGCTGAAAAGGTTTCCACCATGATACAAGACATTTTTTCTCAAAATTTTTTTTATTTTTCTACATAGTGTCCTTGAAACTCTACACACTTCTCCCAGCGAAGCTCCCATCTCTCTAACCCGTCCAAATAGTACTTGGCGTTTTTCTCTGCAAAATAATTGTTCACGAAGGTGATTGCCTCCTCATTTGACGAAAATCTCTGTCCTCCGAGCGCAGTTTTTAGATGAGGGAACAAAAAGAAGCCGCTTGGGGCTAGATCTGGTGAATAAGGCGGATGGTCGAGCAGTTCACGCTGAGGTGTGAGGTGACAACGCGCCGTTGTCTTGGTGAAACAGGATTTTCTTTTTCTGCAAATGTGGCCGTTTTTCCGCAATTTCTGCCTTCAGCTTGGCAAGTAATGATGCGTAGTATGCTCCTATGATGGTTTTTCCTTTCTGAAGATAATCGATTAAGATAACACCTTTCCCATCCCAAATAACAGTCGCCATCACTTTCCCAGCCGAAAAAACTGTTTTTGCTTTTTTTTGGAGCCGGCTCGCCCTTTGCAGTCCACTGTTTTGACTGAATTTTTGTTTCGAGCGTATCATGGTGGATCCAAGTTTCATCTACAGTAATTAATCAGCTCCAAAACTCGGATTTATTGCGCCTAAACTGCGCCAACAGAACGTTGGAAATGTTCATTCGAACACGTTTTTGGTCTAACGTAAGTAAACGCGGCACCCAAGGCGCGGACAGCTTTCTCGTGCCTAAATCTTGATTTAATATGTAACAAACACGTTCTTTGGACTTCTTCATAACCTCTACTATCTCTCTCACTTTAATTCGGCGGTCGTCTAACACCATTTGGTGAACTTTAGCAATGTTATCGTCAGCGGTTCAGTTTTTGGACGTCCCGAACGCTCATCATCTCCCAAGCTCTTACGGCCACATTTAAATTCAGCTGCCCAAAATTTCACTATGTTAAATGATGGTGCAGAGTCGCCATACACAGAGTCAAACTCATTTTTGATTTGCCTTTCAAAAACAAGAATTTAGTAACAGCTCGATACTCAATTTTTTCCATTTCACAAA
Organism: Volucella zonaria; assembly: GCA_963966105.1. Taxonomy (NCBI): domain Eukaryota; kingdom Metazoa; phylum Arthropoda; class Insecta; order Diptera; family Syrphidae; genus Volucella; species Volucella zonaria. Next base: position 171,692,648 of record OZ014532.1, on the reverse strand, counting down.
AACCACTCACATCGACTTACTCAAACGACTGTCAACTAAAAATTGCTCATCCAAAATGACTGAAACTTCGGTAAGTAACTGTCAAAAGATGCACAACTAGCATTCACTAGCTTTTATTGACGAGTGCAGCTATCTTTACGTTGCAGAAACTTTTCAGACAACACTCGTAGTAGCACGGATTCAACGTTGGAACGGAACAGTCGTAGCTTGGTGTTTAAGCTAATTGTAAAAAAGCCAAACTGTGGATAGCATCCCAAACGCAGATTTTACTCTCTCAACCGTCTGTCCAGCAAAACGTATATAAGTTGATGAGTTTGGTCTTAGGCTGATCATTTTTGATTTTGCCGAGTTAATTTTCAGCCCAACGACGTTTGCTTCCCGCTCCACATTTGTTGTCATTTGGTGAAGTTCCATTATTCTGTGAGACAGAAGGCATACATCGTCGCCTTCCTCCTGTTAACAAGGCCGCATTCAGCACATCGCTAATCACCAATAGAAACAGTATTGGTGCAAATATGCAGCCTTGCCTAACCCCGCTTTGGACTTCGAATTCCTCAGACAGTCTTCCTCTGTGTAAGACGTGTCATGTGGACCCATCATATGTAGCCTTGATCATTGCTATTAATTTATCAGGAATGCCTCTCTTTTGCAAGGCACGCCAGATAAATTCCCAATCGACACTATCAAACGCCTTTTCAAAATCGATGAACAGCAGGTGAAGTGGTGATCGGTACTCAACACACTGCTCGATTAAGATCCGCAAGGTGTTGATGTGGTCGACACAGGAGGATCCAGAGCGGAAACCTGCTTGTTCGGCGTCGAGTGTGTCTTCGAGGTGTTCTTTGATTCCCTTCAGGATGATTTTAGCTATTATCTTGGCCACAACAGGCAGCACGCAGATACCTCTTCAGTTTTCGCACTGCATTAGATTGCCTTTTTTAGGAAGCTTGACGACCATTCCCTTCTCCACTCGTCCGGAAATCTCTCGGCTTCCCATGTTCTCCCGACAAGTGGGAACAGTGGCTCCACTGATGCCGTTGGCGCAACTAGAAACAGCTTCGCAGGTATGCCGTCAAGTCCTAAAGCCTTATTGGTTTTCAGTGCTTTGATAGCGGCAATAATCTCTTCCTTACTGGGGGTTGTGGTTCGAATTCGGGAATTTCTTTCTGCGAACACTTCAGTCTGACTTGGGTGCATATTGCTGGCGAATACTCGGTTTAAAACCGAAGCGAAGAAAATGCTCCCTCCATCCAATATTAGCAACGAACCGTCTAAGCTTTTCACTGGGTGTTGAGTAGAGCTTCGGCCACCTATAAGCTCTTTGGTGGTTCTGTAAACGGTTCTGCTGCCGCACCTCGCTGCTGCTTCTTCCACTTGCGTGGCCAGCGCATTGATGTAATTGCGCTTGTCACTTCTCACGCTATATGGACTCTAGGTTGATCCTCCCTGCTGCTAGAGCTGCTGCAATTCGAGCTCTTAGTTGTTTTCGTTCGTTGATCCTTCTCCAGGTATCCTCGGAAAGTCACGTCCTAGGGCTTCCCTGCGTTCGACCGATAATCCTTTCAGCACCTGATGTGAAAACAGTTTTCACAGCACACCAATGGCCTTGGATGGTGGCGGGCAGTGGGCTGCTGATTGTTTCCACCCCTCGTAAGAGATGGTCCCTTAGTTCTTGGCGCACTGTGGGAACTCTCAGTCGGTGTACGTTGAACCTAGGTATTCTTGTGTTGTTAGATCTTCGAACAGCAGCAGTGCGTGATTGGGCAGTAGCTATAAACAAGGTGATCTCGTACCAACCCCATGTCCGCACCTCGTCTGTTTCTGACATCTAGCTGACTACTTCTAAAACAGCGTCTGATAGCAGAATGGTCGATTTGGTTTGAGGTTGCTTGCTTGTCAGTTAACACCCAACTGATTTTATGGCAGGCCTTGTGCTCAAACATGGTGCCACCTATGACAAGACGATTTGCGTTGCAAAAGTCAACAAATCTTTCGCCGTTGTGATTGCGGTTGTCTAATCCGTGCCGTCCCATAACATGTTTGATCCCTTCGTTGTCGCTGCCTACCTTGGCATTAAGGTCCCCCATCACAATGATAATGTCGCCGTTGGGTGTTGCATTATAAACAGCTCCCAACTGGTTGTAGAAGGTCGCCTTTTCTTCCTCAGACGAACCATCCGTGGGGGCGTAACACTGTATATGTAATGGTGATGCGACGAATTCACGTCCGGAATCTGGCCGTTAAAATCCTATCACCATGCGGCTGCCAGGAGATTAGGTCTCTGCGTGCTGTAGATGTTAACAGCAGTCTAGCTCCATATCTACAGGGGCTTCCGGTTGGTCTTCCGTAGTAGAGTAATACAGTGTTACGCGTTGGTGATTGGTACTCACCCGTATCTAACCATCTTATCTCGCTTACTCCCAATATGTCCAGCTTATATCGCATAAACTCATGCTCTAATTGAAGGGATCTGGCGTTCTGAGGTCCTTCACTCTGAGAGTCAAGGAGCGTCTTCACATTCCAGAAACCAATCTCAACCCGGGTACGATAGCCAATGGTCGTCAACGTATTATCAGTCCTTATCCGAGGCATAAAGTCGGTTTTCCTAGCGGGCTGGTTTCGGTAACGCGGATTGCTGGCCCAGGTTACCTAGTCTAAGCATAAGATCCTAGACAATCTCGCACTTGCAATTTTGGCCTACCTGTATAAGGACTTATACACGTAGTTTCCCGGGAACCAATTCCATGAGGTAAAGCAAGCACTACATTACGAACTTGACTGTTGCGCTACTGGTCCAATCCATGTTTTGAACAGTCAGTAGTTTCTCTATCAATCGCCATGCAAGCCCTCAATGTGCAGATCTGAGTGCCGTAGACATTTTTTGGAGGGTTGTCAACATTAAGCTCCGAATGCATTGAACAAACTTACAATTAATAAAGGATTTCTTATGCTGGCTGTTGATGCAATGGCCGTTTCGGTACTGTGAATTCGTCTTACAAACGTCCTCTTTCTGCGGGTAAGTAAATTCTGAATGAACATTATAATGTTGCAATTTTCCACTGCTCAACACTCGTGCTTATAAGTTTGGCGGGTCAATTAAGTGCGGCCGAGACCAGCACCTGGTGTTTATCATGAGGAGGTAGAATATGCATAATTCCCTCGTCTATGTACGATATATACTGCAACGAGATAGCAGTCTGACCCAATCTTAGGCATCTATATCCGCTGCAGCCTGAGTAATTTGATTTCAATCCATCGTAAAGCCGATAAGCATAACCTATGTTCGTTTTGAGGCATGATGTTGTGAAGTCTGTTCTTGCCGGATGTCCACCTAAAGATGGCGGCTATCCCCACCTTTGCGCCTTTCCTCAGGGTTAGAACTAAAGACTCTTTGGGCCGGAGCCGTGACGGCTACATATCCCAGGCAGTACAGTTTGTGGTCGAATCACCTTCTCCATTCGGAAATTACGAGCAGTATCTATCTCTCATAAAGGTTAAGTGCTTCTTCATCCGTTTTCGATAAGGTCCAAGACTTATAGAACTTTCATAGAGCAGGACCGGTATGAAGTCCTGGTATAAAGTTAGTTCGGAATTTCAATGGGGGCTTTGTTATGCATTTATTACCGCCCTTGAATCATGCTGTCATATGCGGGTTGGAATTCTATATCTGCCGTAGTGTGAATATTGGATGGAGCACTTTTTTAGGCACAAATTACGCTGATATGGACCAAAAAAATTTTTCGTGAATGTTTTCAGACGCTCCTATCACAGAAAAAAATTTATAGACGAAGTTTTGAAAGCTTACTCCTATATAAATCCAATTGGGCAAAACCCACCTCCTCTTCCCACAACAAACCCAGCTCCAATTGGAGTTTTAAAACAACTATTTTTCCTAATTTTAAGCCTCCCACCCAAACTCCAACTCCCCCTATTCCACCTCAAATCAAGCCCCAACGTCAACGTGTCTCTTTCGACTTAACCCCTACAACTCAAACTACTGCCACTCAAACTCCCACCACTCAACCCCTAACTGGAGCTAAGTATCCTAATTTCATCAGTTCTCACATTTTAAACCCTATTTCAGAAAAACCAGCCGTTGCGACACCAAACTCATTAACCACTCCCTCTTCTATTGACCCCCTTTCGCCACCCACTGTTAAATTAACGCAGCAAACTAGCGATACCACCGAATGTCGCTATGCGCTCTCTAGGCTTAGAGATAAAAAGATATATGAGAATATACGTGTGCTACGAGGGTAAAACAAAAACAAGCGTCATGGTTTCTATCCAGCAGGAAGGCCTCCCTACCGACGTTACCAGTCTCAGGAAACTTTATATAAAGTATCACGAGATTTTCAATACGCCCCCCAAAAAGTTGCAGACGATCTTGCCGCTCTTCGCCACTATGTACACTCCAAAAGAGTCTCACACCTCCAATGCAGTCGCCTTCACCATGAGAAATTTTTTCGACCCTAAAAAGTCATTCAAAAACCTCCCTCTCACCTTCTATTACCAGAACGTAAGAGGACTCCGTTTTAAAACCCACGCTGTTTTCCGCCAATCTCATGCTCTCCCATTTGATATCTATGCTCCGACCGAAACTAATCTTATCCCCAACATAAAAAACCAGGAGTTATTCCCTCTTTCTTTCAATGTTTTTCGGGATGATGATCGCGCACCCCCCTTGATTGAATCCCCTTGTCGAGGTGTCCTACTGGCTGTTCACAACAGCTTGGGCTCCTCTCTAGTTGCAACTTCATCCTCTCCTAAGCTCGACTTTGTGTCGGTTAAAATAACACTCACTCGTAGATGCTTTTACGTTATGTGTTGTTACATTCTTCCGGCGCAACCTATCGAATCCTACCAACTTGCTATTGCAGCAATTGACAATTTGATCGACTTATCAGAATCGCTTGATGATATCATTATCTTCGGCGATTTTAATCTGCCTCAGCTGAAGTGGACTCCATCTGAAGACCTATCTTTTTTCATCGCTTCCAATCCCATTTCCACTGAGGAATGCCTATTATTAAATCGGCTAACAGACTCTAGTCTATGCCAAGTCAGTGGTGTTTCCAACTATATGGAAAGGCAATTAGACCTTATCTTCACAACTGATCTCATCAACTCCTCAATATCGTGTTATCCCCTATCTCTTTCAGCTATTGATAACCTTCATCCTCCACTTCTTCTCTCATTTTTCCACAACTCTCCCTTTCAGTCGCCTCCCCCCGCAGTTCTATTTTCTTACAATTTTCACAAAGCTAATTTCCGTAAAATCAATACCTATCTAAGCAGGGCTTCCTTCGAGTTTACCAATCTATCTCTGGTTGATGCCCTCTTCATTTTTTACAGAGAAATATTCAAATCCATCTCCCTTTATGTGCCTTACTCCCGCCATAAAACTTCTTCTACATCCCCTCCTTGGTATAATCGTAAACTTCGCTCTCTATGAAACAAAAGAAACAGGTTATGGGCGGTATTCCATTGAACTCTATAACTCTCTCTATCAGCGCTACCTGAATAGTGCGCAAACCAATCTCATAAATGACCCCAAGTCCTTTTTTCAATTTGTCGCTTTCGACTCCAAATCTTCAAGTGATCCTCCTACCATCGCCAACTTTTTTGCTACATTTTTCAAGCAATCATTTGCCAACAACTCCTTCGTACCAGATCCCTCTCACTTCAATGATCTACCAAATTTCTCTATTGGTTACTTTCTCACTCAAAATTTCGATCCTGCAGTTATTGAAGAAAAGTTACAAAATCTTAAGGATGAATTTGTACCTGGCCCAGACGGACGACCCGCCATGTTTCTTAAGAAATGCTCTTCCAACCTGTCTCTAGCCCTTTCCTACCTTTTTCGTCTATCGCTTAAACAGGGTGAATTTCCCCAGATTTGGAAGACCTCTTTTATAATTCCGATACACAAAAAGGGATCTAAGCATGAAGTTACCAATTATCGTCCCATTGCTAAGCTCTCTCATATACCCAAACTCTTTGAAAGCATTTTATACGGAGCCTTAAGCTTCAAATGCAAGCCTTTTATTTCACCCCGACAACATGGTTTTCTAAAAGGTAGATCAATTACAATAAATCTAGTTGAATTCGTGTATTTTGCTCTCTTAGCCTTAGAAAATGGCAAAGAAATCGATGTTATCGCAACTGATTTCACTAAAGCATTTGATAAGATATCTCATCAATTGATCCTCTTCAAATTGTCTGCCCTCGACTTTGAGCCTCTCTTATTAAAATGGATTTCTTCTTACCTGGTAAACCGATATTATAGTGTTCGGTTTAGATCCGCCCTTTCTGTTAAATTCCTGGCCTCATCTGGAGTTCCACAAGGCAGTCATCTTGGCCCTCTTCTCTTCATTCTTACTATTAACGATGCTGAGAGAGTCATTCAACACTCCTTCCTCTCCCTTTATGCTGACGACACAAAATTTTTTAAAACAATTTCATCTCCCCATGACTCTGCCCTTCTTCAAGAAGACCTTGATCGGTTTTCAATCTGGTGCCTCAAAAACTGCCTAGAACTTAATATAGCCAAATGTCGATCTATAACCTTCTCACGTAAATACAACCCGTCTCCCCCCCGACTTTATTTTCTCCATGGTCAACCAATTCCCCTGGTTCAGTCTTTCCAAGACCTTGGCATATTATTCGACAGTGAGCTTAATTTCCGTTCGCATATCGATAAGATGATCCTCAAAGCCAACTCATCACTTTTCCTTATTAAACGGTGGTCCAAGGAATTTTCCAACCCGTATGTAACCAGATCTCTCTATATTACCTTTGTTTGCCCCTGCTTGAGTATGCCAGTCAAGCTTGGTCCCCCTTTCACCGGGTTCATGTTTCCCGAATCGAGGGTATTCAACGTCGATTCCTCCGATTTGCCCTCCGTGGCCTGCCATGGAACGACCCTTTAATCTTACCTCCCTATCAGGACCGCATCAAATTTCTAAATATGAATTCGTTAGAAGAATGTAGGAATACTGCTGACGTTCTTTTCATTCATCGTTCTCTCTCAGATTCCATCGACTGTGCATCCATTTTGAACTCCATTTCCTTCAATACCAACCCCCGCAATCTTCGTTTACCTCGACTCTTCTATCTACCGGTCCACCGCACCTCTTATGGCTCCAATGAACCTATCTCCCGAATGCTCCGAAAGGTCAACTCAAACCTCTCCCTTTTTCATTTCCACCTGAGCACTCCTCGTCTCAAACAAGATCTCCTCCATCACTTCCTTGGTCACTAGCTCACGAACAGTGAATAAAGAATTATACAAATACCATATAGAACTCTTAAGTTCCAGTTTTGCTGTATTGCGTTGGCGTATGGACAGTGGATAAAAATGCCCTTAATTGCTTCGATAGAAACGATCTCAGGGTGATTGTCGGTCCAGTCTGCATGAATACAATTTATAGGCTATATAGTGACACTGATCTGGCCAGAAGGGAATGAGCACCACCTCTCCGGCCCGGAATATCTTCGTATAAATTCCAGAGGGACAACGCGCTAAAGGGAAACACTGAAGCGAAAAAGAACCACAGCGAACTTGTTGTGTGGGTCTGAAGACAATTAGTTCAATATCGCTGTAAACGGAGAAGGCTGTTGATTCATTTTTGATTTTTATCTGAAACCCAACAAAGGCTCAAAGAGTTCGTGCATTTGATTTTGTTTGTATCCTGTCACCCCTTAGCTACTACCATATTTTAGAAAGACTTAAAGTATGATCTTGATACTTCCATACTCCCATCCAATTATCACAATATGAATATGGGCATTAGGGGTGCACATATCTCGCTTGCAAAACAGATTATTGCCCTCGGCTTTTTCATGGCCATCCATTACTAAACCAAGTAGTCACAGTTCTGGTTTTAATGCATTAGACAAAATATCCATATAATATATGTATAAAAGAAGCGCCAGGATGCAGTCTAGGTACAAAGTCTTGAAACTCTAGTGCGAGTGGTATTAAAGAACATTTGCCTTCCTTAACTATATGTAAGGCTATCTACGTCGCCACTAGATATGAGATGACTGAGAGTACAACTTTTATATCTTCTGCATATACCATCGAGAGCGCCGAATATGGATGATATCACCGGCACCCCACGTTGGGCGCCATTGTAATAGTCGAAACTGGTTTTTCAGAGTCATAATAAGGGCTGAAGCAGTTTGCTTACCATCTAACTGAATCAAATCCCAGGTTAACATTGAATCGCCGCGACTAGAAGTTCAAGATCTACGAAAAGGCAGCCTGAAACCAACCTTATCAGAGAGCAATAAGTTCTCAAATCAACTCCGCTTCCATGGCTAAGCGACAAAAGATTGGCCACCACCATTAATCTGTTCAAATAATATCGACGCATGGTACCGTAATATTCTAAGCTCGAGTTCAAGGCGAGACACACTAATAATACTGAAGTTTATGTGGTTGAGAGAGAATCCGCTGTTGGAACCAGGGAGCCTCAACCAATAAAATTCTCCAGTTAATGTGGCAACTACCTCTAGTTGCCCACTCTAAGATCGTTGAGATCCGATTCAACTTGAGCGTCATATCTCCACAGGGAAGAATTGGAGAGCCTTAATATTTATTTGCTCTACATTCCCGAGTCATCTGGAGCGACTGATAGGCTTTTTTCCGTCCAAAGCCTGTCAACGTAAGCGGGACCAGAGACTTTTGCAACCAATGATGTTTTCATCTGCCTTGCCACCATGAAGAACTATGATGGTAAGAGTTGTATATGAAGTCTCCCTAATATCATCGCACTTTCTGAGGGGCAGTGATATCTACTTTACAGCGGTCTAGGACCCGAGCTAGGCATTTGGCTGTGCTTTCAAGATTTGAATATTCCATGTGCCGGAGACCTTTTTTGGAGGGTTGTAAGCTGCGAATACATTGAGCAAACTTATAATTAATAAAGGATCTCGTATTCTGGCTGTTGATGCAACGTACGCACTTTTTTTGCGGTTTAGTAATTCTGAATGTTGCCATACCATATTCTTCTGATCAACACTTGTGCTTATAAGTTTGGCTAGTCAATTCCGTCCGGTCGAGACCACCACCTGGTATTTATCATGAGAAGGAAGGATAAACCTAATTTGTACAACACCGATAAACCACTCGTCTATGTATGATATAAATATCATTTCTTGCCACCGTAAAGCCGATAAGCGTAACCTATGTTCGTTTTGAGGCATGATGTTGTGAACTCTGTACTTAGCGGATGTCCATCTAAAGGTGGCGGCTATTCCCACCTGCGCCTTTCCGCAGGTTTGGAACTGAAGACTCTTTGGACCGGAGCTGTGACGGCTACATATCCCAAGCAGTACAGTTCGTGGTCGAATCACCTTCACCATTCGGAAATCACGAGCAGTATCTTCCTCTCATAAAGGTTGAGTGCTTCTTCATCCGTTTTCGATAAGGTCCAAGACTTATAGAGCCTTCATAGAACAGGATCGCGATGATAAAGGTTTGGTATAAAGTCAGTTCGGTCTTTCAATGGGGGCTTTGTTATGCATTTATTACCGACCTTGAATTCAGTAAGTGTTTTGATTTTGAAGTCCTGGATTTTGTCCAAAATCTGTCATAGTGTGAATATTGGATGGAGCACTTTCTTGGGCACAAATTGCGCTAATATGGACCAAAAAGATTGTTGCTGAATGTTTTCAGACGTTCACATAACAGAAACAAATTTATAGACGAAGTTTTGGAGGCTTACTCCTATATATGTAGTTGGCAATGTCAAAAGGGTCTTTTTTCTTATGGATCGAACCAGTGATACTGAAATTCCAAACCCCGCGCATGCTTTCCTCTGACCATATCTTAAAAATGAATTGGTACCAGTTCGTCTACGTCCAATTATCTGCTCTCAAATACGTTTTTTTTTTCAGTTTCTTTCCGCCTATCATCTCATATCAATAAAGGAAGCTCTTCTGACTTCCAAATATTCACATTTTTAATTTTCTTTGAAACCTTCTACGCTAGCCCTTCTGTCAATTAGCATATCACTGCACTATCAGCACATCAAAGTTGAGTAAACCTTAGTGGACTTTCACTTCACATGTACCCAGTTATCAATATTCAAATGAGTATCCAGGGCTTCAAGTGTCACTCGACAAGATTTACATACCAATAAACCCCAGGAACCTGCAATAGGACATCCCCGAAAATTCAATTTCAACTAACCTTTCCATCAACAATCTGCAAAATATTCACCAAACAGCCCATACATACTCGTACGTCTATCCGACATTCTCTGTGTCACATGAGATATCCAAAGGACACCCAACAGTCTGACACTACAGTACCCTGTCATAGGCAGACTTGCAGCAAAAACTACTCCTCCTGCACGCATGTACAATAATTAAATTCATTTCACTTTTCCTCTACGAGTATTTCCCATTTACCTTCACCCAAAATTTTAGCAGGAATACCCTTGCATCCACCTATCCTATAGACAAGGTTTTATACATCCAACAGAACCGGAAAGGATCCAACAGAATGGCTAGTTGACTCTGGTCAAAGTGGTGTACAATTAGAATAATTAATTTAATCTGAATAACCCTACCACAATACTGCGGCCACTCTCTGCTAGAGATAATGGAGACTGAGGTAAATTAAGGACTTTGCTTCAACTGCAACTGGAACTGCATCGCAGATTCACTAATTCAATCATTCTGCCGCAAAATCTCATACACTGCTCTGCTATGCCCAAAATGTTCTTGTAGTATACCAAGGTAAGGAGTTCAAGGCTGTGCAATGCCTACACTTGTCCAACAAAAAACCTCTAGTCACGTCAGTTTCAGTTGAAAAAGAATACTTTCCATCGAATTTAAATTTGAAACAATAAAATCAGCAGATCCTTATTGGACTGGTTGTCGGTTTGACGTCGAAAATTTGTCATCCTGCGACAGATTTTCAGAAAAGTTCGAAAGTCCTTTTGACAGAGTGAACAACGAAAACGAGCAATTCATTGCCCGTTTTGGAAGGACTTTGTCAACCATTTGGAGGAGGAAATTGAGAAGAGAAGTTTATGTACAAAAGGTGTGTACCCACTAAGAATTGGTAGAATCAAGGACAATTGCGTACGAAATAAATTGCCAATGACCGTGGGCGTGTGGCAAAGTTTCTGCCTTTCGTCTTGAGGAAGTCCTTTTTCTAATTTCCAACGAAAGTTTATTGACGAAACGTGTACAACGGAATTTTGTTTACTTTTGGTTAAGTACAAGTATCTAAGTGGAAGTTGGATATTTTGTGGGATATCAATTGAAGCTCGTATTTTTACAATATTTACTCTTGGCTACGTGGATACGGTGTCTTTAATTTTATCGATTGCCTATCCTTTAGAAAATCCAACATGAAATATAGTCAGTTGGGTGGTTTTAGGAGAAATTGTGTTTGTGGTACTTCTGATGTTAAGGCGTAGGGAGTTCCAAGTTGAGGGACGTTTACGAGGAATTGTCCTTCGGATGTCAGATAGGAGTATCTTGTTTGGACCAACACAAAGGTTCTGCGTGACTTCACAAAAGTTAGTTTGTTATTCTCGTATTCTGGCTGACCACTTTGTATTACTTCGTATAGTAGAAAAAGCAAACGTAGCTTTTGTACATTTAAGATGGAGCAACAGCACGTTTTCTTGAAGTATGCAGAACGTGGTCATGGCGTTTAAAGGCTCAACCATAAACAACATTAGGTAACAAAAGCTAATGTCATAGCTGAACGGAATGCTTCCCTATATTTTGGAATACTTTTACCTGCATAGCTATCGGGCAATTCCATTTATTTTAACAAGAGGTATACATTAAGGAATCGTCCTTAATAGTACAGTGAGGAGAATGTTCAAGTTGAATTTACACATACGTAAATATAGGAAGAAAGTGAAGAAAATAAGGAACGAAGGATACTAATAATTTTGAGCATAAATATATTGTACAATTTCGAATGTTCATGTGCTGCTACCTGCGTAGCTGGTGAATATACCTGACAGCGTCATTGAAAGCTACTTGCAGTTTATGAAAAGAAAGCGAATCGAGGCTGCTGTATACCACGTATGCTGCGTATGATATTATAGGCATGGTGAGTGTTTACACAAGCCTTCTTCTACGTGTTTCAAGAGAAGTGGAACTGGCTGAGATCCACAATTTGTGGCAACCTCCATAAACCCGACCAATTACGACATTGATGTGATTGTACCAAGATAGATTTCGATTTATAGCAAAGCCGAGGCTTATTGCATTGTCAACTGCCTTCATTTTAGTGCGTGATAGTAAAATATCTGGCACAGAAGCCAGATGTAAAAGATGGGTATGACTTGGCATTTACTTGGGCTTAGTACCAGTTCATTAGTAATTGCCCATTGACCAAGATCCTCATTTAACTATGAAACAAGCTCTCCCAGGAACAAAGTTGCACATCATCAGCGTAGAGATGAATAGACACTTGATTGCAAATCGATGGTTAGTCATTAATGTACAGGCAGAACAGAATGGGCTCTAAGATTGAACCCTTAGGTCCACCCTGAACCAAGAATTTAAACTCAGATCATGCATCGCCTACAGCTATCCTTTACAACCTATCACTCAAAAAGCTTCCGATACGAACCAATCTCCCGTATGATTCGAAAGATCAACTCAAACCTCTCCGGTTTCAATTTCAACCTGAGCAGTCCCCGTCTCAAATAAGATCTCCTCCATCATTCCCTTGGTTCCTAGCTCTCAAGTCTTTCTATTAGTTTTTAGTCCTAGTTGTTAGGTTAGGCTCCTTCCAAAATTACTACTGCCTCGATATTTTCGATATACCAATATTAAAGAGACTACACAATGGACAAATAAATTAGTTGGTCACGCTTATGTTCTTCACACACTAGGAATCCTTCCAGAAACCTCGACTACACTATGGCCCAACATTGGTTTGAGAAAGACTGTATCCCCTCTAGATTCTCCTGGGAGAAAGATGCTTTCATGATGGTAGCGGTGTTGGTGGCTGTGTTTTCACAGATAAGATTAATCCAAGCCTGTCCTTCTGCCCTTCCAAATCACTATAGCGTGATTCAGGCGGAAATTTTGGCGATTAATGAAGTCATATCCACTTTGAAGAAAAACGTGATATCTGCAAGGCATATCCGCCGCTATCAAGTCCCTGGACTCAGTCTCACAAAATTGTAAAACCCCCCTTAACTGCCGATCATCTCTTAGGGAAATGGCAGAGCAGTTCAACTTGAACCTACCGGAAAAAGGTAGCGTCGATATGCAATTATCAATTCCTACCCAATGATCAAGCCGGATGCTAATAAAAGAACAAACCTTAGGTAGACTGTTGGGTCAACACATATATCCACCCAACCAATCTGGCCAATACTGAATATGGATCGCTTTAAGAGTTTGATCCTTAAAAATAGGAAACATCTGACCGCTGTGAGGTGTTATCACCGGACACTGTCTTATAGGCAAGCATGCATTTTTACAAATGACTTCAGCAGAAGCTGTATGGACAACGAGGAAGAGGTAACAATCCTCCACAGTATATACCCAAAGTAGGCAACTTCACTTAGGAGTTTTCTTCTACAACGACTCAAACGATCTAAGCAATATAGGCGTTAGCAGTCTCCCACGCTTCAAAGAGGGAATCGACTAGATTTGTCGCGAGCTGATAACTATGTATTGGTTGAGAGGGGCGAACATAGCAACAGAGGATATCAAGTTTGTGTTTGAAGGGAGTAACTTTAAAACAAATGAAGTCGAAATCAGCAGTAGGTGACTTTTTGACGAGCTCAGGGTTCAATCGAACTTTGATTGTCAGAAGGACACCTCTTTTTATAGAATCGTCAGCCTTGGTCCACTCAGAACTGTAAAGCAATGTAATTAACTGAACACTGAAATTATATGAGCTGTCAGGGCCTTAAAGGAACACACGACAGTCGGGATAAATGGCTTTCCAGCGGTTCCATTCCAAGATACACCCAACATTTTAGGGGAACGCATACATGCAATAATTAGGAAAGCGGAGGCCTTTCTGATGGAAAAAGGAATATGGAAACCTGACAGAATGTGAGATGGGAAGGAATATGCGTGCTTCCAGCAGTAGCCAGGTACACCTGAAAAACTCGTCGCTATAATTAAAGTTATCTGTGAAATATGTCATGCAATAGAATCCACTTGCACTATCAGTCAGATGAGTGGCCCGCACACGGCAAACATGGAGAGAACAATTGAACCGGCGCTAGGCTGGAAGGAACTTAAGTGCCTTGTAGAACTCAGAACTGTTGGCTGAGGCTTAAGTTCACTCCGGACTATAGCGCCACCCAAAGAAATGAAGAAGAAGGTGTTTTGCGAAAGAGCTAGAGACTGGCCGCTATCTTGACAGAAAACGGCTGCTCACTCCTAAAGTTGCATAGATAGTTTGACCGTTGATCCATCCTTCACATAGATTGAACCTCACTATTTCAGTAGAACCCAAGTTCAATATTTGCAAAATAGCTGCCTGAAATCACCGACATTATCTCTCCCTTTACGAAGCAAAGACACAAAACCAGTGCTGACATACCTACTAATGATCTTTTTCAAGTTCTCTGTTTTCTGCTTAAAATACTCCAATTTGATTGACTCTAAACCCTCATTTACTATCCGATTATCGCTACCTAACTATTTACGTAACTCAACTCAAATTCGAAACAGTGAAATAACAACCCAATTGAATTAAAAATGTACGAGTATCTATCCCTTAGAAACTAAGCCCGATGCCAGCCACTTTTTTTTTTTTTTGTTCAAATCCCAATAAAGAATAAGGACTGGCTTGTTATGTGTCACTTTACCCTAGCCATAGAATCGCAATTTGTTTTCCTTTCTAAACAGGAAAAAGGGCACATAAGATACGAGTACACGAACTATCTACTCTCGTATAAATTCCATGCGGACATAGCGCTAGGTGTTTCCACCTTAATGTAAGCCCATGAAACCGTAAGGGTAAATATTTGCATAGCACTTTCATGCGACGACGATAAATACTGTTTACGGCAAGTTTGTAGCTTTTAAGTGAAGTGTCGGTTGTGGCAGTTTGCCTTTAACGCTACCGTTAGTCTCATAGAGGTACTTTAAAAGTTTGTTTGGTTTTGACTTTTAAACTCTGATTTTGTGCGGAATTAGGAGCAGGGATTTGCCCTTAAATTTCGGATTTATGGACACTTGTGTAAACTGTTTACGAATGTGAATATTTGTATTTTTTCGAGCGGTGCTATGTACGAGTATTTGATTTAAGTGTTCCCGCTGCCATAAAATGGGTACAAAGTTGATCTTGTGAAGTTAAAAAGGATGAAATAAAGATTTGACGGACTATCCAATGAATATTAGGACGAGCATTTCATTCTTTATTCATGTCGCCGGGATGTTGCATGCAAAATCTCAGTTCCAACCGCTTTTTGTAGGAGATAGCAACGAAAATTTGTCCGTTCAATGTGCGGATTATCGGGCGCTAAAGGGCTTTTTATTACCCTTGCACACAGCGTGGGTAAAGCAAAATTTGAGAGGAATAAAATAGAGATACCGTTGTACGTTGGTTTTTAATGTTTGAAAATTAAAATGACCAGGAAATAAAGAGCTCTGTAGGGCATTCCATAAGGGATTTGTGCGCCTTATGAAAGTATCACGATTTTTCAATGTTCGTCCGAAAGTGGGTTTGAGGGTAGACTGACGAGCTATGAGGCATTCATAGCTAGTCGAGTGTTACTTAAAGACCACTCTAGACAGACAAGGCAGAGGAATTCCCGGAATGCCATCGTCCGATGATGTGATGTCACGTTAAGCGGCATTCCTAATATTACAATTGGTCAATGGAATGAAGAATCTACAAGCAAAAGCCATCGCGGAGATACCCCTAAGTTTATCCTGTAATTCTGGCAAAGGGCGTTGAAAACAACGATGACCAAGCGAGACTCTGTGTTTTACAGGCAAGCAAGCACAGTGATGAAGATGAATCGATGGACACACTCTGTCGCTGTACTCATATTGCTCTATGCGGAATGTTACCCTCTATAAATATGACGGAATCTTCTCTGGCGTTCTTCTACAAGAGCGTTCCGAGACTCTGTCCAAAGCAAAATCAGTTCTAGAATTCGTTTTCTCCTTATCGATTAAGAAACGTGAACTCGCTTTACAACGCTGGTTGGACTTGGAAGTAGCCACAGTTCTGCATGGATTAGTTCGAACCCGAGTCGAGTTAACCATCTATGATGAGTGTCATCTAATGTTTTTGGTGCGATCGAATGCGATTAAAGTGGCAAGGAATAGATAAGGAAGGACCGTATAAAATTTTTGTTTACTTTCATAACTAATTTATGCAAAATCTTCTTTTGATTTTACCAACCTATCTTTATTGAAATATTTTATTCTATTTCTCTTTACGTCCCCTTTTCTCGGCATAAAACATCATCTACTTCCCCTCCCTGTTATAACAGAAGACTTCGCACTTTACGAAATATATGAAACAAGTTTTTCTTCGCACCATTTCTTACTCTGACTACTCTAACTATCTTAGAACCTACGCCCAATTCACCCAGCTCTATAATTGTCTCTATCAACGCTTTCTCGACACAACGCAGACCAATCTTATCAATGATCCTAAGACTCGTCCACTACAAAAGGAAATCAGACGGTTATCCCCTCTCTCTCCCGTTCGATAATATATCATCGGCCGACCCACATACTATTGCCAACTATTTTGCAAACTTTTTGAAACAATCATTTGCTGACAACTTCTTCGTACCCGACCCCATATATTTCAAGTACCTCTCCAATTTCTCCACTGGCATCTTTCACACTCAATCTTTTGATCCTACCCTTATCATAGAAAAGTTACAAAATCTCAATGATGAATTGTGTACCCGTCCAAGACAGGCTCCCAGCAATTTTTCTCAAAAAATGTGAGTCCAATTTTTCGTGCGCGAGTTACGAAGGCCTAGTAACAACGCTGCTATCAACGCTGAGTGCATATGCGAATCGTCATCATTGTCTCCACCACCTAGCAACAGCAGCAAAACAGTTATAAACAACGCTAAGAAGGAATTCTGTACAACAGCATAGTAACGGAAGCCATCGCTCTGGATAATCAACAAGCGTGGGATATTACTGTTACAACGCTTCTCTCACTTTGCAGATTTTAAGTCTGAATATGGTAGCTTGGGACTAGAAGAAACCATGTTCAGTTTACGATCAATCACCAATCAATAAAGGTCATTGTACAAAGTATATTTTGCATTTTAATTTTAAAGGTCTGCCGTGTGTAGTTAACTGGCGCAGTCGGTAGGATAGTGTAGCATCAGTGAAAAAATAGTAACTGCAAGTGCCTACACTAGTGAATTTTAATACTTTGGTTTGGTAAAGAACCTACCTACACATAAAATACAAAGTGCAGACGGAACTATCAAAAGTGCAGCAAGTCATCGAGTTCATGAAGGCTGATCGTTGAGCTGATCATCGGAGCAGAGATTACTGGAGGAAATTTTTTGAAGGGTGAGTCCAGCTTTGTGCGTATATATTTATCAGTGCTCCCTAATGCCTTATTCGTATACCAGAAAAAAAATTAAAGCTAGTTGCTCCTTTATTAATACCTGTTGGCGAAAGCCAAAAGTTTGTTTAGGGAAATTTGTAGAAAGTGGTTTGAAAATTGCGGACTTTAGCTTTGATCACGCCGCGAACTACAATTTGAAGTCAAACGATAATTCAATTACTACAAAAAACAAACGTTTTGTTAAGAACTTGTGTTTAGAAGGTAACAATTCAAAAACTGCTAATCCTGAAATGAATTTGAATAGTGTAAATAACGTTAATACACCAACTGTTGCCATGGACGCATTTAACTGCCTTAGAATTCCGGACGCAGTTAAGGATCTTCCAAGTTTCGATGGCAACCCACGGTCCATATATGATTTCATTTCCAATGTTGAGGAAATTTTAACACTTATACCTCAAATTAACGGTACTGTTTACCAGACAATAATTATCAGAGCGATACGGAATAAAGTTATAGGACCAGCAAACAATGTGCTTAATATGTACGGTACTTCCATCGATTGGCAGGAAATAAAACATAACCTTATCGTTCATTATTCAGATAAGCGCAATGAGACTAGTCTCATTCGCGATTTGCAGCAGCCTAGGCAAAACCATTTGACTGTAGAGGGTTTTTATTCAAAAATAATAGATATTTTATCGGCAATGACTAACCATATAAAGGTTCACGAAAATGACGCAAATGTAATCAAAGCTAAACTGTCGCTCTATCAAGAAATGTGTCTAAATACCTTTCTTTCTGGTCTTAAAGGACCAGGATCTACAGTTAGGGCAATGAGACCAAACAAATTAACAGATGCTTTGAATTATTGTCTTCAGGAACAAAATTGTCATTATTTCCAAAACCCTCAGCACTTACAGCAAATGGATAGGGGTAATCGAAATAAGCCAATGCAATCGGCTATTAGTCAGACTCTTCCAAGACCACCCTTCAGAAATCTACAACAATACAATAGACAACCTCACCTGAATTCTCAAAACTTTTCGAACATTCCATCTACCTCATATATACAAACTAATACTAACCATCAACGTTTTCCAGTTGAATACAATAGCAATAACTTAAGCTTAGGCCCCACACAATTCCCTCCACCAGAGCCTATGGACACTTTTAGTGGCAAAACTCGTAGAAGTTCTCAGAATTCCAACAGAACAAGCAATAACTCACACATTTGCAAACACAAACAATTACATAACATTGAAGGTACTAACTCAAGCAACATAAGAAAAAATAACTTCTATAAATTTGAAAATACAAACACTTCACCCGAAGAACAAAACTATTTCCAAAGCCTTGATATGCCAGGTCCTTCTAAATGACAATCTTATAGTGAAATAAACGAGACAAATTTTCCGTTACAAAGCCTCGGACAAGGAAAAGGTTACTTAGACATAAACAATTACAGCTCTTCTTTACTCCCATACATAACTATCCAAAGCATCAAAAACAAAACCCTCAAATTTCTTATAGATACAGGTAGTAACGAATCTTTTATTAGTCCGCAAATAGTAAGTGCCAAAGAAATACAAATTGTAGAACCCATTGAGATAAGAACAATCTTTGATAAGCATTTTATCAACAAAAAGGTTGATTTTAACGGTTTGAGAGAATTGAATACCAATAAAGTATTGTCATTCTTCGTATTTAAGTTCCACAATTATTTTGATGGACTTATTGGCATTGAGATGATGAAGAATCTAGGTATAAGAATAGACCTTAAAAACTCATTTCTAGAAACTGAAGATGCTAAAATCGCTCTTAGTTACAAACCAAATGTAATGTCGAATACTTATAATATTCCGGCTCTTCATAAAATACTCGTAATTAGTTATCTTCCTGTGAATGTAGGGGATGGTAATATTTATATAAAACCAACATTGATTTTACAATACCCAGATTTTTCAAAAATGTTCAACCTTACTACAGAAGCTAGTAATGTCGCAATAGGTGCAATACTTTCTCAAGGACCAATTGGATCGGATAAGCCTACTTGCTATGCACGTAGAACTTTATCCAAATCCGAACAAAATTACAGCACGATCGAGAAGGAGCTTTTGGCCATCGTCTTTGCCACTAAATATTTCCGGCCTTATCTTTTTGGCCGAAGATTTCAGATCATTACTGATCACAAACCCTTGACTTGGCTTTTTTCATTAAAGGAGCCGAATTCAAAGCTTATACGTTGGAAACTCAAGCTTGAAGAGTTTGATTATTTTATAACGTATAAGAAAGGGAAGCAAAATGCCAACGCTAATGCGTTATCTCGTATCGAGATTAACACTTCAGAAACAAATAAAACCAGTGCAGAGATTAAAAACCTAGACATTTTATCTATTCAAAATAATATTGATGAACGAGATAATATATCCACAATCCATTCAGGGCAAGAGAATATTGACGATGGTATTCCAATATCTGAGCGCCCTATAAATGAGTTCTCTTCTCAAATTATCCTTAAAATAAACGACAGTAGATCTAAGCCAAGCGTGAAGTTTGAAATTTTGTTTAAAAGGAAGAAAAGGATCAGAATAGAATTAAATGGGATTAATAGGGAAAACTCTATAATTGGTATTCTTAAAGATTACTTGACTCCTAACAGACTTACAGGTATTTTGAAGGACGACTCAACTTTTAAAATCATTCAAGCGGTTTATTCCAAATACTTTCAGGATAGTCGTTTTAAAATTGTTAGATGTAATACCTTTTTAAAAGACGTAACAGAACATGATGCGCAGGAGAATTTGATTCGCGACTTCCATATAACCTCAAATCATAGAGATATAAATGAAAACTTTGAGCATTTAAAAAGAAATTTCTACTTTCCTAATATGAAATATTTTATAAAAACTGCTAAATATGCCAGAAATATAAATATGATCGTCAAGGAGAGCGGTTAAAATACGAGCTCACTGAAACACCATCTAAGCCATTAGAAATTCTTCATTTAAACATATTTTCAATTCATAAAGAAAACTTCTTACCGATTATCGACAAATTTAGCAGATTTTCCAGTGTCTATTTATTAACGAGTAGAAATAGTATTAACTTAATTAGGTCCTTAAAACATTTTTTTTTCACACCATGGGGATCCTCAAAAGATTATAACTGACAATGGTAGCGAATTCATATCTACTTTATTTAAAGACTTCCTTAAAATATATAATATACATTTACACACTATTTGTGCAAAAAGTTCTATAGGCAACTCACCAGTCGAGAGATTCCATTCGACTCTGACAGAAATTATTCGGATCATTGAATCACAAAATACTGACAAACCTATAAGCGAAATCGTTGATGAAGCCGTTACAACTTACAATAACTCAATTCACTCTGCCACAAGGCTAGCTCCTTTTGAACTCTTAAAGGGACACATTACAATCCATAGATAGCAATAGTAAAACAGAACAGGAATATATTCAACAACATATTAAGGAATATGATGCTTTAGCTAAAATTGTTTATAAGAGAAATTTAAAAACCAAACAAAAACTTATAAATAAGATCAACGAAACCCGCAAGGATCCACCCATTTTTAGGACAAATGAGAAAATATTTGAGCTGGATGACAGGAGGAATAAATTAGCACCTACGAGGGGCGTTCAAGATATTCTCGGTATCGGGGTGAAGCTGTGGTTGCATATATAAATTGACTTATTTATCAAGTAATACTATTATTTTAGTGCATTCGTGTAAAATTTCATATAAATGTGATTATTAATTCGCGTTTTATCTCTAGTTAAACAGAATCATAATGGCAACTGAGGCGATCATGGTGAAAATTGAGCATCGCGCTGTAATTAAATTTCTCACTAAGCAAGGAAAAAGTCAAAAACTATTCATGAAGAGATAGTGGCTGTTTACCAGGGTTCCGCACCTTCATTATCAACTGTGCAAAAGTGGTCAAGTGAGTTCAAGAGAGGCAGAGAGAGCATTAAGGACGACCCCCGCTCCGGCGCCCCGGCTACTGCTTGTACGGGAGAAAGCATCAAAGAAGTCGAAAAACTTGTTCTTGAGGATGCCCGAATAAAGGTGAAAATGATGGCAGAGATCACCAAGCTTTCAATTGGTACCATTCACACCATTCTTCATGACTATCTTAACCTTTCAAAGGTCAGTGCAAGGTGGGTGCCACGAATGCTCACAGCGCCTCAGATAAAAAGTGAGAATCGCATGCTGTAGAGAGCTTTTGGAGATGTGTAGTGAGAACGCGGACGGTGTTATGGATCGAATTGTTACTGGGGACGAAACACGGGTCCACCACTATGACCCTGAAAGCAAACAAGAGTCCATGCAGTGGCATAAAAAAGGAACAAACCCCCCGAAGAAGTTCAAAGTCACTCCGTCTGCCCGAAAGCTCATGGCCACAGTTTTTTGGGACTCAAAGGGAATCTTGCTCATTGAGTACAAAAAAAAAGGTGAAACCATCAACGCCACATCCTACGCTTCCACTTTGCATAATTTGCGGGAGGAAATTAAAAAGAAAAGACGGGGTAAACTCGCAGCGGGTGTGTTGCTTCTTCATGACAACGCTCCTGTTCACACGGCGCGAGTTTCCAAGGCTGCTGCGAGAGATTGTGGTTTCGAAGAAATCCAACACCCACCCTATAGTCCAGACCTTGCCCCTACCGATTATTTCCTGTTTCCGGATTTGAAAAAATGTCTTCGTGGAAAAACATTTTCGGATGATGAAGAACTCAAGTCGGTATTTTGCAGAGAAAGAGGAAATTTATTATTTTGAGGGTTTAAAAAAGCTTATGTCAAGATGTAACAAATGCATTGATGTTAGGGGAGATCATATTGAAAAATAAAAACAATTTAAATTGAATTCGCATTTTCCTTCATATCGATACCGAGAATATATTGAACGCCCCTCGTAAGTTTATTGAACATATAGTTGTTAGGAATAATAAAACAACATTGGAAACAAACAAAAGAAAAGTTCACAAGCAAAAAGTTAAAAATAAACGCAAATTTGCTTTCTCATAGTTGCACTTACTAATTAAATTATAAGCACATACTTGAATTGTTATTTTCTTTACATATACATATATTTTCAGAGTACAACGGATGACAGAATGAAGTTTTGGTTTCAAATTACTTTCAAAAATAAAAAACCTTAAAGATAGTCTATTGAAACACCATAATTAGCTTTAATTTTATCTTACACTTATATCCCTCTTACCTAGAACTGATAAATTTATGCAACCAAAGTATGGGCAACTCTCACTAAAACATGTATATATTTGATTATCATATCACTATCAACAAACGTTCATGAACTTCATCCTACCATCCTTCGTTCATACTTCGGCGGAAGGAGTTACGAAGGCCTAGTAACAACGCTACTATCAACGCTGAGTGCATATGCGAATCGTCATCATTGTCTCCACCACCTAGCAACAGCAGCAAAACGATGGCCACAGTTGTAAACAACGCTAAGAATGAATTCTGCACAACAGCATAGTAACGGAAGCATTCGCTCTGGATAAACAACAAGCGTGGGATATTACTGTTACAACACTTCTCTCACTTTGCAGATATTAAGTCTGAATATGGTAGCTTGGGACTAGAAGAAACCATGTAGTTCAATTTACGATCAATCACCAATCAATAAAGGTCATTGTACAAAGTATATTTTGCATTTTAATTTTAAAGGTCTGCCGTGTGTAGTTAACTCGCGCTTCCTGCCTATTTCATCTGACCCTTAAACAAGGGGAATTCCTTCAAGTTTTCCAGACCTCTTTCATAACCCCGGTCCAAGAAAAGGGATCATAGAATGAAGTAACCAACTACCGTCCCATTGCTAAGATTTCTCAGCGATGTGTTCGAAAGTTTTTTATATAAAGTTCTAAGCTCTCAGTGCAAGTCACTTATATCACACAGTCAGATCTAGAAAATTCGATAAAATATCACTTCAATTGATCCTTTTCAAATTGACTTTCCCCGGTGTTGACCCCATATTGTTAAAATGGATATCTTCTTATCTGGAGAGCCGTTATTATAGCGTTCGTTTTATGTCAGCCTTCTCAACCCCATTTTTAGCCATTTCTGATGTCCCACAAGGCAGCCATCTAGGTCCCTACTATAAACGATCTTGAGAGAATTATTAAACAGTGCCCCTATCCATTTACGCCGACGACACTAAGTTCTCCAAAACTATTTCTTCACCCCAAGACCTTATTCCCCTTCAAGAAGATCTCGATAGGTTTTCTACTTGGTATCTAAAAAGTAGCTTAAAACTTAATGCCTCCAAATATCAATCTATGGCTTTGTCACTTCAGTCCAATCAATCTCCTCCTCGACTTTATTTTGTGCATGGCCAACCTGTACCCCTAGTTCAATTCCTTCGCGACCTTGAAATATTATACGAAAGAGAGTTAAACTTCCGTTCACATATTAATGAGATAATCCTTAAAGTCAACTCATCACTTGGTTTTACCAAACCAGGATTTTGCAAACCCCTATGTGACAAGGTCACTTTACATTATCTTTGTTCGGCCCCTTTTCGAATATGCCAGCTTAGTTTGGTTCCCCTTTGAGCGAGTCCATTTATCCGGAATCGAGAATCAACGGCGTTTCCTTCGATTTTCGCTTCGTGGACTACCCCTTTATCTTACCACCCTATCGTGTTCACCTCAAACTTCTTAACCTGAATACTCTCGAAAGACGCAGAGACGTAGCTGACATTCTCTTCATTCATCGTCTGCTCTCTGGTTCCATGAATTGCGACTCCCTTTACAATTCTATTTCCTTCAACACTTACCCTCGTAATTCACGCTGTCCTTGTCTCTTCTATATGTCAAACTAACCAATCTCCCGCATGCTCCGTCAGGTTACCTCAAACCTCCCTATTTTGGATTTTAACCGGAGCATTGATCTCCTCTCCTCTTATTCCTTACTTCCTAACCCTTAATTGTTGCTAGTTTTTAAGTAATAATTTTTAAGTTAGTTTAAGCTTGTATTAAGCGAAGTAAATGGGGACGCCAGACCCCACCAAATTCAATTAAAGGTTTGAAGGGGCGGAATGCTGCTGGTAATTTCACTCGACCACTGGGGGTGTAAATAGCGACAGAACAGAGTGGAACAGGATACATTTCGTCGGTGTTCGAGGTTGTTAATAAACTGGGGGATATTCGGTTTTGAATCCTATTTAGCAGGTGCAGAGACCTTGTGAAGAGAATTTAACTATATGTATGCCCGATGATCTATAAGGGACAATCAGTGATATCTTGTCGGTTTTTGGGCAGTGCTATTTCTACTGACGATAAAATTATAAAGAAACTCACCTCTGTTGTTGACAGCTATGATACGTTACAAATCTTGACTAGAGCTACAGATCTGCCTCTTCTGTAATTATTCCTACCTTCACCGGTCTCCTAAAAAACTGGCGAGCCCTTAATGATGTATTGTACACTTTGTTGATTCCAACAAATCTTTTTTTTTAAAAAAGAACTTAACACTCAAGAGGGTATTACTACTCTTAAAATGCCGGAGCACGTGTTAAGTTTTTCAGAAAATTGGATAGAGAGAGAGAGAAAGGTTTTTGGGCTCAGTGGTTATTTCGCCCCATGGGTAGCATCCAACATTTAATGGGGAGACTAAATTACTAGTGTAAATTGGACTTGATGTTATATTTAGGCAACCATTCATCTCACAAGATTTTAGTTGCCTGAAAAAAAGTCTTTCGGTCACGGCTGGTATTGAACCCCGAACCGTCCGATTGGGAAGCCAACATATTTCATTTTCATTTCATTTTTATTTTCATTATTTCATTTACACTTACAAGCTAGACAAAAAAATGCTTAAAAATTAGCTTAGATAACTTACAGATAATCTTATTCTAACTTACTGGGCCCATGCGGGCACTCTAGGTTAAACATAATACTTAAACTATGTCTTTCGACGATTTGAACAGTCGTTATTACTTGTATTTATATATTTAATTTAAACTAAAACTAAGAAAAATTTGTATTATGCAAAGGAAAGACTTAGTAAACGGACTTTTTATAAAAATGGTTAAAATAAAGTAAAACTAAAATTAAACTAAAAATAAATGAAAATATAAATCTAATTCTTAACCTACTTATCCTACCTTATTGTAACAGATATACAATACAAATTTTTTTTTTGCTTGTATGGATTACCCCTTTTTTTAGAAAAAAAAAGTTGTCACCCATCTCTTTTGTTCTTTTATATTTTTTTTTTATTATTTTTTTTTTATTTTATTTTTTTTTTCCTTAGTTCTAACTTAATGCTACCTAAAACTATGTAAGCCGGCCATGGCTAACAAAATAAACACATGAAGCTACCTATAACTTGAGGAACTCGACGACGAACCTTCCCCTCCTTCCAATAGCCACCAAAATTGTTGGTGCTGCCGAGCAACATCTCTCATGTCGCGACTCCCTACCGCCCTACTGAACCGGAGACGCTCCGCACTGCCGTGTGCGACGTCTCTGTCGTAGTTGAGTCGCCTGTCCGTAACTGTTCGAGCGACATGGAAGATTAGCGGCACCGCTAATCTGTCCTGGATCAGCCCTTTCATATCGAAGTAGAGGAACGCTTCTGGAGGAATAAAGCCGTCAAAGCGAACTCTCTCATGATACATATAATTGGGGTAGTAAGCCCCGGAGATCAGGTTGTTCGACGAGGTCATTGCTCTTGCAATGTGCCTTCGAGTCAACTTAATAACAAAATTATCCACTCTTATTAGGTTCGCCCTATTGTACAAGACCTCATTGCGATAGAATTTTATGTACTCAGACTCTGGTGTTCTGTATAACCGAAGACAAGCCCTAAGGCAAGCCCTCTCAAACACCCGAATCTTTTCCAATAAACTTGCTCTCACGTTGAACCACACGGGACATCCAAACACAAGCATAGGCCGGATAAGGGCCATGTAGCAGATCACCTTCACCCTCGCATCGAGTTGGCTGTTGTAAAACAGTCTCCTTGTATGGGCAAAAGCACCTCTGGCTCTGGCCAGAGCAACATCTATATGTTTGTTAAAATACAAATATTGATCTAGCCAGATCCCAAGGTATCTGACTACATTTCGACAAGCAAGTGGCTGTCCATGTTGTCCGACGATAGAGAACTTTCGCCAATTCTTTCTGGTATCGCTAGAGGCCCCAGACAAAGGCGTCCTAAACAGAATGGTTTCCGATTTCTGGAAGTTGATTTTCAACTTCCAGTCATCGCAATATTGTTTAATTTTATCGAAGTCACGTTGCAAAAGTATGTTAATGACCTCAATCTTTGGACCTGATCTGTACGCGATTAAGTCGTCTGCGTACGCTATGGCATGGTGAAGTGAACCTATCAGATCACTTGTGTAAATGTTGAATAGGATCGGCGAATTTACCGCACCTTGTTGCAGACCGTTTTTGATGTTAAATGTTCCAGCGGAAGTCACATCGCCATTCTTCACAATGAACTGTCTACTGGAGAGCATATCAAAAAGAATATACAGCAGTGGTTTACTAATGCCCAACCTGTCCAGCTTGAAGAAGAGTCCCTTTAACCATACGGTGTCGAAGGCCTTTTCCAAGTCAATCAGGCAGGCACCAGTGCACTGGTTCTTGCCTTTGTTCCATTGGATATCAGAAACCAGTTTAGACGCGGCATGAATGATATCATGCCCCGCCTTGAAACCGAATTGATTATCCGGAACGATATGTTTGTCCTCAACCCACTTAGTCAGGACTCCATTGATCACCTTCTCGAAAACCTTACTGATGTTTGGAAGAAGACTGATCGAGCGGAGATTCGCCGGATTGGAAGTATCTTTATTCCTTTTGGGAATGGGATGTACCACCGCAGTTTTCCAATGCGCTGGATAATGTGCATTATTCATTGCATTATTAAACAGGATGGTATAAATGTTCACCGCTTCTAGTGGGAGATGTCGAAGCACAATGTTCGGTATTTCATCGGTTCCCACTGATTTCTTACTTCTAAGCGATTCGAAGGTCGTTTGGAGCTCCTCCCTCGAAATGAACGGGGGTAGTACCCTATCGTTGGTGATGACGTTATTTGATATATTCTCGTCACTAAACTGGGTGAAGCCCTAGCTCTCGAATCGCCAATTCGCAATTTCATTTCGAAGGCAAAAATTGTGCACAAGGACTTGACTCTCCAGGTCGTGGTTCGAGCCAATGATGTCATTCGCCTTGTACACTTCCTGGAAAGTCGCTCCTTTAGCCTCTACCTTCTCCTGCGGATCCTCGATGACAAAGAAGTTGTCATCATCAACGGCCTCATTTGGATCGATACCTGCTGCTACGAGTATTTGTTCGTTGTTCGTCGTTCGGGCGATTTTGATACATGCAAGGTCGTTTTGATTATTCCTCCGAAATATTTTATTTATTTGCGGGAACATATTCGGGTTGCTGGTGCTTACAGCCCGAATTTTGTTGTTCCAGTACAAACTTACAGAGTTTCTGTAATTTTCCTTTATTAATGTTTGGAGGTTTTTAATCGACGACTTCAGTGTCATGATTTCCGGGTTATGTCTGTCAGTAAACTGTCTGTACAAGGTTTTTAGTCTTGACAGCAGCCTACTTTTTTGTCGGTGCAGTGCGTCAATAGTTGCATTGCGGAATAAGTCTTCATCGTCAGTGTGTTGATACCGAGGTACCGTTCTGTCCATTGTTCGTTTGATTGTATCGTCCATTAGTCTAAGATACCTGTCAATCTCCTCGTTTGACAGATTTCTGTTGGACGGTGGGTAGAGCGAATTCGAGGAGAGTGCTCTCGTCAGTATTCTTGAGAAGTGTGTCCAACGCACTCTACTATAATTGTAGGAATGCCTTTGAACAAACTCATCCAATTCCGCAATTTCGTTGGGAACAGTTATTTCGGTGCTGAGACCGCAATGGTCACTGTCATACACGAAAGTGCGTAGACAGTTTGTAGTTTGTTGGTTAGAGATGTCAGTTGTATTCGTGAGTCGAACAGTAGAAGATCCAAATAGGACCCGTGTCTGGGAAACGACGGACTATCCGTAGCCTTAAGCCCGAGTCGATACATTATGCTGTGTTGACCCCACCAATTGAACAGTAGGTTCCCTCTAGTATTTGGTATATTATTTCCCCAATCACTATGTTTGGCGTTGAAATCTCCGCCGATAATAAAATAGTTGTCTTCCAATTCCAGCCTAAGGAATCGAAAAAGTGTCTCGAGCTCTGAGATGAATAAGGTGGATTGAGTAGCCTTAGGTGCATAGACAGACACCATGTACAACCGCTTTCCACTACGGAGAGGAATGTACATGACGCATGCTTTCAGCACCTGAAACCTACGTACCACACGACTGTATACTCTTTTGAAACGCAGTCCCTTTCTTACAAAGATCGCAACACCTCCTCCTTGAATGGAATTGGGTCGGTTTCTTCGGAATATTTCATACCTTCTGTGCCTCATTTTATGTCTTTTGGTAAGCTTAGTTTCGCTAACCAAAAGCACATCAGGGGCTTGGTCTTTAAGCAACTTAAACAGTGTGGCTCTTCTTTCGAACCTAATCAGTGAATTAACATTCACTGCAAGGACCTTCAGGGTTTGCTCCGCCATGTACGTACCCATTACGACTGGAGGTGCGTTAGGCCCGGCAGCAGCGCGTATATTTGATCTACCCGCTTAGCCTGTTCCTGTATTTGACGCTGAAGCTGAGCCATCTGCCCCTGAATAGAGAGCAAGATAGCCAGCATGTCAGGTACAGGTTCCGGTGCTCTAGGCGCTGGGGCCTGAGAAGCTACCTTTGCTTGTTGTACCGTATTTCCCCTACCTGCCGCCATTTGGGCGTAGGTAACGTGGGGAGTAACGGCTGGTGTTTGTGCATGAACGAGTGGACGTTTAACTTCCACTTTCTGCTGCCGAGCCAGATTTGCGCGCTTTATGTATTGGAATTTGGGACAACCCCGATAGTTTGCGGTGTGTCCCGTGTTCCTGCATAAAGCACAAGAGAGTTGGCTTTTTTCAGATGCTCCGTCCTTACCTAGAACGCACTCCTCGGATTTGTGGTTCTTTCCACACTTCACACATCGAGGCTGCATTTCGCAGTTCGACGCGGCGTGCCCGAACCTTTGGCAGCGAACACATTGTAAAATGTTTTCGCTCCTCTTTAATTTTTCCCAGTGTACAACCTGGTAGTCTAGGACTTTGATACTCCTTAGACCATCCAGTTTGCTGTTGGGACTTAGCTGAACGAGGAAGAACGGTAGTTTCCGCTTCTCCCTTTTGGCTCTAGCCGTGACAAATGGCTTGACCCCCACGAATTTGAGCCCTTCGCACTCCTTCTCTTTCAGCAGTGCAAGGAGCTCCTCCGGATCGGTAGACGGTTCTAACCCCCTCAGCAGCATTGTCTGCAGCTTTTCACCCTTAGGGGTGTAGGAGAAGAACTCCGTCATCGAATCCCTTAAAAGGTTTTTAATTTTATGGTAGCGCTCCACTGTATTGCAGTGGATCGCATGCCTGTCTAAACTAAGTCTTTTAACAAAAAAATTATTGCCTATGGCCGACTTACATAATTCTATAGTGTCTTTCAACTCCATCTTAAACGTGTTGATTGGTGGTACCCGTATTTTGATTGTTTTATGCTGTTGCTGTTGTTGTTGTTGCTGCTGCTGTTGTTGTTGTTGTTGTTGTTGTTGTTGTTGTTGTTGTTGCTGTTGTTGTTGCTGCTGTTGTTGCTGCTTCTGCTGCTGCGATTTTTGTTGCTGTTGTTGTTTTTGCTGTTTATGCTTTTCTTGTGGTTGCGCATTTTTCTTTGTAAGTTCTTGTGACTGTTTCTGTATTTGTTGTTGTTTTAATGGATGTTTCAGTTTTTTTGGTATCTCCACGTTTACATTTTGTTGTTGCTGAGGGCTCTGGAGTTGTTGTATTTTTTCCATCTCCCTCCTTGCCACTTGCTTTGCCTTAATAGCAAGCACTCTTTGCTGTAGCTCTTTAATGCTACTATTAATAGCTTCGACCTCGTCGTCTTCGTCATCTGACTCAGATGCTGCTAGGGATGCGAAGCTATTGTCTGCTCCCATGTAGTGGCCTTCCCCACCATCTGATACATACGGGTAATCATTTTTATCTGACACTTGCCTCTTTGGTTTTAATGCTGCCCTTACTGCTGTTGTTGGCGCCCTTTCCCTCACTCCAACATGAAGCATTTCTGAAGAAGCTGATAGGGAAGGGCGCTTTACGAGATTCGGAGTCGGCCTCAGCTTTCTCCTCCTCTTTGTAGCTATTTCTGTTGTTGTTGTTGTTGCTTTTTGTTGTACTGACATTACGGCCTGATCATCAGATGACATCACGCCATCTGCTGACCCCGCTATTGTAATAGCGGACCGCTCACTTCCACTCATCACACGATGATCTGATCACTTTTTGTTTATGCAGTTGTCTTATTGATTTAAACTTTTTTAAAAATAAAAATTCGATGTAATTTTTTCGGGAATCGAACCCACGACCCCTGGTTTGTCGGCCGACACCACTACCACTGGGCCACCGAAGCACTTGGCCAAAACGTTTCTAATTATAGTTTCCTTTAGTTCACTTTTAACTTTTTAACTTTACTAGAAGCCGAAACACGTCTATCCTCTGTCAAGGTCTATGGGAAGCCAACACACTACCACTTGAGCCACGGCCACCCATGAACATCTTCCAGTGATGTTCAGAAACTTCATCATTTAAAATTGACTCTTAATGGTGCAGCAGGATATTCAATCTAACAGAACGACAATTTTGAAATCTGCTAAAAGCACGGTGCCACCACAAACGGATCTTAGTAAATGTCCAAATGAAATTGTTTTTTGACTAAGTAACTTTGATATTGGAGACGGTGAGACACCACCAAAGAATGCTTCCAAGTTTAGGGAACTACTACACTTCAACATAACTCGAGGCAGTTTATCTGCACCCAGCATCGGGATCAAAACCAAAACTTTAGCGTAGCGCAAAAGTTAAGCCTAGCCTAGACATGGGCTGGGGAGAATTGCCTTGCATCACAAAACACGAGACTGCTGAGACGAGTACGAATGGCTGTAACATCTACCATTAACCACACAACACGATAATGTATCCTATATCATGCAACTACAACGGAGAAGAAGGTCTCAGTTCACGGCCCGCAATAGATTCTTTTCTTTTCAGGTTAATACTTACTTCAATGCTGTTAGCGATGCCACTAGGAGTTGATTGAAGGAGCTGTGAACAGAGGATCTTAGTTTATTCATTTATTGTAGGCAGAGAGCACTCAGACAAAGAACTAGTCCATTGTGCTCTTTGTAAGTTCCTTTTAATGAAATTTCTCAGTCTATCAAAGAACGACGAAAAAGCACTTCAGTGATACTCGTAAAGTGCCTACAGTACCAGTACCCACCACGTTAACGCCGAGTACCTGCAGCCTGATGCGAGCGTAAGCCGAACATTCATAGAAGTAGAGCTCCGCGTTGTCGTCATCACTTTCACAGCAAGTGTCGCAAGATCTTGTATAACTTAAGCCCAGCACATTTAAGTGCTTACCAAAAGTATAGTGCCTCCTCACGGCGCAAGTGCGCAACCTGCAGTCTTTCCTGCTAAGAGAGAGCAGGAAAGCCGTTTCCTCTAAGCCTTGCCTAGCAAGTTCATTGAATTCCCATTTCCCGTGATCCCATTGTATTGTGACCAGGGACACAAACAAGACTCAGTGAATTTAGCCTTCCGACAGTGTTCAGTGAAGCCTTGCTTGCAATTCGTAAGAGAGTTCAGCAAGGGTCTAAGCGCAGGTTGGCTGTCGTTACTAATTCAAATGCTACGCCCTTCCACCGATTCTTCACAATATAGTTCGTTGCCGTCAGTATTACGTATACCTCCGCTTGAAAGACAGAGGCAAGTTTTCGTTATTCCACCATGCACTCAACGCAAAGGATATGATTGGCGTTATCATAGCCGTGTAGATCTAAACCACCCTTCTCGGTGGCAGGCCACATGTCTTGCCGATAGCTCCTTTGCACTGCCAGAAGCCGACAACGCCTTAGAGGCTTTCGACGTAACATGTTCAGTCCATAGAAGTTTGTTATCCAGGATTACACCCAAGTACATAGCTTCTTTGGAGAACTGGATAGTGATACCTGTAATTACGAGATGAGTCAGACCGGTCAGCTTCCTCCTTCTCATAAAGAGACCAATCTCAGTTTTGAGAGGATTGATTAAAAACACGGAACCCGGAACCGGAACCCAATATGATTAGTTGACATTTGCGTCATGGCATTCACCCTATGAAGGTGTTATCCAAACGCGTTATTCCAGCTTTTTTTAACAGCGGAGCGGAGATGAGATAAGATATCCCGATAAGAAGGCATCCCGCTTTAAGATCTAAGGATCAAATTTGCGACTTCAAATGTGTCAACGATTCGCAACATATTAAGCCGATAACACTTACAAAGTCTCTTTCATGAATTCTTGCAACTTCACTCTGTTTTTACCTCTGAAACAAATCTTTCAGTTGTATTTGATGTTGCAGCTAAATGTTTCAATTAGATATAACAGCCTTTTTTTTCCCAACGTACCACCGCCAGTATAGAAATGGTAATTAGGGAGCTAAAGGACATCTTCTCTGCATATGGGATCAATAGTTTGACCAATGCAATTTCCACCTTATTTTGCCTGTCATGCGTGATTCTGCCTACACAATCGCTCCGACCTATAACAACTCTAGTAAGCGATTTTTTGGCAGAAGTTTGGCGAAGCTGTTGGTGGTATGCGTCCTTTTCTGATGACATCACGCCAGTTTTGCACGATTATATTTTGGGCGATGTTAAAAATGTCACATGACAGCACGTCGTCTTGTTTAAAACCTTTGTTAACGTTGAAAGTCTCGAGCTTTCAATGGTATTAAAGCGTCGTACGAAGACACAAGCGTCGACATATAAGCCTAAACCCGTCGGGTCTAGTACCTCTGACTAAAGGTAGAGCACCGGCTATTGCAGATGTCATTAACGGCTGCAAATCAAATAGGTGGGCCACTTCTCCATCATCAGGACAGCGGTGGAGAAATCCCATATGCGGATCAACAATGACTTCCACGGCTCTTGTCAGTTTGAATTACTTGTTACCCAGCATCCTTAGATCTATTTCGACGTATTTGGAGCCCAGGTTTGTGTGGGGACTCTGGAATAGAGATGTAGGTGGAAGAAACCCGAGTCGCCCATCGGCGGCGGCTCTTATAACCTCAGCGAGGATACTAGCATCGGTCTACCCTTCTAGTGCTGTTTCCGCTGAAACTTCTTTCTCATATGGAAGTCGTCGCAGATATTGCAAATTTTCTCACATATGCAAGTTACGAGCATTTTTTTTTCAGATCTCTGTGAAATCTATCCAAATCATTCTCCAGATCGACGAAAATGATGTGCAAACCTTAAGCGGTTTTGGTTTTAAGGGGCGAGCAGTGTGCGTTCCATAAGGCCGTATTAATTGCCATCAAGTTTATCAGCATTCGCTGTCGGCTGTTCGTTAAAAACAAACGTTTGAGACATCGTTTTCAGCGATGGGCAGTTGTTACAGTTTCTTGTGACGCCTTTACCTTTATAGCATGTAAAATGAAAGCCTCTTCTCCTTTCTCTGTTCCAAAACCGAGCAAAAGGTTTTAAAAGTATTGTCATACTGTCCCTAAATTCTGTGGTTTTATATTCTTGAGCAACAGGAGAGGAATTGTTACCGCGCGTGAATTCTTCTTTAAAGCGCAGTGAAATAATCTCTACAGCTATAGCGAATTTCGATTCTTGTTTTATACACATTGCTTGCTAGATTCTTCGATTTGGATGTCTTCTCTCTTACGTAGCTCAAGTCAACATATATTGAACTGATCTGATCGTTGATCTTTCTCACCAGGGGCTCCATCAGTAAATATCGATTCTAAGTCCGCCACCACTCCTATTTTAGCACCCTGACTAGTCCCGAAAAACTTTACGTTGCAATAGCCCATACTATCTCTACCTCTCATACTGACCGTTGAAGCCACCGTTGATGTGAATTCATCCGCCATACGTCCTCCTTCTCTTACTTAACACTCGTGCTTAAAAGTTTAGCGAATGACGTCCGGTTGGACCAGACCAGCCCAGTGACTACCATGAGCAGGTAAAACAAGCACAGTTGATGTGTAGTCATAGTTGCAGCACTTGGCATCAAAAACATAACGCCGCTCAGTGCCTATCCCAATCGTATATGCCCAACCGATCAGGTGTCCATCGATTAAAAGTATGTGTATCACATATGCTCCTTTATCATTCATTCGTTCCTGTATCCCCTTATGG
Organism: Volucella zonaria; assembly: GCA_963966105.1. Lineage (NCBI taxonomy): Eukaryota > Metazoa > Arthropoda > Insecta > Diptera > Syrphidae > Volucella > Volucella zonaria. The sequence goes on along the minus strand of OZ014532.1, from coordinate 171,657,785 downwards.
GTCCTAGGGCCTCTACTATGCATACGCGCCATCGAGTGCGGTTTCTGGAAATGTGCCTCAGTTCCCCCCAACTTTTTCCCAGTTGCGTGCTTCCTTCTCAACTGTTCTGCGCCACGTACTCCTAGGACCGCCGCGCATCCTGCCGTCCTGAGTAAGCGGGTTCCATTGCATCGCTTGGTTAGCTATGTACCTGCCACCCTTTCGGAGAGAGTGGCCAACCCACTGCCACTTTCGTTGTCGTATGGTTGTGCCTATAGGTTCATGGTCCGTTCTCTGATAAAGCTCTTCGGTAGAGATACGGCTTGACCAGAATATCCTTAAAATGTAGCGTGGACACCTATTGACAAACGTTTGCAGCTTCCTCGTGATACTGGTGCTCACCCTTCCGGTACCAATCCAGGAACAGTAGTAGCAGTTTAAACTAATTGCATTGCTTCACCAAACTGTGGATGGCATCGCAAACGCAGATTTTGCTTTGCCTATGCGGTTTGTTATACCCAGTTCAGTTCCGTCATCGGTTGAGACAATACTCCCAAAGTATTGGAAACTCTCTACTCTCTTAACCGTCTGTCCAGCAATACATATACAAGTTGATGAGTTTGGTCTTAGGCTGATCATTTTTGTTTTTGCCGAGTTAATTTTCAGCCCAAAGACGTCTGCTTTCCGCTCCACATTTGTTGTCATTTGGTGAAGTTCCATTATTCTGTGAGACAGAGGGCATACATCGTCGCCTTCTTCCTGTTAACAAGGCCGCATTCAGCACATCGCTAATCACCAATAGAAACAGTATTGGTGGAAGTATGCAGCCTTGCCTAACGCCGCTTTGGACTTCGAATTCCTCAGACAGTCTTCCTCTGTGTAAGGCGTGTCATGTGGACCCATCATATGTAGCCTTAATCATTGCTATTAATTTATCAGGAATGCCACGCCAGATAAATTCCCAATCGACACTATCAAACGCCTTTTCAAAATCGATGAACAGCAAGTGAAGTGGTGATCGGTACTCAACACACTGTTCGATGATGATCCGCAAGGTGTTGATGTGCTCGACACAAGAGGATCCAGAGCCGAAACCTGCTTGTTCGGCATCGAGTATATCTTCGAGGTGTTCTTTGATTCCCTTCAGGATGATTTTAGCTATTATCTTGGCCACAGCAGGCAGCACGCAGATACCTCTTCAGTTTTCGCACTGCATTAGATTTCCTTTGATCTTGACGATCATTCCCTTCTTCCACTCGTCCGGAAAACTCTCGGCTTCCCATGTTCTCCCGACAAGTGGGAACAGTGGCTCCGCTGATGCCGTTGGCGCAGCTAGAAACAGATCCGCGGGTATGCCGTCAAGTCCTAAAGCCTTATTGGTTTTCAGTGCTTTGATCGCGGCAATAATCTCTTCCTTACTGGGGGTTGTGGTGCGAATTCGGGAATTTCTTTCTGCGAACACTTCAGTCTGACTTGGGTGCATATTGCTGGCGAATACTCGGTTTAAAACCGAAGCGAAGGAAATGCTCCTTCCATCTCTTCAGTTGATCCTCATCCGATATTAGCAATGAACCATCTAAGCCTTTCACTGGGTGTTGAGTAGAGCTTCGGCCACCTATACGCTCTTTGGTGATTCTGTAAACTGTTCTGCTGTCACACCTCGCTGCTGCTTCCTCTGCTTGCGTGGCCAGTGCATTGATGTCACTTCTCACATTATAGGGACTCTAGATCGATCCTCCCTGCTGCTGGAGCTGCTGCAATTCGGGCTCTTAGTTGTTTTCGTTCGTTGACCCTTCTCCAGGTATCCTCGAAAAGTCACGTCCTAGGGCTTCCCTGCGATCGACCGATAATCCTTTCAGCACCTAATGTGAAAACAGTTTTCACAGCACACCAATGATCTTGGATGGTGGCGGGCAGTGAGCTGCTGATCGTTTCCACCCCTCGTAAGAGATGCTCCCTTAGTTCTTGGCGCACTGTGGAAACTCTCAGTCGGTCTATGTTGAACCTAGGTATTCTTGTGTCGTTAGATCTTCGAACGGCAGCAGTGCGTAATTGGACAGTAGCTATCATAAGATGGTGATCTCGTACCAACCCCATGTCCACTCCTCATCTGTTTCTGACGTCTAGCAGACTACTTCTAAAACGACGACTGATGGTGAAATGGTCGATTTGGTTGGAGGTTGCTTGCTTGTTAGTTAACACCCAACTGATTTTATGGCAGGCCTTGTGCTCAAACATGGTGCCACCTATGACAAGACGATTTGCGTTGCAAAAATCAACAAATCTTTCGCCGTTGTGATTGCGGTTGTCTAATCCGTGCCGTCCCATAACATGTTTGATCCCTTCGTTGTCGCTGCCTACCTTGGCATTAAGGTCCCCCATCACAATGATACTGTCGCCGTTGGGTGTTGCATTATAAACAGCTACCAACTGGTTGTAGAAGGTCTCCTTTTCTTCCTCCGACGAGCCATCCGTGGGGGCGTAACACTGTATATGTAATGGTGATGCGACGAATTCACGTCCGGAATCTGGCCGTTAAAATCCTATCACCGTGCGGCTGCCAGGAGATTAGGTCTCTGCGTGCTGTAGATGTTAACAGCAGTCTAGCTCCATATCTACAGGGGCTTCCGGTTGGTCTTCCGTAGTAGAGTAATACAGTGTTACGCGTTGGTGATTGGTACTCACCCGTATCTAACCATCTTATCACGCTTACTCCCAATATGTACAGCTTATATCGCATAATCTCATGCTCCAATTGAAAGGAATCTGGCGTTCTGAGGTCCTTCACTCTGAGAGTCAAGGAGCGTCTTCACATTCCAGAAGCCAATCTTAGTCCGGATACGATAGCCAAAGGTCGTCAACGTATTATCAGTCCTTATCCGAGGCATAAAGTCGGTTTCCCTAGCGGGCTGGTTTCGGTAACACGGATTGCTGGCCCAGGTTACCTAGTCTAGGCGTAAGATCCTAGACAATCTCGCACTTGCAATTTTGGTCTACCTGTATAGGATTTATACATGTAGTTACCCGGGGACCACCTCGAGGAGGTAAAGCAAGCACTACATTACGAACTTGATTGTTGCGCTACTGGTCCAATTCATGTTTTCAACAGTCAATAATTTACCGATCAATCACCATGCAGCCCCCATATGCTCCATTATGGTGTTCTTTAAAAAGTTACTAGAAAAAGGATTGCCGATCTTAAGCATCTCGGTCTCGGTCTTATTCCTCCATACCCGTTTTTGTTTGACTGTTAAACTGCTCGTTCCAGAGGAAATCCAACTGCTCCTGCAGGTAATTACTTCACAATTACTGAAACATTTCTTGGAGATTTATTTCACACATCTATATCAGGAAAAGCTAACCCCTACAAATCTGCAGGAAGACAACGAAATTAATGAGTCACCACATCTCAGCAGACCTTCTCAATTCTTATCACTTTCAACCCCAACCATGAGCAACATGAGCCACAAAACCCAATTGATAATCCTGTCCATTTGAAAGCAATCCCTGCAAAAATCACTCCCGCATTAACAGCACTTCTCTCCGAAGATTAATGCGAATCGAAACCGAACCTGAAACCAATTCCAAAAACAAAACGAAGAGACGACAAAAAAAAACTCAGAAATAAAAATGTCCTGTCGTTCAACAAAAGAACTATGTGCGGCAATAAGTTTTACTTCCACCACCACTCGGCCCAAGGAATCTCGCCCTGAAATCTGGATGCGAACAGCAAGGTCCACAACTCCGCCTTGATGTGATTCTGAGAAACTACAAATTTGTTAGTGAATAAGGAAAGTTTGGGTTTCTTGCCTTTATGCGGTACAAAGGAGCCCAATGGATACTTTGTTGTGTACTTGGTTTATTTAAATTGGGCAATATGGGTATAAACAAGGCAAGGGCGTTACGGCAGCGGCCACGGAGTCCTTGAGGGGGCTCAACCCCTACCTTCAACTCGTCTGTAAACTTGGTTTTATGTAAATTTCCCATTGAATGAATGAAGTTTGCCTTAAGTTTGGTGGCACAGTGTTGGATGGAGTGGCATAAAAGGACGAACAATTGATTACATTTGGGACTTTTTTTTTTTTGCGCTGGAGTTTTAATATTTCTGCGGTGAGTGCGTACTTAAGAGTTGTTGTACCTTTTCAATGGAATAGATGGATGTGGAAACAGGGGGCATTTCGAAAGTTTGCTGTAAGCTAAGTGAAATATTATTTGAATTTCCAAGCTACGGGAGAAGTTTTATTTTTTTAAAAGTTTTTAGTGAATCATTACCTGTTTAATTTGTAGTTGAAATATTATTCTCCTTTACATGAAATGATCCAGAATTTTTCTTGGAAGAGGGAAGTTTTCTAAAAACTATTACTGAACGTTGGAAACGTAGGGGGAGGGTACCACATGTACATTGAACCTGAAACTTCTCATGCTAAAAGGTTTTCGTCTTGAATTTACCGGGAAAGCAATATTATTTTGAAGGCCATTTCGAACTGCTCCCGAATCTAAAGAAAAACGAAAAGTTTTCGGAGTTTCGGAGTATTCGGAGCTCAGATAATGCGAGGGTTTTTCGGCCTCTAGGAGTGCAGCTAGGTAACGCCGATGAACCACTTACACTATCCTCTGTGCAATCTGGCTCTAAAGGCCAGGTGTTATGCCGCCGGGCTAACTGAACGACCATGTGAAACCCTTTATGTTGTAAATCAACAAACAGCAGCGAATAAGAATGGACTTACTGTTGACAACTCCAGCAAACCGATAATGACTTTCGGTTTTCCACGTGAAATATTCCGACGTTTAACAGTCACATGCAACCAAGCAATATGCGAACGCCCCAAAGATGCTACTTAGCGGAAATCACGGGATGGATGGGCTGGGCCGAAAATGGATGGAAAACGGCAACACCTACTATGCCCACTGCTTCAAATAGCAGAAGGATCACATATACGGATGCAGATTTGTCAGAGAAAGACTTGAGCAAGAAAGTTTGAGCTTCAGGCATATGAGCGAATGCCTGACTGCAATCCATGCCATCTATGTCAAAGCGAAGTTCGCCAAAATAGCCCTGATATGCGATCACAGAAGAAAAGGACAAATTTTCCAAGGAATGCCTGCTTGACCAGACATATGAGTAGTACCTTAAGTATGGCCTTCGTATCACTGGTAATCTCAACCCCAAATTGGAAAAAGAGAGAATCTATGGCAGCATACTTAGAAAACATATCCTACACAACACGAGCTCCGAAAATAGACTTAGACCAATCGATGTCTTCACAGCTAACACAAATTTCCAATTGGAAGGTAAGTAGGTAGGTGAAAGTGACTGCTGGAAAGGCCAACCCATTTAGGCCTATTGGCCAATTGTGATGCCACGAGGATCTGTGGTCCTCCTACTCTTGGAACTAGTTTGAGCTTAGGATGAAGCATAGGAGACTGTTAACGTCTATATTCTTTAGATCGCTAAGTCATTGTATAGGAAAGCTCCTAAACGAAGTTTTCTTCTTTGAGGGAGTGCTGGACATGTACAGAGCAGGTAGAGGATTGTTTCCTCTTCCTCCTCGTGCATGCAGCTTCTGCAGAAATCATTTGTAAGGACGCCAACCTTTCTTGCATGCTTGCCTATAAGGCAGTGTCCAGTGATGACACCTGTGATGACGCTGAGATGTTTCCTATTTAGAAGGATTAAACACCTAAAGCGATTCAGGTCCAGTGTTGGCCAGATCTGTTAGGTCGCTAGAAATGTTGGTCCAACAGTCCACTTAAGGTCTGTTTTTTATTGGCATCCAGCTTTAATATTAATTGGCACGTAGCGATGCTACCCTTTGCCGGTAGAATAGGAAAAGTAGTTCCAATTTTGACGAGTTCGTCAGCCCTACAATTCCCTGAAAGGTCTCTGTGGCCCGGCACTAGAATTTAATGAGACTAAGTCCAGGAACTTGAAGATGCGGATATCCTTTGCAGATATCTCGTTTTTCTTCAACTAGGACAGAGCTTCATTAGTCGCCAAAAATTCCGCATTGAACAGGTTACAGTGCTTTGGAAGACGGAAAGAGAGGCTTACCCGCTATCCGTTTTATATCCATCTGTGAAGAAGTGGATTGACGCGTCCCCCATGAAAGCATCTTCCTCCCAGAAGGATCTAGAGAGACAGTCTTTGTCAAACCAAAATTCAGATACGGTGTAATCGATGTTTTCTGTGAGGATTCCTTATGTATGTTATTATGTACTCGTATGTTAGCGTGGCCAAATGAATTATTTGTCCACTATGTAGTCGCTTTAGGGCGATAAGGCTGCAGTTGCAGCTACTTGCCTGCTGAAGATATTGAGGGGTGTTAGGTGAAACAGAATATCTAATGCCGTGGCGTGAGTAGAACGTAGGGCTCCGCTTTTGAAAAGAGATGCTGTTCTTTGAACTCTGCTGAGTTTACTGAAGTTTATTGCATTGTCTAAGGCCGTCCACCAGACAACAACCCCGTAGGTGAGTATCGGTCTTGTATAAACAGTGGGCTATGCGAGGTTGAAAGCCCCATTTGCTCCCAATGGCTTTTTTGCAAGAGAACAAAGCTACTGCTGCTTTCTTGACACTTTCTTGAATGTTAGATTTCCAATTTGCTGTCAAAAATAAGACCCAGATACTTTGCTGTATCGGAAAGGACTGAACTGGTGCCGTTTACTGAAGGAAGGTCTGTACTAGGAATTTTATATTTCCTGGAAAAGAGGACAAGATCAGTTTTATGGGAGTTTCCCGATCTGTCCAATGGGTTCATCTGTTAAGATTTACTTGAAGAGCATGGGTAATCACCTTGCTACCAACCGCTTCCAGGTATATCAGCAGTTCATTAACTACAAAGTTCCAGATAAGGGAGAGAGGACACCGCCTTGCGGCATATCTCTGTTGACACATCTTCTAGCAGAATCCCCATCCTATTTGGAGTTGATTATCCTGCTATTTATCATAAGACCTATCAACTCGACTATGACAACGCAGTCGTGATTGCGGATGTGTTGACGTTGTTAAAAGCAACCTGTCTGTTCAGGAAAGCAACCATTATGTACTCTCGATATTGTCGAGATCGTTCGATGTGGCTAGTCAGTGAATGCAGATTCGTTTCCACCGACTTTCCTTTACAGTAGACATGTTGAGCCGTTGACAGAATGTTTGCTCGTATATGGATATCAATCAGTCATTTTAGAGTTTTCAAAAGGAAAAATGGTAGACTTATAGGTCTGAGGTCCTTTGGGACAACATGAGAACATTTTCCGGCTTTGGGAATGAAAACTACATTGACTTCTCTCCATGACAGTGGAATGTGGATCAGTTCTACTCAGCTCCTCATGATATTCTCTAGTGTAGGCAGAATAATATCTGAGGACCTCTGCAGCTCGGCAGGTATTATGCCGTCCGGACCAGCAGACTTGTATGGTTTGAAGCTATGCAGCGCCCAAAGCAGCTTGTCTCTTGTAATCAGACCATGAATTTTGGTCCCGGTTGCAGTAGGCCTGTTTGGGTTGATACTGGCCGCGAATTGGGAGCTACCTGAAAATTGGGTGTCCAGTCGGAGTTGAGTGATTCATTACTTGAGGTTGTCCAAGAGCCATCGGTTTTTTTCGAACAACTAGGCATTATAGGATTTGTAGAGAGGGTTTTTCTTAGCCGCGATGCCTCAGAGGTTTCCGTGATTTTATCACAGAATGATATCCAGGATTGTCGCTTTGCCTTCCTCAGTTCTTTTTTATATATTTTGAGGTATTCTTTGTATGAGTCCCAGTCAGTCACTTTTCTTGTGCTTTTTGTTAGGTTGAAAAGTTTTCTGCAAAACGTTTCTAAACGGCCCCAGTGCTGATGTCCACCAGTGCGGCTTTTTCTTACGTCCTGATTGAATAAGAGGGCAGGAAGCAGCCATAGCCTGATTGAGAGCCAGGATGAAATTCTTTCATGTCAAGCTCTTTGGTGTCACGCGGGGGACTTGAGAGTTAAGACGATAGTGTTTCTGACAGTATTCCACTGTATTTTGGCTAATCTGTTTCTCGATAATCCCGGAATGGTAGTTGGCTGGGAGGAACAACATTCAGACTGAATTGGGTGTATCTGAGGTCTGAAAAATAGTGTTCAGACGATACCAACCAGTTGGTTATCATTTGAGTGATGTTGTCGGAGATAAGAGTGATATCAGCACTTCTTGTCGGTGTCTTGTTATAAAAGCGGGCTCATTGGCAATGTTGCAATAAATGAGGTTAGTACTTATGATATAATCAAAAAGTGGCTCACCTCTATCGGTGCAGTCCCTTACCGTGTGATGAGCATTAGCGTCGCACCCGATGATGAGGCCGGTTTTTAGCCTTCCAGCTTCCAGTATCGCCCTTTCTAGGTTATCACCAGGGAGAGGACCCACATGAACGTAGCCAAAATATGCCGATGCCAGCCAGTAGGGACCTTTGGCAGTTTCCAGTCTTTCAACGGTTATGTCGGGGTTGCTGAGGCTAGGAAGTGAAAATGCATTAAGGCTACGTTTCACTAATATACAAGTTCTAACCTTATCTTTGTCACTTGTATAGAGCGGAACGAATACAGGTGTCCCAAGTCCACGAGTCACGCCTTCTACGATCCATGATACCTGGATTAGCATAATGTCTTCTGCGTTTTTGGAAAGACGCAGAAAAAGTACGGCCGAAGCCTTTTTTGAGTGATGTAGATTAATCTGGAGAAAACGTATCATTGCTACAATTTACCAAAGTAGCCTCAACCTTTTCGAGTCCTCCAATTCTGCACATGTGCCCAAGAGCTTATCTTCTTTCTCGAATCGTAAGGGAACTCTTAGTTCCTAGTTCTAGTTCATCATCGGTTTCCATTTCCGATAGAGTGTCAGAAGAGGAGACCGACAGTTTGTTGTCGCCTTGGATAAATTGTTATCCATTTCTGGAAAGGATATCGACGCTCCAAGATCTATGGTCGAATTTGCAGTTTCAGTTAAATGAGGAGAAGGTTGCTTATCAGCATCCAACTTTTCCTCTTTATAAACCCTTAGGTGAATTGACTCGAAACCGAACCGAAACCGTCTGCGTTAGAGGGTTAAGGGATTACCACTGATCACAACTAACACGCCCCTTAGTTCTTCCAGTTTCGCGACTTTCCAGTCATGTGCCGCTTGCTAAGCCTGATGATCTCCACAATGCTTTCTGGGAAGAAGCGGGTCGTCTGGCATCCAGGTGCGGGATCTCGGTCTACTGGGGATATCCGCCTTAACCACGACTTTTGCATCCGGCCAAATCTCTACTAATCCACCTATGGCTTTAGTATGAAGATCGAGAGATCTTTGATCTGCACATGCGATAAGTTTGACGTGGCCTTGGTGCCATCGAGCGTAGCTTATGATGGAAGGTGGTCAGGGATTTTCCCGCATGCTGACCAAGAAGTTACCCGAAACCTTTAACTTGATCAATTGTCACCGTTCAGGTGTTATCGATCCGTCGATTTCGTTTTTGTCGATTACCGGACGAAGACCTCAGGGATGTGCTATTGGATGGCATGGTGTTTTAGCCTTATTAGTTTTGGACCTCTTGGCAACCGGCACGAATTCCTCCAACGATCTCTTGCGCTTGAAGAAGTTTTTTAGCGGTTTGGGAGCAGTGGATAATCCGTCTATTAGGATTTTGTTAGCCCACTCAATCTTGCTCCTTGTGTCCGCACTACTCTCAACCTCCGGAATGAATCCGAAAGTTTTGATAATGCGTAAAGCATTTCGGCGTCTAATGTAGAGCACCTTAGATGGAGCTTGCCGATGCGGCTGAGCCCCTGATTCCTCCTTTAGGGGACAAATTTTAGTAGCAGCAGCAAGTTTGTGGCAGGCCACGGAGGAAGTGATAGCACCATGGCTTGCCACAGTCTTAACACTCCTTGAAAATTTGGTTTTAGGCTCGTTGCGTTTGCCTTTAGAGAATGGTGCAACATGACCTGCCACAGTTTTATCTCCGCTCGACAATGCCGGAACCTTGTCACCGTTCTACCGCTCGGTATTTAAGGAGTACCAGACGCGGTTTTTGTTTTTTTAGAGGTTTTGTCCATAGATGGATCCCACAAGTAGTGGAGAAAGGAGGTCCATCTGTACAGAGATCCGCTGTATAGACCTAGCTAATCCAGAGGTTTCCAGGTATCCGACTGAGCTATTTTTGGAGATTCTAGGCCCTCAGATAGGCTGATCCTCGGCACGGGTCATATTACACCTTGATCCAGCCTTGGGGAAAAAGCAGCGGTTGGGAAGATGGAAGAGAGGAGGGCGGTGGCGTCTTTTAGTTTCGGAACTCATCTGGAGATCTTCTCGAGACTCAGCCTCTACAACTGGACAAGTTCGTTGCTCGGGGGAGAGATGCTAGGAACCTAGCAGTCACCTAATTAAGAACAATTCAACCAAATACAATAGAGACATTGTTGATCGAAGATTTCAAAGAGCGAACAGTAAGTTACACCAGAGTGGCCAGATTGCAAATTGGAGTATGCCAGACGCCAAAACGCAAAAGAAGAAGAGAACAGTGGAGCCCTTTTCTAAAAAAAATTCATAAACTCTGGTATAAAACACAGAAGACCCGTTGCCGATATAACGAAAGAGTCATAACGAAATTCCTGGTTTCGCCGATAATTTCGGCAAGCACATGTAGGGGAACGAAAGGCATACAAGGCGGCTCTGCAACGTAGGACAAGTGCTCTTCACAGACTCTATAAGCAAAGGGGACGGGTGGGTCATCGGACCAATTCTACAGACCGTCTAACACGAGGAGGACCAACTAAGCGCTGTCAACGTATTCTACCTGACCGAGAAAAATCTTGGATATCAAAAGATCAATAGTGCTGCAGAAGCAGACGGACTCCCTTCCAAAATGTTTAAAGGCGGGGATAAAGATGGCAGGGAGTATACACCATTTGTAAAATATGGACTGATGAAAGTTATATTGACTCAGATCAACCTTCAATATTCCAATTCTGTTACTGCATCCCTATGGAGGAGGCTTTCCTAGTGCATTACTGTAGAATGAACGCATCTGTGGTTTCGGTTGTTTGAAGAGTTTCACACCACTATATGACGAGCGATCTGAAAGATCGAGTCTTTATGTACCCAACTCAGTATCACCTAACATAGATGGTGCAACCAAGATTTAGTTGTTGCAGACCTACATATGCTACGAACGAATGCAGAATGGCATAAATCTGTTTTGCGTCTGCTTATTTTCTCTATAATTCATTATTATGGCCGCCACTGAAAGTGGTAGCCGGTTTTTGTGTGCGAAACCTAACCAGCAAAAGTGTCATTTTCGGCTAAACAAAAGAGGTATAACAGAAACATTTACGTCCAGAATATTTTGGAGCTAATAAACGCCACCAGAATAGTTGCAAAATGTTGATTTGGAACACCTCTTAGACTCTAAGCTAAGTTCCATAATCTCAAAACCGGACATGCAAGTTCTGTGTAAAGAGATCACGAACTTGAAGACTTCTCAGGACCTTCTCACAGATAAATTCTGATTTTTGGAAAACCGTAACTCCTACCTAGAAGCTGAAGTTAAGAGGATGGTAAAAGAAGGATACTGAGAGATATTTAATAGTTCACTTGCAAGTTGAGGGTTAGCCTGATCTTTTGACAAGGACAAAGAAAGTTTGTCATGGCTTGTTGGAATACACCCGAGAAGAAGCAGTGCAATCGACGCACCAAGTTAAATGCACTAGATCTGACATGGTCGTGGTTTAAGTGAGCTCACATTCGTGAGCATTGTAAATCCTAAACAGGACACGGACACCTTCATCAACAACGATTACCCATTTCAAGTTCTTCAAAAGAGAAGAATGCTCATAGAGGTACAATCAGCGATAGTCAAGAACAATGTGCGAATATCATAAAAACATCTTTAAGAGACGACAGATTTGTTATGGATCTTCACCTGGGACTCCGCCTGCGTAGTGGGAACAACGATGGATTCCAACTCTAAAGTCAAAATTCATAGAAATTCGAAATTTACGGCAACAAATTGAGTCCCAAAAACCAACACAAGACCAAACAGAATCTTCAAACGTCAAAATATTGAAGTCTGTCAAATTCCCCCACACTCCAGTCAATCAATTACAACAATTCTAACTCAATAAAGTCAAAGATTTGAGTTGGTTAATTACGATTATTTTACTACTAAATAAGCAAAATGTGGACTGTATTCATTAGGAGCAAACGACTTGGTAAAAGGACGAAATGACATAAAAAAACGACGTTCTCAAATGAACAATTTTTAATGAATGATTTGTAAACAGGAAATAAGGTAACAAAACCACAAAAAACGAAAAGGTGGTGCCATAATTGAAAAGTAAAAATAATAATGCTGCCAAGTACAGTTAAGGTGGAAACAAATTTAAATTCTCCGTCTCAATCTGTCAATTATTCTGTCCAGTCATCTGATTGTCATTCTAGACGCTGGAGGCCTTAAGATCATCTTTGAGGTGATACGAATACACTAGTACTACTACTAGTTAGAAGTGTTTTAGTACACGGTTTTTGGGTAATGAAATGAAAACGAGTGACTAGTTTTCAAAACTTTTTCTTTCTATTTACTGGGTTGACCAGATTGCAATGATAGTTTTTCCAATTGTTATGTTTTAGCAGCTGTCAAAGTTACCAATGAGATCCAGCCGTCAAAATATTCAGTAAGGCTTGCCATTACATCGTTTTACGCTTCCCGAACGTGCGGAAATCATTCAAAAATATCGAACTTCCGGCTCAGTTGTAAATAGGCAACAAAATTTCATCGTGATGTCGGTCTTCATCATGGCTTCAGTGTGTAGATAATTCGTCACACCGTGGAAAAGATTGAATCTGATTATACTCCTTTGGATCTTAAGCCACCAACCAGGGAGAGATTTGTGCGAAATGAAGAAAATATAGTCGCCGTAGCGGCCAGTATCGAAGAAAATACGATTCGACGCCGATCAGCTGAGTTGGGCATCGTCATTTTTGCGGTTGGATTTTGGCCTACATCCGTATAAGATTGTGCTGACGCAAGAATTGAAGCCGGGCGACCATAGACAACGCCGTGAGTTCGCTGATAGGGTGCTGCAAATGTTGGTCGGCGATCCGGATTTTGGCCAAAAAATCACCTTCTCGGATGAGGCCAATTTTTGGCTCAGCGGCTATGTCAATAATCAAAATTGCCGTTACTGGAGCAATCACAATTCACAAGTGTCCGCCCATGCATCAATGCATCCACAAAGATTGACTATTTGCTACGGTTTATGGCACGGCGGCATCATTTCATTCGAAATGAAGAAGCAGACGCCGTTACCGTCAATGGTCTCAGGTATAATCTCTGGTTTTTCTAACGTAGATCACGTGTCGTACAGACTTATGTTTACGGGATGCCCGTACATCCATGGGAGCAAAAATAAGCCTTGCCATCCCTCTGCCGCCTTCCTGAGATACCAAAGCAGAACTTGTGTTGGAGGCACAAGTTCCACCTTTAGTATGGGTCGAGGCCGATCTAAAACCTTTTACTGTTCTTAGGCTCAGAGCACCCAGTATTTATTGCAACTCTACATTTGGTCAAACCAACAGGAATACCCTTCCCGCGACTTTGTGTTTAAACCATAGCCACCATGACGCTCCCACAAGTGGGCCTTCCTCAACAAGTCAGGCCCGGACCGAAATCCGGGGGGCTCCTGACTCCCATGGTACCGTGATTTAAGGCCTAGTAGGCACTACCGGTGGTCCTGCCGCCAACATGACTTATGACCGGCAACTTGTGACTGATCAAATCGTAGCAACCTTCGGTGGAGTCATCTGAAGATTTTTACGATAAGACCAGTAATATGGTATGCTCTGCCCCCACTTTTTATTAGACAACGTAATTGGTGGGCGAAGCCTTGATAATTGGGCGGAAGCCCGATCTCAGGTATACAGCGATCTTAACCGATTTTCTATGGTCAGAGCTCGGCAACATCGATATATTCGAGCTGTAGTTCGAACGAGATGGTGCTGCATGCAAGCGACCCAACGCTCGAAATTGTGAAGGAGAAATTTAACGACTTGATTATCTCACGGCGACTACGCTAACAAGCCAACCACTTTGGACGAGCTCGAGGCCAACATTCAACACGCTATTGCCGGAATAACGCCGCACATATTGGACCGAGTCATCGGAAATTGGACCGACTTGAAGCACTGCCAGCGAAGCCGAGGCGGCCATTTGAAAGATATGCTATTCCGCACATAATGGCATGAACGTAGCTTCAAAATGAAGCCAGAATCAATTTTATATCTCACATCGTCGTTGTTTTCTTTAAATTTTTTTCCTATCGTTCTTTTCTGGTCACCCTTTTGAACAACTTATTCGATACGGCTCTCATTTGCCTTCCAGCAACGGTGAAATCGATCATGCCATATAAAGTTTTCCGCTGCTCGGACAAGGCCGCGTTTCCAAGACTGAATATTTGGATGTCGAATAGTGCAGAACGGACCATATCCTTGTAGTCTAATGGATTGAGGTCTTGGCTACCAGTTGGCCAGCCATCAGTGGAAATCAAGTTCAAAATGTAGTTTTTGAGCCATGTTTGATTCGTTTTTGCCTTATAAGCTAGAGCGGAGTCTTGTTGAATTGTTCACGGTTTATTTGCGAAAAGTGTTTTATTGAGTGACACCACAACGTTCTCTAAATCGTCGGTTTGATACACTTTCGCCGAGGTTTCGACACTTTTCTCGCAGAAATGGAGCTCGGTGACCCGATCGCCATCACAAAAGTTGGGTGGTGGCCACGTTAAACTCTCGGAACGAGCTCAGGCACATACACCCTATCGTTCTGTTTATTGAACGATTCTTCAACGGCGAAAACTCTCCCGTCAGTAAAAATAATTCGTAAAAACAAATCAAGGCTTCCGATTTTGACTTACGTTTCTGTTTCAATGCTTCTGTGAGTAAGCAGGCCGGTGTATTTCTTGTACTGATTACCAAATCACGTTTTAAGTTACGCGACATGCTGTCCTTGCTGATATCCATCTCCCGAGACATGATTTTCTGCCTACACATCCGGCTTCCACGAATTCTCCCCGACTTTGATGACTTGTGGCGTTCGCACAGTACACGGACGGCCTGATTTCGCATGGTCGACCATTCCACCGGTATCCTCAAATAACTTCACGGTACGATACACAAAGTTTCGTGTGATTTTCAGTGGCCACAACACAATTTTCGAGCGAGCCCCTTTCCATGATTGCAAACAACTGACGTCAAAAACTTTTTACGCCTGAATTTTTCAAAAATGTCAAATAGCTGTCTAGTTGGAGTGGATGCGTTCATTGGCTCTTGTGAATGAATGTGTTCAACAAAGCATTTGCTAGTACAGTGGTTGTTGGGACATGTCACGGCTACTCCCCCTTGAATTACTTTCTTCAGGAAGTTTAAAAGTTTCTTGTCTTCTGCCGTAATTTCTTCAAGGTGGATCCAAGGATGAACCCCAATGATGAGGTTGCGGCTGGTTTGTTGATGCTGATGGTATTGGACTGGAGTTGACTGCTGGTGGATTGTTTGATGAGTGGGAAGAGAGGTAGTGCTGGAATAGAATTGATTAGTGAGTGGAAACTTGGTTTGAATTAACTGTGAGACAGAGTGACTGGGGTGGTTTTGGGTTAGTTGAATGGTTTTCGGAAAATGTTGGGGTGGAAATAAGTTGCTGTGATAGAAATTGTTGATCTGCTGCATCTTCAGGTGGACCAGCGTTATTGATAAAAGTAAGTCTCAATCTATCCACGAAAAGGTTTTAATGCGTGTCATTCAGATTGATTTTGAATAGTCGGTCCTCTCGATGACTTTGAACGGACTGGTGTGTGAAGCTTCTAATGGAGCTTTGATGCGGTCACAGCGTATGAAGACGTGAGAGCAGGTGCAGATGCCTTTTAGAATGAAAATTCTTGATTTGGTTTGATGGCACTTTAGTGCTGCTTTCAAAGTTCCGTGAAACCGTCCCACGAAGCTGTTCGTTTTAGGATCGTGAGTGGTCGCTCTAATTTACGGAGCACCGATAAAATTGTCAAAGTTGGGATTCAAATTGAGGAGCCTAATCTGTTAATATCTTCGTTGTACTACCATAATGGCTTACCCAATGGTCGAGTAAACCTGTTATAATTGCTTCTGCTGCCATGTTCTTGAGCGGTCCAGCTACAGGCCACCTAGTGTGGCGATCTACAGTTGATGGCCATTAATCTTTGGCAAAAAACTATTAAATCGAGGTGAATGTGACTAAATCTGGAATCAGGTTCTTCAATGTAATTTGGAATTAGTCTGGAATATCTTTGAAATTTTGCCCTTTTAGCAAGGAATGCACTCGCGGGCCCAAGTTGTTGCACCCTTCTTGATGGCCGGCTAAGCAAACCTTTAGCTAAGTTGTTGTGAAGTCACTCTTTGACTGAGGTGTGAGAGGGTGTGTCCTGCGAGGAGACAGAGGTAAATGCAGGCGAATTACACGCTGTGATCCATCACAAGAAAACCTGATATTTGATGCGACTTCGATCTCTTGGAGTTTCAGAGAGGCATCGCTTGAAATGAGATCTTCTGCTAGAAATTGATTGAATACGCGAAAGTGCATCAGCTACGTCTCCTTAGACGTAAATTCTGTGCATGGTGTTGTTGTCTAAGCTGTCATTCAGAGGCATTGTGCAACTTTTTTATGATCTGTTTGAATGATGTCGAAAGTGTTTGATAGAGGCGAAGATGCCAAGGAGGTCACGGTCATAGATGCTGTAACGCCTTTCGGTCTCACTAAGCTTCCTGGAGACAAATTCGATCGGTCTGACAATGCTATTTTCAGTTTATTCCGCGGTAGCTCCAATACAGATGGTGGATACGTCAGTGACGAGAGGAAATTTAGAATTCGGTCATGGAAAAGCGGTTTGAGTGGCTTTCGAAAGGGTTTGGAATGTTTTTTTCAGTTTCTGGCACCCAAGTGACCCTAGTCTTGTCATTCCTGATGGAATATCTGATGTACCGAAGAAATGGTAATTGGAGAT
The DNA here is from genome assembly GCA_963966105.1 of Volucella zonaria. Classification (NCBI taxonomy): domain Eukaryota; kingdom Metazoa; phylum Arthropoda; class Insecta; order Diptera; family Syrphidae; genus Volucella; species Volucella zonaria. Next base: position 171,640,789 of record OZ014532.1, on the reverse strand, counting down.
CAGCCATTTGGAAATAGATGGCCTGTAATAGGCGTTTGAGTTCGTGAACTCTTTGTGAAACGGGAAAGTCAACAATTTTAAAAGAAAGCATTTCCAGGGTGAAAGGTTGATATAATGAGATAAGAGGTCTTAATGACCTCGACTCTTGAAATTAGAGCTGTACATAGTAGAATCGTCGATCCTTTGATTCTGAAGATCTATTAGTAGTGCGAAGTACTTTTGGCAGTCGGCCGCTACTGTGCGGCTGTTGTTTTCCTTCTATGCTTGAGTGAAAGCGCATGGAGTAGTGCAATGTCGAGCGAGGTTGGCCAATTTCCGGTGATGAACACAAAAGCTATCCCGGGCCGTTGAACGAAAGACACTTCTGGTTCGTGATGTCGATTTAAATTTGCGCTGCTGTTTGTTTAGAGCTTCGATTTCTAGCAGAAGGTATGGAACGGTCTTTTCAAGAAAATCTTATCCTCCGGTCAAAACGGAAATTTCAGAAGGTGCTACGACGCGGTGTTGAGCGGCTGACAGGGATATTACCGGATTACAATTGGGAATATTTGGAATGATGGGGTAGGAATTTTTAGCAAGTTGATTGAAGCTAATATCGTTCGACACAGCTAGAAAAGTTGGATTCTCTCGTGGCAATATTTTAACCAAAGCTCGTGGATTGCGGCGCCGGTAAGATTCCTAGAAGCCATGTCTAACATATCATCTCACGAAGAAGCTGTTTTTTCGAACTGAGGGGAACTCTTTTAAGCAGCTTCTGTAATATTCCTTTGTCAGGTATACCAAAACGCTCAAGAATAGTTTTTTTTTTAAAGTTGATACTTATCTGCTTCTGGTTGTTGACGAACAACATCAGCAAGTGATTGTGCTGTCGCCGCATCTAGCGCTCTGATAACAGAAATGAATTCTGCCAGCAAAAGCCAAAGGTTTAGGCTTCGACGATCAAAAGATGGAACATCCGGTCTGCGCCTGTCGCTGAAAAAGGCACCTATTATACTCGTATATTCTCTCCTATAAAACTGTGCTGTTGGTGTTCGTCCTTTTTTGTTAATAGGCGCGTTTTTCTCTCCGAGTTTGGTTTCGTAGTTGATGCACATTAACAAAAATAGGTAGGAGCACAGGGTTGATTAACTAGTTACGTAATCCTTTTGGATCATGTCGGGGTCACCAATTTGTACTCAATCAATTAATTTTAACAAACTAGTTTGCGACTGCGAACTGAACGCAGTTCAGTAATAGTATTCACTCAAGAATTACACACAAGCTTTCATACTGCATTATCTTTTGGTCACATTTTACGAGACCTTCCAATATTTTAAGTCACTTAGACGTATGTACATATACAAAAAACTTTAAAAATTTAAAGATATCAATGTCACTACTGTCCATTAATAGGCGCTGTCGCCTCATTGCGGACATTGTTCATATTATTGATTCAATGCTTGTCAATCATGTTGCACTACAGCAAGATTTCAGTCGTTACTCTGTTCAAATATTTCTTGTAATTTCATTTACTTTTTCCACTTATCCATTCAAACAAGATCAGTTTGTTCATGACCTGTTTGAACAATACCAAATTCCCATCATCTTATCAATTGAGGAAATTCCTCTACGATTGAAGTCCGATTGCATATTTCCTTCATGCCACTGTCAACATAAATTTGTGCATCTAAACGTGATGCAGCATTGACAAATATTATGTATTTACCAATTTATTTACAAGTCAATAAATTGCGGATTGTTGACAAGACCGAAACAAAGTCGAATTCTGAATTTGTCTCTCGCTTTACAGATACGAACATCGAATGCATTTTCATTTCTCATGACGGAAACGAACACAGACACTACAAAGTCCACACTCAGAAATTCCTGAGCTGACAATCAATACTTTCAATTCAAAATAAGCGATTTTTGTCAATAGAAGTGAAAATATTTATTAAAAGGACATTTGAAATTGTCATTGGTTCGGTTTGGATTGTATGAGAATTCCATTGAAACATGGTGATTTAACCAACAAATGGAACTAAGATATTTTCCAGGAACGTTGGTATTTCATCTTTCATAAAATACGAGTACATATACTCTGAAGTGCTGGGATCCTATTTTTATCAAAAATAAATCACTACGACAACAACAGGATATCTTGTTCACTCATAAAAATATTTTTTTGGGAAGCAGCGCCTAATCATTTTATAGTTATAAGCACCAAATTGAAAACATTTATGAAAAATAGTCCGCTGCAACATTCTATTAGGCATGGAGACCGGACATCATTATAGTTGTAGTCTACAGCGGAAATTACAGCGTTTAATGATTCTCCCCAAAAGGGAATAAACCTCCAGAAGTTGCCTTCTGGATACCATAGGAAAAATCGTAGAAAAGGTCATTTACAACAGACCGATGGCAGTAGCAGAAGAAAATGGTGCACTGTCAGATTACTAGTTTAGCAACCGAAAATCCCACTCCACAGTAGATGCAATCAAAACAGTGAATGATATTGCAAGCGCAGCAATCGAGGGATTCGGAACAAAGCAGTGCTGTGCAGTGGTCACATTAGACATCAGAAATGCTTTCAATTCAACAAGCTGGACCTTCGTAATGAATGCTCTTCCTAGAGTGGACGTATCAAACCACATGCACGGATTTATATCTAGCTACAGAAAACTAAGCTATGATACAACAACTATTTAAGAATCGCTTCATTTTGTATAATTGTTTATCTAATCGCTTTAAAATTTCCGATTGTTGATAACTTACAATATAGCAAACAAATCTGTAATACACTAATTTTAATTTCAATCCTGTATAATATCGTAATTAATATCGTAATTTAATCATTTACTCTCAATTCTCTCATTAATATTGTATACTGCTTGTAATGTAAATCGCGATTCAAGACCGAACACTCGTTCACTTGGATTTTTGTAAGCACAGAGATAAGTACTTAAAAATAAATTTATCGTCGTTTATCCTTGCCTTTTTTCACTCTTAGTGCTGGTCCTTCTTTTCGTCGTCGCAAACAAATTTGATTTGTTCATTCCTAAACATATTTTTGGTCCTTCGAGCCGGATTAAGAATTGTAGTCAACCACATTTATTAGAAGAATCATTCGACTTTTTTTCATCTTTAAACGCATTTCTATGAACCTTGTATCGCTTCGGAGTTGGGATTTCGCATCAACCTCATCGTCATAGTATTGTAACATGTCTGTAAAGAAGCTATCGGTTCGCTTACTAGGTTAGCTATCTTCACAGAAAAGATTACGCAAACCGTGACTTTAGAAGATCTCCAAATTCGCGTGAAAAAATTGGATGAATTGTGGGGAAAATTTAATATATCGCAAGAACAATTTTATAGTCTCGCAGATGAAGAAGGTTATGTTGATCCAGAAGCAGAGTTTGAAGAATTTGAATCGCGTGTTATAGTCGTAAAATCGGTTTTAATATCCGCGATTGATGAGAGAAAAAAGGTAGAATCGAAGCCTCCCAAAATTGATGATACACGTAATCCTCAAGCGTCTTTAATGCAGCAATTAAATGAATCTTACTTAAGCAACCATCTTCCTAAGATTCATATTGAACTCTTCACGGCCAGTTATCGTGATTGGCCAGCTTTTCGCGCCATGTTTGAAGGTTCGGTTCACAACAAGGCAAATTTGTCATCGATTCAGAAATTTCATTTTCTTCGCCACCTACGGGGCGAAGCCTTAAGTTTACTCAATCACGTTCCCATAGCGGACGCGACGTATGAACAGGCATGGGAACGGCTACAGAAGAGATATGAAAGACCACGTTACATTCTCAACAGTCTTTTGGAAGCATTTATGCAGCTCCCATCGGTTCAGGTCTCAAATGTTAAGTTGCTTCGTAAAATATCTGATGGGGCTGACGAAATAAGCAAGGTTGATCCAGATACTCGACAGGCTTGGTCATCTGATAGTGTTGACAAAGAGAACCCTACTATAAAGCATTTTTATCTTTCTTAGGACGCTCGCGAACCAACAAAATCAAAACCCGTGGCCTTAAGCAGCATGCATGCAGCGTTTACTTCTCAGTGCTTGAAATGTAATGGGTCTCATCTGCTGACACAGTGCACCGAATTTCTTTCAATGAATAAGGAAGGAAGGAGAATTTTCGTCAAATCTAAAGGTCTTTGCTTTAATTGTCTCCGCGAAGGCTACAATTCTGCACGATGTCAGTCAAAATTTCGATGCAAAACTTGCAATTCACGACACCATACCTTGGTGCACCTTGACATAGTTACTAATGGGAATTCGCCCTCTGAACCAACCTCAACAACTTTCGTCCAACCTTCTACTTCAAAGCATAATGTTACACCCTCGCATCGAAATCCACTCGTTACCAATCATTCGGTTAACTTTACCCAGTGTGTGCCACAATCTTTGTTGCCCACTGCTGTTGGTTAAGTAATTGACAGCAATGGAAATAGTCAGTTAGTTCGTATGTTGATAGACTCCGGATCACAAGTCTCCTTTGTAACTGAGTCGTGTGTCCAAAGACTTGGCTTAAAACGTTCAAATGCACGCATACCGATTAAAGGAATTGCAACAACCTGTGCAGGACAATCAAGAGGGTTGGCGTCACTGTTAATATCTTCGTGTTATAGTTCAAATAGTGTCTTAGTAAATGCATACATTTTAACGAAAGTTACATCGGCATTACCTAGTGTCACAATCGATATTAAGGACTGGGAACATATATCAAAATTAAACTTAGCGGATCCATCTTTCCATAAGCCAGATTCAATCGATGTCCTGCTTGGCGCAGAAAGGGTATGGGATATCTTGCAAAGGGAAGTTGTACGTAGCATCAAAGGTTATCCTCTTGCTCACAACACGGTCTTTGGCTGGGTTTTGGCTGGTGGCTTACACTTGAACAAGGGAATTAATATTCAATCACATCACACTCTGGTAGACATTGCAGGCCTTTTGGACAATCGAGGAAATCGAACCGAAATCAGTAACTTCCCAGGAATCCAAACACATCGAAGAACATTTTTGCAAAACCCATCGAAGGGATAATGATGGAAAATATGTCATCAATCTTCCGTTTAAAGTTCGTCTGCGATTCGCTGACACCCTCGGGGGTGCCTTTTCTCGTTTGATATCTATGGAAAAAAGATTTTCAAAAAACAATGAACTCTTTAAACTTTACTCTCAGTTTCTAAATGAATATCTAACATTAGGACACATGCGTAAAATACCTTCCTCTGATATCAATAAACCCAACGTATTCTACCTTCCACATCATGCAGTACTCAAACCCGATAGTTCTACAACTAAGCTCCGTGTCGTATTTGACGGATCATTCAAGGATGCGGATATGAAATCTCTAAATGATTCGCTTATGATAGGCCGACCAATCCAGCGTAATCTGTTTTCAGTATGCTTCCGGTTTCGTCGACACAAATACGTGTTTTGTGCAGACATCGTCAAAATATTTCGTCAGATTCGGGTTGCAGAGGAAGATACTGACTTCCAAAAAATTATCTGGCGCAAATCACAAACAGACCCACTAGAACATTATCGTTTATGTACGGTTACGTATGGGACATCGTGCGCTCCCTACCTATCGGTTCGCGTATTAGAACAATTAGCCCGTGATTACCGTGATGAATATCCTGTTGCTTCAGAGATAATTCTTAACGATTTTTATGTTGACGACGTTGTATCAGGGGGAGACTCACTTCTTGATGCAATTTTTAAAAAACAACGTCTAATTTAACTCCTTGATAAAGGTGGATTTCAGTTAAGTAAGTGACAAAGTAATTGCTGCGAACTCCTTGAAGAAGGTAAAAAAAAATAAAAAATGTGTCCCTTAATACCGTCGCGGATTCATGGGTAAAGGTGCTTGTCTTATATTGGAACCCAAATCTAGATTGTTTCTCGTTTCGTCTTAATATACTTCCTCATGAACCAGTCACAAAACGTCAAATTCTTAAGGAGGTCGCGTTGATCTTTGACCCACTTGGGTTTATATTTCAAGAACTGTGGTATCTAATACTTAATTGGGATGAAACACTTCCAGATTCCATCACTAAAAAATGGTGCAAAAATAGTGAAGAACTGTCTCTATTAACAAACATTTAAATTTGTCGTAACATCGGTATAGCAGATGCATCACTCCAACTGCACGGTTTCTCTGACGCCTCAACATCGGCGTACGCCGCCGTCATTTACATTCTCCCTGATGGAACTATTAAAACAAACATTGTAGCAGCAAAAACACGAGTTGCCTAAATAAAACAACTAAGTATTCCTGGTCTGGAATTGTGCGGGGCACTATTACTTACGCGTCTGTTGGTGTCAGTTCAGTCAGGTCGCTTAATATTACTGGTTCCAATGTTTTTGCATGGTGTGATTCCCAGGTTGTTCTTTCGTGGTTATCGTCGCCATCTCGTCGTTGGGACATCTTCGTCGGAAACCAAACTTCCGAGATCCTAAATACCATATCCAGAAATAGGTGGTTTCATATAAAATCAGAGCAGAATCCTGCGGACTGTGCTTCGCGGGGTATATATCCGTCGTCTCTCGTTGGCCATCCAATTTGGTGGACAAGTCCTTGTTAACTCAGAAAATGTAATGACACTTGGCCTATCGTTCAGCGTCTTGAAGAACACCCAGAGTGCAAGCAAGGAGAAGAAATCATATAAATTGTCTTGTTTGGTAGTTGCTACAGAACACCCTTTTGAACTTCTCCCATCGCGTGTATCGTCGTGGAATCGTCTAATTCGTATACTTGCATTCGTTCTCCGTTTCATTAAGAAGTGTAGGAAGCTTACACAGCCTACTACTCATCAACTGCTTCCTGATGAAATTTATGAGGCCAAATTAAAAATCATAATATGGCTACAGCAGGTCTACTTCGGAAACGATTTTAAGTATTATCTGGAAAATGGGCACTTTAGCAGAAATTCCGAGATCGCTAACCTTAATCCCTTTTCAGATGATAAACAACTACTACGCGTAGGAGGAAGAATCCAAGAGGCAGAAATTTCATTCAGTGCGAAGTATCCGATAATTATTCAAAAGGGACATAAGGTGACACAACTTATCACGCTTGACTTTTACGAGCGCTTGCTGCATCCTGGAGTTTCAACGTTATTTTCAATAATCCGCCAGGAGTACTGAATCATCGGCTGCAGGATTTTATTACCCAAAATAACACCTAAGTGTATAAAATGCCTTCGACAAAGAAGTTCCACAACGTCGCAAATCATGAGAAACCTCCCTGCTCAACGGATTCAGGCAAGCAGACCTTTTACTTACTGTGGATGTGACTATGCAGGACCCATTCTTATCAAAACAAAAACCGGACGGAAGGTCTTCAAGACAAAGGAATACATTTCATTGTTCGTCTGCTTAGCGACAAAAGCTATACACTTAGAATTGGTCAGTGATCTAACCACTGAATCGTTTCTAGCAGCTCTTCGTCGTTTTGTGGCGCGTCGGAGTAAACCATCTCATATGAATTCGGATAATGGAACAAATTTCCGAGGGTCTGCTAGGTTGGTATCCGACATGCATCGAACCACTTTATCTGAAAACCATAGCTCCATAGTAGCAGAGTCACTTGCTTGCGACGCAATTACTTGGCATTTTATTCCCCCCTCAGCCCCATATTTCGGCGGTTTGTGGGAGGCGGGAGTAAAATTGGTCAAACAGCATCTTCGTCGCGTTATTGGCTCAGATGTTCTGTCCTTTGAAGAATATTACACCCTTTTAACTCAAATTGAAGCTCTTCTTAATTCTCGTCCTTTGTGTCAAAAATCAGACAACGATCTAGATCCACTAACGCCAGCTCATTTCATTCTAGGTGAACCATATTCAGCTATGCTAGAATCATCACACGAGTTATCTCAAATTCGTCTACATTCTTGGAGAGCCCTTCAAGCTAAGATTCAGGGCTATTGGAAGCGCTGGAGTAACGAGTACTTGACCTCTCTTCAACAAAGACCTCGATGGTCGCAACCACAGCGAGACTGTCAAATCAACGACTTGGTCGTCATAAAAGAGCAAAACCTACCACCGGGAAAATGGCCTATGGGACGAATCATAGCGATACATCCAGGCAAGGACGGACATGTTAGGGTAGTCACCCTTAAAACAGTGAGCGGAAATTTTGTGAGACCAATTCATAAACTGGCGGTACTTCCTCTAAACTGAAACGTTGTTCCAGGGGCGGCGGAATGTTTAAGAATCGTTTCATTTTGTAAAATTGTTTATCTAATCGCTTTAAAATTTCCGATTGTGGATAACTTACAACATAGCAAACAAATCTGTAATACACTAATTTTAATTTCAATCCTGTATAATATCGTAATTAATATCGTAATTTAATCATTTATTCTCAATTCTCTCATTAATATTGTATACTACTTGTAATGTAAATCGCGATTCAAGACCGAACACTCGTTCACTTGGATTTTTGTAAGCACAGAGATAAGTACCCTTGCATTGTCTTGGTGGAAAAGACAACAAGTCATCAACCGATCCACTCACCATTGCCAACCTATTTGCCAGCTTCTTTAAACAATCCTTTACCAACGACTCCTTTGTACCAGATCCATCCTATTTTCGTTACCTACTGAACTTCTCCAACGGCCCACTTCTCTCTCACATCTTGGACCCCTCCTATATCGAATATAAATTACACCAACTCAATGATGAATTTACTCCCGGTCCAGATGGCCTCCCTGCCATATTTCTTAAAAAATGTTCTTCGTCTCTTTCCCTTGCCCTTTCTGATCTCTTTCGTCTATCCCTTTCACAAGGAGAATTTCCTCAGGTTTGGAAAACCTCCTTTATAACCCCAATCCACAAAAAGGGATCAAAGAACGAAATAACAAACTATCGTCCAATCGCTAAACTCTCCCATATACCCAAACTCCTCGAAAGTATTTTGTATGAAGCTCTAAGCTTCCAATGCAAATCACTTATTTCCCCTAGACAACACGGCTTCCTAAAGGGTAGGTCAACCACCACAAATCTCGTTGAATTCGTATCCTTTGCCATCTCTGCCCTAGAGAACGGCAACGAAGTCGATGTAGTTGCAACCGATTTTAGCAAAGCCTTCGATAAAATCTCTCATCGATTAATACTCTTCAAATTGTCTGCCCTCGGCTTTGAACCCATACTGTTAAAATGGATATCCTCTTACCTCGAAAACCGTTTTTACAGTGTTCGTTTTAGGTCAGCCCACTCCGCTCCATTTTTGGCCATCTCTGGAGTTCCTCAAGGTAGCCATCTCGGTCCCCTTCTCTTTATATTAACCATAAATGATCTCGATAGGATCATCAAATACTCGTCCGTCTCCCTTTACGCCGACGATACCAAATTTTTCAAAACCATTTCCTCTCCCCATGACTCCTTCCTTCTTCAACAAGACCTTGATAGTTTTTCGATCTGGTGCCTCAAAAATTGTTTGGAACTTAATATCACCAAATGCCAATCCATCACCTTTTCACATAAGCGGCTCAAATCTCCTCCCCGACTCTACCTTCTCCACAACCAACCTATCTCCTCCGCTGAATCTCTTCGCGACCTCGGCATTTTGTGTGATAGGGAGCTCAACTTCCGTTTGCATATGGATGGGATAATCCTTAAAGCCAACTCTGCACTAGGTTTTGTAAAACGATGGTCCAAAGAATTCACCAACCCATACGTGACCAGGTCCCTCTATATTACCTTTGTTCGTCCCCTCCTAGAGTACGCCAGTCAAGTATGGTCCCCATATCATCGCGTTCATATCTCGAGAATCGAAAGCATCCAGCGCCGTTTTCTTCGATTTGCTCTTCGAGGTTTGCCCTGGGATGATTCTTTTACTCTGCCCCCCTATCAAAACCGTCTCAACCTTATTAACCTAAACACCCTTGAGGAACGCAGAGATGCAGCCGACTTTCTCTTCATTCATCGACTTCTTTCAGGTCAGGTTGAATGCACGTCCCTTCACAATTCTATTTTCCTCAACACTAACCCTCGTAATCTACGTACCCCTCGTCTCTTCTATCTCCCAACCCACCACACCACCTATGGCGCGAACGAACCAATCTCCCGCATGCTACGCAAAATTAATTCAAACCCTAGCGTCTCTGACTTCCATCGCACCACTTCCTACCTCAAATCGGTTCTCCTTCACCAGAATAACCAACCTTAGTTTTAAGTTTTAGTTTAAGTTTAATTTTAAGTTATAGCTTGTATTAAGCCGAATAAATGGGGGCTTTCGCCCCCACCAAAATTAAATTAAAGAACTTTTTTCTTGGCCAAATGAGGTCGTTTTTTTTTCAAATCGTCATTGAATCGGTCCAATAAGTTGGCATAATATTCCCCATTGATTGTTCTTCCCTTTTGAAGGTAGTCAATGTGGATTATCCAGCGTGCATCCCAAAAAACAGTCGCCATAACTTTATTGGCTGACAAACCCACCTTGGCCTTCTTTGGCGCCGATTCACCCTTAGAAACCCACTGTTTTGACTGTTGTTTGTTCTCTAGTGTGTTGTGATGGATCCATGTTTCGTCCACGGTTACAAAACGGCGCAAAAACTCCTCCATATTGCGATTAAACAACGCCAAACCTTCCTGTGAAGTTGTTACACGATTGCGTTTGTGGTCGACTGTGAGCAAACGCGGCACCCATCTTGCGGAAAGCTTTCTCATGCCCAAGTGATCATTCAAAATTGAAACCACTGAGCCATGCGAGATCCCTACGGCTTCCACAATCTCTCGCACTTTCAATCTTCGGTCGGCCAACACCATATCGTGAATTTTTTCGATTGTTTCGGGTGTAGAGACCTCAACTGGGCGTCCAGGACGTTCGGCATCTTTAGTGCTTGTACGGCCACAACGAAATTCAGTAAACCACTTTTTTACCATTGAAATCGATGGTGCAGAGTCCCCATAGTATTTATCAAGCTTAGCCTTGGTCTCGGTAATGGTTTTTTTTCGCAAGAAATAATGCTTAATAAGCACACGAAATTCACTTTTTTCCATTTTCTCCTCAAATTAGTGAGTAGTCTGATAAAAATAGCTGTCAAACGCAAACTAACTGACGCAGCAAGTTTAAATTTTGACAGGAGTCAACTGACAAATGCCTGTTGACAGGAGCAGTGTTGCTGTTTCAGTAAAGAGGTCAGAAATTCAAAATTCACGGACTTATTGACCCGCCCTCGTACCTAGGTGCTCTGATTGATAATGGATTTAGCTTTAAGGCTCACATAGAAAAAAGCATCGATCACCCTTCGCTGACGAGATTAATACCAACCATCGGTGGGCCCAGATGTAGTCACAGATTATTACTGCCGAATGCAGTTAGTCCACTTATACTTGCCCTTATTCCGGTTGTCACCTCACATGCCATGTGACGTGAGAGTATGGATTCGGTATTCTCGTTGTCACCCTGGGTGACATCTGTCGGTATATGTCAAGAAAAATCGAGAGTCGTAGTATTCTCTTTCTCACTTACATCGTCACGAAGTGACAATTTTAGTCGATAGGAACACTTCAGTGAGAAGAAATATGGAGAACGAGAAAACGTAAGTAAAGCGGTTTTCTAATAGAAATTATATTACGGTTGCTCATTATTTTTAATTAAAGAGTTAAGGTAACAAATAAAAAACAATTTGAACGCTTAGTCCTTATTATGGAGCAGAACGTGGATGTGGCCAGAGGATTGCAATTTGCCGGAGGATTCAACACTGATAAAGTCAAATATAACGGTGTGTGGCAGGAGATAACCACAACTTTGAATAGTTTAGGACCTCCTGTTCGGACAACCACTGTTTGGTAAAAGGTACTTTTAACGTTACAAAGTTTGTAGAAATGTTAATGTTAAATATGTTTAGGTGTGGACTGACTACAAATTAAAAATAAAAAAAAAAATTGGCCCACTATAGAAAAGAATGATCTGCAGTAGGAGGCTGACCAAATAAGATACAATATATCTCCCCTCTGGAGGAATCTATTGTGAAATTATTAAAATTCGACAAAACTATCGATCAAAGTGGGAGGACGTTCGGGATACCACAGACAACAGTAAAGAGCAGTCCTCAAGAAGTCGGGCGAAATTATGATGCATTAATTCCTCAAGAAACAGGTGAACCACCGCTTCAAGAAGAATCGAATACATCCTATACTCACCACGAGTCATACTACTTCACTCCACGAAAGGCTCCAAAGAGGCTGAAAGAGAATGACTACAAGAAGGATTTATTGGAGAAGCAAACGAGTTATTTAAAAAGAATTTGTCGCGAGACAGAGGAAATTTCCAAATATATAAAAAAAAACATATATATTAAAAGAAGAAAAATTAAAAATATATAAGGATATGCAGGAAAAGAACGATTAAATGCAGAAAAGCTAAAATTAAAAATAGAAACTTTAGATTATAAGAAAATGAAATTAGACTTGCTAGAAAAGCCAAAGTAACACGCTGGCAATATGTTTTTGTTTTTTAATTTTATTAAGTTACATTTACATAAAACTCCAACGACTAATAACGAATTGTGTACTAAAAAATTACTACATTGGAAGAGAGCAACGCTGTGCTTACAAAGAAAGTCAATTTATTGGAGCTGAAGCTAAATTCGGTTGAGCCAAGAGACAAGCAACGTGCAGTGGACATAGTTGGGATACCAGCTGTAAATAACGAAAATGCAAAAGAGAAAGTAATTAAGCTTCTTGCGGATGGAATGGGAATGGAAACTGGTCATGATGACATCGAAAACTGCTTCGTTAAGGGAATTAAACGTAAAACGGATAATACAGAGAAAACAAACATTGTGTGTGTACGTTTTTCGTCTCTAAAAAAGAAAGAGCTAATCATGTCCAAGATGCACGAGATGAAAATTAAACTATCTTCTGCAGTTTTCAATGACGGCACAGGTGGGAGAATTTTCATAAATGATTCACTCACTAGCTACACAAGATCTTTGCTTGTGAAGGCCAATCAGCTGAAAAACAGTAATAAATGCAAGTATGTCTGGATCAGGAATTCATCGGTACTTATAAGAAAAATAGAAGGCGACAGGGTGATTAAAATTTCTTGTTTTGAAGATTTTTCCAAACTTGGTTAACTTATAGTTACAGTACTTTCTTAATTTTTTCTATTACCTTTTCGCTTTCATTTAAATTGATATGAATTGTTTTTGTATAAATCAATCAGATATTTTGTCTTGCTCAGGTTTTTCAGTTACGCATCTAAACATACGTAGTTTAAGAAAAAACTTTGATTGCTTTCTCTCGCATCTTGCTGTTTTAGATCATTTACCAAATCAAATATTTTTATCTGAAATATGGATATGCATCATATACCAAGTTATTTGTTTGAGGCTACGTGCAATGATTCGTATTCAGCTGGCGGTGTTGCGGTTTTTTTACAAAAGTGAACTAGACTGTGATATTATTAAAGCTCGTCTTAATAGTGCTGACTTGATTTCTGTTAACTGCAATATTTCTGGTGTTCGTTATAGTTTTGTGTGTGTATATCGTTTACACTGTTGCTCAGTCAAAGTCTTTGTAGATGAATTTTCTGAATTTCTCCAAAACATTTCTTGTAAAAATGTAATCCTTTTGGGTGATTTTAATGTTAATATACTAGATTACTCAAATGATGTTGATTATTTTTTGTCGGTGCTATCATCTTTTGGCTTTGAGTCCTTATTATTACAACCTACGCGAATTGCTGTGAATTCTAGCTCTTGTTTTGACCATTTGTTTATAAGGTTGCACAGAAACAACTCAATAAATTTCAAAACTGATGTTTATGATCTACAGATAACTGATCATTGTCTAACTACAATTCAGTTTGATTGTTCGGTACGCAGACCTAAACCACTACAATTTAAAAAGTTTAAAAAAGTCGACTTTTCAGCCTTGCAAAGAGATTTGTCTTTTGAGTTCTGGAACGATGTATATAGCGCTCATGATCCATCAATTGCTTTTGATTTATTTATTAATAAATTGAAATTTCATATTTCTAATTGCAGTAAACGTAAACACAAATAAATCTAAGTGCATCAAACCAAGGATGACGTTTTATTTGTTGAAGAAAATAAGAAAAAAAAATGAACTTAGAATTCGGGTTCGCGAACATCCTAGGAATACTAGGCTTAAAAGTTTTTATGTTAAAATCTGTCGTGAGTTGAAATTAGAAATAACACTTTGTAGAGATAATTATTTCAGAAGAAAACTGGTTGAAAATATTGGGAATTCTAAGAAAGAGTGGGACACAGTTAATGAAATTTTGAATAGAGAAAAGCCGAATGCCAAATTGTTTTAAATATGGATAGTAATGTTGATATAACTGAACCAAGTGAAGTGGCTAATGTTTTTAATGACTATTTTTCAAATATACGCAATGATTTCCGCGGTCTCCTGGGGCAAAATAATTTTTCGTGCCACTGTGGTAAAACAATAAGGCAGGAGCAACACCAGTCTGCTTGTTTTTACTTTGAAAATTTCACACCACTGGAAATATTGTACATAAAATTATACAATCGCTAAAGAACTCACACTCTTCTTCACATGACAATATTTCAAGTCACGATCTTAAAATTATTTCTCTTTTTATCTGTGATGTTTTATGTCACATATACAATTTGAGTGTTCAACAGGGCGTCTTTCCCGAATCCCTTAAAACCGCTGTAGTTATTCCTCTCCATAAAAAAGGTGATACTAAGTCTTTGAATAACTACCGTCCTATTTCACTTTTGTCCACCTTCTCCAAGGTGTTTGACAAGGGTATGAAAGCTAGAATACTGTCTTTTTTAGATAAAATTAGATTCTTCAGTAAACATCAATTCGGTTTTAGGAGCGGAAGATCAACTGAAGATGACTTATTAAAACTTTGCGGAGAAATTTATAACAGCGTAAATGGTTCTAAAATTGCTGCAACGTTATTTATAGATATCTCAAAGGCTTCTGACATGGTTCACCATTCGCTTCTACTCAGTAAATTGTACGATGCAGGCTTTAGAGGTTTTATTTATACATGGTTTTCGTCTTATTTGTGGAACCGTAAACAAATGGTCAGAGTAAAAGGTTGTATGAGCTCACAGAAAACAAAAAATTTAGGCGTACCACAAGGTTCTGTCCTGGGTCCGATACTGTTTTTAATTTACGTCAACTCCTTATTTATCCAGCCTTTTAAAGGAAAAATCACAGATTATATTCGCAGATAATACAGCTCTAACTTACTCTTGTTATAACCTCTTTGATGTCAATGCAACCGGTTTGACAAGCATAAACTAGCAATTAGTAACAAAACAAAATACATGATTTTTTAAAATTAAGGGAAAATTGACTGATAACTTTTCTTTACAATATCACTCACCAAATTGTTTTAAATTTAATCTAAGAATTGTTTGTCCTCATAATCAAGGTGTATCAACCTACAGTACCGATGTTAGCTGCTCGATAGATTGCTTCGCTATTGAACGTGTCGAATGTTTCAAATACTTAGGGGTTATTTTAGACTCAAAGCTTAGTTGGAGAGAACATTTAAAACAATACTTTAACTTAGTAGTAAGACAGCTTTATCACCTTAGTATATATTGCGGATCCGATATTTTAAAATTGGTATATAATGGTCTTTTTAAATCCAAGCTGCAGTACGGTATAGCCTGTTGAGGCGGTACACAAAGTACAACCCTTGCTAGTTAAGCAAAAACACTGCTTTAGATTAATCTGCAAAGTTAATCGCACAACCCCCAGTTTTAGATTATTCAAGGAACTTAAAATACTACCCTTAAGACACCTTTACTACTATAAAGTCTTGAAAATATTTTTCCAGAATTCTGGGTATAACGTCGCTAGATTGTATGGCAATCTTAACTTGCGAGCTAATTCCATGAATTTTGTAGCCTTACCTAGAATCAATAAAGCACTTTTTTCTCGTTTTTTTCACCGTCATTGCTCCTCGTTTATTTAATAAGTTACCGGAAAGTATTAGATGCGAAAGAAGGCAATCTTTGTTCTTAAAAAATGTCATAACTTGGCTTTTTGCTTACGATCATTGTACAGTAGATCAATTTCTTATTTAGTTAATAATTTTACAATTCTTTCTTTTTACACATAATTCTTAAATTTTTGCACTTAGCTTTCTATTGCATTTGTTTATTTTTACATACATTTTCCCCATCAATGTTTAAATAACCTATTTTTTGTTGAACAATAATGGTACATTCGCGACTTGGCCTTGGTCAATAGAATGTCCCTAACTAAACCAAATATAATAATTGTAATATATTGTATTAAATTTATAAAATGAAATAATGAAAATAAATAAATAAAAAAAAATAAAAGAAAATTATTTAATTTTGAAATTATTTTTTTGTTATACAATATATCTGAATTCAAAAAATAAAGTTAAACCGTTATTAAATTAGAAGTTTTGTTGGTAACTGGTAAATAAAAATCGATTTGCTTTTACATATACGAGGGGCGTTCAACATATTCTCGGTATCGGGTGAAGCTGTGGTTGTATATATAAATTGACTTATTTATCAAGTAATACTATTATTTTAGTGCATTCATGTAAAATTTCATATAAATGTGATTATTAATTCGCGTTTTATCTCTAGTTAAACAGAATCATAATGGCAACTGAGGCGATGATGGTGAAAATTGAGCATCGCGCTGTAATTAAATTTCTCACTAAGCAAGGAAAAAGTCAAAAAACTATTCATGAAGAGATGGTGGCTGTTTACCAGGATTCCGCACCTTCATTATCAACTGTGCAAAAGTGGTCAAGTGAGTTCAAGGGAGGCAGAGAGAGCATTGAGGACGACCCCCGCTCCGGCGCCCCGGCTACTGCTTGTACGGGAGAAAGCATCAAAGAAGTCGAAAAACTTGTTCTTGAGGATGCCCGAATAAAGGTGAAAATGATGGCAGAGATCACCAAGCTTTCAATTGGTACCATTCACACCATTCTTCATGACCATCTTAACCTTTCAAAGGTCAGTGCAAGGTGGGTGCCACGAATGCTCACAGCGCCTCAGAAAAAAGTGAGAATCGCATGCTGTAGAGAGCTTTTGGAGATGTGTAGTGAGAACGCGGACGGTGTTATGGATCGAATTGTTACTGGGGACGAAACATGGGTCCACCACTATGACCCTGAAAGCAAACAAGAGTCCATGCAGTGGCATAAAAAGGGAACAGACCCCCCGAAGAAGTTCAAAGTCACTCCGTCTGCCGGGAAGCTCATGGCCACAGTTTTTTGGGACTCAAAGGGAATCTTGCTCATTGAGTACAAAAAAAAAGGTGAAACCATCAACGCCACATCCTACGCTTCCACTTTGCATAATTTGCGGGAGGAAATTAAAAAGAAAAGACGGGGTAAACTCGCAGCGGGTGTGTTGCTTCTTCATGACAATGCTCCTGTTCACACGGCGCGAGTTTCCAAGGCTGCTGCGCGAGATTGTGGTTTCCAAGAAATCCAACACCCACCCTATAGTCCAGACCTTGCCCCTAGTGATTGTTTCCTGTTTCCGGATTTGAAAAAATGTCTTCGTGGAAAAAGATTTTCTAATGATGAAGAACTCAAGTCGGTATTTTGTAGAGAAAGAGGAAATTTATTTTTTTGAAGGTTTAAAAAAGCTTGTCTCAAGATGTAACAAATGCATTGATGTTAGAGGAGATTACATTGAAAAATAAAAACAATTTAAATTGAATTCGCATTTTCCTTCATATCGATACCGAGAATATATTGAACGCCCCTCGTACATATCTATATTAGCGACATTACAGAATTGAGTTCATAATGTTTATTCTTATATTGTTAGCACTTTCTTCATTATCGTTAATTTCCTCGCTATTATTAATTTCTTCTGGTGGGGCTTCAGTGTCTTCCATTTCAACATTATATTTAATTTGGGTTGCTTTTACGGGTTTATAATGTAACTCTCGAGCTCCCAAAAGGCATCGAAATGTATTTTTCAATAACCCAATTGTTCTTTCAATAATGCTTCGGGTCTTAGCGTGAATATCATGGAATCTTCCCTCCCGAGTATTGATTTCCCTACCATGGGCTCTGAATGGAGTTATTGAAAAAAGGCTTCAATGGATACCCTGCATCCCCTAAATAAATTTATACGAGATGTATTTAAAATAACTACATTTCTTATAAATATTTCGTTCGCCGTCGTTAAATTCTCTTTCCAATGCAGTTCGCTGCTATTCCACACGAAACAATCATGAGATGCTCCTGGATTATTTGCATTTACAAATGTTATTCTCATCTCATAATCACAAACATTTTTAAAACATACCAGCATGACATTTAGGCTGTGGTACCCTTTCCTATTATAATATAAATGCTGAATTGAATGCTACGGAGAAATAATTTTCACATGTGTGCCATCGAGACACAACCAATGACACCAGGAAATCCACATTTTTCAAAAAAAGCCAGCTTATTTTTTGTTCTCTCGTCTTCCTCCGTTAATTTAATTAAATCTGCGCAAAATTTCATCTTCGAAAATTTTTAAAACTTCGCTACACATTTTGGAACATGTAGATTGAGATACACCCACATTAAAGTCGTTCCCAGTTCCCGTTTGGTAACTTCCTTCTGCGAAGAAACGAAGTGCTGCCGTTAATTTAATAATGGGAAGTACGCCAAAGCATCTTGTAACATGTCTAGTTTTACGATTGAGTATGTTAAGGAGAAAACTAAAAGCTTCCTTGGAAACTCTAAAATATCTGACAAACCTGAAAATTAATATAATATTTTTCAAACTAACAAATTGTTAATAGTTTTGCAAATACATTTTATCCGGCATACCCAAAGGATTTGAATTGTCTCTAATTTTTCGCCTCCTTAATGTTAAATTTCGACTTCTTTCTTCCTCACTGTCATCAGTTGTATCGTTAAATCACAATTCTACTGAACTCATTTTTAATTAACACTTTTTATTAGCAACTTTAAAACCTCAAACGTCTATAAGATCTACAGATCACACTTTTTATTCAATTCGTCGCGTCAACTTTTAAAACTTCAAGCGTCAAAACAATCGATACTCGATTCAGGACACACTTCATTTGCGACTCACGTCACGCGACAACGAGAATACCTAAGTGAAGTGAGGTGACATGACTGTGAGGTTTGTCATTGTGAGTAAGGTGATAACCGGAATAAGGGCCACTATACGTGTCTCCAGTATGGGCGGGCGCACTAACAATAAAAGAAGCTAGGAGAAAGATATATTGACTAATTGTTTTGAGAACAATAAGCAACTTCCGGACTGTTTTAGCTGGTACGACGCCCATTGATATATTGGCCAAAGAAATGACATACGAGGATACGTTCTTGTCTACCCAACAGATCAACTGCAGAGATTCATAAAGAATAAAGTGATATCTCAGCTCAAAAGTTGCAGAACCGATGGGACAATGCCATCAACGGAAGGTGGACACGCCAACCATCCCCAACATACATCCTTGGCTAGAAAGAGTAGCTGGAGAATCAAACTTCTATACCACACAAGTTCTAACCGGTCTTGGTGTGATGAGAATCTATGTGTACAAATTCGAACATGGCTACTCCCCAATCTGTCCATCCTGTCCGAACCAGGAGAAAGATGCAGCCCACGCAATTCTCCACTGCCCACGCTTCTCAGGAGAAGCGGAAAAATGGAGTGAAGTTGGCTAGTAGTGACGGCCATCCTAATAGAAGTGAGAGGACTCCAGCGTCAAAGAAGGAGAATGACGAAGAAAGTATGAGCCAGCAGACGTAGGCAAAGAAGCTAACCAGCCCCACGAAATAAGGAAGTTTCACGGGGAAAGTGGTAGAAATCCAGAAATCCGCAGCGATGTGATCACGTAAATATAAACACAAACGCATACGCGAATAAAAGTCGCAGCTACGCGTCACATACACAAACCCGACGTACGAGGGGCGTTCAATATATTCTCGGTATCGATATGAAGGAAAATGCGAATTCAATTTAAATTGTTTTTGTTTTTCAATATGATCTCCCCTAACATAAATGCATTTGTTATATCTTGAGATAAGCTTTTTTAAACCCTCAAAATAATAAATTTCCTCTTTCTCTGCAAAATACCGACTTGAGTTCTTCATCATCCGAAAATCTTTTTCCACGGAGGCATTTTTTCAAATCCGGAAACAGGAAATAATCACTAGGGGCAAGGTCTGGACTATAGGGTGGGTGTTGGATTTCTTCGAAACCACAATCTCGCGCAGCAGCCTTGGAAACTCGCGCCGTGTGAACAGGAGCGTTGTCATGAAAAAGCAACACACCCGCTGCGAGTTTACCCCGTCTTTTCTTTTTAATTTCCTCCCGCAAATTATGCAAAGTGGAAGCGTAGGATGTGGCGTTGATGGTTGCACCTTTTTTTTTGTACTCAATGAGCAAGATTCCCTTTGAGTCCCAAAAAACTGTGGCCATGAGCTTCCCGTCAGACGGAGTGACTTTGAACTTCTTCGGGGGGTCTGTTCCTTTTTTATGCCACTGCATGGACTCTTGTTTGCTTTCAGGGTCATAGTGGTGGACCCATGTTTCGTCCCCAGTAACAATTCGATCCATAACACCGTCCGCGTTCTCACTACACATCTCCAAAAGCTCTCTACAGCATGCGATTCTCACTTTTTATCTGAGGCGCTGTGAGCATTCGTGGCACCCACCCTGCACTGACCTTTGAAAGGTTAAGATGGTCATGAAGAATGGTGTGAATGGTACCAATTGAAAGCTTGGTGATCTCTGCCATCATTTTCACCTTTATTCGGGCATCCTCAAGAACAAGTTTTTCGACTTCTTTGATGCTTTCTCCCGTACAAGCAGTAGCCGGGGCGCCGGAGCGGGGGTCGTCCTCAATGCTCTCTCTGCCTCTCTTGAACTCACTTGACCACTTTTGCACAGTTGATAATGAAGGTGCGGAACCCTGGTAAACAGCCACCATCTCTTCATGAATAGTTTTTTGACTTTTTCCTTGCTTAGTGAGAAATTTAATTACAGCGCGATGCTCAATTTTCACCATCATCGCCTCAGTTGCCATTATGATTCTGTTTAACTAGAGATAAAACGCGAATTAATAATCACATTTATATGAAATTTTACATGAATGCACTAAAATAATAGTGTTACTTGATAAATAAGTCAATTTATATATGCAACCACAGCTTCACCCCGATACCGAGAATATCTTGAACGCCCCTCGTACATATACACATACACATATACTCATGCATAAAAGCAGCCGAGTTTAAAGGCGCTATAAGCCAAGCACTAGGGTCGCAAGCGAAAGTAAATGTTCTGACTCACCGTGTTACTGTTGAACTAAAAGATGTCGATGAAGTAACCGCCGAGGAGGATATAAGTCGCAATTTGGACTAGAAGAAGTATCGCTAGAAGACGTACTATCTTTGCAAAATGCGTTTCGTAGCACCCAATCGGCGGTAATAAGTCCCACCATAGAAGGTGCTAAAAATCTACTAGATGCCGGACGAATAAAAATTTGGATTATCTGCCGAATCCGTGAAGAGGTATTGCTAAAAAAGTGTTTGGAATACCTGAAATTTCGTCACATAGCAAATCAATGCAAGAACAACGAACACCGCTCTAAATTATGCAGAAGATGCAGAGAAGGACATATTGCAAAGGAGTGCAATAAGCACCCCTTTTGAATGTTTTGCATGAACAGAAGACGACAGCAATAGATGCCGGATTTTCAAGGAAGCCATAACCATGAAGATCATACAGCTAAGGCTTAATCATTGTGAAACAGCTCAGGATATTTTAAGACAGATAGCTAAAGATAAGCGAGCGGACATAATCCTGGTCAGCGAACCTGGCGGCAATATAGACATGCGGCAAACAGGCATTCCAAGAAACCTACACTAATGGATATGATTTTGTCCGCGGAAAAATCAATGGCGTACACCTTTATAGCTATAATGCACGACCAAGCTGGACATTGAGGAAATGCCAGACCACTTAGCTGAAGACGCACGTGGAAGAGATCCATTTGTTGTGGGAGGGGATTTCAATGCATGGGCAACCGAGTGGGGCAGCAGGTTTACCAATCCCAGGGGGTATTCCTTACTGGAAACACTCTCGTTCTTGGGAGTGGATATCGCAAACGTTGGCAGATCATACACCTATGGTAAGGCGGGGATAGGCTCTATTGTCGACATTACTTTCCTTATGAAACCGAAGAAGTGCAAAAATGCGATGGATTCGCCTTTATAACTGTTGCAAAGAATATTTGCGAGATACAGCCAGCTATGAACGAACAATGCAATCAATATTATCAAAGACTGGCTTATATCCTAGCAGATCACAAAATGGAAGCTGTTCCAATCACCAGAAAAAATGTGGAATACTTGGATATAAGAGTGGGAAGTCAAATCATTAGATCAGATGACTATATAAAATATCTAAGAGTAATTCTTAACAATAGATTTAGTTTTATCCCTCACAATAGTCATTCGAGTAAAAATTCGACGAAGCTTCAGGCAGTACTTTCTGGAGCTTGTCAAAAAGTGCAGAATTTATCGCCAGAAGTTTTCGAAAAATCCGTGGAATATACTATGGGAACAGGCTTTTGAGCCACCTTCTGAATCAAATATTCTTCTAAACAAAATCAGGATACAGCTTCAATAAATTGTACGAGATAATCTCAAACATTCCCACAATGAGGCTATGCAGGGCACAGCAAAATCATGGGGAGTCCCACCATCTCCGTGGACAATACAATATTTCTGGAAGGAGGCATTAATTCACCCTACCCCACCACGCATTGTGCAAAAGACGCAGTACCTTGTGCCATCCTTGATCGATCGCTGAGAGGAATTTGAAGAATGCTCGCTGCTTTATGAATGTCGGCGGTGATGACAACTTTGGTGCATTTGATGGGAAAACAAGATTTTGACAGGATGAAGCCCTGTGGTGTGGTTTCCTTAACATTATACTTGAAATAATTGTAGAAAGCTTGCAACATAGACACCAGATTTCAAAAGTAGTTACACCCTCTAGCATACGCTGACCATAACGACATTGACCTCGAATGTTAATCAGCTAAGATGGCTAAGATACGCATTAGGCGAATGTACACCATCGCTCCGACTTGGAATGCCTTCTTATCAATTCCGGGGGTACAACGCGGATGTATGAAGATAGTGCCTTGCACTCACGCAAGCATAAAGGAGCCTAAGCCAACTTTATGTATGCCAATGGAGACGATAAGACCAAGACCTGTTGGTTGAGGACCAAGAGTACTCCGGGTCTTAGGCTGCACACCAGCTCATCTTCGATTTGATTTGCAATCTTTTTTTGGCGAATAGTTCTGTAACTTACTTACTTGTGTAGGTGGCGCTACCGCTCGAGATGAATTTGGGCCTCAACTAACAAACCTCTACAGTTAGTCCGGTCTGTAGCTAACTGGTTTCAATTGCACACTACAATCCGATTGAGGTCCCCTTCTACTTGTGCGCGCCACCTAAGGTGTGGTCTCAATGCGTTGTCCCTCTGGGTTAGATCCGAAGACTCTACGGGCCAGAGCTATGGTGTCCATTCGCCCTACAGGGTGTTCCAAATACAAGTTTGTTTTTAAAAATAAAATAAAAAGAGCCAACATAAATTATTTTCGATATGTTATGGTTTCTGAGAAAATGGAAACATTCCCTTAGCAATAGCGCATCCTGTCAACTTAATTTTCAAAGACTCTTGTTGACTGTTTCTAGCTCCATCTCAGGAATTGCTCGTATGATATTCGCTTCAAGGGCTTGAATTGTTTCTGGATTATCCATGACATCGATCTTTAAGGGCACCCCCAAAAAAAAGTCTAACGGAGCGCCAAAGATCGATTGTGTGAAGACGTCCAAATCCATATCTTCAATTTCAGTAATCATGGGTCTGGAGCGCTCACCGTTGACCGAAATGACGTTTCCTGCGGGATTTTCGAAATAAAATGGGCCAAAGATGCCACCACTCCAAAATCCGCACCAAACTGTTACTCTCTGCCGATGCATTGGCTTATCGACAATCACTTGCGAATTTTCCGATCCTCAGACGCGGTAATTTTGTTTATTAACATAGCCGCCGAGATGAAAATGCGCCTCTTTAGAAAAAATGATTTTTCGGCCAAATTAAAATTTTAGTCGAGCTGCGGTAAGCCCCAAACTGGAAAGCGGTAACGAAGTGGATGGTCATTTGCCTTCAGTTGCTGAGTCAATGGAACTTTCTAAGAAAATAACCCGGAATCCTTGTGCAAAATTCTCATCAAGCTGGAGCATGAAATGTTGAGCTGATGGAGTCAAACACTCTCGACTACACACGCCACATTCTCATTGGCACGTACCGTACGACGACGGCACCGTGAGTACTGTCTGCAAGCAACTTGCATACAGCAGGCCCGATGGATTTCGGCCAAAACTTCTTTTCAATAAACGCCCTCTTTGGCAACACAAGACTCACTTTTGAAAGCGATCCACTTCGTTCTGCGGGGCATGATATTGACTGACGGTCAAGATTTCAAGCAGGAAAGGGCTGTCTGTGTCAAGATAACATATGATCCAAAAAGAAACTTGTATTCGAACCACCCGTTACATGTCCTAGCCATCTCGGGCGACTGATATGCAGTTTTCTTACCAGGTCGTCGCTGAGTATTTTCCTTCAAACTCCATCAACGCAAACGCGATCGGATATTTTTCGAAGGATTTTCCATTCGTTTTCGATAGAGTCTATGCTTTAGCGCCATAAACTAGAACTAGGATGCAAACGGTGCTATATAAAGTCTCTTTAGTTTGTCGGGATCGGGCCTTATTACTCAATTACCTTCGTAGCTCAAAGACATAGCGATTAGCAAGAGCGATTCTTTGTTTTATTTCTGCAGAGGCGTTGTTGGCAGAGCGAAGGTAAGCAGAGTCCTTTACTACATCGAAATTATACCCGTCGCCTACAACGTTTTGTTCAATTCGGCGATGTTGCGTGTTTTTTTCTTGTTAACTGCGTATATTTGGTTTTTCCCTCATTTGCCGCTAAACACGTTTTGGCAATTTCCCTTCCAATACTAGCGAAGGCACTAGTTTTGCCAATTTTCCCGACTTTTTAAGGACTGTGCCTCCAGTGTTCACTTGTGTGTTCTTTCTTTCAATTAAATTCTTACAAGCATGATGTTAAAGAAGTCGCATAACGCGCCACCTTATCTAAGACCTTTTTGACATCAAAGGTCTCGGTGCAGCAAGCGTTCTCTATCGTCACTCTGCACAAGCGGACGAGTTTGACAGGGATGCCAAAAGGAAACATGGTTCTATATAGCTCGCTCGTGCGTATCCACTTGGACTTCTCGGGTTTTTTCAACCCAGGATATGCAGGAGTGTGAAAATTTGATCCATTGTAGACTTTTCTGGTCTGAAACGCACTGATAAGAACCAATCAGGTTGTTGCCGAAGGGTTTCAGACGTTCACCCAAGGCAGATACGATCTTGTATTCGATGTTGGGGAGACTTATGCCTATATAGCTGGCGGAGATGAGTTGATATCCCTTTTTGTAATTCGGGCCAACGATACTGAGATTCCATTCATCAGGCATACATTCTTCTGACCGGATCTGTGAAATAAGTAGATGTATCCTCCCCACAAAGCCATTTCCAGCAGCTTTGAATACTCGTACCTCATGTGGTAAGCTTAGATATTGATATCCTTAAGTCGTTTTGGTTAGATGGACTGGAGTTTTGGTTATCATAGCGTAAGTTGAATGGTCTATTCTTTTTGATAGCGTCGTTGTTATGCAGTCTCCAGAAGAAGCTCTTTCCTACTCTCAGTACCGACTGCGACTCTATTACAAGGTTTCCATATAAATTTCTACAGGCTTCTGAATGAATCTTGTTGCCTTGACATGTTCCTTTCACCTTTTTTTAAAACTTCCGTGTTTTGTTCCTGGGGTACAAACTCTTAAAATTTTCAATCTTGTGCTTCTCGTTCTGAAGATGCTAATATTCGTCCCATCTCTTTTGCGTCTAGGGCTCACGAGCGGCTCTCGTTCTTCCTTGCAGCGCTGCTTTGCACCGTACCCTTCTGGTTTAACTGCATGCGTTAGCCGGCATTCTTCATCTGCTGGATGACTACCTAATAGTTAACCAACGGTTAGCATAGAGAACATAGAGAATGTACATATGGGAGTCAAGTGGAGCTGAACGCTCGGAACAGCGCAAGCTCTGCCCGATGAACTTCAGCAGGCATGTTTTTTTTTTTTTTATAATTGGTGCGCGCTCAAGGGGTTTTGTACCCTTAAAATGTTCGTACACAGCGCGGGCGAAGGAAATTTAGGGAGGAAGAAAAGACAGGTACCGATGTACATTGTTTTTAAATGTTTGTAAGTTATAACGACCAGGAAACACAGAGGTCGGCAGGGCATTCCATAAGCGAGTTGTACGGCTTAGGAAAGAATCACGATATTTAAGAGTACTTGGGCTTGAGGGTATACTGATGAGCATTCATAGCGAGACGGGTGTTACGGTTGAAAGTTTGAATGGGCGGAATGCTACTGGCGATTTCAATGGAGCACTGGTGGTGGAAATAGCGATAAAACAAAGTGAGACAGGAGACTTTACGTCGGTGTTCGAGGGTGTCAATTGATTGACTGATATTAGTATCACCAATTAGTTTTATCGCACGGTTTTGAATCCTATCTAGCAGGTGCAGAGATGTTTTAGGAGCACCTGACCAGATGTGGGCATTGTACTCCAGTTTTGGGCGGATAAATGCCTTATATATTGTGGCCAGATCAGAGGGGGTAAAATATTTCTTACATCGCTTGAGAAAACATAGACATTTCGCAGCATTTTTGGCGACATCGAATATGTGGTCATTCCAACGTAAGTTGTTACTGATACACATACCGAGAATGGAAAGTTTATCGGTTTCGACGATGCAAGTGCCATTCATGGATAATGGCTGGGTATTTGAATTTCGCTTTAATGACAGCAGACAGCATTGAGTTTTGGAAGAATTAAATTCTACTCGGTTGATAGTTCCCCAGTTGGTTATGCTGTTAATATCGGAATTTAATGAGCTTAGCATTCGCTGCCGTTCCCGTTCTACAGCCGAAGAGCAGGGGCGTGAGTCCGGGAACGAATATGAGAAGCAGAGAGTGCTGTCATCAGCAAAGGAATAAATTGGATTAGAAGTAGCAGACAAGAGATCGTTAATGAAGATTAGAAAGAGTGTCGGAGACAGAACGGAGCCCTGGGGCACACCAGCATTTATTTTGTGAATATCAGACTTGAAGCCATCCAAGACAACTTGAATTGAACGTTCCGAAAGGTAATTTCTAATCCATTGAAGAAGACAGTCATCGATCCCAAGAGCACGCATTTTCGACAAAAGAGCCTGATGCCAAACTCTGTCAAATGCCTTAGATATATCAAGTGCAACTAATTTGCTTTCGCCAGATTGATGTCCGCTTTGGTTCCACTTTTCGGTGAGACATGTCACCAGATCACCGGTGGATCCGTTGTTTCGAAAACCGTACTGCCGGTCATTGAGAAGTTTTCATGTTTCGAGATATTTCATGCGCGTTTCCACGACTTTGGAAAGAAGGCACGTAAGTGCAATAGGTCTGTAGGAAGAGAGAGAAGAAGATTCGCCTTTTTAGGGACGGGCTGGAAAAATGCTGTTTTCCATCTGCTCGGAAAGAGTCCTAAAGAGTAGGACTGATGAAAAAGCTTACGCAGTGGTTTTGCCAGCGTAGAAGGACACCTCTTCAGAAGAAGGGGAGATATACCATCTGGACCAGCGGATTTATGCATGTTGAGATCTTTGAGTACTCTTGCTACTACACGAGTGCGAAAGTGGATTCGTCCCATTGTAGATTCGACGCACTCAAGTGTAGGCGGGGACAAAGCACAGTCTGGGAGTGTTGAGCTAGCCGCAAAGTGTGCAACAAGCAGATTGGCCTTGTCCAAAGAGCTGACAGCTGGAATGTCATTGTAAATGAGCGTTGGGATGGAGGATGAGGCAGAATTTCTAATGTTTTTGACGAATGACCAAAAATTTTTACTGCCTTTGGGACATTGTAGTATTTTTTGCCTCAGGTTTTGGTCATATTGGAATTTTACACGCTTAAGAAAGGCGTTGCAGTCATTTCTGGCTCGTTTAAACTTTTTTCGGTTTTCCTCTGTCGGGTTGGTCTTGTAGGACCGAAAAAAACATTTCTCTAAGCCTGACAGCCTCTTTACAGCTCGAGTCGTACCACGCCTTTTCTTTTGGTTTGATACTCTTCATACGATGAGGGATAAAGCATCTCATTCCAAAGAGAATAGTTTCTGTGATCATGTCAGCAGCGGCATCCACGTCGAGGAAACATAACGACCAGTTAAAATTCCTAAAGAAGTTGTTAAGTCGCTCCAATTGGCTTTCTCGTATTGCCATACGGTTCTTTTAGGAATCTTTTCTCTAACTGTGTGGTGGGTGTACGAGAATTTAGCTGATATGACACAATGGTCCGACGAGCCTAGAGGGGAGAGTACATCAACGCAGTACTTGTCAGGGTGAGAAGTTAAAAACAGACAAGGTATCTCTTGCTAACCTCAGTTGTCTGATAAGGGGTCCTCAGATGGAGGATATGCAGCGAAGGAATTCCCGTCGATAGAATTAACGGTGCCATCTGCAGCCAGACTAGTGAAAGCTTTATTTGAACTACTCCGACATATTGGGAGCTCAGATCAGTTTTGAACTTTAAAGACTGAGGAAAAAAGAGATAGTGATAGGCCAACAGCAATCCTCGCATCCCTGAAGTGGATTATTGACACCCGAGCATTCGGCACATTGTTCTAGATGTTAAAACCAATCACGCGACCCACCAGCTGAGGGCTTGTGTGTCGGGCTAACCTCCCTACAACGAGGGAACCAACAAGTTACGAAACAACAAAAAAAACCTGACTTCACTGTTGACGACCAGTTCTGTGGCCACGAACTATTATCTTTTATCGTTGCGGCTTTACTTTCCTACTAGCCCGCTTGGCTAAAATGATGTCGTCGGGTACAATTTTAACGGCTAACTGCAAAAGTATCATTTAAGAGGTCGTAAAAATCCTTTCTGAAAAGATCTTTATCCGCGTCGGTTGGGGAGATCTGTCCGCTATTTCTAAACTAATACAGATAGCATGAAACGGACTCACCACAAAGCTGCAAAAGGTACATCCAAAATGTTCTTCACAAGTTATTGTAACTTTGATCGAAAAAGTCAATTAGTTTTCGACTACCCTGACTTTGGCTTGAAATTAGACTTAATAATTAGATTTTGCATACGTTATTCGAAAACATCAAGAAAGCTTCTATTGTCTGCCTCAAAAGTTAATCCCCCAGACACTGTATTTGAATTTTTTAAACAATGGTAATTGTATACTTTGCGTAGGAGACGTTTTGAAAGGAAGAGGCAAAACCGAACTCGGTATGCTATTCCATTGTTACCACAATTTGATCATTCCTACCCAATCTCAAAGCAATTTTCTTTCCCAATTATCTTCAGAAAAAAGTTATTGAAAATTTTATATTTGATTATGAGAAAAGAAATAACGAAATCCACACTTTTTCAAAGCTAAACGACTGCATCCTTCAGCAGTAAATCCCCACAATCCAGTCACAAATGCAAATCCTAATTACAGAGATTCCCTAAAAAAACAAATTGGATCATTAAAACGTGACCTGGAAAACCTTATACGCTATACTTACCTCTCCATAAACTTAATGGTCGACAATATTCTTAAAAAAAAAATAAGCGAATTTCTATCTCGCTCATAACCTTCACATTCAAACAGATGTCTCCAACCAGGTTCTGTTCGTTTTAACAAAAAAAAAAAAAAGAGGACACTGCATATACTCGTATTTATGTTATGTTCGTTCTCACGAATTATTCTCGAATCATTTCTTCAGTTTCCATTTATCATATTTTATGTCAAATTGCTAAAGCAGAGTTTTATGTTCATCCACAAAGATCAACTTCATTAAATTTGGCAAATTACCACTGACAGTACTAAATCGTATTCCATTTGCTGCTCTCCATGGCTACGTACCGTCAGATGTGAGTGTCTCTTTTGGAATAAGAATTCGTTCTGCATAACAAAGTTCGCGCGCTTTTAGTAGCGTCATTTGGGCATTCCGCGGAGAGACTTGTTCGATTAATATTACTGTCGGAAAATGACCGCCACATAAATCCAGAAATGTTTAAATCATGCAAATCGAATGACATTTAAAAATGACATCTTGAAGAAAACAACATGACCGAATCGGGTAATGATATTCGTAATACAAGACAGAGAATCGTAAAATAAAAAAATACGTTGCGAGTGAAATGACAACAAAATGGAAGCGTTTAAAGGAAATGTCATTTTGCACGTTTTCTACTTTTAACCCAACAAATGTCAGCTAATGGTCGATGACATAAAAATATGAAATGATGAAAAATTGGAAAAATTGGAAGCGGAAAGACAAATTGACAACTGGCAAACGAAAAGGTAGAACTTTACAATTTGACAACAAATAAACAAATTTATATTTTTC
Source organism: Volucella zonaria (assembly GCA_963966105.1). Lineage (NCBI taxonomy): Eukaryota > Metazoa > Arthropoda > Insecta > Diptera > Syrphidae > Volucella > Volucella zonaria. The sequence goes on along the minus strand of OZ014532.1, from coordinate 171,610,258 downwards.
TTTCTCTACTTAGTCCGTGACCTTGTTTACTTACTGACAGGTGGCGCTACAGCCCAAGATGCAGCTGTTCGAAATTATTGCGGTCTTTCTCTATTGCGTTGTCCTTTAGGGAAGGAATCGTGGGGTTGATAATATCCATTCCATGTACATCCCGTCAACGCTGACGGGACCAGAGCCTATCAAAAAAATTTTGTGTTCAAAATGTGCGAGGACATGTTGTCTAGACCTCCTCTTCACAACTTACAATTTGCTTACCAAAAAGGAAAGTCTATATATTCAGGACTACACACACTGGTCTACGACATAGAAGAGCATTAGACTCCAAAAGCATAGACCTCAGCACATTCATTGACATTGAGAGTGCTTTTGAAAACGCGAGCTTTATATGGTGCAAATCCAAAGATTGCACGCCATACCTAAGAATAATAAAGGCAAATCTATTCTATGAGGAAATGAATATAACTAAAGGGTCCTTCATTAAGCGCTTCCTATCTTTAAATTTCTATAAAACAAAGTCTGTGTGAGATATCATCGTTTGAAAGGCCTATCGATGCCATTATGTATGGAATATAACATCGTTCAAATGTCGGCTGCGACTGCTCTGGGTGACGCGCATCCGAAATGTCCAATTTTACATGACTCTGGCGCATAAATCTGGAGGAATTTGACCGATGGCATAGGTTATGTTGCCTTTGAAGGCCGCTGTGGTTTGTGGCTTATTCGACTTCAGAAAACCCCAAAAGAAAAAGTCTAACGGGTTATAATCGCACGATCTCGGTGGCTAGCTCACGTCACCCCCACGTGAGATGACCATGCGCTCGAATTGCTCGTGTAGAATTTCCAATGTGGCGTGAGCTGTGTGGCACGTAGCGCCGCCCTGTTGAAACCACATGTCGTTGGTGCACATGTCATCCAATTCATGCCAAAAAAAGGTGGTAAACATCGGTCTATAGCGCTCGTTGTTGACGGTGGTCGCCTGGCCAACGTCGTTCTCTAAGAAATATGGACCGATGACGCCACCAGCCCAAAATGCACAATAAACAGTGACTTTTTCGGGATGCATTGGACGCTTTTGGATCTCATGTCCCAAATTCGACAATTTTGTTTGTTGACGTACTCATTCATCTAGAAATGGGCCTCATCGCTGAAGATGATTTTTCGATGAAAATTAGGGTCAGTTTCCAACTGCTCCAGAGCCCATTCAGCGAGCAGACGTCGTTGTCTATGGTCGTTTACCTTCAGCTCCTGGGCCAGTTGAATTTGATACGGGTGCAAATCACGACGCAAAATTCGCCAAGTTGTCATCTGCGGAAAGCTGAGTTCTTGTGAGCGGCGCGAAATCAACTGCCTCAGGTTCTCCTGCACACTGTCAGGGACAGCTGCGATGGACTCAAATTTATCCACCACACTGCGAACAGTCCTAAGTGATTTGGCAAAACAGACTGAATAAATGGCAGCCAATTTGGCAGACATAGCTTTAACAATATGGCCGCTATCAACTGTCGAAGTTCAGACGTCCCTACTGGACTCCAAATGGCTGTCCTCAAAGTGGAGTATTGTCCTATCTTTTGTGCTCCATAGCAGCTAATGACTGATGTAAGTCCCGAAGTCCAAAGGATATAAAACTGCATGGTATGCAGATGACATCTCTGTTATCACTGGCTGCATCAACGCAGTTACCATCAAGGAACTGATCCCAGATAAAATTGTTTAAATAAGAACGTAAAAAATGACACTAAGGCCGCTTATGACAGCGTTTATAGGAACGAGATATATAGAGCCATGTCTACTTTTGGCTTTACTGCCAAGCTCGTCCATCTGTGCAGCGCTGCCCCGTCAAAGTCGGTAACGACGTAAGCGACACCTTTTATATCAAGAAAAGTTTTAGACAAGGTGACACACTACAATGCGACTTCTTTAACACCATACTTGAAGGAATTATGCGGAATTTACAATCAAATACTAAAGACACAATCTCTCAAAAGTCAGTGCAACTTCTAGCGTACGCCGACGATATCGACATTATTGGGAGGCCTCAGCGAACTGTCACCGGAGCGTATGCTAGTATTCGAACGTAAGCTGCCAAAATGAGTTTAGCGGTAAATGAGAGCAAAACCGAGTATATGATGTCAACACGAAGGGACTCACAACATCGACGAATTCGACAGAACTTCGCCGCCGACGGGTATAATCTCGACGTACTAGGTGGCACGAAAGTCATCACCCTATCGGAAGATGCTATAATGTTTGCAAATGGCGGAAAATGTCAGTTCTACTATGAAGTAAACAGATACAAAATACACATCAACAAGACATGAATCGCTATACTCCTATGGAAAATGAAACAATTGTTTTGTGGAATAATTCGTCGGTGGTGTTGGCGCAGTGTGAATTTCGTCGCAGATTTCCCGGTCGTACGACACCAATTGGCAAAAACTACGACGTTTAGCCGCTCGCCTAGAAGAGTAGAGAAAAACACGAGATGCTGCTAGGTCTGGCCGGCCCCGGGGCAGCCGTTCTGATGAGAATATCGTAGGTGTGGTTGAAGATGTCGCAGAGGACCCCGAGGTATTGACCAGATGACGTGCCATGCAATTGCGCAATTAGTAAAAGACTATAAGATGTTCGCTTACAAAGTCCAGATAGTGTAACTTGCGCTCAAGCCATGCTGAATCTCGACCACGAGGCAAAGAACTTTTCGTCGAAAATCACCATGACCGACGAGGCTCATTTCCACTTCTGTCGATATGTGAATAAGCAAAATTATGTGGCACCGAAAATCCGCGCATAACACACGAAGAGCCATTAAACCCTCTCAAAGTTACTGCATTCTGCGCTGTTTACGCTGGAGACGTAATCGGGCCTTATTTTTCGAAAGCGCCGCGGGCCAAACGACTACTGTGGACGAAGAGCGCTACAGAGCCATCCTGAATGATTTTCTCTTTCCAAAATTGGATGAATTGAGACTGGAGAACATGTGGTTCTAACAGAATGGAGCAAAGGCACATACTGCACGATCCACAATCGAAATTCTGAGGGCTTCATTTCCGCGTCGCCTAATCTCTCGTTTAACCGTTCCAGACTTCTTTTTATGGGGTCAATAAGCCTCAGACGAGAATGCGAGTACCTATCGCCGGAAGTTTTGGCAAAATGCCATAAATCCTCATCAATTCTGGCGGCGGCCACTTAGCCGATACCGTTTCCTCGACTTAATGGAAAAAAGTTTAAGACATCAAATTAACATAATCCAAAAGCAGAACCAAAGTTTTTCATTCGAAAAAAAAAAAATGACAGCCAAAGAACATGGGGTGACAATTTTGTGCCACCTTGTCCCTACCAACAACACCTCAGCAGAAATGAAACGAAGAATCACTCTTGCCAATCGCTGTTTCTTTGGGCTTAGAAGGCAACTGAGTAGTGAGGCCCTATCCCGTAAAACTAAAGAGGTTCTATACTCGTATAAGACTCTTTAAGTGGATGAAGATACCCTCAGTCGTTTCGAAATACGAGCAAATATCCTTCGAAAATTTTTGAGTCTCATTTCCATTGAGGAGCTCTGGAGGAGAAAATTCAAGAACGAACTATACGAGCTATACAGCGATATCGACCTCATCAGGAAACTGCCAATAGACACCAATTTTCCAGCCCGCGGAATCTTCGAATCTAACCCGGATGGACAACGCAGAAAAGGGACACATTACTTTAGGTGGCGCGCGCAAGTAGAAGGGGACCTCAACCAACTTAGAGTGCGCAAATGGAGGCAGTTAGCTAAGAACCGGTCAAACCGGAGAGGCTTGTTATTTGAGACCCAGGTCCACCCCGAATTGTAGTGCCACATAACTAAGTAAGTAAGTAATAAGCGTGCATTATTGAACGACCAGTAGATAGATTAAGGCCTCATGCAATAACTTAAGCGCCTTCTACACAAACCATGTCTCTAATGAAGAACTCTATCAGAAAAAGGAGCAAACGCCAATTGGAACAACTATTCAACAAAGGCAGCTGTTTTTCAGTAAACTTTGTCAAGGGAAGATGGCAAGATATGTCTCAAACCATTATAAAGCAGTTTAGTTGAGAAGGAGGCACGAAAGAGTTGAATGAGCTGTGGTTTCTTATCGCGAAAGCCTTATGGCATACTGGGAGATGAAGGGTTATGTAAAAAAGTGACCAAAATATTTTCCAAAAACCATTTATCATCCTATTCTGTGTGTAACAGAAGTATCGAATTCAACCTCTAAAAGCACGATTCAATCTAAGTTAATTGCAGAACATTGAGCCAACATTAAGTAACATCTTCGACCAAAAATTCGAAAGAAAAAAAAACCACAATACCCACTTCGTGGACCAAAAAAAAGCGCTGATTCAACATCAATTGAACTAAATTGCATGTCAACTTGATTCGTTTCTTGTCAAAATGCTAAAAATCAAATCACCAAACCAAAACGAGAGCAATATACCGGAACAAGGATTCGAGCTGTTCCTGGGACTGACGATGGATATTATTGGATTTCTTCAACTAGGAGCTGTGAATGCAATGAAGTTTGAGCTGTAAGGGTTATTTTTTCTCATTTTGATTTCTCAGTGAGTGAAAAGCGATAGTTCGTCCTCCTTGAGTCCCGCTCTGGCAGGCACCACCATTAGTTTCAACCACATGCATTTTGCAACGAAGTGTGTTGGTGGTGCTCGTAGTGGCAACACCAGTACTTGCCTTGCATTGGCATAGTGGCATTGGCTCTTTAGAGAATTCCAGTCATGCGAACTCCTTCGAAAGTAATTCAATTCGTTTGCTTGATGGTTTTCTGCGTACTTCCCTAGTCACCAACATACGAAAGGGAAGTCATTCTAAAATAAAGTTTTCCCTCAGTCAAGGACAATGATCGATAGAAGTTTCTAACTTTAAGTGGATTTTTGTGGGTGAACTGCAACTGCATTTCGAAGTTTCTCGGCTGCTTCGATTATATGTATATTGATAAGATGCGTACGATTCCAACCATTTTTCGTCGTCATCTTGGTACGTTTTTCGCCCGGAAACCCGAACCCAGTACACCTTAAATTGTATAAAGTTTAAAAGAAAATCAAACTCACATTGTACGCTGAATATTCATAGCTCTTCATCCACCACTGCTCCAAATTTCGAATCCAATATGCTTGGCTTGTGCTATTGTTGCATACTGCTGTCAGTAAGGGATCAGCAGAAGAAGGATTGCATCCAAGAATTCGTGTTTCAACGCACAACTCATTCCATGTAACACAAGCACAAGGACAACGTTTCAAGTACAAATCCATCTATTCATTACTCCGGAGACTGCCATATCTGTCTGTCAGTATACAAAGGAAACGGAAGCTTTATTAAATGCATTCGCCTTGGAGGGACATGTTTTTGCTAGAATCCAAATTTGGATCCCCTTGAATCTCCACCTTGACTCTTACTGTTGCCTCTAATGGCACTACGGATACCACTGCTCCTAACAGATATTGTGCAATTTCTGCGCTCAAGGGATTCAATTTCCCAACATGGAAACACTCAGTGAGTATCCTTCTGCTGAATTTATTATAAATGGCATTTGGCTTAGAGCATGAATACGTAGTCACATTTCCAGTAAAGCGCTAAAAACAAAGTTGGGAAACTTATCTTGTTAAGTCAATTAGAGAGGATACCTCTCTAGACTACGAATGCTTTAATAGAATGAGGATCCTTGGAAATTGGAGTGTGGAAAACATGTATTAAGTGCTAGAGTGACACAAGCCAAAATAATTCTGTCTGGGTCGGGGGAGTTGGAGATAATGAGTACCAATGTAAAGGATTACCAGAATCTGATGAAATGCAGCTCTCGTTTACACGAACAATGCTTCTATAATTTCATTCGAATTACACGGTGAGTTTTTTTTTTTTTTTGTGAAAATCGTGTAAATCGGAAACGTGACTTGGGAGGATATGACATCTTTACAGATGGTGATAATGCAGCTTTGTAAGGATACGGCTTCGATACAATGTTGGCAAGGTTTTAGAAGCGATAGCTGGGTACGTGTTATGGCGCTACTTAGAGCTTAACAATGTAATCTATGCTCGTTAGTTCACTGGTGCAGTAGGTAATAGCACAACAGATGGTCTTATCTTCTTGGAAATAATTCCTGTACCCCATTACAACGAGTTTCATGGACCAATAGAAGTAGTCATATGCAATCAGCAATGATGGAATCAGTTAAATAGTGCCTTGGTATTTGAAAATATAATCAGTGAGGGTTTCTATGACTTAAATTATGTCTTCCTATAACAATAATTGAAGCCATTATAGGAGGGAATGATGTTAGTCTACAGCATGATGGGAGAATTGGGATATGCGAGGCGCAATCACGGGTAGATGTCCTCCTCACAAGTATATATGGCTGCCAGGCCATGACAATCCAGAACGACCGAGAAAATATTTTTAAAGTAAGTGTCATACAATTCTTGTTCGAAGCAGCTACATGAATCGGATTCATTGCATCTTATGCGTGACATAAATATTTGGACATCAGGTGGCTCTTACGTGTATTCGCGCTGAAAAGAGAATCAAATCTTGACACCGAAAACTGAGAGGTTAACATCCTACTCCCATCCATTTTTTCTTATGATCAAGGTGTGATCTGTATCATGCCAAAGATCAGCCTAATTAAGGGTTCCAACTTAAAAATAGATCAATTGTGTACGTTGGCCTGGTTACCGAGCGCATTCCAATACCCGCCAGCATCGTCTGCACGACATGGAGATCGGTACAGATTGGTCACACGTTGCCTGGTTGTTCGAGTGAACAAAATCCTTGAGGATGAATGCCACCGCAAAAATTCGAAAACACTCTCTATCACCAATAGCACAGGCAGTAATAAGATCAGTAAGGTTGAGGAGCATCTCTTTTGGCAATGCTACGAGTATGTCTGTTCGATACTGTCGAGTGTGTATGAAGAAGAGAAACCAACTACCAGCGGTGTATAAGATGCAGAAAATTGTTTTGCCGAAGGCCAAGATGGCTAAGCAACGTAGGCCGATTGAGTTCTGTCTTCGCCACATGGAGCGTATTGGTAAGAATACGGGAAAATAGAAATCCTGCGGGCAAGGATTCGTGTCTCTGGATCACCAAGAAACTGAGTATGGCAAAATTTTTCAACATCCAGGCTGGACTTACTTACATTACTCGAAAAACTCCACGAGCTTCAATTCAATATGAAACCCATCAAGGTGTTGATCAAATTTCTGATCTGCATCGCTAGAAACACCTGTCTCCCAAAAGACATCTCTCTTTTCTTCCGCCCTAAGTTTCCTTCACCCGCAATGTGTGGAAACATTTTAAAGGTACTAGTAATCGAAGGTAATTTCCTCTCGCTATCATCTGCAATACATACCGGAATTGCTGAAGGACGAGCCAAAAGAATCTACAAACGAGAAATAAGGAAGACCCGACGTAGGTCATGGCGTTATTTCTGCGAGCTTCAGCGCAAGTGAACCATACATTGTAACAAGGCCAGATAGAATCGTCCCTACAAAATGCTTTTCAGGATATCAGCGACACTTTATTGTGCGTTCTGGAAGCCTATTGAGCTGACTGAACTTTGATAACCAGCAGGCAAAATCTGCCTAATGCTCCCAAAAAATCTCGACCCATCAGTTTATCATCCTTCCTACTGCATAGCCTTGTAAAAAATTCTGATCATTACGTTAAGTTCAGTCTCAATCGCAGAAGATTTTCGGACACTAAAAACCGCGGCTCTCTAAGCTCTGTTTCATTTGCTACCTATTGACCTTTTCGGCACCCAGATTGAAATTGGTTATGTCCTTAATTTGAGAGATACTGGTCAATATAAGGAGCTAAATTTAGGGTATGCCGGTCATACGCTGCATGTGCCCTTCCATCCACCGACCAAGTGAAATCGACGTCAACGTTGATTTTAGAAAGAATCATTTCCAAAGTCCACTTCCTTGCTTTGTGAATGGCTTTGGCGCAAGAGTCCCTCTTAGGCCCTCTTCGTACACACCAATCTTTCTGCCTAACCACACATTGTACCGTCTTCCAAACCGAAGTCTCAGGTATTCAATCCCGCGTCGAATATTGCAATTGTTAAGTTTTGATAAAATTAAATTCATGAGGTATTTTGGGGGACTCAACCAGAACGGGCAATGCGAGTCTGTTGGGATTGCAGATGTTCTACTTTAAAAGCCTCTCCAGTTAGAACCAGTTGCACCCTCCAAGTCGGTTGAGGTCCCCTTCTGCTTGTGTGCGCCACTTGAGGTGAGGTCTCCATCTAATTTTTGTCCCTCCGGGTTAGATTCGAAGACTCTGCGAGCCGGAGCATTGGTGACCATTCGCTCTACATGTCCTAGCCATATTAGGCGGCTGATGCGCAGTTTTCTGACTAGGTCGATATCGCCGAACATCTCATATAGTTCGTCGTTGAATCTTCTTCTCCAAAACCCGTCAACGCAAACGGGACCGAATATTTTTTGACCGACTGAAGATATTTTCATCCGCTTTCATCCGGTGACAGCCCGGTGTGTTCTCCCAATAAAGTCGAAATCATCGGCGCACGCTAATAGTTGCACAGACTTTCGAAAAATTGTGCCTCCAGTGTTCGCTTGTGAGTTCCGGACAATTCTTGCACGTATAATGTTAAAGAAGTCACATGACATGACCTTGCTTAAAACCGTTTTTAACATCAAAGGCCTCGGTTAAGTCGTTACCGATCTTGAAGGAGCAGCGAGCTCCTTTGCTTGGATACCAAAACTAGACATGACTCCATATAGCTCATCTCTATAAATGCTGTCATAGGTGGCCTTAAAATCGGTGAGAAGGTTAACGATTTGGACTTCTTGAGTTTTTTCCAGGATCTGCTGGAGTGGGAAGATTTGGTCGATTATGGACTTTCCTCTTTCTAGATCCTTATAAGAGGAAGATGCTTTCATGGAAGACAAGTCAATATACTTATAAGCAGATGGATCTACAACTGATAGCGGGGTTGGTGGCAGTGTTTTCAAAAATAAGTTAAATCTAAGCCTCTCCTTCCGTCTTCCAACTCACTGTAACGTGTTCCAGGTGGAAATTTTGATTAAAGAAGCTCTATCCTGACTGAAGAAAAACGTCTTTTCAGATAGTCAGGCCACTATCAAGTCCCTGGACTCAGCCTCATTAAATGTTAGAACCACACTTGAATGCCGAACAGTTCAACCTTCATCTTTGTTGGATGCCGGGCCACAGAGACATTCCAGGGAATTGTAGGTCCGACGAACTCGCTAAAATTGGAACCTATTCTACAGGAAAAGGGTAGCATCGGTATACCAATCCCAACGTGCAAATTAATATTTAAGCTAGATGCTAATAAAAGTACAGATCTTAGGTGGACTATTGGAGCAATATGTCTAGCGACCAAACAGATCTGGCCAAAGCGAGATCTGAATCGCTCCAAGAGTTTGATCCTTCTGTATAGGAAACATCTCAGCGCTATCATATGTGTCATCACTGCCTTATAGGGAAGTATGCAAGAAGGCTTGACGTCTTTACAAACGGTTTCTGTAGAAGCTCCGTGGACGAATAGGAGGAAGAGACAATTCTCCACCAACTCTATATACTATATGGATGTCCAGCTCTCTCCCAAAGAAGAAAACTTTACACAGAAACCTTCTTCTACAATGACTTAAGCGACCTAAAGAATATAGACGTTAACAGTCTCCTTCGCTTCATCATAAGTTCAAATTGATCCACAGATCCACGTTCCATCCACGTGGCATCCAAGTGGGCCAATAGGTATTTTCAACAGCCACTTTTACCTAAGCTAACCTATGGACTTTCCTGGTCTGAAACCATCCTGAAAGGGGCCAATTAGATTATTGACAAAGGGTTTCAGATATTCACACAATATGGCAGATAAGATCTTGTATGCGATGTTGAGGAGACTTATACCTCTATATAGTTGGCGCAGCTGAGGGGGTCTCCCTTGTAGTGGTCACTCTATGAGTCTCCAAACAATAATGTCGTTTGCAGACGCACTGTCAATATTTGTCATATCGCGCATATCGTAGATCATCTCGCTGCACATGCCCATTTTCCTACTAGTCGAGTCTTTCGGGAGAGTCGGGTCGTTGATGTTTCGTCAGATAGGCAACGCAAATGTAATCGGTTTATTTTAATATTTGAAATTTGTAAAGTTATATATTATTTTTTAAATAAAGTGAATTGTATATGAAGTTGTTTAATATCGCTTGTTTGATTCCCGGCACTCATCAATTGGTGACCCCGAATAGTTCACGCAACGTAAGACGCAAAACTGACTATTAAAGTGTTTAGTAGTGAATGTGTGCGAAATCGTCCAAAAGCATCTAAAACTTCCATACCGCATTTTAAACAATCAAATCATTTAAAAAAAATTATTTAAAATCATTATCGCTTCATTCAAATCATCATTCCCTAAAATTACAAACATTTTACCGCAACCGAAAAAGTACAGCAAAATCTGACGATACTGTGATTTATACATACGTAATAAGTGCAAATTAAGATCAAATGATCATTTAAAATAACACACCATAGTTACTGTGTTCGAAACATCGGAATCGGAACAAGTGTACGATCATTACATGTACGAGCACATACATAAACACATGTGCACGATCACCCGTCTTCACAGCATTGACTCTCCGACTCATCAACCTGTATTCCAACTACGACCATCATCACACATATCTACAATCGCCATATCACACCATCCCCATCATTTAATATCATCCACAAAGGAACGGAGCATTAATCGCAAGTACATAATCAACATCTGATCGCTAGACATCATCAAGAAAAAAAATTTTTTTTTTTTTGTTCAAATTAAAATCTAGTGTAATATACACACTTATGTTTATTCAATAATTAATATTAAAAAAAATCGAATTATTTTTTTTACTTTTTCCAATAATTTCAATTTACGCTTTTGTCTCATTCATTATTTTAGTATAACATATATTTAATCTTTTTTTTTAATTTAAATTTAAATTGTCATTTCAATTTGCATAACACTTTATTACGATAACTAGGTTTGTGTGCATGTGCATGAGCGACTTATAGGAAAATTCTTCAAGCTTACAAATTTTTATTTTTTTTAAAGACAAAATCTTTAATTGAAAAATGCAAAACGATAGTGAAGATGATTCAAAGAGTGATCAACCTAGGGCTTCGTGTTCCAATGTACGCAGTGCTAACAACGATAGTGTTAACACAATTTCGGTTAAGTTACAGCCTTTTTGGCCAAAGTCTCCAGCAGTGTGGTTCATACAGGCAGAAGCGCAATTTTCGATCGGTAAAGTCAAGAGAGATTCGACAAAATATAATTATGTCCTAGGAGCGTTGCCACAAGACGTACTCGAAACCGTTCTAGATTTTATTCAATCTCCGCCAAAGGTTGACGTTTATGAGAGGTTCAAAGAAACTCTCATCCAACGGCACTCGCTTAGCGAAGAGCGACGCATTGAAAAACTGTTATCCAGCGAACAGCTAGGTGATAGAAAACCCTCAGAATTTCTAAGAGTCTTAAAACAATTGGCAGGTGTATCAGGGATAATTAGCGACGATTTAATTCGAAAATTGTGGCTTCGACGACTCCCTCAGGTGATAAACATTGCCCTCATTTCACAAGAAGGCAAATCGGAAGCTGAAGTAACTTCTTTGGCAGATAAGATCTGGGAAGCTTCAAGTTCGGTAGCAGGTATTTCTGAAGTTCATTCTAGCATTCGGCGTACCCCTTCTTACACTTCTGAAGACCCAAATCAATTGCGTGCTGAAATAAATGAACTGAAATCTATGGTACAACAGCTAACAAGTAGGTTCAGTAGACAAAGTCTACGTTCACAGGGACAAAATGCACATAGAAGCAACTCAAGGAGGAGGCATGGGTCACGTAGTAGATCGGATATCTGCTGGTTTCACTCAAAGTTTGGACCCAATGCGCGGAATTGTTCTAGTCCGTGCAATTATAATAAAGGTGCATCGTCAAGCAACGAAGACAAAAATAAAAAAAACTAATTAACCCAGCTGTTCTGACGGCGCACAGCTCGGCTAATTCGTTACCTAGCCGTTTTTTTATTCGCGATCCCGATAACAATCTCACCTTTCTTATTGATACTGGTGCGGATTTATCAGTTCTTCCAAGTAAGCTTTTTCACACCAAACAAACAAACCCATCTTTCTATCTTTGTGCAGCAAATGGTACATCCATCAGCACGTTTGGCACAAAGCTAATGAAGATTAATCTTGGACTTCGAAGACAGTTCGTTCATCAATTCATAGTAGCGGCAGTAAACCATCCATTAATAGGAGCTGACTTCCTTAACAAGTTTGGACTTTTAGTCGATGTAAAGAATCGACGCCTTATCGATTCAGTAACCAAATTGCACATAAGTGCGGTTCAAGCTTTAGTGGATACACCATCACCGAAACATCCTGCATTCAACAACGTTTATGGAGACATTTTAAAACAGTTTCCTTCACTTACTGCCCCTCCTGATTTTAACAAACCGGTACAACATTCAGTTCAACATCATATTATTACAAAAGGTCGATTACCTTTCGCCAAACCACGCCGCCTTAATGTAATACAACATAAAGCGGCGCTATTAGAATTTCAGAACATGATTAGTTTAGGCATTTGCAGACCATCATCATCACCCGTTTCTTCACCCCTCCATATGGTAGCTAAGAAAGGCAGCGAGAGTTTAAGAGCATGTGGGGATTATAGAGGTCTAAATAACGTCACTGAACCTGACCGACACCCTATAAACCACATACACAACTTCTCTTTAAATCTCTACGGTTGCAAGTTTTTTTCTTGTATCGACCTAGTACGGGCATACCATCAGATACCGGTTGCCCCTGAGGACGTACATAAAACCGCCATCACTACACCGTTCGGTCTATTCGAATTTACAAGAATGCCCTTCGGACTCCGAAACGCCAGTCAGACGTTTCAGAGATTCATTAACTCAATAGTGCAAGATCTAGAGTTTGTCTTTGCATATATAGATGATCTCCTCATAGCAAGCAAGGACGAAGAAGAGCACAAATGCCATCTCAGGATTCTTTTTCAGCGACTTGCTGACCATGGCCTTAGTCTTAATCCTTCAAAATGTGTTTTTGGTGCATCAAAACTGAATTTCCTGAGTCACACCATTTCCGAGAATGGAATCGTTCCATCTCAAGATCGAGTTGAGGCAATTATTAATTTGCCCTCTCCAACTTCGATTCGACAAATACAACAATTCGTCGGAATGGTTAATTATTATAACCGATTTCTTCCGAAGCTTGCCGAGTTGTTGTCTCCCATTCACACTCATTTAGCCAAACTGCAGAAAACTAAAAAGAATAAAAGTCATTTTAACTGGCCCACGGAGTGTGACATGGCTTTCAGGGAAACAAAACAGGCCCTATCCCAAGTGGCGTTGTTGGCACATCCAACAGAAAACGCTTTTCTTAGTATCACAACGGATGCGTCGAATGCGGCTGTAGGAGCTGTTTTACAGCAACGGAACAAAAGCAAGGAGTGGCAGCCCCTCGCCTTCTTTTCAAAGAAACTTTCCCCTACAGAGCAAAAGTATTCCGCGTTCGACCGCGAATTGCTAGGTGTTTATTCAGCAATCAAACATTTTCGGTGCTTCGTTGAAGGCAGAGAGTTTGTAATCTTCACAGATCACAAGCCTTTAACAAACGCCTTGAACTCCAAATCTGAGCGCAGTCCTCGTCAAACTCGACATATGGATTACATATCGCAGTTTACCAGTGATATTCGCCACATCCGTGGCAAGGAAAACGTGGTAGCGGACTTTCTTTCACGCAGTGGAAATGATGCCTCTGCAGAAATTAATTCGGTATCCTTCGATCTGAAGCAAATTTCAAAGTTGCAGGAAGGTGATGAAGAGCTAAAATCATTGATTTCTGGTAACACCAGGCCGACTTCTAAAATTAAATTAAACATCGTAAAAATTCCTATCACAAACGAACAAATTTGGTGCGAAACAAGCACTGGAACCAATCGTCCTTTTGTGCCTCAGAATCTCCGCAGGATCATTTTCGACTCTTTACATAATCTTTTACATGAAGGAATTCGGGCCACACGAAAAAGAGTAACGTCGAAGTATTTCTGGCCCTCTATTAATAAAGATTGTAACCTGTGGTCAAAGACGTGTGTACCGTGCCAACGATCAAAAATACATAGGCACACAAAATCTAAATTCGATACATTCAGAATACCAACAGGACGTTTTGAGCATATTCATATGGATATTGTGGGTCCACTCCCCCCATCTAATGGATACTCATATGTACTCACCATAGTTGATCGTTTCACACGGTGGCCGGAGGCTTATGCCATTCCTGATATGTGTGCTTCCACCATCGCCAAGACCTTTGTCCAAGAATACGTGTGTCGGTTCGGCGTTCCAGCACAAATAACAACAGATCAAGGAAGACAATTTGAATCCAAATTGTTCACAGCGATCACAAACATATTAGGTTCACATCGTATTCGTACCTCGGCATACCATCCCCAAGCCAATGGAATGGTAGAAAGACTGCATCGACAGCTTAAAGCTTCCATTATAGCGCGTGGAAATACTCGAGATTGGAGTGTTGAACTTCCACTCGTTTTACTTGGAATACGAACAGCTGTTAAAGAGGATCTCGGTTGCTCAGCGGCAGAGCTGGTATACGGCCAAACCCTTAAAATTCCCGGAGAATATTTCATCTCCAATAATGATGAAAATATGGATCCTGCTAAGTTGGTAAACCAAATAAGGTCTACAATGCAAACAGCGATTCCCACAGACACCAGAAAATCTTTGCAGCCTAATGTGAACGTACCCAAATCTCTCGCTAGCTCCGATTATGTGTTCTTAAGGGTTGATAGAGTTCGACCTGGTCTGACAGCCCCATATGAAGGCCCTTTTAAAGTAGTACGTAAGCTTTGCAAGCAGTTCATAATTAACATAAATAACAAAAATATATCGGTCTCAATCGATCGATTGAAACCTGCGCATGTCATCGCAAAAGAATCTAATGCATTGTCTAGAGAAAAAAAAGTAACATTTGCGTAATTTTCTTTGTATTAATTCGTCAAGTATCCAATCGTTTTTTTTTTCTTTCATTTAAATCTCGGTACGCTTACAGCTGGAAGGGGAGTATGTAGTGGTCACTCTATGAGTCTCCAAACAATAATGTCGTTTGCAGACGCACTGTCAATATTTGTCATATCGCGCATATCGTAGATCATCTCGCTGCACATGCCCATTTTCCTACTAGTCGAGTCTTTCGGGAGAGTCGGGTCGTTGATGTTTCGTCAGATAGGCAACGCAAATGTAATCGGTTTATTTTAATATTTGAAATTTGTAAAGTTATATATTATTTTTTAAATAAAGTGAATTGTATATGAAGTTGTTTAATATCGCTTGTTTGATTCCCGGCACGCATCACCCTCTTAGTGAATCGGGCCAACGATACTGAGATTCCATTCACCAGGCACACACTCTTCTGACCAGATCTAAGAAATAAGTTGGTGCATTTCTTCCACAAAGTCATTTCCAAAGGCTTTCAATATCCCGGTCGGTAAGCCCTCAGGCCCAGCTGCTTTGTTGATTTTTAGCTTAGATATTGCTATGCTCAGTTCTGTCGGAGCTTTGATCGCATTCGCATTGATACGGAAGTGTCTCTTAAATCCGCGAGATCGCCTAATTCTGAGGGCAGATTAATGTCCTCAGATAAAAAACCTAAATCAGTGCCCAAAATGGTTTTGACCCGGAAAGACTCCAACTACTGGAGTCCATTGCAACGTTTGCCAGATAGCGATGTTGATAGTGATGATATTGTGTTACCAGCTAAGACCACAAAACTATTTATCCCTCCGATAAAACTACTGCAAAAATCTAGTGACTTCGTTCATACTCTTATGAAAACTTTAAAGATATGTGATTATTCCATCAAAAAGATGTCGACCGGTATCAAAATTGTATGTGAAACTACGGTTTCGTATCGTTCTTTACTCGATAGACTTAAATCATATGATACCAATGAACTAAAAAATGAACTGATACGACTTGGGCTTAAATGCAAAGAAATCAAAATAATAACTAGAACATACGAACAATACACTGACATCATTTATCTAGTTTTCCTGGAATGTGGTTCAATCAAACTCAGTGAACTAAAAAAGAATATTCGCGCCATTTTTCATACCCAAATCAATTGGAACTGTCAGAGAAAACAAAACAATAGGCCAACACAATGCCGCAACTGTCAAATGTTTGGACACGGCGAACGTAATTGCCACATCAAAACACACTGCTCCACTTGCGCCGGTAATCACAAAACTTCTGATTGTAAGAACTCGGGTATATACAAATGTGCGAACTGCAAAGGAAATCATAAGTCCACAGACAGTGCATGCGCTAGCAGAGTTAAGTACATGGAAATGCGGCAAAAAACTGCAACAAAAGTCAATTGCTTGGATTCAAGAAAAAGCAACAACAATATTCCATCGATGACAATGCATGATTTCCCTCCTCTGCCAACGCATACTACCAAGAGGATAGCGGTAGAAACCGACAACAACTGCCAGAAAGCTTGGGTGCATGTTCCAGCAGCAGCTCCATCTACACGCCAGAGTAATATGAACGGATTCAACAGCAACATCATCAATCACAATGAGGAACTCTTTTCGTACTAGAGATAATTACACAGCTAAGTACATGTAAAACTAAACTAGACCAATTTAGAGTTGTCGCTCAATTCAAGAAACAAAACAGAGCTACTCGTATATGTAACAAACATTTTGAATTTGTAAATTTCATGAACACAAACGAAATTGATATTGCTTTAGTTACCGAAACGTGGTTAAAACCAAACGATCGGATATCGATCCCAACTTTTAAATGCTATCGTGTGGATAGAGATAATAGAAGAGGGGGAGGTGTTGCCATTCTGGTTAGGAGATCAATTCGACATGAGCTTCTGCCTTGCATTCAAACAAACTACATTGAAAATATAGGGATTGAAGTAAAATTGAGAAACAATAAAACGATCTATTTTCCAGGAAAAATAGTAGGAAACTTTGCTAGAGAGGAAAAAAAGCGCAGATTTAAAAATGAGCTTAGAAAATTTTTCAATATGAACTGCAAATTCTTGATAGGATGTGATTTAAAGTGCCGACACAGGGATTGGGGCTGTGTAAGAGCAAATTCCTGGGGGAATGTTCTGTCGTACCTCTCTATTATGTCACCAATATCTGTAATGTTTCCCACTAGTCCTACATTTGTACCAACTAGTTCTCGTAGTAGTCACTTTGTAATAGATTCATTTGTAATAAATGTTTCTGGTCTTATCTCACAACCTGTTATCTTCAATTTTAGTTCCGATCATAATCCAGTTCTCTGTAAGCTTTGTTGATCGGATGTAGAAAAAGTGCAATATTTTGCAGATATCAAAAATGCGAATCGGGTAAAATTTCGAAAAGAACTAAAAGAAAAACTTCTAACTATGCCAACAGACATAGAAGCTTTAACAACCAAACGAGACATCGATAATATCCTTCAACAATTTACAAAATTGTAAAAAAGTAACTGCGATGACATTACCGAGTCATATTTTAAATCTTATCAGAATAAGAAATACCCACAGGAGAAATTGGCAAAACGCCAATCGCCGACCAATTTCAAAAACTCTCATAGCATATTTCAATAGATTAATACGAGGGGCGTTCAATATATTCTCGGTATCGATATGAAGGAAAATGCGAATTCAATTTAAATTGTTTTTATTTTTCAATATAATCTCCCCTAACATCAATGCATTTGTTACATCTTGAGATAAGCTTTTTTAAACCCTCAAAATAATAAATTTCCTCTTTCTCTGCAAAATACCGACTTGAGTTCTTCATCATCCGAAAATCTTTTTCCACGAAGACATTTTTTCAAATCCAGAAACAGGAAATAATCACTAGGGGCAAGGTCTGGACTATAGGGTGGCTGTTGGATTTCTTTCGAAACCACAATCTCGCGCAGCAGCCTTGGAAACTCGCGCCGTGTGAACAGGAGCGTTGTCATGAAGAAGCAACACACCCGCTGCGAGTTTACCCCGTCTTTTCTTTTTAATTTCCTCCCGAAAATTATGCAAAGTGGAAGCGTAGGATGTGGTTGATGGTTTCACCTTTTTTTTTGTACTCAATAAGCAAGATTCCCTTTGAGTCCCAAAAAACTGTGGCCATGAGCTTCCCGGCAGACGGAGTGACTTTGAACTTCTTCGGGGGGTCTGTTCCTTTTTTATGCCACTGCATGGACTCTTGTTTGCTTTCAGGGTCATAGTGGTGGACCCATGTTTCGTCCCCAGTAACAATTCGATCCATAACACCGTCCGCGTTCTCACTACACATCTCCAAAAGCTCTCTACAGCATGCGATTCTCACTTTTTTCTGAGGCGCTGTGAGCATTTGTGGCACCCACCTTGCACTGACCTTTGAAAGGTTAAGATGGTCATGAAGAATGGTGTGAATGGTACCAATTGAAAGCTTGGTGATCTCTGCCATCATTTTCACCTTTATTCGGGCATCCTCAAGAACAAGTTTTTCGACTTCTTTGATGCTTTCTCCCGTACAAGCAGTAGCCGGGGCGCCGGAGCGGGGGTCGTCTTCAATGCTCTCTCTACCTCTCTTGAACTCACTTGACCACTTTTGCACAGTTGATAATGAAGGTGGGGAACCCTGGTAAACAGCCACCATCTCTTCATGAATAGTTTTTTGACTTTTTCCTTGCTTAGTGAGAAATTTAATTACAGCGCGATGCTCAATTTTCACCATCATCGTCTCAGTTGCCATTATGATTCTGTTTAACTAGAGATAAAACGCGAATTAATAATCACATTTATATGAAATTTTACATGAATGCACTAAAATAATACAATTACTTGATAAATAAGTCAATTTATATATACAACCACAGCTTCACCCCGATATCGAGAATATGTTGAACGCCCCTCGTAAGTACGAATATAAAGGCACATCAAAACTCTGAATGGAACAATAAGTTGAAGACCCTCGATAAAGCTGGAAAGCCATTCTGGAATTTAGTCAAAGTAATTAGAAATAAAAACAAGCAAATACCTTTTCTTAAATGTAGCCCCAATGTCTTTGTTGCTGACAACGAAAAGGCCAATGTATTTTCCCAAAAGTTTTCAAAAAATCATACGGTATCTCAACATGTAGACAACGCAAATAGTACTACACTTGTGGAGGGCGCACTAAGTATTTTTAATGAAATTAATTGTAATACTCCTTCAAATGAATTTGTTACTGAGATGGACATCAAATATATTGTAGACCCAAGTAAGTTTCCAGCGTTTTTTTCCAAAATTTGAAGTTTTATTATGAAAACATAGTTACAATGCTTTATTCAAAGTACCGTCCATCGGAAGCTACAACATTCTCCCATCTTTCTGGCAATTTATGAATTCCGGACCAAAAAAATTTATCGTCTTTCGAGCCCAAGAACGTATCGAGCCAATTTTTGATTTCCTCTGCTAAGCTGAAGCGTATTCCCGTAAGAGCGTTCTGCATCGAACGAAACAAGTGGTAGTCAGATGGTGCCAAGTCTGGACTGTAAGGCGGGTGAGGCAGAATTTCCCATCCACTATTTTCCAAATAGTTTTTCACTGAAACCGCAACATGTGGCCGAGCGTTGTCGTGATGAAAAATGACGGACTCATGCCTGGTCTCATATTCTGGCCGTTTTTCTTTTAATGCCCGCTTCAAACGAATTAGTTGGGTTCGATATAATGGTCCTTTGATGGTTTCACCACTCGGAAGCAGTTGGTAGAATACGACACCCTTTTGATCCCACCATATGCAGAGCATGACCTTATTCACGTGAATATTTCGTTTCGGCGTCGATTGCGATTTTCTGCGTTTAGGATTATCATAATAAATCCATTTCTCATCACCAGTGACAATACGATGCAAAAATGATTCATTTTTATACCGCTGCAGTAACATTTCGGACATGCAAAATCGCCGTTCGACGTCTCTTGGCTTCAATTCGTACGGCACCCAGTTTCCAACCTTTTGAATGAATCCCAGTGCTTTTAGGCGTAGGGAAATGGCTTGTTGCGTGACGCCCAATGATGCAGCAAGTTCTTCTTGAATCTGACACGGATCCTCATCCAGTAAAGCGTCCAATTCCTCGTCTTCAAAACTTTTCGGCTTTCCGGGGCGATCTTTGTCTTCAACTTCAAAATCACCACTTTTGAACCGTTTGAACCACTCGCACGTCGATTCACCAATACATTCCGCCCCATAAGTTTCCGAAAGCAAACGATAGGCCTCAGCCGCACTTTTCTTCATATTAAAGAATAAAAGCAGCGCTTCCCGCAAATGACGTTTATTTGGCTGGAAACTTGCCATGATTTTGCTCGATAAAATGTACGACACCGATAGAACTGCTCAAATATAACGCTGCAAAGTTGTTGACAGATACAAAACCTACAAATAAAACACATGGGGTCTGACATTTCTGCCCGGGATCCACTGGTGGCGCAATCTCTGACAAACGCTGGAAACTTACTTGTAGACCCAATATTATAAACCAATTGCAGGTAAGAAAAACGAGTGGTATTGACATCTAAAAGAAATGCCTAAAATTGGAATAAAATTTCTTACATTTTTCATGAATGCTTGTCTTAAGTTGCAATACTTTCCAGATGCATGGAAACTAGCAAAGGTAGTCCCAATTCCAAAAGCCGGTAAGCCCCCTATTAGCTATAGGCCAATTAGTTTGCTTAGCAATTTGAGTAAAATATTCGAAAAAACACTTAAAGATAAAATTGTCAAACATATCGAAGAACAAAAAATATACCCTGATGAGCAGTTTGGTTTTAGGCGTAATCATGGTACCTCGCATCAGGCTCTCAGAATATGCAATCTGATAAAGAGTAATCGTGCAATAGGTAAATCAACTGGGATGATTTTGTTGGATATTGAGAAAGCTTTCGACTCCGTTTGGTATGCTGGGCTTATCTACAAAATGATTAATAATAATTTTCCTTCATTTCTTTGTAGAATCGTTCAAAATTTTATGTCAAATCGTCGCTTTAAAGTACGAGCATTTGTTAAAAGTAATGCGTCTGATGCAGTCAGTTTTTGTGCAGGTGTGCCCCAAGGCTCAGTGCTTGGTCCTGTCCTTTATAATTTGTTTACGTCGGATATTCCAAATCTTCCGCATTGTGAAATTGCTATTTATGCTGATGATATCGCTATACTTTCTTCGCATGAGTTCGGTCTCAACATTGAGATGAACTTAAAAAATGCGATTGGAATATTGCAAAGCTATTTGTCCAAATGGAAAATAAAACTGAACGTGGAAAAAAACCCAAGCTAGCTTTTTCAACCGAAAAAGAAAATCTTGTTTTCTTCCAGCCATTCAGTTAAAAATCAATGACCACCTAATAGCATGGAAGCCATTTGTAAAGTACCTGGGTTTTTTTTCTCGATCAAAAATTGACATTTAAAAAACATGTTTTTGAAACAATTAACAAAGTAAATAAAGCAATACATTTACATGTTTGTATTTTGCTTATTAAATATATTTAATTGATTGTAAAAAAGCTTCTGTTACATTTATTATTTATTACGTAATTTATAATTTATTTATTTATCCATCGTATACTATTTATTTATTGACAAATAATGTCCTATTTATTTTGTTTCTTTGCTATTTTGTTTATTTATTTATTTATTTATATATTTTTCATTTACTTATTTATTTACTTATTTATCTATTTATTTTGTTAGTTTTTACATTTTATATATATTTAGTTATTATTATTTTTTTTTGTTGTTGTTTTGATTTGGTTATCTTTTTCATGATTTTCCTCAATATTTATTAATTATTTTTTCCATATTGTTTATACGTTAAATAAGTTATACATAATGATACAGTTGAAAGACAAAAATATGTCGAATCTCTGAAAATTGTACAATGTAAATTGAGCGACCACATACTGTTATTTCATGAAACAATAAAAAATAAAAAAATAATCAAATAAATATTGCTATGCTGACTTCATTTTGGTCAGGTAGACGGGGTTTATCTTTTGAGTTGAGTGGTCTATTCTGCTGACGGCGGGATGCTGGGCTTCTTCCCCGATACACAGTCTACAGAAAAAGCTTTTCCATATTCACAGCACCGAATGTGACTCTACTACAAGGCTTCCTTCTTCATCTTTACAGGCTTCTGTATGGGTCTTCTTGCCTGGGCACGTTCTTTTTACCCGTTGGTAAAACTTTCGTACGTTCTTTCTGGAGTACATTTTCGCAATATCTTCGATCGCGTCCTTCTCGTGCTCGTTTTTCTTCTTCTGGGGAAACCGATAATTTTCCAGTCTCTGTTTCTCGTAGAGCTCACGACGACTCTCATCCTTCGTTTGTACGCTTCTTGTTTAGCAGCGCGTGCTTGGCGGCATTCTTCATCAAACCAGGGATATCTTGGTGGTGGCGTCTCTGATGGCACGTTGGCAGCGTTTCCACTGATATAGGAGTTGTTGAGAGATTTCGGGACACTTGCTCCACGAAGATATCTTCTCACAATAATTCTTCTTTGTTGTGAGGAAACCCGCGTTCGTACCTTGGCTGCAACAAGGTGGTGATCGGAGTCAATGTTGACTGTCCGGAACGTTCGGATGGTGGCATGCCTTGTGATCAATTTGATTTAGCGTTTCATGAAATGGGAAAACTATGCACCTTTGCCAGACGCTGTATTGTATAGGCTATACTTTTCAACAGTCCTCCTTTCCTATCTTGGCGTTAAAATCGCCTTGTACGATTTTATCGTCATACTTTGGACATTGCTCACATGTCTCGTCGAGGGTAGAAACATTCTTTCGTGGCGTCGTCTTTGTCATGCGTACGGGCATGGACGCATTTTTGGCAGTTATCAGATCATAAAACAGTCAAGGAACCTGACCATATTTCAATGGACCTAAAGCACTTTTCCATTATAATAGAGTCCGATCAAAATGAGCGGCCAATGCAGACTCGGACTACTACATTGCTGTTATACATCATCGGATATCTGGGACGCCATAAGAGCGGAAAAATACTACAATACAACAAACTTCAGAGACCACGAATCTCTCAACTTTTCGTCAATATCTTTACAATCAGCATTACGAGCTGAAGATCAGAGATGTCGATGCCTAGAAGCTTTGAGATGAGCAGGAATTGATGTGCTGGGTTTTATTTGACTTCCCCTTTATTGTTATAGAGGGTTTTGTTTGCATTAACGAGTTTTGGAAAAGGAGATATTCTATTGTATATCAGTGCGCATCAATCGCCTGAGATGGCTAGCCAATGAATTCTAACCCTCCGGCACATAAAGTCTTCGATTTTTACTCGTCGGGTCAGCGCAGTAGACTATATGTATGTGGCGGAGGGTTAAGACACGCCAAACGGAGCGTTTTGGTAACGAAGAGCACCAACTGAGAGCCACATAACAGCAGCACACTACGCTCAAGTGACAGCCACCGGATAGAAGCGACCTGAGAAAACCCGCCAAAATTACCACACGTTTTTCCCTTGTTCCAGCATTCCGCTATAACCGTCGTCAATATAGCAGCTTTTGATTTGTGTTAACTTTTAATGACAATTACACGAACTTTTAGTATTTCCTGGATCAGTAAGTAAGCTCACATAATATTACAACTCGCCAATTACCAACGTCGTCAATGGTTCCATCTAAGGTGTAAAACCAGCCAGCGCTGGTTGTGCATATCCAAATTACCTGGCTGGAAAAATAGATCTTATATTCCAGACGTCTGACCTGCTTCTTGTCGCACTTGTAAGGTATGTAAGCTTCTAGGCCGTTCTCATAGTCCTTTTTTTTATATACTCCTTTTTTCAAACGTTAAAAAATCCTGAGCTAACTCTTTTTGTGCTCGTGCTCGTCAGTATAACCTGTGGTCAGCCCTCACCCGAATAAATAAAAAATGGGCATCAGAGAAGAGCAGCGACAAGCTAGGTAAAACCTCCATCATGATCAGAAACAAGCATCAACAAGTTCTGCTTGACCGAGATACCAGCAAAATACCTCCTAATCTATGTACCGGGAGCTACCACCTGACAGAATCGTGCAAAAGCGGAGTGCCATTTGCTGCAACACAAAAAAACGCACGAACAAAGTCCTTCTTTTTGTACAACCACTCTAGTACCCAGGGCAACCAGATCTCCGCCTCATGTTTCTTCGTTTTACCCTCTGAAATCCAAAAAAAAAATAATATTAGTTTAGGGTGCGTTCCCATTTGTGTCGGCCACCTACGATCGTAGTCTTCCTCTGCTGCATTGCCCCTTTGTTATTGATCCGAAGTGCAGTAAGAGCAATGATGTCCATGCGAACTACATGTCGTTGTATTCGGATTTTTCTGGCCAAATCAATGTCACTATTCAGCCTTCACCATGTCCATGTCTAATCCACGTGTTTCTGCGGAATGTAATAGGCCTGGTGTAGTCTTACTTACTCAGGTCCTCGGACCTACTATGTCCTTGGGGATCCCCTGCATAGGGCCTCCACTATTCCTACGCCCCATCATATACGGTTTCTTGAGATCTATCTTAGCTCTCTCCCCAACTCTCTGTTCTCGCATGAACTTCGTCATTAGAGATACAGTATACCGCATGAATTCCTTCCCTAATTGGAGGAATTTGTCATTTTGTGGACCTTCATTACCATTGTCGAGAAGCGCCTTCACATTCCAGTATCCAATCTATGTTCGGATAAATAGCCAAATGTCGTCAACGTGTTATCATTCCTTATCCGAGGTGTAGTGTCGGTTTCGGTAGCGGTTTTGGTTTCGGTTTCGGTTACGAAGAATGCTAACCTCCATATCCTATCTTCGAAAGCTAGGCCTTGCGCACTTGTAATTTAAGGCTATTTACGTATATAGGCATGCACAAATAGTTGCCCGGAAACCATGACGAGGAGGAAAAACAAGCACTTCATAGTGACTGATTGTTGCGCTACTGGCCCAGATTGAGCCATCAATACATAGTTTCCCAATCAAGCACTATGCAGTCTGACTGGTGTTTATAGCGGACCCGAAATCCCTGACAAAAGATCTCTATATTCTGGCATTTCGAAAGAAGTTAGTACATAACATATGGTCACCAACTCATCCCCAACTGCACTCGACTGATAAGCCAGTAGCGCGTGCAGCGTTAGATACCGCCAGCTTAACTTTGTCAAGTTCAGACGGGCGAATATTTTACCCTCTCGACGTTGAACAGTGCATTGAATGAAGCACTTACAGAGCCATCTACATCATCATCGTCAACAATCCGCAGGGATGATCTTTCTATAAGTTCAGCACCTTCTGCGACACTTTGGCCGCGTTCGGACCTAATTCCTGTGGTAGCATATCTGTATTACCTTATTCGATCGCTTCTGAGGCCCTCCATTTTCTTTTTGAGTAAACAGTGTTTTTTTTTTTTCAGCTCATAGAGCTCACGAGCAGCTCTTGTCCTTATAGTTTTTGTTTAAGCTTAATCTGACTCTCTACATTTATCATTAAACCAGGAGTATCTTGAGTGCGGTCATACGAAAACCAGCTTTACAGAGGCACCTTTTCTAAAAACTTGCTGCATTGGGTGCCACTGATCATCGTGGCTTAACATTGGCACCGAAGGACTCCCGGAAAATTGAAATGACGGTTGGCCAAAGGTGCCATAGTACTTTGACTAAGAGCAGTTCGGACATCCATAGTTCTGGGAGAATGTAACGATCGTGGTCGATCTATTTGATAGTTGAGATGTTAAGATATGAACACCGCGTGCAGGATACGACAAAATTACGTAGACTATTTTGATTCCGTTATCAGAGATCTTATCGTACAAGTCATAGCTACCAATAGAACTTGAAAATATATCCTTTATATTAAAATCGCCGACGCCGATCTTCTCTAGGCCATATTTCGTAAACTCGTAAAGTCTTCTTTGTTGACGAACCCACCCACATCAAACTAATATTTACGAACTCAGCTTTAAAGCGGATCATCAAGACCTATTCGTGTACCTGCCGTCAACTTAAGGCCTGAGTCTTCCTCGAACACCAAATTTATATCCAAATAAGCAGCATTTGCTGCCGAAAATAGTCGCCGTAGGGGATATCACAGGTTTACATCTTCTTTTTACCCGATCCATGTGATGCAAAGCACTCTATTGCCTCCGCTAACTGCTAAGCTGCGCGTAGTCTGTTTCATATACACAATCGAAAGTCGTTGTCCTTTTGTTTGCATGTGTCAATAATAGAACCTTCCTTATCCGAAACTTTTGATTGCTTCGTTGCTGTTAATATTTAAGTGGTCGCGTAGTGACCTCTATGAACAACCCCAACCAGAAGACCCAAGCCGTTTCGGGGCACTTTGAACGAAAGAAATCAGATGTTCCGGTCAGTAACCCACCATGACTATTCCTGAAAACCCTTTCTGACCTCAGCTTCAAATACATTGAAGTAGCTCATACCCGTATAAGGTGCCTGTCACGCTGATTGTTGATGACACCTTCGATTCAGTCACGGGAATTCATGCGCCATACCTACTCAATCTTCTTCATTCCTGATAGGATGTACTAGCCAATCCTGGTTGGGTGAGGCCAGTCCGCAATGGCTTTGAAGACGACCTATAAAAAGTATAATTGTTATGGTTACATGATGGTTACATCGTCCAATTCCAACAGCCAGCCAACACAATGGTCGTAACTCTTGCTTAATGACTCATCAACCGATTATGATTAATAAGGCTTGAAAACAAGGACACGTGTCATTAAAATTTAAATAAACCTCCAAGAGTTATACAAGTCACTCCTGACTTTGTCCGTCAAAAATTAAGGGCATACGTAATCCTCTGTCCAGGTGATTTTGGTCCTTTTAGTGACTAATTTTCCCCTCCATAAAAAAGGATCTAATTCAGTTATTTCAGCACTTAAAAACAATATAAGCTCTGGGCTTCAGAGAAACATAAAAAGCAACAAAACAATAAAAATAAATCTGCAAATTATTTTTTAATCCTTTTGTTTGTGTCACCATCATCAAGGCTACAAAGTTGACTAGGTTTGTATATATATATATATGTGTGTGTATGAACATTGTACAGGCCACCTGTCAGGACTATCAAGCCAGAAACATTTCTAAACCGAAAACAAGGTACCCAATGCTGCCATAATTCTCTGACTGAAAGGCAAACACAAACAAACCAGCCCGCATGAACAAGTACAAAAAAGGTTTCGAAATTAAGAAAAAAAAAAAAACAACAATCGTTAGAAAAAGAAGGATCACATCACAAACAACACACATACACACGGGACAATAACAATGACTCAGTCAGATAATCCACTTAATTATTACACAAACAGAAGCAGCACAAAGCTGAATGATATGTGAGAGCGATGTTATGCTTATGCCGCATTGTCCACCCTGTTGCTGTATGTGTGGATTCCAGAGGTAAACCACGTTACCTTGGTCACTAATTGAGGTTGCGGTCAGATGTCCTGGAAATAGCATCCCACAATGTAGGCGCTATCTTTTTTTTTTTTTTAAACTTTTATTTTGTTGCCAACTCTACCTGGGACAATGTGAAAACGATGGGAGAATCCTTTGATGTTTGCGGATGATACCGTTTTATTATTCTGGGACAAGGGATGCATATCAGGGCGGTGCTATGTTCAACTTATTTTATGTTCTTTTTGTTTAAAAAAAATTTTATATTTTCAACTTCACCGTTACATGGTCACTTAATAACTGACTTAACAATTTTATGAATATCTTAAAAGTAAGGTACGCTTGCCTGTACCCAGAAGACGCCTAGTCAGGATTTCGTATTGCAGTTGCCATACTCGGGTGTATTTTCTGGAATTCGGCAGCATGCGCGAAGTGTATACAGAATGATGATTGGAGTGATATGATGTTGTGGCACGTTAAATTACATAACTTACTCATACCAATATGGTGCTCTAAGATCATTGCCTTGTGTGTAAAAGGGTGTCAAATGGAAGACGAACGTTTTTATTGCTAGAACCATAAGAGCCCTAACACCCTAATAGCTTGGTTTCCGGAATGGAATTGTTAATGTTGCAGTGGTTTATTTGGAAGGCTACAAGGACATTAGCAATTTTAATAAGAGTGAAATAGGTCTCCAACAATTTGGTAAATTTCAATAAACCCGGCTATAATGGCAGTCGTTGGAAAGGAGCTAATGGCAAATTAGAACATTGTGGAGCAAGGGTGTTCCTAATCTAAGGTAACGAGCAGTTTAACAGATGGTCCAATCAGTTGATAACTTTTGCATTTAGTCTTACGTGTAGACTGTGGCTTCGACAATCATCCATACGTTAGTTTGTTAAGCAGGAAGAAATCAATTTGGCACCGACAGAATACTACGATTTCTTTTTTTTTTTCCTTGGGTAGGTGAGACATCTTCATAGACACTATAAGTTTCGGTGATTATAGTAGTGTGAGATTCTTACTCACTAAAAAACACCTCCCTTATAGGGAATACAACTGAGTTCACACTCAACAAGCAGTTCTTCTTTCGCGTTTTATTTTGCTTTAATAAGATATTTTGCAGATGATTTTCCATTGAAAATTCCTACGTCCTTTAAAAATTAAGCGCTGCTGATCACCGCGCTAGATGGAGAGGCTTCGTGCAAACATTTTAATTTCTAACTGAACATTTTCGACTCCTAGGTCTCTGTGGATATCATCGTTTGTAGTGTACCACGGTGCATTAACAAATCCTCGAAGAACTTTGTTTTACAATGTCTGTAAGACGTTAACGTTGCTAATTTTGGTACAACCCCAAAGCTGTATAGCATATGTCCAGACCGGTTTTAGCGCTTGCTTGTATAGCAACAATTTGCTTTCTAAACTGAGCTTGGAATACTTTCCAAGAAGCCAGTACATGTCTCTATACTTAATCTCAAGCCCTTCACGTTTTTTCTTAACGTGGGTTCACCATTTAAGTTCAGGGTCGAGTATCGAGTATTTGGCCTCGTTCGCAAAAGGAATTTGAACTGCGTTGATAAACACAAGTAGAATGCCAGTTTTCTTGAGAGTGAAGTTCACATGGACAGACTTGTTTTCTATTTTCTATTTTCAAAATTCTTTTTTTATTCTCACTTTTTTTTATTATATTTTAAAGTTAAGAGTGTCCACTATTATTTTAAATTACTAATACATAAAATTATAAATTCATATAAAGTTGAACAGCATTTATTGATATAACATAAATAATTTTTCCAAAACTTACACATATAGAAAAGGTTAAAACAAAAATCAAACATAAATATTTTCTTCATTTACTTACTTATTTATTATAGCTTACACTTATGGTAATTAGACTTAAAAAAAAAATAATCCATTCATTGGTTCAATTAAAGGATTTTTAACCTCAAAGTCAGAACTTTTTTTGGCAGTCTTCATAAAGTGGCTTAGAGCATTGAAGACAAATTGACTTCAAACAATCACAGCAACAATATCTCATTAATCTTTTAAGTTTTGTTGGACAAATCGAGCATAGTTTTCTTCCACCTGAAGGAATCGATTGAGTTCTTGGAGGTGGAGGTGGAACATCTTTACCCAAAACTCTACTGACTGTTAACTGCAGTTCTCTGGGCAATCTTTCATTGCATACGCGGCCTTTCATGTGATCTAGCACTAATGCCCTTGCCGTATTCAAAATAAAAGTTCCTTTTCGCATTTTATCATCACTGTCTGCACACATTTGATACAATACAAAGCTGTTTATTAGTCGTTCGCAGATCTTCGCAGTGAATAGAAGTGTTTCGGCTTTTCCTAAAGCAAAATAGTGAGTCAGTTTTCCTTGTAAAGATAATTAATTGCAAGTTCGTGATTGAATCGATAACCAAGTGGTTAGCGGCGTCGGTCAACGGGCGGGGCATGCTATCATTCATGCTGTGTCGAAACTGGTTTCTGATATCCAATGGAACAAAGGCAAGAAACAGTGCACTGGTGCCTGCCTGATTGACTTGGAGAAGGCCTTCGATACCGTATGGTTAGAAGGACTCTTTTTCACTGCTGTATATTCTTTTTGATATGCTCTCCAGTAGACAGTTCATCGTGAAGAATGGCGATGTGACTTCTGCTGGAACATTTAACATTAAAAACGGTCTGCAACAAGGTGCGGTAAATTCGCCGATCCTATTCAACATTTACACAAGTGATCTGATAGGTTCGCTTCACCATGCCATAGCGTACGCAGACGACTTAATCGCGTACAGATCAGGTCCAAAGATTGAGGTCATTAATACACTTTTGCAACGTGACTTCGACAAAATTAAACAATATTGCGATGACTGGAAGTTGAAAGTCAACTTTCAGAAGTCGGAAACCATTCTGTTTAGGACGCCTTTGTCTGGGGCCTCTAGGGATACCAGAAAGAATTGGCGAAAGTTCTCTATCGTCGGAAAACATAGACAGCCACTTGCTTGTCGAAATGTAGTCAGATACCTTGGGATCTGGCTAGATCAATATCTGTATTTTAACAAACATATAGATGTTGCTCTGGCCAGAGCCAAAGGTGCTTTTGCCCTTACAAAGAGACTGTTTTATAACAGCCAACTCGATGCGAGGATGAAGGTGATCTGCTACATGGCCCTTATCAGGCCCATGCTTGTATTTGGATGTCCTGTGTGGTTCAACGTGAGAGCAAGTTTATTGGAAAAGATTCGGGTGTTTGAGAGGGCTTGTCTTCGGACTTGTCTTCGCTTATACAGAACACCAGAGTCTGAGTACATAAAATTCTATCCTAATGAGGTCTTGTACAATACAGCGAACCTGATAAGAGTGGACAATTTCGTCATTAAGTTGACTCGAAGGCACATTGCGAGAGCAATGACCTCATCGAACAACCTGATCTCAGGGGCTTACTACCCCAATTATATGTATCACGAGAGAGCTCGCCTTGACGGCTTTATTCCTCCAGAAGCGTTCCTCTATCTAGATAGTAAAGGTCTGATCCAGGACAGATTGGCGGTGCCGCTAATCTTCCACGTCGCTCGAACAGCTGCGGACAGGCGACTCAACTACGAGAGAGACGTCGCACATGGCAGTGCGGAGCTTCTCCGGTTCAGTAGGTCGGTAGGGAGTCGCGACAGGAGGGATGTTGCTCAGCAGCACCAGCAGTTTTGGTGGCTTAATGAAGGCGAGGATGCTTCGTCGTCGAACTCCTCCAATGCTGGATAGCTTCATGTGAAGCAGAGTGGTCCAGCCTAAGTTTTGTTTTTTTAGCCATGGCCGGCTTACATAGTTTTAGGTAGGTTTAAGTTAGATTGTAAGAAAAAAATATAAAAAACCAAAAAAAAATAAATAAATAAAAAAATAAAAAAAAATTAAAAAAAAAAAATATGTACATATTAGATGTAAGTAGGTTAAGTAGATTAAGATATATTTTTTAGGTAGTATGCAGGTTTTTAGGTTTAAGTTTTATAAAAAAAATAAAATGTCCATATACCAAGTTTTTACTAAAAATTGATTTTCTTAGTTTTAGTTTCGTTATATATAAAAATAAATATAGACTGTAAGATCCGTCGAAAGACATAGTTTAAGTGTTAGGATTAATTTAGAGTGCTCGCATGGGGCCAGTAAGTTAGCATAAGATTATTTCTAAGTTATTTAAGCTAATTTTTAAGCGTTTTTTTGTCTAGCATGTAAGAGTAAATTAAGAAATATAAATAAAAATGCATAAAAACTGAAAAAAAAAAACTGAAACTGGCGTCGGTCAACGAATCGTGATTCTTGGCACACGGGTTCGAATCCCAGGCCAAACCAAAGGCTTTTTTTTTCTTTTTTTTTGTGTTTATTTTTAAATAAAAATAGTATAAAAACAAAACTAAAAAGTGAGGAAATCACATCACGTGATGGATGGTGGAGAGCGTTCTACTCGTCGCATAACGGGAGTTGCAAAAGGCAACAATACTGTTGCCGGTGCTGTGGCGAAAGAAATCAAAAGGAGGAGGAGCTTGAAAGCCACTCCTAATTTATCAAAAATAAAAATAAGTGCCGCTTTAACAGCTGATACGGCAACCACAACACAACAGAGCAAAAAACAACCAGATGATAGGTTGATGTATATCTCTGATGAGGTCCACTATGAGGGGGGCAACAACAACTTTGCCTCTCTAGCAGCATCTGAATCGGAAGATGAGGATGAAGAAATAAAAGATATTAGCAGCAGCATACAAAAGCTGAAAGAAAAAATGCTTGCTATTAGGCAAAAACAAACTGCACGCAGGCAGAAGGAGCAATTACAATTAGAGAGCTCCCAACAAAAAAAGCTACAAGAGCAGAAACAACAACTGCAGCAACAACAAAACCAGCAGCAGCAGAAACTACATCTGCAGCAAACAAAACAGCAGCAGCAGAAACAACAGCAGCAGCAGAAACAGCAACAACAACAACAACAGCAGAAGAAGAAGGAGAAGGTGCCTCCTATAAACACCTATAAACTAGAGGTAAATGCTACCAAGGACCTGTGTAAACTGGTCATTGGTAATAATTTTAACATTAAGAGATTGGGGAATGATCGCCATGCCATCCACTGTAATACAGTGGAGGGCTACGCGAAAGTTAAAGAGCTCCTAAAGGAAACAACGACGGAGCATTACTCATTCACACCGAAGTGTGAGAAGCGGCAATCGATGCTGCTGAAGGGGTTGGAACCGTCTTCTAATCCTGAGGAGATCCTGGCACTGCTTAAAGAGAAGGAGTGCGAAGGACTCAAGTTCGTGGGGGTAAAGCCATTTACCACAGCTAGAGCCAGGCGGGAGAAACGGAGTCTGCCGTTCTTCCTGGTGCAGCTCAGTCCCGAAAGCCGTCTGGATAGTCTAAGGAGTATAAATGTCCTAGACTACCAGGTGGTTCACTGGGAAAAATTAAAAAGGAGCGAAGGCGTTATACAATGCGTTCGCTGCCAGAGGTTCGGGCACGCCGCGTCGAACTGCCAAATGCAGCCTCGATGCGTGAAGTGCGCAAAGAATCACAGTTCCGAGGAGTGTTCTCTGGGTAGGGACGGAGCGTCCGATAGGACTCAGCTCTCGTGCGTGTTATGTGGGAACGTGGGACACACCGCAAACTATCGGGGTTGTCCTAAGTTCGCCGACATTAAAAAAGCAAAACTGGCTCGGCAGCAGAAGGTGGAGGTCAAACGTTCACCTGTTAGGTTTCAAACACCAGCCGTCACGCCCCAAATTTCCTACGCCCAAATGGCGGCAGGTAGGGGGGCTACGGTACAGCAAGCGACTGTTGCTTCTCCGGCGCCAATGCCGAGAACAACGGAAGCTGCACCTAACATGCTGGCCATCTTGCTCGCAATCCAAGGGCAGATGGCTCAGCTGCAAAAGCAGGTGCAAGAACAGGCCAAGCGGGTGGACCAGATCTACGCGCTGCTGCCGGGCCTAACGCAACACGTGTCGTAATGGGTACGCACATGGTGGAGCAAACTTTGAAGGTCCTTGCGGTGAATGTTAATTCACTGGTTAGGATTGAACGAAGATCCGCGATGTTTAAATTGCTACAAGACCAAACTCCTGATGTGCTTTTCGCTAGCGAAACCAAGCTAACCGATAAGCACAAACTGGAGTACAATA
This sequence comes from Volucella zonaria, assembly GCA_963966105.1. Lineage (NCBI taxonomy): Eukaryota > Metazoa > Arthropoda > Insecta > Diptera > Syrphidae > Volucella > Volucella zonaria. Next base: position 171,576,571 of record OZ014532.1, on the reverse strand, counting down.
ATTATATTGTTAGAAGAAGAAACCGGCCCCGATCCAAACGTGGAGGCGGTGTCGCGATCTTCATTAAACAAGGTATGAAATTTCACAGAGTGTACAAGGGAGTGTTGCGTAGGTTCCAGGTGTTGGAGGCAGTCGTCATTTATATCCCGCTCCGCAGTGCAAAGCGGCTGTACTTGTCCTCTGTTTATGCACCTGACAACAGACAACGAACGGTTACTGACAATAGCAGGTATTGATCCAAATGAGGCCGCTGATGATAACGACTTCTTTGTGATCGAGGATCCACAGGAGAAGGTTGAGGCCATAGGGGCGACTTTCCAGGAAATATACAAGGCCACTGATACCATTGGCCCTAATTATGACCTGGACAATCGCGTCTTGGTGCACGACTTCTGCATTCGAAATGAAATAGAGAACTGGCGATCCGAGGGCTCTGGTTTCACCCGGTTCAGCGACGAAAATATGGCAAATAATGTCATTACCAGAGAGGGTGACCTACCTCCGTTCATTTCAAAGGAAGAGCTCCATGAGATCTTCGACACAATCAGGGCTAAGAAATCAGTGGGGACCGATGGTATTCCAAACATCGTGCTTCGACATCTTCCTCTAGAAGCGGTGGACATTTACACCACCCTGTTTAATAATGCAATGAATAATGCACATTATCCAGCGCATTGGAAAATGGCAGTGGTGCAACCTATCCCCAAAAAGGGAAAGGATATATCCAATCCGGCGAATCTCCGATCGATAAGCCTTCTTCCGAATATCAGTAAGGTGTTTGAAAAAGTAATCAATAGAGCTCTGTCTAGGTGGGTTGAGGACAAACATATAGTTCCGGATAATCAATTCGGTTTTAAGGCGGGACATGATATCTCACATGCCGCGTCTAAACTGGTGTCCGATATCCAATGGAATAAAGACAAAAACCAATGCACTGGTGCCTGCCTTGTTGACTTGGAGAAGGCCTTCGACACTGTATGGTTAGAGGGTCTTTTCTATAAGCTGACTAGGCTGGGGATCAGTAAACCACTCTTGTACATTCTTTTTAATATGCTAACCAACAGACAGTTCATCGTGAAAAATGGCGATATGACTTCTGATGGAATATTTCAAATTAAAAATGGTCTTCAGCAAGGCGCGGTCAATTCGCCGATCCTATTCAACATTTATACAAGCGACTTGATAGGTTCACTTCCCAATACTATTGCGTACGCAGACGATTTGATAGCGTACAGAACAGGTCCAAAAATCGAGGTCATTAATACTCTCTTGCAGCGTGACTTCGATAAGATAAGACGATTTTGCGATGACTGGAAGTTGAAAATCAACTTTCAGAAGTCGGAAACCATTCTCTTTAGGACGCCGTTGTCTAGAGCCTCTAGGGATACCAGAAAAAATTGGCGAAAGTTCTCGATCATTGGACAACACGGACAGCCACTTGCCTGTCGAAATGTAGTCAGATACCTTGGGATCTGGCTAGATCAGTTTCTGTATTTTGACAAAAATGTAGACGCTGCTCTGGCCAGAGATAAAGGCGCTTTTGCTCTTACAAAGAGACTGTTTTATAGCAGCCAACTCGATGCGAGGGTAAAGGTAATCTGCTACATGGCCCTTATCAGGCCCATGCTGGTATTCGGGTGCCCCGTGTGGTTCAATGTACGAGCAAGCTTAATGGAAAAGATTCGGGTGTTTGAGAGGGCTTGCCTTAGGGCTTGCCTTCGCTTGTACAGAACACCAGAGTCGGAGTACAAAAAATTTTATCGTAATGAGGTCCTTTACAATAGGGCGAACCTAATACGAGTGGACAACTTCGTAATTAAGCTGACTCGAAGGCACATTGCAAGAGCAATGACCGCGACGAATAACCTGATATCTGGGGCTTACTACCCCAACTACCTTTACCACGAGAGTGTGCGCTCTGACGGCTTCGTTCCACCGGAAGCATTCCTCTACCTAGATCAGATAGGGTTGATCCAGGATAGATCAGCGGTCCCGTTAATCTTCCATGTCGCTCGGAAAGCTAGGGACAGGCGACTCAACTACGGCAGGGACGTCACACACGGCAGTGTGGATCGTCTCAGGTTCAGTAGGGCGGTGGGAAATCGCGATAAGAGGGATGTCGTTCGGCAGCACCAGCATTTCTGGTGGTTGAATGATGGAGAAGATGTTTCGTCGTCGTTTCCGTCAATTACGGACCAGCCTCACTAATGAGGCAGAGGTGACCAATCTATTTGCTCTGTGAATAGCGATGGCCAGCTTGCATAGGTTTAGGTTAGCATTTAAGAAACGCATATATATATTGGTATATTCATAGATATATACTACTCGTAGTATATGTATGTCATTGTGTAAAATGTCTATATGTATGTATGTGTGTATTGTATAGGTAGGTTAGTTAGACTAAGGTTTATTTTAAGTTAGATATTAAGTTTTTAATAAAAAATAAAAATTTATGTCCATATGCTAAGTTTTTTGTTAAATTCTTTTCTTAGCCTTAAGCATAGAAAATAAGTATTAATAAATAAAATGTAAACAAAGTCGAAAGACATAGATATAAGAATTTAGAGTAGCTTAGAGTGCCTGTGTGGGGCCAGTAAGTTAGTATAAGTTTGTTAAGTAATTTTAAGCTAGCATTTAAGCATTTTTTGCTATTATGTAAGAGTTAATGATTTAGAAAATAAAAATTCATTTAAAACTAAAAACAAAGCTGTTTATGCCTGCCATATCTACTATTCTTTGAAAAATTGCCATAGGCCAACGACGAGCTTTGCGGCTGCAAGAATATATTGAACACTTCTTGTCGACTTCGTCAACTCCTCCTTTAGTGTAATTGTAGTCTGCAATCATAACTGGTTTTCTTGTATCAGTATCTATATCTTGATTGCGGTGGGAAGAAGAGATCAATAGAACAGCTTTGTTTTTTTTTCGGTACATATGATAACAATGTATAGTCTTTCGTGAAACCATACAGGGAACTTTCCGATTCTCTATTGTTGTTCGGCAAGAAGCATGGTGGTTTTTCAGCTTTATTCTTCTTCAGCGTAGCTAAGTAGGTCAGTCCCCTTTTCAGCAATATTTCCATAAGTGGAATCGAACTGAACCAATTGTCAGCTGTAATGTTGCGGTTTGAGTTTTCGACAACTTTCACAAGTCTCAGAACAGATTGAGTTGGTATTGCCATTTATCTTTCTTGTTCAGTCAAGACTATGCCATCTGAATTTTTGCCATGGTAAATATAGGCATTATAAATGTAGTATGCGCGAGCAACTACCAACAACAGTATTTTGATGCCATACTTTGCTGGTTTCTGGGGCATGTAAATAATAAATTTGCAACGACCTCTAAATGGCAGTAACATTTCATCGATGCAAAGGTATGGTCCAGAGGTATATTGAGGCTGGCTATTTGAGATGAACTTGTTGAACATGTCTGATATTGGGGCAAGTGGATCTTCTTTCAGACGTTCCTCTCTGGTAGTGGAATCATCAAATCGGAGGCAGTTGATCAAACAAGAAAAATGCCATTTGGACATTACACAGCGGAATATTTCGCGGCCAGTTCCGTCGATGGCAAATATTATGCGCAGATCAGCGTCATTACACTTAAATACTGACGAGTAGTACACTAGGCCTATAAATGCTTTCATTTCAGTAACATCTGTGTTCATAAGTTCCACCGTAGTGCTATGTTTGAACTGGGCTCGGTAGTTATAGAGTTTTTAATACGTAAATGTCACCAAACATTCCAACATTGAATGGTCAAAAAGCTTGAACCAAAGTTCAAAATAGCCTTCAAAGTTAGAAGTATGCAAACGGCCAGATAATCTTATTATGTTGTGGGCTGCAGTTCGTGATGTCCTGGGACACTCTTGTCGATTCCAAATGAATCCTTTCTTACCTTTGTAATATTCAGATGGCTCTCTTGACGTTTCTTGATGCACATTTCAGTGGCGGTTACATGTGGTATTTCTTCAATTGGTTCTTGATACTCTTCTTCGCCTGAAAATTTGTATCATCATCTTCATCGTTAAAATCGCTGAACTCGTGTTCGTTTTCTTCGTTCAACCACTTTTCTATTAGCTGGTCGTGGCTTACAAAAGTTCCAGTCGACGTTCTTTTAGATCTATAAGACTCTTGGTTAGTATTTGAGTGAGCCATCTGAGACACAAACAACAAATTGCACATTACAAAACAATTTTACTGACATGTTGCTTAGGGGACATTAGGAAAATATAACTATTACACTGAGGTGGTTGTTTATCAAACGCATACCTTAACACTGACGTGGTTGACTTGTAGACACTCTCCTTCGTACAACAAAGCATGCGCACACCACGACCGCTCGCATTACACTAACGCACGCTTGAGCATACGAAAGCGCGATTCGCCAAGTCTTTGCCCAATTGTTAATCCGTGTAAGTCCGTTTGCGGTGTGACGCGGGTAAAAAGAAAATATAGCAGAGGGCCAAGTACACTTCCTTGCTGCACCCCCGCCTTTATTGTCTTAAAATTCCCGTGTCTGACACGGAAGAGTCAGTCATCTAGGTATGAACTTAAAATATGAAACAATTGCTCGGGTAGGACTTGTCGAAGTTTATGTTTCAGGCCCTCGTGCCATTCCTTATCAAAAGCTTGCAAAACGTCGAGGAATGCGCTTGAACAGGCTAACTCACACTCGATTGCTCGTTCAATTACATCGGTTATTCGATGCTCTTGGTCAACAGTAGAGTGTTGGCTTCTAAAGCCAAATTGATGATCGGGCAAGAAGCGATTTGTGTCAATAATCGTTTTAGGACGATTAGGTAAGATTCGCTCGAAGACCTTTGATATAATCGGGAGGAGCGCTATTGGTCGATATAACTTGACATCAGTCAGCGGTTTATCGGGTTTCGAACCATAATACTATAATTCCGGCAACTTTCCACTGATCCACTGATGCGGTACATACTCTAATCTTATGGTGGCATTTATAAGATTGAGCAACCTTTTTTCGGTAGCGCTTTAAGTATCTCTCCCGTAATTAAGTCATATCCGGGGATTTTATTGGGCTTAGGCATGTGTATAGCTAGTCTAAGTTCCCTAAGTGAAGCCTCTTCTATTGGAAGGTTCGTCGTCACGTCTATCGTATTGACATTCCCTGGAAGCACTTCTTGTCCAATGATTTGAACATTTCTGCAAGATGATCGGCGAAAACGTTGTCTTTCTCTGTATCTTCGTTCGCCCAGTCATCCTGGTCTTCTTCTTATTGGCGCCACGTGTATTTGGGACTTTCGAAGACTTTTAGCGGCTCTCCATATGGAGTAATTGGTATCTTCTGTCACTGTGAGGCTTTCTAGGTAATTATTAATACCTTGGTTATTGAAGTCCTTGATCGATTTTTTTCAAGTTGCAGAGCCTATTAAAGGACGTTTTATGTTGTTGAGCCTGAGTTTCATGCCACTTTATCATTTCCCTGATTTTCGGGATTTTCAATTCGCGTGGAGTGTTATTCTAGGCTGTATGACTTCGATAAACAGTTCAACTTCTTTTTCAAGTTGATACGGCGTTATTTTTAACTCAGTATTTTCGACAACCTCTATTCGGAAATCGTCCCAGTGAGTTTTTTTGTTGGATAATGTGGGTGGTCTTTGTTTCTTAACCAAGGATTCGCACGATGAAAGGATAATTGGAGAACGATCGGATGAAAAATCGAAGCTTTCTTCAACTTTTCCGGTAAAGAAGTCTATCAGATCGGGTGTTTTGGCGACATCCGAAGGCCAGAAGGTCGGTCTGCCTGTTGAGTAAAATTGGCAACCACATTCCATACCAGCCCTGTAGAGAGTTTTGCCTTTTTGTGAGGTACATCTTGAGTCCAAAAAGGTGTGCTTCGCATTAAGGTCGCCACCAATAATAAAGACTGATCCAAGAGAGTTAAATAGGAAATGCGTGTTTTTCTATTTTGCAATATACTGAAAGAATAATTTTTATTTTTAGCGCGCACCGTGGTCATTTGGAATTTGTCAAGTTGAATTTGTGCTTCCAGAGGGTGTTCAATTCAGTCTTTTATAAATTGGGATGACCCGCCTCTTGCGTTTCTCGATGGATGATGAGCGTGGTAGTCGCGGTAACCTTTTAGTTCCACGCGCAATTGTGTCATCAGGTGAGTTTCAGAAATTAAACATATATCAACTGCTTTTTCCTGAATAAAAATATTTAGTTCATCAAGCCTTTTCTGTAGGCCGTTGGCATTCCACCCAAGAATATTGAGCTTCTTTGTCATGGTTAGTTACACAGATCTGCTTCGAGGTTGAGAAGCCGTTCGATTATTATATTATTTGTATTAGCCAGAAAACATTTGAGGCAGGATCAGGTGATTCACAGTTGGTCGTATGTGCTCGCGCCGCTATTTGCGCATAAGTTTTTCCACTTTTCACTTGAAGTTGGACCGCTGTTAATATTTCTTATACTCGCTGGCCCTGCGTTTTTAGAAGGCATCGTTTTGGATTGATCCCATCGTTTTTGCAACTCCTTCTCGACTTCGCAGCCTCGATAACGTGTGTATCTAAATTAATTGTAATTAAATTTATTTTTGTCAACAACCTCGGTACACTGAAGGCATTGTTTCCCAGTGTTCCTTGCAGACCAGGCCCCTAATATGCCTTTGGTTAGCGAAACTAAGCTTATCAGAAAACACAACGTACAAATTAAGTAGGTGTAACAATTTTTATAAGAAAAGGACTGCATTTTATAAAAGTGTTCAACCGTGCAGTGTGTAGGTTCTGTATCGTGGAAACATTCATAGTGCAAATTCCTCTCTGTAGTGGAAAACGGTTACCTGAGACTATTGTCTACGCACCTGCAGCTATTTATCTGACATAAAGCTCGTTGAGTCCAAATGATCGTCTTTCCAGGAAGTGAGTGTAGAAGGCGATTGATGTCAGTGGCTCATACCACGACCTGAAAAATCAATCTACATAATTTCTGGTTTCAAAGAAATGGCGATTCGAGAATTCAGGGATCGCTCAATGACGAAAAGTGAGAAATAATGTCATCGCCGACGAGAGGAAACTACCTCTATTCATTTCGACAGAAGAGCTCCAAACGATCAGTAAACCACTAAAAAGTTAGAAATTATTGTAGTAGGAACCGTTGACATAGTGGTTTAACATACCCCACTAGTAGAATAATGGAATGGAAAGAAAATTGCCGGTCTGAAGCCCTGGTAAAGGAGGAAGATTTGAGGCAATAGACCTTCCCCATCCTCAGTAAAACTCTAAGCTAGTATCTGGAAGTAAAGTCAGATATCCCTGTCCATGGGGAACAATATATGGACCTGGTCCTCCAAATAGGAGGTTAATCGTGCAGCTAACGACCGAACATTGGAAATCTGCAAGACAGCCTCGGGTATTTAATGGTAACAAGGGAATAAGAACTCGGAACTATAAAATAGCTAAAGAAATGGAAAAATATAAGCTGGACAAGTAAAATGGAAAAATAGCGCTGCAAGAGATCAGATGGAAGGGTAAAGGAGAGATAAGTAAACCAGAATATACACTTCTGTATAGTGGCAAAAGGAAGAAGAACTTTAGTTTAGCAAGTAAATGAAAAAGTGCGCTCTCAGACTCACACCAATAAACAGCAGGATTTGTACACTCAGACTTAACCCTATCGACCCGGAATGCAGTCAGTAAACTTACATCTCATTACCACATTTTTAGAAAAAAAAACTTCCAAAATTGTCAATGAGGGCTCCCCCCCGGGTATCGGGACATATGTATCCCATCTGGCTTTGTAGGACCCTCTATGGTTAGGTGCACTGCAGCCATCTGTTTTTTTGTTTCTTGATATAGATCCAAATCTGCCTGAACGATGAATTTTGGCAGTTGTCTTTCCTTCAGCTATAAGGTCCTCTGCTAAGTCAACAATAAATCCTATCAATGGCGATTTTGTTCGTGATAGTTACAAATGGATTATGTACGAATTCACAACGCTCATCATTAATAGTCGATAGAATACTTTTTTGGACTTCCTATCCAATTCGTACAGCCCCGAGAGATGGTCTGCCCGACCATTATCTCTCTGTAAAATTTGACCATTTCCGGACATGGTATGCATACTTGTTTTCCCTTCTTGAGTTTTTTATTGACCTGAACTAGGCCCGAAGCATGACAGTTGCTAAGACCAGCAACCTCTTTGGTGTCGTCCCATTTTGTGAACATGAGTCCTGCATTACTAGCCTTGGAAACAGATTCACCTTTTTGTAATTTTTGGTTTATAGTTAATTTTTTGCGATTTGCTATGATAGTTCCCAGGGCAGCATAGTTTAGGCTCTCAAGCAAAAGAAAGTGTAACGTCCACCTCGGTAATTGATTTTGCTAGAGAATTGACAACACGTTCCGCTGATGTGCCTTCCATGACTATTTTTTCACGTCCGCTGTAGATGTTGAAGTCGTAAGTGTACCCACTTAGAGCGCCACATCGCAGCCACATTTTTATGCCACGTTTGGTGCGTTTGAGTGGCATGTATTGCTTGAGCGAAGAGCGGCATTTGAACTTCGTCATGGACTCAACAATGCTCTGGAAGGGGCTGCCTTACCCAGCTTTCAAAAAGCGGTCCTTCAGGCAGTTTACTACATCATCAATATAGTAAATTTGTCCTGCGCTTTCAGACTTTCCGGGAGGTGCAAAATACATATTGGAGACAATACTTAGGAATTGATCGCGCGCTATTGCCACTTTGACCTTCGTTGAAGGTACCCGATTGTATGACATTATCCGCATGCAATCAATTACAATTTTTATTTCTCCTGAATCAGTAGATTTCGTATTGTTGACATTACCTTTTGTATTGCGCATAATTTGTATTCGCTCATTTGTGCATTGAGCAATATAATTGAAAAGATTTTGAGAAAAGTTTTTCTTGAATATGGCGTTGCGATGAAATTGAAGATTTATGGAAGAGTCTCGATGACAACAGACTTTCAAACACGGCTCAAAAGCTGTTTCTGGACTAGACCATACTGTGTTAGTCGGAGCCATACAGATATCTGGAAGATTTTCCATGTCTTCACTAGTTTCCGATGCAGTATCATCTAAGTCTTCCAAATTAGATTCATCGCCAGAAGGTGTAAAAATGCTGTCACCGCTACTGAAATCTTCTTCGTCATCGAAATTATTGATATAATTTGCTATATCCCTTGGTGAAAGTTTCCTTGCCATTTTAGGAACTCCAGTAGCAATTGCCGAGTGGGACATATTGTACATGTCCCGCCTAAAAGACCGAATAGAACATATTTGTCCCAGCGCACTTGGAAAATAAAACGAAAAATTCAAAATAAAATTTTGTTTGCAATTACACCAATGTATACACAGCAACAGATTTTGTTTTTTTTCACTCGCTTATAGAAAAATATTCAAACACCACACTCTTATAAACGTGAATGAACGCTATAATTTTGGCACAGTTGGCACTAAATTTGAAAATAATCCGTAAAAATTGTTAAAGTACGGCTTGGGACGTAATTCACCCATTTTGTATGTAAATTTTCGATGTTAGGGCTACGCGATTACTGAGTGGAACATTTGTGTCCCAACAGGTATGAAAAGGTTAAGGGAAAATTCTCGAATATATCCTTGATATCAGCATGTGTCCCCACAGAAGATAGCAGTGTTGAAGATTAGGACAATTGAAAAAGTAAAGAGCTATGATACCATTATCCTGCTAGCAAACTTTAACGCAAAAATTGGTAGGGAACAACACATAGCAGCAAACACTCACTGCATGATCAAATGAGTGAAAATGGGCTGCGATTATTCCAGTTTGCAAGTGAAACTTCGCTAAAGAAAGAAAAATATACACAAAGAAACATGGAGAGTACCAGGCCCAGAAATAGTTAATCAAACCGATCGTGCCCTTATTTCTTCCAGAAGAGCGTCATCGATTATAGATGTACGTACGCGGAGAGGTGCAAACTGTGACAGCGATCATTTCTTGGTAGAAATAAAGATGCGACAGAGAATATACAACCTAGCAATAGCAAAAGGAAGACGTAAAAGAAAATGGGATGGCAAGAAGTTACAAGATCCCAGCATACAGCTGCAATACAAACAGTCCTACAAAACCAACCCGACAGAGGAAACACGAATAAAGTTCACACGAGCCAGGCATGCCTGCAACGCCTTTCTTAAGCGTGTGAAATTCCAATACGACCAAAGCCAGAAGCAAAAATACTACATTGTCACAAAGGTAGTAAAGCCTTTTGGTCGTTTGTCAAACACATCAAAAATTCTGCCATTTCCTCCATCCAACGCCAATCTGCCTGCTGCACACTTTGCAGCCAGCTCAAGACTTCCAGATTGTGATTTGTCTCCGCTTGCACTTGTGTCATCGAACCTTCAATGGGAGGAATCCACTTTCGAATTCGCGTCCTTTAAGATCTTAGCATTCACAATTCCGCTGGTGCAGATGGCATATGTCTCTTTCTTCTGAAGAGGTGTTCTTCCACGCTGGCAAAACCACTGCGTAAGCTTTTTCATCATTCCTACTCTTTAGGACTCTTTCCGAGCAGATGGAAAACAGCATTTGTCCAGCCCGTCCCTAAAAAAGGCGAAAATTCTCCTCTCCCTTCCTACAGACCTATTGCACTTACGTCCCTTCTTTCCAAGGTCATGGAAACGCGCATGAAATATCTCGAAATAGGAAAACTTCTCAATAACCGGCAGTACGGTTTTCGTAACAACGGATCCACTGGTGATCTGATGACATGTCTCACCGAAAAGTGGAACCAAAGCGGACATCAATCTGGCGAATGCAAGGTAGTTGCACTTGATATTTCTAAGGCATTGGACAGTATTTGGCATCAGGCTCTTTTGTCGAAAATGCGTGCTTTTGGGATCGGCGACTCTCTTCTTCAATGGATTAGAAATCACCTTTCGGAAGGTTCAATTCCAGTTGTCTCCTATGGTTCCAAGTCTAATATTCACAAAATAGATGCTGGTGTGCCCCAAGGCTCCATTCTGTCTCCGACACTCTTTTTAATTTTCATTAATGTTCTCTTGTTTGCTACTCCTAATCCAACATATTCCTTTGCTGACGACAGTATTCTCTGCTTTTCATATTCATTCCCGGACTCACGTCCCTGCTCTTCGGCTGTAGAACAGGAACGGCTCATTAAATTCCGATATTAACAGCATAACCAACTGGGGAACTGTCAACAGAGTGGAATTTAATGCTTCCCAAACTCAATGCTGCCTGCTGTCATTAAAGCGAAATTTAAATATCCAGCCATTATCCATAATGTCGTCAGAAATGTTGTGAAATGTCTAAGTTTCCTCAAGCGATGTAAGAAATATTGCACCCCCCCTGAGCTGGCCTCAATATATGTACTATAAGCACATAGGTGATACTAATATCAGTCAGTCAATTGACACCCTGGAATACCGACGTAATGTCTCCTGTTTCTTTACCGCTATTTCCAACACCAGTAGCATTCTCCACTTTCAAACCTTCAACCGTAACACCCGTCTCGCTATGAATGCTCATCAGTATACCTCCATGCACACTTTCGGACTTATCGGGATTCGCTCCTAAACCATACAACTCGTTTGTGGAATACCCTGCTGAGCTCACTATTTCCCGATCGTTATGACTTGCAAACATTTAAGAACAATGTACAACGGTACCTCTCTTTTCTTCCTCCCTAAATTTCCTTCGCTAGCGCTGTGTACAAACATTTTAAGGGTAATAAAAAGCCCTTGGGCGCGCGTTAATTATAAAAAAAAAACGACGCTCTCAAATAAAATGGAAAATATAAACACCCAAATTGACAACATACGAGTAGACTTGGGTGGAAAATGCAGCATGATAAAGACATGGAGCATGCAAAGGAAAGGAGCTGTGAAGACAAGAATCTTAAAAATGCTAGAACAATATACAAACTTTTGTACACTTTGGACCACCAAGCTATCTTCTTTTTCCTTATGTCGACTTTTGTCTTTCCGCATACTTCCTCTGCTGTTTTTAGTGAGGTTTCTTTTATTCTGCTGCATTTACCCTCTAGGTTTTCATTTTTAGGATTCTCCTGAAGTCGGCGTGACACTCTGTCGATATACGCCCGCCTTTTATCCTTTTCTTGTAGTTCTTTAAGCTTAATGGTTTCGAAGACTTTATATTTTTGGCTCGGTAGCCTTCTAAATCGGGTATCTGCTATTAGCAACCGAAGGTCTCTCACCAATTCCGCACCCGTAGTTGCTTTAACATCTGTTATCCTTCTTCTTACGTTATGTGGATATAGGATCTAATCAATTACGCTCTTGGCCTCCCTTCCTTCAGCATAGAATGTAATCTTGTGCTTTGTTTTGTTTTGTGTGGGAAAGAGGAGTTGTCTATTAGCAGCTGATTATGAACACAGAACTCTAACTCCCCTCCTTGCTTACCCATAGTTCAGTGGCCTATATTCATGTCCTGCCCTGTTCTATCATTTATAGATCTCCCAGGACAATTGCTGTTGCTCTTGTCACTGCTTCCTTGTCAGCTATGCTGTGCAGTTTTTCGTAGAGTTGAACTCTTCCTTTTCTATTACCAATATATACTCCGTAGGGGCATACACTTGGATAAGTGACACCTTAATTTCCAGACCTAGTTGTATCTTTTTATCTCTTGCGCCAGCTCTACTTCTTTTCCTACAATCCTTTTTATTTTCTTGGTTCCAGTTCCCGTTTTCTTTTTCAAATCCGGTCGTTGCCTTTGAATCGATTATTGCATTAGAGTAGGTGATTAGCCCAACTCTAGCCGCCGTGACCCAGGCTAGGGTTCCTCACAAGGGTACTATCACCCTGGGTAGGTGAGCCGACGTTTGATGATGGGGTGTTACTACCCCAACGCCCTCCTCGTTTTACATCCATGCTTGGGACCGTCATTGCCCGAGTTAACGAAAAGAATGAAGCGTGGTAGAAATACAAATGAACCCATTCACCAACTGACAGAAGATCGTATTTGGAAAAGAGGGACGAAATTAAGGAAGCAGTTAAAAGAGCGAAGAGAATCACCTACGAAGAATTTGGGAACTTAGTAGAAAAAAGTGCTAGAGAAAAGAATACGACCGGTTTTTGGAAAGCAGTTAAAAATCTGAGAGAAACATACGGAAAACAAACAAGAACAATCAAGGATGGGGACAAGCTGGTAACAGAAGCTGGGCCATTCCTAGAAACAGAAATTGAAAACGAACCAACAGAAGGATAAGTTAAAGAGGAAGAGGTAGAATATACCATACAAAAGGGGGGCTTAACCACATGAGATAGTCCCGGAACTTATTAAATATGGATGTCCAGAGATACAGAAAACTTTAACCGAACTGTTTCAAAAGGCATGGGAAGAAAATAAAATACGAACAGACTGAAAAGAAAATCTGATAATACCAATCCACAAGAGGGGTAGCAACTACGATTGTAACAACCACAGGCCGATAATATTATCTTCTATTGTACAATGTATAAGTTATATACCAAAGTACTGGAATGACGACTTAGGCGAGCAGAGCAAGAAGATCTAGAGGAAGAGCAGGCGGCATTCAGACACAAGACCACATTTTTACACTAAGAGTCATCATAGAAAAATGGATAGCTGAAGGGAAAGACAATTCCTGTTCGTAGATTTAAAAGCGGCATTTGATAGTGTGCCAAGGCAGCATGTATCGGGAGGCACTAAAAACTAGAAATGTCCCGGAGAAACTGATAAACACTTTTAAAAGTGTTTATAGCAACCCGGTGGGGAAAGCAAAAGTAGAAGGGGGGAAGTCGAATGCAAAAGACTAAAACAACGAGACAGTTTTAACCCTCTACTATTATTCTTTTCATGGATGAAGTAGCAAAATCGTGTACGAGGCAAACAAAAAAGAACAAAATTGGAAACTGCAATTCCTATTATATGCAGATGATATTGTTATCATAGCAAACAATCTGGACAGACTACAACAAGCATAGGAAAACTGGTCCGCTAATCTGAAGAGAAAGGGGATGGTGGAAGGTGGATGGGTCTCTAAAGAGGATAGGTCTACAGAAAACCTACCTAAAATATCCGAAGGTAGAGAGTCAGAAAGAGTTGAATCCTATGAATACCTTGTTACCATTGTTACATAGCCGTAATGGGAAAATAGGCCAAGAAGTAATAAGCCGAACCAAGAAAGGAATGCCAAAGTACACAATAGTGGGTAAACGAGAAATAAGCTCAAGGACAAAATTTAAGCTCTACAATGCAGTTATATACCATACCGAGTATTTACCGTTATTACATAAACATCCAAGTAAATTCCAGGCAAGAGAAATAAAATACGTTTGAAGGATCGCGGAGAAAACTAGAAGAGGAAGTCGATCCAACAAGAAATCGAGGAGAGACAACTAAAATGGTTCGGGCATGTACAACGGATGGACGAGTCAAGAAAAGCCAAACAGGTGATCGAAATGAGAACGGAGTGTACTGCACCGAGAGGAAACCCTAGGACAATTTCGGAAAATCGCATAAAGGACGTGAGAAGGATGAGGGGTAAAACCCTGACAAAGATGAGAAGAGAGAGCCGAGACCGAGTTCATTGTAGAAGATGGATATTCCAAAGCTACCCCGACGCTTAACTGTAAGTGGGGATCGAAGAACAAGAACAGCATACAAAGCAGTATGCAAACAAATCAAGAGAGAAATTAGTGAATACCAGCCAAGATTTTAGGTATGTAAGGATAAAAATGGGACATTCCTATCGGGGAAAAGAAATTACTCAGAAGATGGCCACAATACTTGGAAGAGTTACTAAATATCCAAAACAATGGACAAGAAGAAATTGAACAAGACTTCATTCAGTAGACCCCTTGGTGGAAACTCCAACAACCGATGAGATCGAAACAGCAATAAGGAAAACGAAAAACGGAAAAGCACCGGGAAACCACACAATTATCGCCGAGCTTATTAAAGATATAGGATAAGCATTAATTAGAGAACTACATAATCTGCTGAGTAAAATGTGGGAAGAGGCGAGGATGCCGAGTGGATAGACCCTAGGGCTTATTTGTCCCATACATAAAAAAAGATAAAAAGCACTCTATAGCAACTATAGAGGCATAACGCTCCTGAACAAAAGAGTAACTGTTAAGAATTATATTGGGTATATAACTTAATTCAATTTTTTTCAAAATTTGAACGTTTATTTAAGAAATACATGTACAATAGTATTATTCAAGGTATTGCCCATCTGAAGCTATGACTTTTTCCCATCTTTCTGGCAATTTGTGGATCCCATCCCAAAAGAACTGCGCCGGCTTGGCAGCCAAGAATGAATCAAGTCAATTTTTGATATTCTGCTCTGATGTGAACCGTATTTCAGTGAGGGCGTTCTGCATCGACCGGAACAAATGGTAGTCAGAAGGGACAAGGTCTGGGCTAGAAGGCGGGTGGGGTAAGACTTCCTATCCACTATTCTCCAAATAGTTCTTAACCGGAATAGCAACGTGATGGAAAATTATTGCCTCGTGTCTGGTCGCATATTCCGGGCGCTTTTCGGCCACTGCTCTCTTCAAACGGATTAATTGTGTTCGGTAGCATTGTCCATTGATGGTTTCACCCAGTTTTAGCAGCTCATAATACAGCACACCCATCTGATCCCACCAAATACAGAGCATTACCTTCGCGCCATGGATATTCGGCTTTGACGTTGATTTGGCTGGTTAGTCGGGTTTCACATATGATTTTTTGCGCTCGGGGTTGTCGTAATGGATCCATTTTTCATCACCAGTAACAATCCGATGCAAAAATGACTTCCTTTTGTGGCGTTCCAGCAGCATTTTGGACATGCAAAATCGCCTTTCGACGTCTCTCGGCTTGAGTTCATGTGGAACCCAATTTCCTTGCTTTTGAATATATCCAGCTGCTTTTAAACGTTTTGAAATGGCTGCTTGAGTGACACCCAAAGATTCTGCGAACTCTTTTTGTGTTTGGCAACAATCTTCATAGAGTAATGCTTCCAGTTCTTCATCTTCAAACTTTTTTGGCTGCCCAGGACGTTCATCGTCTTCCAACCCAAAATCATCACTTTTAAATCGTGCAAATCACTTTCACTCAGCTAGCGCATGTTCACCATAAGCTTCCACCAAAATGCGATGACTTTCGGCAGCAGTTTTCTTCATATTAAAGTAATGAAGAAGACATATTTGAGTGAAAAAAAATTATTGTTGTTTACGCTTCAAATGAATGACATATACTGAAATCACGTACAATGACAGTAGCTTTCCAACGCATGTTCCAATGGAATAATACAAGTTACGCCATCTCTTAGCAAACCGCACGATGTTATAGACCCAATATCATTTTACACCCTGAATGACTCGAACTGCAACCAACTTCAGACTGCTATAATTTCTAAACCGTTCATGACAGTGAGCTCAAATTTTGACACATGACAGATAATTTTATTATTTACAAGCCTTTTAAACGATTTGCTCTCAGTTGTGTTGAAAAATTTTTATCCGCGATGGAATTCAAACGTGATAGTGTGATTGCTTTATATTTGGCTGGAAAACCACAAGTAGCTATCGTTAGAGTCCTCCAGCACCTCAACGTGAATAAACCATTTTTGTCTCGCTCGTTACCGTGATACTGGCAGCGTTGCAAAACGCCATGGAGAATTGAGCGAAATCCGCGTCGAAGTGGAAGAAAAATGGCTCGTGAGCTCAACATATCGTTGGAACAGATGCAACACATACTGAAAAATGAGTTTGGGCTCAAGCCATTGAAGTTCCAAAAAGAACACGATCTTACACCGCAACAGAAAAAGTTAGAGTCGAAAGAGCGAAGGATTTGCTACGCTTGCACGAAAGTGGTGAGTTGCCGAATTTGGTTTTTTCCGATGAGCCGCCATTTGTTGTAGAGCAATATGTCAACAAACAAAATGACCGAGTTTACTTACCAGAGAGGTCCTTCGAAAATTTAAACCTTCGGACGGCCACCAGAAAGCATGCAGCACCGATGGTGATGGTTTGGGCCGCCATAACCGCCGATGGTCGCTCTCCGCTCGTATTTTTGGACCGTGGCGTCAAAATTAATACGATCGTATACCGTGAAACTGTCATAGGGACAGTATTGAAGGAGACCATGGCCATTTCAACAAGACTCGGCACCGTCGCACAAAGCGCGCGTCAACCTAGATTGGTTAAAAAACAATGTTCCACACTTCATTTCTTCGACACAATGAATCGCAAATTCTCCGGATGCAAATCCGTTGGATTTCTCTGGCTGGGGTATTTTGAAGGCGAAGGTTGGCACTAAAAAATACCAAAGTTTGGACCACCTTAAGCAAGCACTTCGCCGGCAATGGGCCAAAATACCGCAGAGCCACTTGCGTGCAGCGTGCGATGCTTTCTTCGGCCGTCACAAGGCCATTATTCGTGCCAAAGGGCATATTGAAAACTACTGATGCAATTTGAAAACTGATGTATTTTCCAACATTTTTTGCTTTGGCACAATAAAATTTATCCAAAAATAAAAAAATTATAGCATTTTAAAAAGTTGGAGTTCGAGTCATTTACCCTGTATATATGAGATGTACCAACCCTGGCGGCAGTATGTGGCTCTTAAAATATTAAATAGAACACACCTAAGTAAACTGTCAGATTGAACGAAGTGACGCCATTTTCATTTAGTATTTCCGACTTTTATTCGTTGTTTTGAATGCAACGCTGCCGCCACGGGTCTGCCGAAAATAGTAAGTACATATGTATATTTGAATACCATCATATTTGTAAATAAACATTTATGTAAATCGTAGAGAATAAACGGCACCAAGCAATCGAGCACGTATAAGCTGCTAAGCACTAAACTGCTTTCGGAGTTTTATTGCCGAGGTACGTTCGACTTACAGGCACTCCGAGCTGTCAGACAGACATGACAACATAAGACCAATTGCTGAGAAAGTATTAGGAGAGTACCAATGTGATTTTCGGAGCAGAAGGTCAACTGTTGATCAGATATTTACATGAAGAAAGTGGGGAGTGCGAGGTGTGTTCAGAAAATAACGGTATATGTTGGTATACAAGCCCCTGAAGTATGATAAAATTTTCAACTGTATTCATTGTTTACTTTGTGGCTGAGGTTAGACATGTTTTTATGAGCTCGACGGATTTCGTTTGTTAAGAGAAACGGATCAAAGAGTTTGTATCAAATTTTGCGTAAAAAATTAAATAAAGCGTAACAAAGTGTGTGAAATGTTAACAAAGGCATATGGTGAGTCTACTATGAGTAAAACAAGAGTTTACGAATGGTATAAGCGTTTCCAAGATGGCCAAGAAAACGTTGAAGATGACGAACGAACCGGACGCCCCAGCACATCAACAACCGACGAAAAGGTGGAAAAAATGAAAGAAATGGTTATGAACGATGGCCGAATCACAGTCAGAGAAGTCACTAATGATGTTGGCATATCGATTGGCTCATGCCATGAAATTTTTTCGAATGTTTTGTGTATGAAACGCTTGACAGCAAAATTTGTTCCAAAATTGTTGAACTTTGAACAAAAACAGCGACGAATGGAAGTTGTTCGTTCGTGAACTTCTGGCCAAAAATAATACTGTAGCAATGCCCCAGCCAGTTATGGCTCCGTGTGACTTTTTCCTATTCCAAAAATAAAGAGAACGTTACATGGCCGTTGTCTTACAAGCATAGATGACATTAAAACCGCATCGCTGAATGAGCTAAAGTCTATCCCAAAGATCGAGTTTGAAAAGTGTTTAGAGGATTGAAAGAAGCGCTGGCACAAGTGCATAATATCTAATGGGGACGAATAAATAAATATTTTTTTCAAAAAACTAGAATTCCTGTTATTTTCTGAACACACATCATACAACAAAGATTGTATTGTATTTGTATTGTATTGTATTTATTTATTTATTTATTATTCTAGGTACAATTTGTAGAAGTATGGATTACACAAATTCAAAAAATAGTAAATTTCAAAAAAAGCCATAAATTCAAAAGAATACCCAGAAATATAAATAAAAGGAACAGTCTATAGCCAAGTTAAGAACTACAGCTAGTAGCGAGTGTCCCATCAAAAATTCAAAATCAAATATGTAATTTTAAAATGAGCGTGGGGGAAAAAGAAAAAAGGATTGTTTTTATTTGAAATATAGATGTTTAAGGGTCGTTCAATCTGTTAGTGGTTAAATTCAAAGAGCCATGTTTTTACTTTAGTTAGGAAAGGTAACAAATTACGTATACGTCGAATGAAGTCGGGTAGCTTGTTAAAGATTGTCGGAGCTACTATCAAGAAAAACTTTTTAAAATGCATTTTATTGTGCGATGGTACAACAACAGAGTTATTTGAATGGATTCGCAAGTTATAAATAGAATTTCTTCTAACTGCAAGATAGCCACTTCTAATAAAAAAAAGTTTTAGCACTTTATAGTAGTAGAGATGCCTTAGGGGAAGAATTTTCAGTTCTTGAAATAAAATAAAGCTGTTATGGAATCGATTTTTCTTACATACAATACGAATAACATGTTTAAGAGCCAAGAGCAGAGGGTTAATTTTGTTAGCATGAGTTCCACCCCAACAAGTGATACCATACTGAATCTTAGAATGCACAATACCATAATAGATCATAACCAGTAATTTTTTTTGAACAATATGAACTGAGATTGTAAAATTGTCTGGAGCAACATAGCAAATATTTTTTCACAGCGTTAGTATGATCGACCCAGTTTAATTTGCTATCCAAGATCACCCCAAGATACTTAAAGGATTGAACAAAATCTATTTTAAAACAATGATTGGAGCAAGTTTCACTAGAATTAAATGTACTGGTGCTCGATGCAGAGTTAGTTTCGAGTTTAAACTTAAGACAGTCAGAAGTATGATAAAAAAGATTACAGTCAAGCAGAGTAGAAGACCCTGATAAATTGAAATACATCACTTTAGTCTTATTACTCAAAATCATACGATGCTGAGCAAACCAGCGTCTCAAAAGATCCAAGTCAAAGTTAATGTCAACTATTAAGTTAAGTGGAGATTTACTTGCGTAGGAAAAGGCTATGTCATCAGCAAAAGCTGTCGAGTAACCTTTAAATTTCTGTAAAAAGATGGAGTTAATAAAAATTAAAAAAAGTAATGGTCCAAGAACTGACCCTTGTGGTACACCTACTTTTAAGTTACGTAGCACACTGTATTTTCCTTTATTTTGAACATGCTGTTTTCTATCAGACAAATAAGAAGCAAACCAATAATACAAAAAACCACGAAATCCTGCTCTATAAAGCTTACTCAAAAGAATGTGAGGATCTACTAGATCAAACGCTTTAGTTAGATCAACAAAAAGGGCAGCATTGAAGAACTTTTGGTTGATACTATCATAGACCTCAATACATAACTTTAAAAGTGCGTCTTCAGTAGATCGGCCAGCTCGAAATCCAAACTGACAATCACTAAAAAATCGTTGTTTGTTTAAAAAGTCTAGAATTCTTCTTTTCATGGCTTTTTCAAATATCTTGGAGCAAACGGGCAAAAGAGATATCGGTCTGTAGTTATTAAAACAACAAGGGTTGGATTTTTTATGGAGCGGAATAACTTCAGCAATTTTAAGTGCATCAGGAAAAACTCCTCCGAAAACGCTTTTGTTAAAAATGTGAGCTAGAACATCCACAATAATAAATGCTATCCTTTTTAGAATAACATTAGAGCAACCATCCGCTGTAACAGTGTTGGAGTCTTTTAATGAATTAATAATTTTGTATAATTCACTTGAAGAAATGGGATTAAAACAACAGCTTTCACTAAAAAAGGTATCACTTACTAATCCCTCATCAGCAATAGTAGGATTGTTTTTATCAAATACTTCAGTAACTAAATTATTAGCTGTGGAAACAAAAAATTCATTGAAGTGATTAGCAACTTCAGTCGGATCCGAAACTGTCAAATCATTCACTGTCACAATTAATGGTTTGTCTTCACGGACTTTGCGATTTAAAATTTTGTTGACTATGCTCCATTCCCCTTTTAAATTTCCTTGGTTTTTTTCGAGTTCAGACAAATAATAATTTTCCTTAGATGTCTTTATCTCAACTGAGATCTCTTTACATAAGCTTTTGAAAGAAGTTTTAAGTGCACTATTGGAAGGGTATTTCTTACATTTAAGTGCCAATTTATTTTTCCTGTTTATTTTTCTTAGCAAAGGTCCAGACATCCACTCTTTTAAACGTTTAGATTTGGGATCAGAAGTATTTAAATTAGGAGTACAACAGTCAAGCAAAATCCCTAATTTGTGTAAAAAGTTATGAAAAGCTATAGAAGGACAATTTTCATTATAGACATCAGGCCAGAATTCAAAGCGAAGAAGGAAGTTAAGCCTATCAAAATCAATTTTTTTAAAAGTTTTGCTAGTAATTGATTTATTACTTTCATTAATAATGTCTAAATAGTGAAGACTTATCATGCAATGATCGGTGATACCGAAATCAGCTAAAGAGCTCACAAGATCACAACTACGAGATCTACCACTTCTAGAAAAGATATGGTCAATGCATGTAGTAGAGGAACCACATATGTGCGTTGGCTTATCAATACAACAATCCAAACCATTAGCAGCCAGTAACATTAGGTAGCTATTCACAAAATTAGTCTTACAAAGGAGATCAATGTTAATATCACCCAGGAAAATTAAGTTTTTGGTTTTTTCATTCACGAGTAATTCATTAAGTTCATCAAGGAAAACATCTCTATTACTATCATGCAGCCTATAGGCACCAACAAAGACATCTCTTAAATAAAAATTAATTTTTTTAATATCCGCAGATTGCAAATTAAAGTTAGAAACTTCTGAATTATTGTATATATTTTTAATAAAAACCCCGACACTACCAGACGAATAAGAATTGTTGCATGTAGCAAAAAAGGCATAACCCGGGATTTTATAGTCATCTTTTTCACTATCGAAAATCCAAATTTTGGAAACAAAAATAAAGTCAGGCTTATTTGAACACGACTCAATATGCAGTACCAATAAATCAAAATTAGCGCGAAGACTACGAATATTTTGGTGAACTATAAAAAAGCTATCTGAGAATTCATGGTTATTTTGAAAAATACTTTGCAAAATACTCGTATCTTTATCAAAGCTACAAGACGAAACAGTATTGATTTCAGGATCAAGATAGTTTAAGTTAGCAAAATGCATTTGATTAAAGATTTCTTAAGTCATCTATACAATTAATTTTAATAACTTTATCACCTTCTGATTTTCTCATCAACAGCTCTGAATTATTGAACCATAAATACTTGTAGTGTTTAATTTTTTTTATTTCTTGCGCAGCTTTCCGAAGTTCCCTGGTATGAAAAGATAAACTATGGTTTATATAGATACGAGGGCGGGTCAATAAGTCCGTGACTTTTGGATTAAAACACATATTTTTTGATAAAAAAATAATTTTATTTTTCAACATAGTCTCCCTTGAGCTCTATACACTTTGTCCAACGCTTCTCCAATTTTTTTATCCCTTCCAAAAAAAATGATTTGTCGAGGTCCTCAAAATAGGCCTTTGTTTGCGAGATGACTTCATCATTGAAGTCAAATCTTTTTCCACCAAGCCATTTCTTCAGGTTTGGGAACAAGAAGTAGTCGTTCGGAGCCAAATCTGGAGAATAGGGTGGATGAGGGAGCAATTCATAGTCCAATTCATGGATTTTTGCCATGGCAACTGCACATGTGTGCACCCTTGCATTGTCTTGGTGGAAAAGAACTTTTTTCTTGGCCAAATGAGGTCGTTTTTTTTTCAAATCGTCGTTGAATCGGTCCAATAAGTTGGCATAATATTCCCCATTGATTGTTCTTCCCTTTTGAAGGTAGTCAATGTGGATTATCCCGCGTGCATCCCAAAAAACAGTCGCCATAACTTTATTGGCTGACAAACCCACCTTGGCCTTCTTTGGCGCCGATTCACCCTTAGAAACCCACTGTTTTGACTGTTGTTTGTTCTCTGGTGTGTTGTGATGGATCCATGTTTCGTCCACGGTTACAAAACGGCGCAAAAACTCCTCCATATTGCGATTAAACAACGCCAAACCTTCCTGTAAAGTTGTTACACGATTGCGTTTGTGGTCGACTGTGAACAAACGCGGCACCCATCTTGCGGAAAGCTTTCTCATGCCCAAGTGATCATTCAAAATTGAAACCACTGAGCCATGCGAGATCCCTACGGCTTCCACAATCTCTCGCACTTTCAATCTTCGGTCGGCCAACACCATATCGTGAATTTTTTCGATTATTTCGCGTGTAGAGACCTCAACTGGGCGTCCAGGACGTTCGGCATCTTCAGTGCTTGTACGGCCACAACGAAATTCAGTAAACCACTTTTTTACCATTGAAATCGATGGTGCAGAGTCCCCACAGTATTTATCAAGCTTAGCCTTGGTCTCGGTAATGGTTTTTTTTCGCAAGAAATAATGCTTAATAAGCACACGAAATTCACCTTTTTCCATTTTCTCCTCAAATTAGTGAGTAGTCTGATAAAAATAGCTGTCAAACACAAACTAACTGACGCAGCAAGTTTAAATTTTGACAGGAGTCAACTGACAGATGCCTGTTGACAGGAGCAGTGTTGCTGTTTCAGTAAAGAGGTCAGAAATTCAAAAAGTCACGGACGCCCTCGTACAATTGCTGTTGTAATCGTTTCCAAACAATTTAGCTGTCAATCGTCTTTTGTTTGTGGCCTTCTTTTTCATAAGCTTCAGCTTTGTATTATATGAACAAAAATTAATACAAAGAATATCAGCTGATTCAGTGCCAGTAGTTTTTTTTGTTTTTATTTTTTTTATATAAATGTTGTCAATTTGATCTTCATTAATATTTACATCCAATCTATCCGAGAACAGCTTGAGAGCTTTGTCTAAAGCATTAGACTTAGTTAGATCAGGTACTCCAATTATTTCTACAGCGTTCCGTCTCTGATTTTGCTCAAGCGAATTTATTCTATGCTGCAGTGAATTAATTTGTTTGAGCATGTCACTTTTCTCTTCACGAAGTACCTCAAGCGCATTCAATAGGCCAGTGTTGACTTTCTTAATCTCCAAAATTTCTCTATATATGTCTACCAGAGAGATTGGTAGACCAAGAACATTCATTGGTGCAACAAGATCAGCAGTGGCGTTGGTTTTTGTTGTAACAGCCGATGAGTTGGTGACAGCGATGGAGGTGACATGCGTAAGAGCAGCTGCAGAGGTGATGGTGATAGGAACAGTAGCAGCGTCCGTGGAATGAAAAGCAGCGGACAGTGGAGAATTGATTCCTGATCTACGACGAAGAGATGTACAGGAAGGACAGCGGAATGGAAGACCGGTTTTTTGCATATATTCTACGTCACTATCAAGAATATTAACACAAGTAGCGTGAAATAATTTTTGCACAATCGCCACAAGTTAATTTGGAAACAGATCTATCCACTTTATTCTGACAAATTACGCAAATGCAAGGCATTTTTTTTTTATTTTTTTAGATAGATCTTAATCTATTCTTCATCGAAGCATTTGACAGCATTAAAGGCTCAAAACTGCAAGAAGTTCCTCAAAATTGATGAATGCGTCAAAGGCAAAAGTATTAATTCAAGGCAAGGACTTAGCTGAATTTTACATCAACAATGGCGTAAGACAAAGTGATGCGTTGTCTGCACTGCTTTTCAGTATGGCTCTCCAACGTATAGGTCATCTGGGAAATGTTGGTAGCAAGTCATACCAATTGCTATGATATGCGGATGATTTAGTAATACTGCCTAACACATATCGTCGTATGGTAGAGATATTTGTAGCATTGGAATCAAAAGCAAAAGAAGTTGGACTCAAAATGGATAACCATAATAAGAAGCCTCCAAAATATAAGCAGTTGAACATTTTAAATACCTTGGGATACTATTTATTAAGAAACGACAATAGTATTCATCAAGATAGAATGAGAGTAAGTAACGCCTGTTATTTCCCACATAAAAAGCTCCAGTAATCAAAACTTTTGTCTCAAAAACTGAAAACTACACTTTACAAAACGATATTACCTCTAATAGTAACGTAGGGATGCAAAGTTTGGTCATTAAGTGCATTTCGAAAGAAATCTATAAAATTAACGGAATACTTGAAGAAGAAGACATAGTGCGATTCGCCTAAGTGTAATGAGAACGAATGACTCAAGAAAACGAAAAAGAATATTCAACGGCAACCCTGAAAACGTGAGAGCAAGGGGTAGACCAAGGATTAGATGGATAGATGGCGTGACGGACTATATACAAAAATTAAGCGTTCCAAATTGGAGAAATACAGGACAGATAGAACAAAATGGAGACATGTCGTGCAGAAGGCTAAATTCTGCCCAAACTTCGATGATGACTAAGCGTGTTGAGCACAAAAATAAAAGGCGACCAGATAGCAATGATAGGTTTTCTAATTGTTATATTTCAGCAGCTGTCAAATTTAGTAATGACATCCGGCTGTCAAAGTTAGCAGTGAGGTTTGCCATTTCATTATGCATCACTTTACGTTTACCGAACGCGCGGCTTTTATTAAAAAAATATTATCCAAATTCCGGCTCAGTTGTAAATTGGAAACGTGAATTTCGTCGTGAGATCGGTCGTAATCATGGCGTCAGTGTGCAGGCAATTCATGGCACCGTGGAACCCAGACAGAGATTAGTGCAAAATAAAGAAAACATAGCCTCAGTAGCGTCCAGTATCGAAGAAGACCCAGAAATGTCGATTCGGCGCCGATCAGCTGAATTGGGCATCGCCAGAGAGTAAATCCGACTTATTTTGCGGTTGGATTTTGGCTTACATCCGTATAAGGACTGAAGCGAATAAAATTTGGAAACTTCAAAGTAAAAAAAAAATATTTTCATAATTCATGTAAATTTTTTTTATTTACTTTAAAACTCTGTTTTTATTAAATTCATTCACAATTACAAAAAATAAAAAAAAATATTTGGATTCCCATTTTTTCCTCAACTTCTTTCGAATGTCCTTCATAAGGTTGGTGACAGTTACATCCGTGATCTTTTTGGACGCTCTTTTATATTTAGCACTAAAATCTTTTACGTCCTTTGCACATTGCTCACTTTTCCTCAATTTAGCTTTGACCAAAGCCAAATACCTTTCAATGGGACGGCACTGTGGAACATTGGGTGGATTCATGTCTTTTGGAACAAAGTCGACATTTTTAGCAACAAGAAAGCTCAACGTCGCATGAGCATAGTGAGCTGAAGCTAAATCTGGCCAAAATAATGTTGAACCCTCGTGTTTGTTTAATAAAGGAGTCAACCATTTTTTTAGGCACTCGTTAATGTACACTTGTTGATTGCGGAAGAATCTCAGCTTCAAACGGGTTGTAAAACTGCGTACCTGGAAGAGTAGTAAAGTCGGCTTGGACATAAATTTCGTCATCCAAAACCAAGCACGCTTTCTTGTTGCCGATCAATTCGTATAGCTTTCGGGCTTGTGTTTTTATGACTTTTTTGCTTTTCAGTAACTTTTGGTATTTTTTGTTTTTTACGCGTTTTTAGACCGTTACGTTTTTTAGATCTTTGTACCATTGTTTGGTTGGTATTACATTTCCGAGCAACATCTCTGGATGACCTAGTCCGGTTTTTTACGATGGTACCCACTATTTTCCTGTCCAAATTTGTATCATGTGCTCCACTTTTAGCTCCACTTTTCTGTTTTCGCTTAACTGTCAACGTCTCCAAATATCGTTTAATAACAGAATCCACTGTACCGCTTGCTATGTTTAAATTTTTTGCGATGAAATGGTTTGGACGCGTAGTATTTTCGAGCCATTTGTCGATGATCTTTTTACGGCGTTCCTCTTGACTCATATTTTATAAATATTTTAAGCCGCACCGAACTAAAAACAAACTGAAACTAGAAAATATACAGGCTAATTTGGGTACAAAATGGAATTGCAATTTTTACGCATTGGAAGTATAGCCCGTATTAAAATTTACAGATTTTATTAGTTTCAGTCCTCAAGATTATGCTAACGCAAGATTTGAAGCCGAATGACCATAGACAATGCCATGAGCTCGCTAATTGGGTGCTGGAAACGTTTGCCGCAGATCCGGATTTTGGCCAAAAAATCATCTCCTCGGACGGGGCCCATCTTTGGCTCAGCGGCTATGTCAACGATCAAAATTGCCATTATTGGAGCGAACACAATCCACAAGTGTTCGGTCAAGCATCAACGCATCCAAAAAATTGACTGTTTGGTGCGGTTTATGGCAAGGCGGCATCATCGGATCTTATTTCTTTCGAAATCAGGAAGGAGACACCGTTACCCACAATGGTCTCAGATATAGAGCGATATTAACCAATTTTTGTAGTCAAAGCTTGACAACATCGATATACTCGTATCCGAACTGTGGTTCCAACAAAACTGCGTTACATGTCATGCCAGCAACGCAACGCTCGAAGTTGTGAAGGAGCAATTTGGCGACTGCGTCATCTCACGGCAAGCATTCATCAATTGGCCGTCGCGATCATGGGATTTGGCACCATTCGATTATTTTCTCTTGAGCTACGTCAAGTCCTTAGTCTACGCTAACAAATCAACCACTTTGAATGAGCTGGAGACCAACATTTGACAGCCTATTGCCGGAATAACGCCGCACATATCGGATCTAGTCATCAAGAATTGGACCGATGAGACTGCCATTTGAATGATGTGCTATTCCAGATATAATGGCATGAATGTAGCTTTAAAACAAAGCCAGAATCAATTTTATATCTCACACCGTTGTTGTTTTATTTCTATTGTTCTTATCTTTATGACTTAATAGCTCCGCAGGTGCAGTCAATTATTTCTCGCTAAACTCGTAGGTCCATTATTATGAACACAATCAAAAGCAAAAGAAAATAAAGACCATCAGTGTAGGAAGTCTTCAGGAGAAGGGTCTCAAAATTGGTCCTCTTTATTTCAAATTAAGGTGAATACAGAAGAGCTAACTTCATACAGAGAAACTAAAAATCACCTCATGTCGGCAGAAACAGGAATCAGGAATCGGCTGAATACAATGCTTACTACTACATTTCAGAGCGATGATATACGTAGCCTGTTTATATGTACTCACGGGTTTTCTTCTACGTGCATTAATTAAATATATTTTAAATGTATATATGTAGACCTGACCCAGCAGCGGCTTGAAGGCAACAAAAAGCCGCTTATGTTCTTCTTAGCTATCGCACTAGAATTCATCAGTCATTCACTTACAAATAGTCGATACTGGGTATTTAGGAAGTGCTCCATTAACACGCCAGTAAGCAATCGAAGGGCCTTTTAACAGTGGACCAACAGTAAAATTCCCGGCTTCTTAGAGACATTGGAAAGGATTCGTTTGGTCTGCCGGCATGTTGGAGTGCTATGCCACCTGCAGTTACGCTCACATGAAACCCAGCTGTCAATGGAAGTCCCAATCAAGGGCAACTCTCATCTGAACCTTGCTTAGTAATTTCATTGGCGATGTCTTGCGAACAAAGAAGACTCAATGAATTCAGTCTTCTGCCTGCGTTAAAGAAGCCATATATTCTCGAAGAAGCTCGAAAGCAAGAGATATCAGCAAGGCGAAGCCTGGATTCCATTACAGTAGCAGGTTCTTCATTCCAACTACTGATTCTTTGCAATACATGTACTTCACTGCAATAATAGATTGGTGTTGCATCAATCGGTAAAGACATGACTAAATTCCTTTCCTGCGTCACGTTCTAGCCGAATCCATTCCTGAGTACAGGGAAAGTCGTTTTCTTACTTTCACACCGACAGAAATTCTGGCATCATTTCAGGCATGTCCATAACACGTAGGGGCACGGGGTGTACCAAAGACCACTTGTTGTCTTAAACGAAAATTGGCTTTAGCATGCAGCCAATGATATGAATATCGAAGTCCCTCCCTTTGATTTGCCTGTGCGTCTAACGTAAAGCAAGGCATGCTCCCCAGTGCCCCTATATTGTAAAGACAGGACTGACTAGTAAACGCGGCAGACAACCCACGCTTAGGATATAATAGACGGGTATATCCTAAAGACCCACCTCGGTAACAAGTTCCATTGGAAAATTTACACTGCCAGAAAGCCGACAGCTCCTTAAAGGTTTTCGACATGACATGTTAAGTCCGGAGAAGTTTGCTTTCGAGGATGATACGAAATTACTTGGTGCCGTTTAAGAAGTGGATGATGGTGCATTCAAGGACAAGATGAGTGAGACTAGTCAGCTTTCTCCTCCTCTTAAAGCGAATAACTTCAGTTTTGAGTAGATTGCCAAAAGCCCATTTCAAGGGCACCAATCAGCGATCATGTTTATGCTGCATAGGCTAAAGCCAAGATCTCGAATTGCACTCTGAATTTGGTGTACCTATGGTCTGACGTGGCAAACTCTGATACCCAATAAGTATATGGTGTATAGCATTAAGTCGATTACTTACTGTCTTCCTTTTGTAACAAAAGCAGCTAAAATTTTCGGCACAAACTTGCTTAGCCATTCAGAAATTTGCCACTTGGAGCACTCAGCGCCGTTCAGGCTGCTGTCATTTTTAGCCTTCTCAATCCGAAGCAACAGAGAGGCCATAGCGACGCCTATATGGGAAAGCCGGTCTCGTTCCCAATGTCAATGCAGGATTTTCTTGGAGGTGGATTTTCCCACGACTTCCAAATTCCTTTTGGATGAACTAAGATCTTAGCTAGTTGAACCGACAACTTCATCCGGAAACCATGTACAGGTAAAGACACCGCCAGAATCTTTCTTCCTCTTGGCCCGCTTCGAAATGGAAGGCAAGCATTCAATATCAGTTTCAAGAGCTTGACCGTTTTCAATGGCTGTCACTTCGGAGGCTTTTACCACACGCGTCCCCGATAACAGTTTCCATCTCTGTACGCGTGCATACGAGTATGTCTTAGACCGTGACTCTTCTGAAGCTCATTTCGGTTTCGCGGAAAAAGTAATCAAAAACTTTGACCAATCACCCATCAAATCGGAATCCTCTTCATAGTTGCAAATCAATCGAACCGGAGTCGAAAAATCTACCAACTTCCTGGATCAATGGTTGAATCGGCGGAGGTTTTTTTAAGTATGATGGCTGGAGCTGCCAAAATCTATATTCCGTGGCAAAACTGAATGTCCTTGCCATATATGATAAAACAAAAAACTGGTAGAATTGTTTACAAGATGATTGTTGTATTTTCCATGTCCTTTCCCTTATAAGAACCATGGATCTAATATTACGAAATGTTTTTCTTCTTATGTCCTACTTTATAATACTTTGTGTCCAAGAAGTCGTGTAGCTATTTAAGCTCAGTCATTCTCAGTTTTATTCGTCTCCGCCCCTTTTAACGACTTTCTCCCTTCTCTTTCCCAAACAAACCACCTTAATGTATTCCAACATAAAAGCTCCTCAACATCCAACCCACCATCAGAAGCCATCCTCCTTAAAAGTGAAATGACCCTTTAAATTCATTGCAAAAAGAACAAAAAAAAAAAACTACCAACTATGAGTAGCATCGAGCTTGGTGAAAAAGTCTATAAACCCGGAAGCAGTTGAAAATCATGGTCACGAAAATTCTGTTCACTACTGCTGGCGGAGTGTTAATTAAGAACCCACACAATGTCAGACGTACTTTATACTCTTCCCTTGAGTGACAGATACTGCGGGTTGCAATTGAATGATGCGAAGACCAGGATCCAAGACACGGAGCACAGAATTCAACTATCCGCTCCAAAACTCTTCACTATACCACAATTTCACAGTATGTATATTCGAGTACCGCATCTGTAATTACATTTTCCCCACACAAACACATACAAGGATGAAAGTATCTATACTAAGTATGATACTTCAACGCGGCTTAAATGGGCGCTAGGTCAGAATAACATAGACAAAGCAGGGGTCAGGGGAGATACATATTAGGTTAACTAGAGCAGAAGAGGAAGAAATTTAATTAAAGAACGGGACACGACATTTTATGAAGTTTCTCCATTGTCATGGCTTTCAAAGGACATACTTAGCCATTATGAAATGCTGCAAGTAATTTGGATGTCAACACAATTTTTTTCATTTTTTTTTTTTGCCAACAAATTGGTCCGAGCAGGATTTAGGACTTTTCATGAGAAGAAATTTTATGAAGCATGGAACTTTAATTAATCTTTAAATTTGACAGTTCGTGTCGATTTGATTTCGGGATTTCACTTGTCATAATGAATTGGCGAATTTGTCATTTGTTAATGACGGGCCAAAGGAAGAGCATCGGTCTGGGAGATACTGTGACTTGTGAATCGTTATCTGATTTTGTTGTTCTTTTTTTTTGAAAGATGTGGCGAAGTGAATTTTAGATCTTTGGACAGTATCTGTTGGGCTTATCCGATACATCTATCATAAGTGTCCTTTATTTCGTCATCTCGTCTCGTAATTATCTTGGTCATTGGAAAGTAACAACCAGAGAATGATTTCGTCTGAAGTCATTAAAGTCAGTAAATTCAGCTTCCTGGTGGGGTGACATCTCTTAGCATTACATATATGAGTCAAGTCGGCCTCCCCCACCTAACGTGAAGGTAAGTACCTCAGTTTTGATAGGAATAACTGAGAGCCCATTTCTGGTGCAGTAATCGTCAATTAGGTCTAGATCTGTCTGCCTTTAGAGCTGGCTGGCAGTACAATTAAACTTTCAACAATAGTATAATCTTGCACGTGTATATTTAATTAAATCCATAACTACCTCCTCACACATAAATTTTCAAAAAGGACATTAATCCAATAAATGTACAATAAATAAACAAGAAATTAAAATGAACACAAAATAAAATCTAAATCAAGGAATATACAGGTGGTCTTCATCAAAAAATTTAAACATCAAAACAATCCGCAATTCAGTTCAGTTTACATGCATTTTTATTTATATCACTTATTTTACTCTTAAATGCTATACAAAAAAACGCTTAAAAATTAGCTTAATTAACTTAAAATAATCTTATTCTAACTTACTGGCCCCATGCGGGCACTCTAAGTACTAATACTTAAATTATGTCTTTCGACGTATCTTACATTACATGTTTATACTATGTCTATTTATTATAGTTAATTAAAACTAAGAAAACATTTTTTAAGAAAAACTTAGTATCATGATCAAAACAATCCGCGTGCCTTTTATGATGCTAGGAAGTAAGAATAACTTAAGGACTAATTGTAATTTCTACTATGTGGTAGTTAGGAACTAATAGGTTGAGATTTAATCATTATTTTCTCATGATCAAAAGTCTTAAGTAGGGAGTGGCAAACGAAAGATACATAAGAGATGCACTAAAATACTTTCCTAGGATATCACAAAGTAAATAGTTTTTTTTCTATTGGATCTATAACTTAATTCGTGCGGTTTGCTAAGAGATGGCGTAACTTGTATTATTCCGTTGGAACATGCATTGAAATGCTACTGTCATTGTACGTGATTTCAGTTTATGTCATTCGTTTGAAGAGTAAACAACAATAATTTTTTTTCACTCAAATATGTCGAACTTTGTGCCTGAAAAAGTGTTTTTGCGGGGAGTTCTTCTTCATTACTTTAATATGAAGAAAACTGCTGACGAAAGTCATCGTATTTTAGTGAAAGTTTATGGTGAACATGCGCTAGCTAAGCGAACGTGCCAAAAGTGATGAACGTCCTGGACAGCCAAAAAAGTTTGAAGATGAAGAACTGGAAGCATTACTCTATGAAGATTGTTGCCAAACACAAGAAGAGCTCGCAGAATCTTTGGGTGTCACTCAAGCAGCCATTTCAAAACGTTTAAAAGCAGCTGGATATATTCAAAAGCAAGGAAATTGGATTCCACATGAACTCAAGCCGAGAGATGTCGAAAGGCGATTTTGCATGTCCGAAATGCTGCTGGAATGCCACAAAAGGAAGTCATTTTTGCATCGGATTGTTACTGCTGATAAAAAATGGATCCATTACGACAACCCCAAGCGCAAAAAATCATATGTGAAACCCGGCCAACCAGCCAAATCAACGGCAAAGCCGAATATCCATGGCGCGAAGGTAATCCTCTGTATTTGGTTGGATCAGATGGGTGTGCTGTATTATGAGCTGCTAAAACTGGCTGAAACCATCAATGGACAACGCTACCGAACACAATTAATCCATTTGAAGAGAGCAGTGGCCGAAAAGCGCCCGGAATATGCGACCAGACACGAGGCAATAATTTTCCATCATGACAACGCTCGGCCCCACGTTGCTATTCCGGTTAAGAACTATTTGAAAAACAGTGGATGGGAAGTCTTACCCCACCCGCCTTATAGCCCAGACCTTGCCCCTTCTGCCTACCATTTGTTCTGGTCGATGCAGAACGCCCTCACTGAAATACGGTTCACATCAGAGCAGAATATCAAAAATTGGCTTGATTCACTCTTGGCTGCCAAGTCGGTGCAGTTCTTTTGGGATGGGATCCACAAATTACCAGAAAGATGGGAAAAAGTCATAGCTTCAGATGGGCAATACCTTGAATAATACTATTGTACATGTTTTTCCTAAATAAACGTTCAAATTTTGAAAACAAAACCGCACGAATATATACCCAATTAATATATACCACTTTGATCAAAAATTTTTCGGAATTTATTCAGAAAATTAAGAATACAAGTTTATTCATCTAAATCTATATTGTCCCCTTCGAAGTAATCCCCATCGACTGCAACACACTTATGTCAGCGCTTGATCCAATCCTCGAAACATTTTTTTATATTCGCTTTTCGGTATGTCCAGCAGTGCTTCCTGCGATTTTTCCCTCTCGTACTTCCTCTCGGCTGCTGAAACGCGTTCCCTAATGGTTTTTTAACTCGATTGAACAGATAGAAGTCACAGGGAGCCAAATCAGGTGAATTTGGTGGCTGTTGGATGGTATTTGTTGGATTTTTCGTCAAAAAATTACGAATAATGATGGCACTGTGTGACGGTGCGTTATCATGGTGCAAAATCCACGAGTTTTCTGCCCAAAATCCTGGCCTCTTTCGGCGAATTGCTACACGCAAACGTCTCATAACGCCCAAATAGTACTCTTTGTTTATTGTCTGGCCTTCTGACAGAAATGCACTACACCGTTGTAATGAAACCGTGAAACCATGAAAACCGTGAGCATTACCTTCTTTTTTGACTGAAAACGACGTGGTTTTTTTTGGTCTCGGCTCATTTGGTGAACGCCATTCACTTGCCTGATGTCTGGATTGCGTGTCGTACTCATAAACCCACGTCTCGTCTCCAGTAATGATCCCTTTGATGAATGTGGGATCGGATTCAGCCTCGCAAATCATCTCTTTTGCGACGTCAACGCGGTCTCTTTTTTGCATGAGGTCTTTTGGCACCAACTTTGCTGCTACACGACGGAAACCCAAATCATTAACCAAAATGTCTTGGACGGATCCATAGGCAATGTTCAAGTTCTCCACTATATTTCTGAAGGTTAATTTGCGGTTATTGACAAACATTTCTTTTACTTCACAATGTTTTCGTCGGTTTTCGATGTCGATGGTCTGCCACTGCGTTCATCTTCTTCGATTGACTCACGACCACTTTTGAACCGCTCGCGCGCGTGCCACTGGTAAATGACCGTTTTCTTTAGAGAATCGGCGCCGAAACACTCTTCCAACATCTTCAACGTTCGCGCATCATTAAATCCATTTTTTACGCAAAACTTAATACGAGTACAAGTTCCTTGTTGCAAATTGAAATCCATTTCTAAAATTGTAAAAAATCGTCAACACACACAGAGATAGATGTACTCTTGGCTACGTAACTTTTGCAAATGTCAAGCTATGATGCTAAGATTTAGAGTGGATGTCAACAACAGATTTATCAACTTAACAAAAAAAAAAACAGAACTCAAATCGGAACAATGGGAGCACCACACGGTGGTGTGGTGCGGGAACTTTTTGATCAAGGCGGTATATAACTCGAAAGACAAGAAATCAATAAGTTAAGCAGTCTTCTGCTTCATAGCTTCTCGTTTTATTCAGATTCGACCGAAGTATCTGCACTCAAATCCTCGTCATCGTATGTGGTTTCTTCACGTCCTTCATGAATACGTTTTAGTTTTCGTTTCAGTGTCATTATACATTTTATAGCCTAAAAGGTTTTGGCTGAGGAATTCTCTGTGGTAGGTCCAGAGACTCCACCACCGGCCGTTAGTTTTTCATGGGCCAGCTTCATCTCGTAGTATGCCTTCTTCAGTGACGATGATCGTTTGTATCTTTATGTTTCAAAAGAATACACTTAGCAGCTGATCCTTCGCCAGAGCAGTCAATTAGAAAACTGTGACAGATTTGATGATAGAAGTACTGCAACACGGGTGAATTCCAAATGGACAGTCCATACCACAGCCATATGACAATGTTGAGGAGAATCTTGAAATTCTTAGCAAACAACGTTGGGACAAGATACTTAAAGGGCAAAAGACTGATGAATACATGAGACCATGAAGCAATTCGCATTCCAAGACACACCTGATACAATAGTCGATTTCGATGGGAATTCTGTAAAGCCAAAAGGAACAAGCGCTCAGTGATAACATTGTAAACACCCAAATTCAGGATCAATCCAACGAAATAGTTCTCGAACTTGTATCCGTTGATAGCAACCAGAGCCAAAGCAAACAGCGTCTTTGACACAGCCTCAGAGTAATCAGACTCGTTCGTGTCCAGCATAGCTCCATGGAGGTAAAACGTTATAATAAACAGTGAGTAGAGTTGAAATATCTCACAAGATTGTGATTTATAGAAAATGGTATTTTCATAGGTGGAGAAGAGTCGGCCAACATTTTTGACCAGTTGCGGTGAAATCATATATTCATTATAGAAGTAGAGAAAAACTGTGGATTCTGCATAGAAGGCAATATTCCAAATAGAGCGTGCAAATTGTTTGCGTTTGTAGAACTTGACATTGTTCGATTTGAAAAAGACCTCAAACAGGTGATAGAATCCCCAAAAACCAACGGTAAACATCAGAAATATCCACTGTATTCAGCAGGTAATTCAGGTTCACATCCTTCCAAAAGACTTCAAATTTAGCACTCTCCAGTAAGCATTTAAGTGGTGTGAAGAAATGTGTAATTTCCCGGGACCAGTAACCGAAGCTACTCGGGGTCGCGGTTCTCATGTCCAAAATCGAAGCCATGGTGTCGTGTTTCGGGTGATTTTTTGGCAATTTAACTGTCACTGTACGGACGTAACTAAGTTTGTGGTTACATTTTTCGAAAAATCGGCGATTTTACGTGAATTTTGTTTGGAAAAAAAGTGTTTCTATTTTCCAAACGAACTTTTTCCACTCATCCACCATCGACAACTGTCAAAGTGTACAGCTACATTGTATGTCTATACCTGAGCATAGATTCCAAAACGGTTTGACACAGGACGAAAAATGCCTAACGCATAATCCTTCTTGTTGAGTGCAAATCAATTCAGGACTCTGGCTATATTCTAGAGCACTCTTCCAAGATCGTATCCACTGGTATGCATTTTGCATTACACATTCGTAAAGCAGTTTTGCGGACATGAATCTCAACCAAGAAGGAAGTGAGACTGATAGGTCCGTAGCCCTTAGCGAGTGAGTCGTACTAAAGCTATTTTAAATGTTCGCCAGGAGTACGGTATTTAGGCCAGTGACTGATCTATGCATATATATTTCTGCAGCACAACAAAAAATATGTCACTGTTGGATTGAAGCCATCAAAGGACGCAACGGTTGATAAATCGATCTTAAGTTCTCACTAGACTCCTTGTATATAGCAATCCTTATTTCTCCTTTTTTGCTGTTGTTAGGGTTGACTATTCGAAAACCCTCGACTATTTGGGTCTTGAGGCCGAGGTCACTAAACCGTTTAGAAAGCCTAAGTGAGGACCAAGTTTGGACAAGTCCTTAGAACAAAGCTCAAAAACATACCCGACACAAACACCGTAGCAATCGAAGAACTGGAGACGAGAGGTAAAGACTTTCGAAAAGGCAATGGACGTTGCATACAAAGTCTCGTATCCAGTTAAACGTTGTTAAAAAAAACACTTTCCCCATGGTGGAATGAAGATCTTTCTAATCCCAAGCAGATAATCACAGAAATTGTCAATATCTGCTCCAAACACAACTTCTGGCAGCTTTACAAAGGCTGTCTAAGTCCGTATAAGAAAGCCATAAAGATATCCAAGAAGCAGGCCTGGATGCACTATTGTCATTTAATAGAAACCCTCAACGACTCCGCCAGGCTTAGCAAAATGCTGTGCTAGGAACAATCCAACCCTTCCTTTCTAAGAAGGTCAGATAGAAGATGGACAGAATCCTATGCGAAGACCCTGGAACTCCTGGTGGATATACAATTTCCCAGATGCAGTGGTATTAGTACGGAACCCGAGAGCAATGTCAATTCAATCATCTCAGAGGAAAATATTTGCCGGGCTATTAACAACTTCTCCCCGCTCAAGTGTCCGAGCCCTGACGGCATACTTCCTGTCATGCTACAGAGAACGCAAGACCTAGCAACACCTTGGGTAGCGTCAATCTTCAGAAGCCGTTTCATACTGAGTGACGTACCCCACTCTTGGACGCGCTCGAGTAGTGCTTATACCGAAGGTAGGCAAATGCGTTTGACCTTCTTTGTACTTAAAAACCTAGAGCGTGTCTTAGACATTCACATACACCAAATCACAGCACGCCTACCTGAAAAGAAGATCCACGATAATGGCTTTCCATAAGGTAGTGCGAGCAATTGGAAAATCCATACACTACAAAGAACATACCCTAGTCTCTTTCCTAGACATAGACGGAACCCTAAATAACGTACACACTGAAGCTATTCAGAAATCTCTGATCAAGCTGGTCATAGAGGAATTTATTAGCCAATAGATAGTCTCTATTCTCAGAACAAAAATTATTCAGGCAACGCTACTTAAAGAAATTCGTCAATAGAGGAACGCCACAGGGCGGTGTTATTTCTCCCCTACTTTGGCTAATGGTAATGAGCAAAATGCCTGTAAGACTAGACAGAGAAGGAGGTAAAGTGGTCGCGTATACGGATGACGTGGTGATATTAGTATCAAAGAAGCTTCTCTAGACAAGGTAAACACCTGGGCCGCTAGTTGTGGCCTTGGTGTCAACCCGAGCACAACTGAACTGATACTATTCACTACCTAAACCAAAATACCTGTTTTTACCCTTCCCTGTCTTAATGGCCAACCGCTCACACTATTCTCCAGCCCTAGGTATTATATCTGGGTATCGTGCTTGACCCAAAACTTATATCAAACACAGAGAAAGGAAGGCATGTGTTGCCATCTATGTCTGCGGCAAAACCTTTGGAAAGTGGAGACTTCAACCAAAGATGACCATGTTGGTGTAGACAGCTGCAGTGCGTCCAATTCTCATCTACGGGTCACTAGTATGGTGGCGCGCGTTGAGCAAAGGTTACAGCCTCACAAAACTTAAAAGGCTCCAAAGAACAGTCAGCATAGGCTCTATGGGCGCATTTACGTTGGATGCCCCTACTGTTCTCCAGCATCTTCTACATCTCGACTAACACACAAAAAATACCGCACTTTATAGCGCAGCCAGACTCAAAGAATATGGGAGCTGGACTGCACGGCATTATGGCCACAGTAACATCCTGAACTGGTTACCAAACGGCATGGTAGCGTTTCCAACCGACTATATCACACCCAAATTAAACTTAGTGGAAGAAAGACGAAGTAGTAAATGGCTTCGATACGGTCATCTGCACCGACGGATCAAAGATGAACTGCGGTGTGGCGGCCGGTATCTACTCGGAATCACTGAAAATATCAACATCATAGCGCTTGCGGTATTTTGCTAGCGTCTTCTAGGCGGAATTGGCAATCAGAGAAGCTTGCACTCCACTCGGGCGTGACACAAGGCAGAAATAAAACATTGCTATCTTCATAGGTAGCCAAGCCAAACTGATGCAGGAATGGTTGGGGTCGAGCGCTACGTGGTTACATTGCTATAGGTTCCAGGGCACAGTAGCATAGAAGGAAACGAACGTGCAGATGAACTGGCAAGCCAGGTCTCAGCTCTTCACGGTTCACCCCACTCGCACCAAGAGTCCACATCCCGCTAGAAGCAGCTAAAGGCCAAATCCACTCGTACTTCCTGCAGAAGGACAACTTTCAATTGAGGGGGTCAACCAACTGCGCCATATCAAGGCTAATGTGACCGAGCTAGAATAAGAGTAGTACAAAAGTCTTACTAAACAGAACCCACCTAGATTTTGCCAGAATCACGACTACAATCAAGGAGCATTAGCCAATTGGAGACCACGCCGCCAAACTAGGTATCCCATATAACCCCCAAATACAGCAGTTGCGGGAACGAAAATTCCCAGCACTATCAAGAGCCAAACTGCATGTACTAAACAACAATTCTTCGGCGATCTTAACGATATCTCGGGTAAAGGAAGATCTAATCTGTTTTCTTAACTCCACAGGCTGGAATCTTTTGAATCTTTTCCCCCAAATCCCGTCAACGCAAATGGGACCTAATTTTTGACTTAAGGTAACAGGTGACAGTCCGGGGTGGACCTGGAACGCAACCAGCTCGATCTTTAGCCACCAGTTTCGCAGGCTAATTTGATTGTGGTCCCCTTCCGTTTGCGTATGCCACCTGAGTCGCAGTCCACCACTACTCGTGGGCAGATTCGAAGATTTTTCGAAACGACAAATTTGTGTTTATCCGCTCTACATGACGGATCCACCTCAGTGGATGGACCACTCTTCTGGCTGTAGTAAGTCACTATCTCTGTACAACCTGTACAGTTCGTTGTTGTATTTCCTCCTCCACTCAGCGTCTATGCAGACCGGACCGGAAATCACCCGAAGAATTTTACTCTCAAAACAGCCAAGAGCGCCCTCATCCATTTTTGACGAAGTCCATGCTTGCGCCATATAGCAGGACTGGGATTATTAAGGCCTTATATAGGGTTACTTTTGTTGTTCCAGAGAGGGCTTTGCTAGTCAATTGCCTTCTTAGACCAAAGAATCACCGATTGGTAAAAGTTGGCGCATGAGATTTACCCTATTCTCTCAAGAATGATGCTAACAAAATCGCAGAATAGTGTATCTCCTTGTCTAAACCCTCTTTTGACATCAATGGTCTCGGTGAGCTCTTTACCGATCTTGATGGAGCATTGTGCATTCTCCATCGTCATGCTGCATAAATGTACGAGTTTGGCAAAGATGCCAAAACTAGACATTGCTCTGTATAGCTCGTCTCGTTAGTGCTGTCATTGGCAGCCTTAAAATCGATCTATCTTGTAGGCGATGTGAAGAAGACTGATGTCTCTGTAGTTGGTGTAGTTTATAGGTTCTCCTCTTTTAGGATCGGACAAATAATGCAATGAGGTTCCATTTATCGGCCATACTTTCGCCCGATCATATTTTACAGATGAGTTGGCGTAAGCTCCTTACAAAGTCATCACCTGCCGCTTTGAAAAGCTCGGTAGTCAGGACATCCACTGCAGTAGCTTTGTTGAACTTAAGCTTAGATGTGGCAATCTTCACTTCATCCAGCCTGAAAGATTCATTCTGTCTGACAGGGATATTTGGCACGTCATCGCCATTATAAAGTTGACAGAAATGCTCTTTTCAAACCCTTAGCATCGACTGTGACTCCACCACTATGTTCCCTTGCTCGTCTCTACACGCTTCACTTCGAAATTGGTGTGTGTATCTGCGCATGTTTTCTTTACCGTTTAGTAAAATTTCCGAACCTCATTCTTGGAGTATCATCCCTCAATTTTCTCGAACGCGCGCTTCTCATGTTCCTTCTTTTTCCTGGAAAGCCGTCTGCTCGTAGAGCTCGTGGTTAGCTCTGGTTCTTCTATGCAGCGCAGCTTTGTCGTCAAGCAAGCGGTTTCGTTGTGCGAGTGAAACCCAGCACATCAGAAGCTGCATCTCTGATAGCTTTTTGGCATGTTGCCACTGTTCTTCGATATTTGATGCTGGCGACATAGGACCTCTTAAGAGATTAAGGGAGACTCGATCAGAAAAGAATTTGGCGATCCCTCGCGATTGTAGCCGTCCAACGGCAAACTGCCCTACAATATTGGCTTGTCTTTGCGGTGTTCGGGATATCCGCAACCTTACCTTGGATACAACAAGGTAATGGTAGCTCTTGGCCCCTCGGAATGTTCGGACATCCATAATACTGAAGGAGTGCCTTGAGTCGATCGCAATGTGATCAGGAATTCTCCAAGTCGCTTGTGAATATCTAGATGTGCGATCTGCATGCTAGCTACGGCGCCGCATGGCAAATTCGGGTTGGTGTCGTGCAGGCTATACACTCCGACAGTACTGCCAAGGCTGCCATATCGCCGAGGACGATTTTAATGTCATAGCTTGGGCGCTGCTTGTCTTATCCAAGAGCTCGTAGAAGTCATCTTTGTTGTCGTCGTCTTTCTCCGCTGTGAGGCCGTGTGCGCATATAAGGCTAATGTTGGCAAATTTAGCCTTAATACAGATTCATACCAGGCGCTCATTCATATGCCGAAAACTCAAGAGTTCTTGCCTAACTCTGCCTCTAACAACGAATCCGCATCCAAATAAGCGTTTTTTTTGCTGTCGATATCAATCGCCGTAGTAGATGTCGCAGTTTTCCATCATCTTTTAGTCTGACCCATTCCATCGCATTTCTGGGGTGGGGGTAATATCAGCTTTGCAGCAGTCCTGAGACTCCGCTAGTTGTGTGGCTGAACGTGGCCTATTAAGGGACCTAACATTCCAAGTGCAGATCCGAAGTGCATTGTCCTTGTTTCGTTTGCAAGGGTTGACAACGGTAGATCCGTCCATATCCGAGGCTTGTTGTTGCTTCGTAACTCCATATTTTTTGATGGCCGGACAGCTATCCCGGTGGCGCGACCCCCACCTGGAGGGCCAGTTCCATTATAGTACCCCTAGAACGAGGGGTCGGTTAGACCGAAAACCAGGGACCCGTTCGGGGATGTAAACACTTAAGGGTTCATCCGCCAGACCCTGACTTGGTCTCGGAAATCCGATTTTACTTCACCGTTTATTCCATCTGGGAAATTCATCCGCTGTCCCGTTTATAGCGCTGCTATTTTTGTCTGCTGATCAGCACTCGCATTTATAAGTTTGACAAGTTGAGTCCGGAAGGACATCGACCAGTTCACGTTGTTTGCCACTTGGAGGTAAATAAGCACAATTGATGTGGAGTAATAGTTACAACACTGAATATTGCCAGGTTAACACCTCTCAGTGGCTACCCTATTTCTACAGCACCCAACCATAGACTAAATTTGTTACTAGAAATTTTTTTCTCAAAACGACAGAGGATATCTTCATCTCTTTCGAAAGAGGGGCTTCAGCGCCAAAAAGTAGGACTGGGTTGATGAAGGTCTTATATGTATACTCGTACAGGTATGTAGATCCCGTGTTCAGAAAAAAGCCTTACTATTCAGTTGCCTTCTTGGCCTAAAGAAACAGCGATTTGCAAGGGTGCGCCATCGTTTTATTTCTACTAAGGTGTTGTTGACAGAAATGTTAGCAGAGCCAAGGTAGACAAATTTCCTTAACTACTGTTCCTCGACTGTGACATTCTGTCCAATTCGTCGAATTTGTATGACCTGGTTACCCTCATTCACCCCTAAACTGATTTTAGCAGCTTCCGTTGCAATACTAGTTAGCGCACCGGCGGTGACAGCCCGCTAAGTTCGCCCAATTATGTCGATATCATTGGCGTTCGCTAGTAATTGAACCGACTTTGAAAAAATTGTGCCTCTGGTGTTCGCTGTTGAGTTTCACTTTACCTAAAGCCGTTTTAAATATTATAACTCGGTTAAGTCGTTACCGATCTTGTTGGGCGCACGAGCGTTCATCGTCATTTTGCGGAAACGCAGGCGTTTGGCCGTAATAGAAAAAGTTTTTCCCTATTCTTATCACCGGCTGTGACTCCACTAAAAGATTTTCTTCTTCATCTCTACAGGCGTCTATACTGGTCTTGTTGCCTTGACACAACCTCTCAATATCTTCGATCATGCGCTTCTCATGCTCTTTCTCCTTCTTCTGAAGAGGCTGATATTCTTCCCGTCTCTTCTGCTCGTAGAGCTCAGAAGCAGCTCTCGTCCTTCGTTGCAGCGCGGTTTATATGCTTCTTGTTTAGGTGCATACTGCATGTGCTTGCTTACATTCTTCATGAAACCAGCAATTTCTTGCTGACGGTCAGGTGGAACCCAGCATATCAGTTGCGGAATCTCTGATAGCATGTTGGCAGCGTTGCCTCTGGTTTTCAACAGCCGACTGTTGAGTTTTTAGTCGTTTTGGACGTGGTTCGTCCCCTGCTCGCCACTCAGCTGACTGCCGACTTAACTCTGGTGTGAAGTGATGGAGCCAAGTTTCATCCATTGTCTCATACCGACGCAAAAATTCGGCTTTATTGCGGTTGAGCAGCTTTAAACACTCCTCTGAATCATCAACACGTTGTTGTTTTTGATCGACTGTGAGCAAACGCGGCAACCACTTTGAACACAGCTTTCGCATGTGCAAATATTCGTGTATGATATACCCAACACGCTCTTTGGATATCTTCAGAGCCTCAGCTTTCTCGATCAACTTCACTTTTCGGTCATTCGTAATCATTTTGTGGACTTTTTTGCTGTTTTAATCTGAAACAGCCTCTTTTGGCCCTCTCTTAGAAACGGCACGGCCTTTTCAGCCCATGAGTACTGGCGGCATAGGAATTGTTGAAAAATTTAGGCGGTTTCTCTTCATTTTATCGTTCTTCTTCTTTGTTGTGGCATTCATACGTTGGCTGCAAGAAGATAATGATCCGAGTCAAGGTTGGCCGTCCTGAAGTTTCGGTCTTCCGGAATACTGGATGCATATACCTTATGTCGATCGCAAGGTGATCAATTCGATATAGCATTTCATGATCCTGACACCGCCATGTCGCCTTGTGTACAATATACAATACATATATTCCGTTCCGTAGCACAGTCAATTAAAGTCTTTTCATACGTTGGCGTTAAAATCAGGTTAAACGATTTAAACGTGATATGTACTTAGATTATCGCTTATAAGTTTTATTGAGAAGTATAAACATTCACTGGTAACAACGTCTATTTCTTCTATGACTTCATGAGCGAATATCAGGCTGATATCAACGGATTTAGCCTTGATCCTGATTGTTATAATGCGTTTGCTCACGTCCCGAAATCTAAAGACTCCGACCTTAGTGTTTGTAACAGTCATTGTTATACATATAAGTAACACCTTTTCACACTCCTTTTATCCGGCGGTGATATCGGTTTACGATAGTGTAGAGCCTGCATTAGTTGTTCGGCCGCACGTGTCCCTGTCAAGGTCCGAGCATATGTATATGTACAAATGTGAACGTCGTCGTCCTTTTTTCGTTTTGCAGAGTCGTCGACAGTAAATTCGTCCTTGTTCCAGACTATTAGATGTTAGCCCACGCAAAATCCCTAAGCTGGAAGGTCAAACCCGTTCTGCGATCTCTTAGACAAAAGACGCAGGATATTTCAGAGCCAGCAAACCCCCATGAGGACACTCGTAAAAGAGCTTGCATTACTACCATCTCTATGGACCTCGGCTCCAAATATGTACTTTAAAGTAGATCGTTTAAAAATCAGCCATTGCGTCTGTTGACGCTACCGTTGATGCAGTCTCGCGGTAAGATCTACCACTCTTACAAGTCCAGCTAAGTTGGACGCAGCCAATACCCGGTGGCTACAATGAGGAGGTAAAATAAGCACAGTCGTATTACAGCGCTGGGCACAGCGAGGTTGACGCCGCTCAGTGTCTACTATAATCGTATTCT
Source organism: Volucella zonaria (assembly GCA_963966105.1). NCBI lineage: Eukaryota > Metazoa > Arthropoda > Insecta > Diptera > Syrphidae > Volucella > Volucella zonaria. The sequence continues at coordinate 171,531,727 of OZ014532.1, read as the reverse complement.
ATTCAGCCATTCAGCGAACATTTAAAAAAAAAACATGATGCTCGTATAAGTTATAGTAGGTCGACTAGTATAAATTGTAATGGCTTTTCAACTTTATCGACTAGACTATAAAAGATTTGGCAGAATAAAATTCTTTTTTTTTTTTTTTTATAATACGAGGGCGGGTCAATAAGTCCGTGACTTTTGGATTAAAACACATTTTTTGATAAAAAAATAATTTTATTTTTCAACGTAGTCTCCCTTGAGCTCTATACACTTTGTCCAACGCTTCTCCAATTTTTTTATCCCTTCCAAAAAAAATGATTTGTCGAGGTCCTCAAAATGACGAGATGACTTCATCATTGGAGTCAAATCTTTTTCCACCAAGCCATTTCTTCAGGTTTGGGAACAAGAAGTAGTCGCTCGGAGCCAAATCTGGAGAATAGGGTGGATGAGGGAGCAATTCATAGCCCAATTCATGGATTTTTGCCATGGCAACTGCACATGTGTGCACCCTTGCATTGTCTTGGTGGAAAAGAACTTTTTTCTTGGCCAAATGAGGTCGTTTTTTTTTCAAATCGTCATTGAATCGGTCCAATAAGTTGGCATAATATTCCCCATTGATTGTTCTTCCCTTTTGAAGGTAGTCAATGTGGATTATCCCGCGTGCATCCCAAAAAACAGTCGCCATAACTTTATTGGCTGACAAACCCACCTTGGCCTTCTTTGGCGCCGATTCACTCTTAGAAACCCACTGTTTTGACTGTTGTTTGTTCTCTGGTGTGTTGTGATGGATCCATGTTTCGTCCACGGTTACAAAACGGCGCAAAAACTCCTCCATATTGCGATTAAACAACGCCAAACTTTCCTGTGAAGTTGTTACACGATTGCGTTTGTGGTCGACTGTGAGCAAACGCGGCACCCATTTTGCGGAAAGCTTTCTCATGCCCAAGTGATCATTCAAAATTGAAACCACTGAGCCATGCGAGATCCCTACGGCTTCCACAATCTCTCGCACTTTCAATCTTCGGTCGGCCAACACCATATCGTGAATTTTTTCGATTGTTTCGGGTGTAGAGACCTCAACTGGGCGTCCAGGACGTTCGGCATCTTCAGTGCTTGTACGGCCACAACGAAATTCAGTAAACCACTTTTTTACCATTGAAATCGATGGTGCAGAGTCCCCATAGTATTTATCAAGCTTAGCCTTGGTCTCGGTAATGGTTTTTTTTCGCAAGAAATAATGCTTAATAAGCACACGAAATTCACTTTTTTCCATTTTCTCCTCAAATTAGTGAGTAGTCTGATAAAAATAGCTGTCAAACACAAACTAACTGACGCAGCAAGTTTAAATTTTGACAGGAGTCAACTGACAGATGCCTGTTGATAGGAGCAGTGTTGCTGGTTCAGTAAAGAGGTCAGAAATTCAAAAATGCACGGAATTATTGACCCGCCCTCGTATTGTATATGAGTACCATTTTGATACATCGTAGCATTGCAAAGGATCAACCCTAAATCGGACATTGCATTAGGTGAAATCCTCACCTCGGCTTACGTAATTATAATTTTATTGCCACTATTGTTTCAATTCATCAGGGCTGTACAACCTTAATTTGAGCTGACAGGGTTATATTGCGCTTTAACGATTCTCATTTTTGGTTGTGCAACCCTTTGTTTTGATGGCGGGGTTTATTGCATTATCAGTGATGCCGCGTGCCATCGAAAGAGAATTGCCCAGACGACGTACAAGCAAATGTGCATAACTACATGTGCAAGGTACTACCCAAATCTGTGTTGCGATAGACTTTGAAGTGCATTAACAATTGTTAAGGACATTAAAATGCAATTTCTTTAGATAGCGTTTACTGGCACACCGCCGGAATCAGAAGTCATTAGACATTTCTCCAGCCGGTGTCGGTTTGCAATTTTTATTTCGCGACAATATTCTGTTGATTGGTAAATTGTTGCGCAGACTATGATGACTGCCTAATTACTATATTTCCTAAAATCCAAGGAGACACACTTGGCGACTCGTGTCTAATTCATCTGCACGATGACAAATGTACCTTTAATCCTGCAACAATTAGTTGCGTGTGCAAAACGCGGAAGTATGGTAATTTGAATTTGTCCACCTTCATTAGTTTTGGAATAGGTGGCTTACTTGTGTATAATAGTGTCCTTTTGTGAAAGTACCTATTTAGATTAGGATTTCTTACATTATTCCTTTAAATTGAAATCGACTAGTAAGAGAGAGTTTGGCTGCTGCTCGAAGGGGTTCGATTTTTAAGTCCTGATGTTAGCCCAGCATTGACGTTCGAGTACACCTAAAATGGTTTGTTGGGAATCTTATACGGAAATATTTTATTACTTGATATCTACAATACTTGGTTGGGAATTGTAAGAGATAGGCAATTAATGAATTCTGCTTCCCAATAAAAAATAATAGACGTCATTCAACCTATACCCGACCATAATACGAGTATGTACTAAGCAATTATTGATCTAATATAGACACGAACAGGATGCTGAGTAATACGATAGTTGCTTATAAGGAACATCTCACTTTGCGTCTATTGTACTTTCATTTGAGAGATTCTGAGCTATAACGATTAATTGCGAAAAATATATTCTCTTAATATTTTATAAGAATGAACAGAAAATACTTTCGTCCTTCAGAAATCAATTCTGAGTGAGTTCACCTACTCGATTCGAATCGGAAATGATTGAATGCTTGGTGAAGAATAGCGAAAGTAGAAGTGGGGAAAACAGAATTTGTTAGCGGCCGTCTCCGAATATTGAGCACCTTGCCGAGGTGTGGTGCGTTAAGTAGAAAAGCAGGAGGCTAGGCCAGGGAACCGACCAAAACTCCTCTGGTAGAACTTAATGTGACTCGAAAACTAAGATCCAATCATGGGCTGGATTACAGTGTTATCCGTACCGTATCAATAATCAACTTGGGTGAGGGCCCAGAAATAGCTCAGTGACTTACGGTGGGTCCAGATACCTTTCGCCCTCTAGTACTAAATAGTCTTACACCCGTATAGGAGCTCTGCGGACTATGAGGGTGCGGACTAACCTTTCTCGCTTTACTCGTGGGATACAGTAAGAACAAAATAAAAACACAATTACGGAGTTAGATGAAGAAGCTCTACTCCGCTCTCCTGTAACACATACAGAGATGGAGACTGAGGACACTATCTCATTTCCAGCGAAGCCACCAAGCATTACACCCACATTGATGGACGCGCAGAACGCACAAGTAATCAATTTATCAAGCGATGCGAAATTGAAACGGCATAAAAAATTAGACAAAATAATTGAAAAATTTTTCTATTTTACCGGAGCCCAAAGGAGACGAATTAGTGCCCGGATCAGGGAAGGAATGACACCTAAGGATGCCAGAAGCACTATGGGGGAAGAGATCATGCCTGGAAAAGCACAGAAGTGAGCTAAAGATATCGACAAACCTAGCACCTCCAAAAGATGCCGATCAGCCGACAACTCCCGGGGGTGCAACAGCCCAAAAAATACAGACCACATCCAGAGCTACAAAAGCGCACAGATGTGGTTAAGACGATAGGAGTTCCCGGAAAACCAAGTGCACCGAGGCAAACTGGGAAATACACCTCTCACACTAAACCTCGCTCAGGTTCTAATAGAGGACCCAGCGAGGAGGCAAATAAGAACAGGAACTCGAACGAATTCGGGTGCATTAACCCAGTGCAAGGTTGCTATAATGCATGAAATGCATCCTGAAGTGCAAAAAAATTCAGCAGGTACAAAAATGCCTACAGATCGAGGTCTAACAACAAATGTCCCCTCAAATTTGTTGCATGCACACCAAGGGATAGTTGGCTATCCATCACTTGCCACGACACAAAGACAAAAGGTTGGCTCATGTCGCCGGTAAAGAAGGTGAAGCCATGTCCAAAAGCCAAATTCCATACAATTCAGGGAAGCGAAATCCCCAAACTGTACACTTCCCAGACGATGAGAGAATGCAAGAGGAAGTCTTCCGCGAAGCAGAATCCCACAAGAAGTTGGCGTATTCTCAGAGTCTCAAAGTGAATCTCTCTGGACCTCGCCTTTATCCAGGTACCATATATCATTAAAGACCAGATAAAGCGACTCTCAGGTGATTTATTATATGATTCCACTAACCCTGGTAAACTCAGAGCATGTATCCTAACTAATAACAATATAAACTCTTTCCAGCTCCAGAATATACCAACAAGGATCTGGTAGCTGCAAAGACAAAAGCTGTAACTCCAGCGACTTGGACTTCTTACCACTGACTGGGCTGGTATACTACTATGTTAAGAAGAACCTCCAATTAATTGTAGGCTGCGACGCAAATGCCCATCACACGGTCTTGAGCAGCTCAAACTTAAACAAATTCTAAACCCAGGAATCGGCCCCACATTTATACTTAACATTAGGACAAAGGTCCTAGTTCTCACCCCATGCACTACTTTAAAAAAAAAAATAAATATAAGGAATTGGCGTGTCTCATTCGAAGCCTCAATGTCGGGCCATCCACATCCTATTTGACCTTGAATTAGGTACTTTTATATCTGAAAAATACAGACAACCCAAAAAAACTCATGGATAACCTGGGTAGATGTAACACACACAACAGGGATATTGACAATATTGAGCTAACTTGTGATAATCCATATTGACCTACCATAACTGCCTTTCATCAAGCTGGCCCAGAAAAAGTGAAAACAGGCAACCGACTTACTCTCTAGTGGAACAAAAAACTAGCCAACCGGGCTAAACGTAATGATGAAAGGGAAATATACAGAACAACACTCACCATGTTGTGAGCCAAGAGAGCATCGTGGAGAAATAATCTGGTGGCACATCCGCCGAAAATGGGCTACAGACGTTTCAGCTCTTAGCCGAAACACACTTCCCAAACTCGACAATAATTCCAGAAGCCTAGAAACCCTGCCCAGAGAAGGATAATCAGAGCGCCCAAAAGGCAAAACAATTTGGACAATCAACTCTTTTCAACCCTTCAAAGCCCCTGGTCAGAAGGGAATATTCCCAGCTTTACTGCAAAAGGGCATCCCGCAAACGCTACCTATGCTAATTAATTTATTCAGAGCAGAATATTTAACAAGAAAGTGGAAGGAGGTTGCTGTCAAATGTATACCTAAGGTTCAGACCGTCTGAACTACCAAAAACACATGGACCAATAAGTCTCACTACATTTTTCCTCCAAACCGTGAAAAAAATCCTCGACGGACATATCAGAGATGGGGCACTTCAAATGAGCCCTCTTTGCGGTGGTCGCTTGTTTCCTCGATATAAAAGCAACATTTGATAAACTCCCAGAGGGGAGTTGACGACACCACATGTGAATGGATAAAATGTATGCTAGAGGATAAAACAATAGAAACCTCATTAGGCAGCAATAAACTCAGAGTGATAGCTACGAAAGAATGCCCCAGGGGAGAGTACTATCACCCCTAATGTCGTCCATCGTAGTTAAAGAACTACTAATTATCCTCAGCAATGATGTCTTCTATGTCCAAGGATATGCAGACGATATTACTATTCTATATATTCGAAGACATAATCTCGGATCGCCTCCAGAGGTCTCTGAACTTAGTTGTTGAATGGTGCACCAAAGTTGGCCTCAAAGTCAATACCAAACACAAAAAAAAAAACACCATAGTTAAATTCACGAAGAGAAGTAGACGAGGAAGACTCAGAAAGACCACACTCTTCGCTGAAACAATAGAGTTCTAAACAGAAGTCAAATATCTAGGAATCACACTGGATGAAAGACATACGTGGAACACTCATCTTTCCAAGATTATGGACCACCAAAAGTCTAGTCGGGAAAAATTGGGGAGTTAATCCCCAATATGACACTGTGAGTGTATATGACAACAAAGAGACCTATCATCACGAATGCAGCCGCCGTTTGGTGGCATAAAGCAATGCAGAGGTCAACACGGTACAACTGGTGCCATAAAAACCGCGCCAATAGCTGCGCTTGAGTTTATCCTAAACTTGAGGAAAATAATTTAACCCATCTTGTAAATGAGCCCACACGAATACCAAACGTTGATAGTCATACCGCTAACACTCGGGACCTGTTTTTAACTTCTCACTCTGATAAGTACTCCGTTGATGTGCTCTCCCCTCTAGGCCCGTCGGACCATTGTAACATCTCAGCTAATTTTTCGTAAACCCACCACACAGTTAGAGAAAAGATTCCTAAAAGAACCGAATGGCAATACGAGATAGCCAACTGGAGCGGCCTTAACAGCTTCTTTAGGAATTTTAACTGGTCGTTATGTTTCCTCGATAAGGACGTGGATGCCGCTGCTGACATGATCACAGACACTATTCTCTTTGGAATGCGATGCTTTATCCCTCATCGGATGAAGTGTATCAAACCGAAAGAAAAAGCATGGTACGACTCGAGCTGTAAAGAGGCTATCTGGGTTACAGAAATGTTTCTTCGGTCCTGCAAGACCAACCCGACAGAGCAAAACCGAAAAAAGTTCAAACGACGAATAACTGCAACGTCTTGCAAAAACTGTTGCAAAAAAATACTAAATGTTGCAAAGGTAGATCTTGTTGATCGTTCGTCAAAAACATCAGAAATGCTGCCTCATCCTCCATCCCAACGCTGATTTACAATGATATTCCAGCTGTCAGCTCTTTGGACAAGACCAATCTTTGCGGCCAGCTCAACACTCCCAGATTGTGCTTGGTCTCCGCCTACACTTGAGTGCGTCGAATCTTCAATGGAACAAATCCACTTTCGCACTCGTGTAGTCGCAAGAGTACTCAAAGATCTCAACATGCATAAATCCGCTGGTCCAGATGGTATATCTGTCCTTCTTCTGAAGAGGTGTTCTTCCACGCTGGCAGAACCATTGCGTAAGCTTTTTTATCAATCCTATTCTCTAGGACTCTTTCCGAGAAGATGGAAAAAAGCATTTGTCCAGCCCGTCCCTAAAAAAGGCGAATTTTCCTCTCTCTCCTCCTACAGACCCATTGCACTTACGTTCCTTCTTTCCAAGGTCATTGAAACGCTAACAAACCGTCAGCTAATGGAATATCTCGAAACACGAAAACTTCTTAATGACCGGCAGTACGGTTTTCGTAGTAAGAGGTCCACTGGTGATTTGATGGCATATCTCACCGAAAAATGGAACCAAAGCATACATCAATCTGGTGAAAGCAAGATAGTTGCACTTGACATTTCTAAGGCATTGAACAGAGTTTGGCATCAGGCTCTTTTTTCGAAAATGCGTGCTCTTGGGATCGATGACTCTCTTCTTCAATGGATTAGAAATTACCTTTCGGAACGTTCAATTCAAGTTGCCTTTAATGGCTTCAAGTCTGATATTCACAAAACAAATGCTGGTGTGCCCCAGGGCTTCGTTCTGTCTCCGACACTCTTTTTAATTTTGATCAATAATCTCTTGTCTGCCACTTCTAATCCAATATACGAGGGTTTTCTGAAAAATTTCCGACCGAACAATGATAAACGACATTTTTTCTCAATTTTTTTTTTTCTACATACTCTCCTTGTAACTTTACACACTTCTTCCAGCGATGCTCCCATCTCTCTAACCCGTCCAAATAATACACGGCGTTTTTCTCTGCAAAATAATTGTTCACGAAGGTGATTGCCTCCTCATTTGGCGAAAATCTCTGTCCTCCGAGCGCAATTTTTAGACGAGGGAACAAAAAGAAGTCGCTTGGGGCTAGATCTGGTGAATAAGGCGGATGGTCAAGCAGTTCAAACCGTAATGGATTTTCGCCATGGCAACCGCTGAGTTGTGAGACGGCGCGTTGTCTTAGTGAACCATAATTTTCTTTTTCTGCAAATGTGGCCGTTTTTCCGCAATTTCGACCTTCAGCTTGGCAAGTAATGATGCGTAGTATGCTCCTGAAATGGTTTTTTCTTTTTGAAGGTAATCGATTAAGATAACTCCTTTCTTTCCCAAAAAACAGTCGCCATGACTTTCCCAGCCAAAGAAGCAGTTTTTGCTTTTTTTGGAGCCGGCTTGCCCTTTGCAGTCCATTGCTTTGACTGAGTTTTTGTTTCGGGCGTATAATGGTGTACCCAAGTTTCATCTACAGTAATTAATCGGCGCCAAAACTCGGATTTATTGCGCCTAAACTGCACCAACAGAGCGCTGGAAATGTTCATTCGAACACCTTTTTGGTCTAACGTAAGCAAACACGGCACCCAACGCGTGGACAGCTTTCTCATGCCTAAATCTTGATTTAATATGTAACAAACACATTCTTAGGACATTTTCATAACCTCTACTATCCCTCTCACTTTAATTCGGCGGTCGTCTAACGCCATTTGGTGAGCTTTAGCAATGCTATCGTCACGGGTTGCAGCTTTTGGACGTCCCGAATGTTCATCATCTCTCAAGCTTTTACGACCGCGTTTAAATTCAGCCGCCCAAAATTTCACTGTGGTAAATGATGGTGCAGAGTCCCCATACACAGAGTCCAACTCATTTTTGATTTGCGTAGGCTTATTGCCTTTCAAAAATACTCACATCGACTCACTCAAACGACTGTCAACTGAAACTTCGGTAAGTAACTGTCAAAAGATGCACAACTAGCATTCACTAGCTTTTATTGACGAGTGCCGCTGTCTTTACGTTGCGGAAACTTTTCAGACAACCCCCGTATTCCTCTGCTGATGACAGTACTCTCTGCTTTTCTTATTCGTTCCCGGACTCGCGTCCCTGCTCTTTGACTGTAGAACGGGAACGGCAGCGTATGTTAAGCTCATTAAATTCCGATATTAACAGCACAAGCAATTGTGGAACTATCAACCGAGTGGAATATAATGCTTTCAAAACTCAATGCTGTCTGCTGTCATTAAATCGAAATTCAAATACCCAGCCATTATCCATTAACGGCACTAGCATCGTCGAAACCGATAAACTTTCCATTCTCGGTATGTGTTCCAACGACAACCTACGTTGGAATGACCACATATTCGGTGTCGTCAAGAATCCTGCGAGATGTCTAGGTTTCCTATAGCTTGAGGTAAGAAATATTTTACCCCCTCTGATCTGGCCACAATATATAAGGCATTCATCCGCCCAAAATTGCGGTATAATGCCCAAATCTGGTCCGATGCTCCTCAAACATTTCTGCACCTGATAGATAGGATTCAAAATCGTGCGATAAAACTCATTGGTGATACTAATATCAGTCAATCAATTGACACCCCCGAACAAGGACGTAATGTCTCCTGCCTCACTTTGTTTTATCGCTATTTCCACCACCAGTGCTCCATTGAAATCGCCAGTAGCATTCCGCTCATTCAAACTTTCAACCGTAACACCCGTCTCGCTATGAATGCTCATCAGTATACCCTCAAGCCCATTTTCGGACGTACTCTAAAATATCGTGATTCTTCCTAAGCCGTACAACTCGCGTATGGAATGCCCTGCCGACCTCTGTGTTTCCTGGTCGTTGTAACTTACAAACATTTAAAAACAATGTACATCGGTACCTGTCCTCTCTTCCTCCCTAAATTTTCTTCGTCCACGCTGTGTACAAACATTTTAAGGGTACAAAAACCCCTTGAGCGCGCACTCATTATAAAGAAAAAAAAAAAGAAAGCCACATACTCTACCTTCCTTACTTTTGAGCTATCTACGAGTATATGTAATGGTTTATACTCCCGATATTAACATGTTTCACAGCAAGATGTTCTTGTTAGTTGTTGGCGCATTGGGGAGTCCTTTAGCCTGCCGATTGTGTAATTGGGTAATCTTGGATTGTGTTGAGATCCTCGATCCTCTAGTTGTACGCAGTGTGTAGTTGTAAGGTAGTGGTGGCATTCTCATATCAGGTCTTTGCCCATTCCTAACATGGCGATAGACGACAAAATGGTTAATTTGGCACCCAACTGACTTGGATAAACTCATGTCTTTTGGTAAAACGTTGCCCAACCATGCTGAAATCGAAAAAGGGCTCTTCATTGTCATTGAGTTAATGTTTATGTCCGTTGTTGTCATCGCCTACCTTATAATTTAAGTCCTCCATCACCAAGCCGATGTCTCTATATGGTTATTGCTTGGTAACTGCGCCCAGATGGTCATAAAAGGTGTACTTCTCGTCACCAGACGACTCAATATACAATATGTGCTCTGCTCCAGAATAGGCCAGATGTAATCTTCGGACCAGTAGAGATGGCCAAAAAATAAATATGTTCCACACATTGCTAGCATTAGCAGTATACCCACCCCAGCTTTCACGTGGCCCCTAGATACTTTTCCAAAATAAATCAGTAAATGTTCGCTGCTCCTTACCACCTTACTTCGCTCAGTCTCAACTTGACCAATTTTCATAAATCACTGTCTCAAGTTTCAAGAGTTTTTTTTTTCATTTTAAATGCATTTTTATTAGACATCATTAATTAACTCTTACATGCTATACAAAAAAACCCTTAAAAATTAGCTTAAATAACTTAATAATAATCTTATTATAACTTACTGGCCCAATGCGGGCACTCTAGGTTAAACATAATACTTAATCTATGTCTTTCGACGTTCCTTACAGTCTATTTTGTTTTTTACATTTATTAACACTAAAACTAAGAAAATGAATTTTAATTAAAAAAAACTTAGTGTCTGGACTTTTTTTTTTTTTGTTATACGAGTAATATAAAATTTTAAACTAAACCTATAAACTGCCTAAAAATAAATCTTAACCTACTCAATCTTACTTAGACTATTTAATACTATCCCTTATTTTAGAGTGTGTTACACACCAGTATTCTAATATAATTATTTTTTTTTTAAGCCGGCCATGCTTCACATGAAGCTACCTATAACTTCAGGAATTCGACGACGAATCTTTCCCTCCTTCACCTAGCCACCAAAATTGTTGGTGCTGCCGATCAACATCCCTCATGTCGCGACTCCCTACCGCCCTACTGAACCGGAGACGCTCCGCACTGCCATGTGCGATGTCTCTGTCGTAGTTGAGTCGCCTGTCCGCAGCTGTTCGAGCGATGTGGAAGATTAGCGGCACCGCAAATTTGTCCTGGATCAGACCTTTATTAACTAGGTAGAGGAATGCTTCTCGAGGAACATAGCCGTCAAAGCGAACTCTCTCATGATACATATAGTTAGGGTAGTAAGCCCCGGAAATCAGGTTGTTCGATGAGGTCATTGCTCTTGCAATGTGCCTTCCAGTCAACTTAATGACAAAATTGTCCACTCTTATTAGGTTCACCCTATTGTATAAGACCTCATTAGGATAGAATTTTATGTACTCGGACCCTGGTGTTCTGTATAAGCGAAGACAAGTCCGAAGACAAGCCCTCTTAAACACTCGAATCTTTTCCAATAAGCTTGCTCTCACGTTGAAACACACGGGACAACCAAATACAAGCATAGGCCGGATAAGATCCAGGTAGCAGATTACCTTCACCCTCGCATCGAGTTGGCTGTTATAAAACAGTCTCCTTGTAAGGGCAAAAGCACCTCTGGCTCTGGCCAGAGCAACATCTATATGTTTGTTAAAATACAGATATTGATCCCAAGGTATCTGGCTAAATTACGACAAACAACTGGCTGCCCGTGCTGTCCCACGATCGAAAACTTTCGCCAATTCTTTCTGGCCCCAGACAAAGGCGTCCTAAACAGTATGGTTTCCGATTTCTGAAAGTTGATTTTCAACTTCCAGTCATCGCAATATCGTTAAATTTTATCGAAGTCACGTTGCAAAAGTATGTTAATGACCTCAATCTTTGGACCTGATCTGTACGCGATTAAGTCGTCTGCGTACGCTATGGCATGGTGAAGCGAACCTATCAGATCACTTGTGTAAATGTTGAATAGGATCGGCGAATTTACCGCACCTTGTTGCAGACCGTTTTTAATGTTAAATATTCCAGCGGAAGTCACATCGCCATTCTTCACGATGAACTGTCTACTGGAGAGCATATCAAAAAGAATATACAGAAGTGGTTTACTAATGCCCAACCTGTCCAGCTTGAAAAAGAGTCCCTCTAACCATACGGTATCGAAGGCTTTTTCCAAGTCAATCAGGCAGGCACCAGTGCACTGTTTCTTGCTTTTGTTCCATTGGATATCAGAAACCAGTTTAGACGCAGCATGAATGATATCATGCCCCGCCTTGAAACCGAATTGATTATCCGGAACGATATGTTTGTCCTCAACCCACTTAGTCAGGACTCTATTGATCACCTTCTCGAAAACCTTACTGATGTTTGGAAGAAGACTGATCGACCGGAGATTCATCGGATTGGATGTGTCTTTATCCCTTTTTGGGGATGGGATAATGTGGATTATTCATTGCATTATTAAACAAGGTGGTACACATGTCCACCACTTCTAGTCCGAGATGTCGAAGTACAATGTTCGGTATTTCATCGGTTCCCACTGATTTTTTACTTCTAAGTGATTCGAAGATCGTGTGGAGCTCTTGCTTCGAAATGGACGGGGGTAGTACCCTATCATCGGCGATGACATTATTTGCCATATTCTCGTCACTGAACTGGGTGAAACCCGAGCTCTCGAATCGCCAGTTCACTATTTCATTTTGAAGGTAGAAATTGTGGACAAGGACTCGATTTTCCAGGTCGTGGTTCGGTCTAATGATGTCATTCGCTTTGTACACTGAACGGAAAGTCGCTCCTATAGCCTCTACCTTCTCCTGCGGATCCTCGATCACAAAGATTTTGTCATCATAAACGGCCTCATTTGGATCGATGCCTGTCAAGTTTCAAGAAGTCGGCATTCTGTGGACCTTCACTCTCTGAGTCGGGAAGTGTCCTTACATTAGGGTATATGTAGTCCAGCGGGCAAAAGCTTTTAACATGATATCAATCAATATTTAAGCCGTATCTTTACGGTTTGGTTAGCATGTTGCTTTCAGTTACTTTGAATGCTAACCGACGTTAAGCCTATGCAATTAATTATAAATTAAAGTTACAAATTCCCTTTCAAATTGCCATTCAACATCTTTTACTTCTCATTGGTATTCACTTCCATTTTTTGCACTGAACTCCGAAACAAATTCATTTTATCTAAAATGGCTTTTTTCCAGTGTTTAACTTTGAAATTCTTAATCCATTTCGTATCCAATAATTTATCTGTCTAGCGCACGCACCCCTACACCAAAGAAATAACGCACAGTTCGTTTCCACTCAACCGGAACTCTTCTCAACACGGTGCTTGCCAAGGAAACATTTTTGAATTAGGCAACATTTTCAAAGGTCATGTTCATGAAGCAGCCTTTCTCTAATACACTCCCAACAACGCTTCTATTGGCTCCAATGAGAAAATACCCCAGCCCGAGGCTGCTTTCCGGGATAATTGCTTTGCTCTGAAAATCTGAAAATGAGCTTCGCCCCAGCCATCATGAACAAATTCCACTTAACATACAAGAAGACAAAAAAAAAAAAAATAAAATAAAAAATTGTTTTTAAATAACCCACAAAACGAAACGGGACACATTTCAAAGCAACTCAAACGAAAATAAAGGGACTCATTATCCCGGACCGGGTTTTCGTGGCCCAGTGGTATCGTTGTGCGTGTTGGCGACAAGAGTTTTAACTTTCCTTTCCTTGTGTCAACCACCCCCGGCATCGGCTGTGTTAAGGGTTGCAAATATTAAGAACTTTTCCATTTGTATGCTTAATCATAAAGTTTCCTATATCTACGATTCCATGATGTCCTTTTCCTGGTATATGGTACTCGTATATGTACATACCCACGAGTGTGTCCTCCAAGTTCTTCGCCTATATTTCTCCTGGGACAATCCCCTTGAAGAATACGATAAAAGTGACGCCGAATGGAAGGAAACAAAAATAAAATAACGTGCTTCTCTCAGTTTCTGGCGAAAATGAAATTCCTTAACAGCAATCTTCTAAGAATTTCAGACAGAAAATAAAAATCGAAAAGAAATCCTTCATTGAAAACAAACCCCCCATTGAAGAGGGAAGTCCACAAAAAAACAAAGAAAAGAACAATAATTCCCAGAATCATAACTTTTCGGCTATTTCTTTTGCAATAATTTTTTTTTTTTGATATCCAAAAGTAGAGAATCGAGAGGCCCGGAAAATCGTTTGGTCTTGCCATCAAGGACTTGCTCATTCCACTCTGATAATTAAATAACTTGCAATCCATATTTGTCTCACTTGTAGGGAAATAAAAGGAAAAGGCCCTCTCTTGCGTGGCCAAAAGAAATCCATGTAATTAAAAACCGATTTATGTGGTTGAAAAGTTTTGCTGGCCTCCTGGCTCAGGGTAAACCCCGAAAATTGACATCACCCTGTCGGTGGTGGCTGGGTGACTGTGATTGCGGTGACTCGCCTTAAAGGAAACCTTCTTGGAGGAAGCAGCTGTAGGGGGCGGTAGCCTTTAACCGACTTTACGGTTACAAATTAAAGAGTAATTATTAATGAAAGTCTGAATTCGTTGTTGGGGTAGAAAGGCGAGTGTACGGATAAGCGACGCCGTCTTTTGCTCCTTCTTTGGCTCCTTCACTTTTCGGTCGGAGACAGTGGTGGCTTACAAATTTAAGAGGGCTTAACATATTGTTTTATATTTTTCGCCAATCATTTTGTTTTTAACTAATTTTTTATGCGCGGATGTGCTTTAAATTGTGGCCTTGCTGTATTCATATTTTCTAAGCTTTGTAGAAGGTCTCACGAAGCATCCTTCTGATCAAAATCGGGGGAAAAACCGGTTGGTCACTGCAAGCAATAGCAAAGATATGACTTCTTATCTCACAAGGTGACACACAAGCTTCCAAAGACCGGTATACAACCTTGATCAAAAAGTTCGAATTTGAGTTCTGTTTTTTTTCGTTAGGTTGGTAAATCTGTTGTTGACATTCCCTCGAAATCTTAGCGTCATAGCTTGACATTTGCAAAAGTTACGTAGCCAAGAACACATCTATCTCTGGGTGTGTTGGCGATTTTTTACAATTTTAGAAATGGATTTAAATTTGCAACAAGGAACTTGTACGAGTATTACATTTTGCGTAAAAAACGTGGTGCCCGAACGTTGGAAATGTTGGAAAAGTGTTTCGGCACCGATTCTCTAAATAAAACGGTCGTTTACCAGTGGCACGAGCGGTTCAAAAGTGGTCGTGAGTCAATCGAAGATGATGAACGCAGTGGCAGACCATCGACATCGAAAACCGATGAAAACATTGATGAAGTAAAAGAAATGTTGGTCAATAACCGCAAATTAACCATCAGAGAGATAGCGGAGGACTTGAATATTGCCTATGGATCCGTCCAAGACATCATTTTGGTTAATGATTTGAGTTTCCGTCGTGTAGCAGCAAAGTTGGTGCCAAAAGACCTAAATTTCATGCAAAAAAGAGACCGTGTTGACGTCGCAAAAGAGATGATTTGCGAGGCTGAATCCGATCCCACATTCATCAAAAGGATCACTACTGGAGACGAGACGAGGGTTTATGAGTACGACACGCAATCCAGACATCAGGCAAGTGAATGGCGTTTACCAAATGAGCCGAGACCAAAAAAACCACGTCGTTTTCAGTCAAAAGAGAAGGTAATGCTCACGGTTTTCATGGATTACAACGGTGTAGTGCATCATGAATTTTTGCCAGAAGGGCAGACAGTAAACAAAGAGTATTATTTGGGCGTTATGAGATGTTTGGTTGAAGCAATTCGCCGAAAGAGACCAGAATTGTGGGCAGCAAACTCGTGGATTTTGCACCATGATAACGCACCGTCGCACAGTGCCAAATACCATCCAACAGCCACCGAATTCACCTGATTTGGCTCCCTGTGACTTCTTTCTGTTCAATCGAGTTAAAAAACCAGGATGGGGAACGCGTTTCAGTAGCCGAGAGGAAGTAATGGAAAAATCGCAGGAAGCACTGATGGACATACCGAAAACCGAACATAAAAAATGTTTCAAGGATTGGATCAAGCGCTGACATAAGTGTGTTGCAGTCGATGGGGATTACTTTGAAGGGGACAATATAGATTTAGATGAATAAACTTGTATTCTTAATTTTCTGAATAAATTTCGAAAAATTTTAGATCAAGGTAGTATATTGACTCAGATAATAACACGTTTCTGGTCAAAGGTACGAATACTGATACCCGAAACAACTCAATAATGGGTATCGAGCACAGTGGGAAATTTGTCAAAGTTCTCAAAGGGACAAGTCAGCTGGACTGGAGATAATTAGAAAATCCACTGAACGTCTACTACTAAGTCGATAGCATAAACTATCTACCTCATGCTCTAGACTTACTTCCGTTGGAAGTAATCGCAAGATCGGAATCGGCTACCACTTTCTATCTCTTCCCCAAACTGCAGGAACACTTTTTATTTATCCAGAAAACTTGTATACATACAAAACACTCATAGTTGCTCAGTACTGTAGGGCCAAAATAAAAGTGGCCGAAAATTTCGTTTTTGATGAAAAACTTCGGGATTCCTCAAGAAGTTTCCAACTGATAAAGTGTCTGCATTCGAAACATCTGGCACCAAGCACCTCAGTGATTAGAAATCATCGTTTGCTTCCTTGTTAATTGCACGATTCCGTTAAATACCAACAAAATCTTAAATCAACAATTGATCAACTTTTCTGAGAATAAGGATGTACCGACCTCATACTCCTGGGTGTTCTCTATGTTGGGCATTATGCCATTAGCCAAGAACGATACCGCTAAGGATAACTATCTGCCTTGACTATCCCTATTGCACGAATCCACTTATCAGCATCACTCGATATTTTTGTGTTCATTAGTTCGCTTCATTGGTACCAGTATGCGCTGCGCCCTGTGAAAATCTCAACGGATGGGTCAATACTAACCTCAAACAGTCATGGTTTCAAGTCTTCTCAGAGGCTACTTTCTGTGAGGGAATAATCTCGCATTCGATCCCACGACAAACGCAGAACTCTTGGGCAAACGTGGTGGCAGTGCCGGGTCTGCTAAAACCCATAAGAGGAAGAATGTGAAGAGAGAGCAAGAAAAGAAGCCAGCTCCAAAGAACGGTCGATGCGGTCGATGCGGTCGATGCGGTCGATGCGGTCGATGGGGTTCTTGTTTTAGAAGTCAAAGGATCCATTCGAGTCTTTGCCGACGCCTCTTCTCCAACGAATATGAAGTTAAATCGATTCCATCGACACTCAGATAACTACTCCATCTAGTTTAGCGAATATAAGTACGTGAACATGAGCTGGTCAAGGTATCTGTAACTCATCACATATGTTATGTCCCAACGTCTTTTGTTGATGACAACAACAGCACAAATTCCAGTATGTGGGTGTAACGTGGACAGGATCTTGCTTTTATTTTCTTCACCAACTGCCAAATCGATTACGACTGTTACGAGTAGAAGGAAACCGATAAGGCGAAGAATCTGGTGGGGATGTATATATTTCTCCTGGGCCGGCGCCGATAAGCGAACTCGCAAAAATTTAACCAAGGAGAAATCTTCAGACCACAATTCCAACGTCAGCGTTGATGCTACTCGTATATGAAACACCAACAACACTGCTCGTAACTTATTATCCTTATTTTTACAATAATGCTGTTTTTATTGTATGTGTTCTCGGCTATTCCCTTGGCAATGGCAATCAAAACGAACCCACAGATGAGTAGTACAATTCATGGTGACGGATCAGACATGGTATTGCTTCCTATGAGGACTTCAAGTGGCAGTTATGCCAGGAATGTATAGACCAGCTGCTGACAACTCTGAAGAAACTCTTCATTAGCAGTTTTACACTAGCAAACATACCAAATTCCTGGTGAACAATAAGAGTGTAAAGATGACCATACTCTCGCCTAGAGCTTCAGTCCAATCAGTCTAACTTCCTTCATGTTGAAGTTTGGAGAGATTGATTGAGCTGCAAATGGGCAAACATCTCCTGCCTAATACGGAGGATTCTGTAAGACTGCGCTTCAAAATCTTGTGACCAAAATTGAAGTCGCACTCAACATACTCCTTCTTGTATGCGCTGGCCAAGTTCATCGACACTGAGGGTGATTTCGACAATTCATACACGAATTATGTGTAGCTTAACCAAACAAGACGACGTAGACGAGTCACTAGGTTTGTAGATTACAAAAATGCTGCCGAACTGAACCACAACTGGGGATATTTACAACAACCATAATGTGACTGCGATTGTGGTTGCCAGCAGGGTGGCATTTTGCTTTCAACAGTTTGAACATCTACTTCCTGACAGATCACCCAGATCACAGATCAAATGCAACCAGTTCTAGACGCTATCGACGGTTGGTGCACTATCGACCTTCCTTCAATCCACCTATAAAAATAGGAACTGCAATGACTCATCTAGTTTCATCATCCGTTTCCCGGAACTTCTTTAAACCAAACATGTCGCGCCGGAAACCTCCGGCACCTTCTGTCTGTAAATGAGCTTTCAGCAAGATATGCAGCTTGTCATAGAAAAGTGTTGTATGGATCTTCATGGCTATAATAACACCAATTATATCATATGAAACGTTTGTATGGTGGAAGAAGCTTTCGAATATATACAGTGTGTTCAACAAAAACGTGCGTATAAAAAACCAATCAAAAATGACAGAATTTTGTTAAATCATATTTTTTTATTAAAATATACTCAAAAAGTTCTCGGAATGTATTCAGAAAATTGGAAATAAAGGTGTATTCATCTAAATCTATATTTTTCCCTTCAGAGTAATACCCATCGACTGCAACACACTTATGCCAGCGCTTGATCCAATCCTCGAAAAAAATTTTATATTCGGCTTTCGGTATGTCCATCCGTGCTTCCTGCGATTTTTCCATTACTTCCTCTCCGCTGCCGAAACACGTTCCACGTAGTGGTTTTTTAGCTCGATTGAACAGAAAGAAGTCTCAGGGAGCCAAATCAGGTGAATTCGGTGGCTGCTGGATGGTATTTGTTGCATTTTTCGTCAAAAAATTACGAATAATGATGGCACTATGCGACGGTGCGTTATCATGGTGCAAAATCCACGAGTTTTCTGGTCTCTTTCGGCGAATTGCTTCACCCAAACATCTCATAACGCCCAAATAATACTCTTTGTTTACTGTCTGCCCTTCTGGCAAAAATTCATGATGCACTACACCGTTGTAATCCCTGAAAACCGTGAGCATTGCTTTCTTTTTTAACTGAAAACGACGTGTTTTTTTTGGTCTCGGCTCATTTGGTGAACGCCATTCACTTGCCTGATGTCTGGATTGCGTGTCGTACTCATAAACCCTCGTCTCGTCTCTAGTAATGATCCTTTTGATGAATGTGGCATCGGATTCAGCCTCGCAAATCATCTCTTTTGCGACGTCAACGCGGTCTCTTTTTTGCATGAGGTATTTTCGCACCAACTTTGCTGTTACATGACGGACACCCAAAGCATTAACCAAAATCTCTTGGACGGATCCATAGGCAATGTTCAAGTCCTCCGCTATCTCTGTGAAGGTTAATTTGCGGTTATTGACCAACATTTCTTTTACTCGTACTTCATCAATGTTTTCGTCGGTTTTCGATGTCGATGGTCTGCCACTGCGTTCATCATCTGCGATTGACTCACGACCACTTTTGAACCGCTCGTGCCACTGGTAAACGACCGTTTTCTTTCGAGAATCGGTGCCGAAACACTTTTCCAACATTTCCAACGTTCGCGCACCATTAAATCCGTTTTTTACGCAAAATTGAATACAAGTTCGCTGTTGCAAATTTAAATCCATTTCTAATTGTAAAAAATCGCCAACACACCCAGAGACAGATGTATTCTTGGCTACGTAACTTTTGCAAATGTCAAGCTATGACGCTAAGATTTAGAGGGAATATCAACAACAGATTTACTAACTTAAAAAAAAAAACAGAACTCAAATCGGAACAGTGGGAGCGCAACACAATGGTGTTCCCCGGGAACATTTTGATCAAGGTGGTATATCGAAACGAATTGCACAATTATATTAGTAGGGAGTGCACTCACCTTTATTATTTATATGGCATCGTCTAATGCAGCTTTCACCTAATTTTTGAGCATATTCTAAACTTAGGCCTCTCCAAATTTGCTTCAACACCCTGAGTTTAGATTCGATGCTTTTGTTGCTGGATTCTGCCAAACATGTACAGTTTGCAGTTTATAACAGATCTGTATAGGTCGCATGGGGACTTTCCCTAGCATGCCTGGCTCTGCTCTAGATGTAATGCTTTCCACCGATATATCGTGAGCTCCGCTCTCAAAGCTATTTTTGTTTAAAAATAAGAGGTGTTTGGTACTCCATGCGCCATTCCATCTTACACACGTGCCATCTGATGCAATAACATCAGATCTCCTATTGTTGCGAAAGTAGGAGATCGACTTTTTCTGTTCTCAGGAACAGATTTGGCCAGATTCTGGGTAGGGAAAGGAATTAATTCCGATCTTAACAGATGGCTCCAAAACCGGCACTGGTGTCTTTTAGAAGGATGGCAACTTGAACTTGTGTCTGGAGATATATGGAATACAACCCTGATGGTAATACGAGTACGCTATGTTGTGAAAAATCAGAGAAATCGCAATTGAACTTGCTCCGAGGCTGCTTCAGGATACAGACTGGTGCCGGTACTTCGCGCTGATGTGATGGGTGCTGGTACTATAACCGCTTTATCAATGAAGCGTTTCCTCAGATTTCTATATAGGACTGAGTATTTTCAGTAAAAGGAATACGATTGGCTAGTTCTTTGTGTAGGTCCTTTATTCTGAAATTCAAAACATGAACTAGAAGGATTTTATCTAAGAGCGGTAATAGAAAGAGGCTAATAGAGACCTCGCCAAAATATATTAAATATACGAGTTTTAGATGCCTCCAGCAGTAAGTGCTGGTCGGTTTTGACATATCCCAAACGTCATGAACCAAACTTAGACATATGGTAAACAGGCCGTTTTGACACATTAGTGATTTTGTTTTGGCGTCATATACTTTTGGTTGAGTGAAAATGTCTGATGTTGTGCCAAATAATTGTCATTTGCGGAAAGTTTTGATTTCCTTCTTTAATTCGAAGAAAACGGCGGCTGAAACGCATGGAAAGATCCAAAAGGTTTACGGAGATGCTGCTCTAAGTGAAACAATATGCCGTGATTGGTTCCGTCGCTTCAAAGACGGTGATTTCGACGTTGTCGACCGTCCGCACGACGGAAGGCCAAAATCCATCTAAGACGCTGAATTGGAGACATTGCTCCATGAAGATCCGTGCCAAACGCAAGAAGAGCCTGTTTCAGCATTAGGAGTTACGCCAAGCCATTTACAAGCGATTGCATGTGTAGGGAATGATTCAAAAACAAGGAACTTGGGTTCCTTATGATTTGAGGCCAAGGGACGTTGAGCGTCATTTTTTCGCCTGCTCGAGCGGCAAAAAAGAAAGTGTTTTCTTCATCGCATCGTGACGAGTGATGGAAAATGGATTCATTACAAAAACTCAAAGAGAAGAAAGTCATTGGAACTGCCCGGGCATGCTTCTACGTCATCGCCCCGGCCGAATATTCACGCTATGAAGGTAATGCTGAGCATTTGGTGTGACCAGGTCGGTGTTATTTATTATGAACTGTTGAAACCCAACGAAACCATCACTGGGGAACGGTATCGACTTCAATTGATTCGATTGAGGCGAGCACTGTGCAAACAACAGTCAAAATACGAGCAGAGGCATGAAAAAGTGATTCTACAGCATGGCAATGCTCGGCCTCACGTTGCCAAAACCTAACTGGAAATGCTCAAATGGGAAGTCCTACTCCACCCGCCATATTTCCCAGACATTGCGCCGTCTGATTATTACTTGGTCTGGCTAATCAGCAGTTCCGCTCATATGAAGACAACAATAAATGGCTTGATTCGTGGATGGCCTCAAAAGATGAACACTTTTACCATAACGGTATTCCAGCTCTGCCAGATATATGGGAAAAACTTGTAGCTAGCGATGGGCAATGCTTTGAATTCATTTGTAACCACAATAAAGTTGCATTTTCATCAAAAAAAAAGCGATAACTTAGTTGCGTACCTAATACAACTTATCCACAATTTCTTAACGAGTTTTACCATGACTTGCAGTTAATGCATAGCCAACATTTGGAAAATTCTGTTCTATTTGTCAGCCGACAATAACCAGGAAACTATGAAACTCACTATTCGACGAAGACTCCCGGATTGCCAGTGCAAAAATTAGCGCAAGCTGATGGGGAACTCTTCGAACAAGACCGCTAGAAAGAACATAGGCTTCTCCAAAGAAGAGGAAGGGACAAGAAAAAAAATGCGACCGACAATATTAAGACTTGCTATACCAGGAACAATATTCACTTAAAGTCATGAAGATTTGCAGTTCACCTCCCACTGTGCACAATATTCCAATATAAGGCGAATACGAGTAACATCCAAATTGGAGAAGACTAGTCTTTGATCTACTCTAGACGCGTTTAGCCAGCGAAGTCCGATTGAACGAAAGCAGTATTCGACGGCACTAAAAATAAGCACAATTGAGGTGTAATTGTAGTTACAATATTAAACATCGTCAGATTGAAGCCGGCCTATGCATATCCTAATCGTACTACACCCAACCATCATTTGTTCCCTTTAGTGTCCCCAGATTCGCTATATTCGGTCATCCTATTTGAAGTAAGCGTAAGTGGGTTTGGAAATTCTTTATGAGAGATCAGCTTGTGCGCAGTCTCCATATGAATTGCTGCAAAACATGTCCATCGAGACCTGCTGCTGTACTGCGGAATTTGTAGAAGCTGAATCCTCGAATATGTCTTCCTTCCCTCTTTAGAATCAGACGACGTGACTTAGATAACACTTCAGTTCGGGTTTCAACTAGCTCGGTTACCGGTTAGTTGCGCCATTTTGACTGATTGATTTGCCTTACAGATCCGCGTACTTAAGCATTTGTCAGAGCTAAACTTTGCCCTACATTTCCTAGGCCAGACAGCTTAGTCGTTACTGTCTATGAATATGCTGGCTTCAGTTTCAATACTTATATCATAGCTTTCTAGAAATTGTGTGCACTGTAATACCGTGCATCGTCCTCGATGATATTGACTTTTTCATAAACGTATTAACTGTCTTACTTTAAATTCCAAATGTTGACCGTCCCCCGTTCTATGCAAGCGAAGTTAAATCAACGTTAATGCCGATATTGTCCCGGACTATCTCGTGCTTTTACTACACAGATTAACCCTTATCCTGTACACATGGGTCAAAATTGCCCAAACACGAAAAAATCCAGAACAAGCTACAGTGTCAACATTAAAGAGATCTCGCTGCTACTTGTGCCCAAGTCGCTTCAACAGCACGAAATATTCAACAAAATGCCCAAAATGTTCAAAATTTATTTGTAAAAATCATTCTGAACAAAAAATTACATGCAAAAATCGTGATTGCTAAATGAAAAGTACATTGGGCAAATTTGACCCACAAATACCATGTGAGTTTTTTTTTAAAGGATAAGAGTTAAATATGTGTAACTCATCCTACGAAGTTTGGTAGAACCGATCAATAGATATGTACTTCAGCATTCCTATGATTATGTCTGTATTGGTGGCTGAAATGACCATAAGCCAGTGCTATTGTTGGCTCGTTTCTTTGAACTTTCTGGAGTAATGCCTAAGGGATTTAAATTCAAACACTAAATGTGTCTTGCTAGGTTTGCAAGGATTTCCTTTAACGTAAATAGAAATACATAACGAAATTAGCAGAAATGGTGTCGAGTAAAATACACAAAAAGCCGGATCTGATGCCGAGCCTCGCATCATGAAGACGAGAGTTTTGTGATGCTTCCCCCAGGTCCAGTTTAAGAAAGCAGAACAGAAGACGCTGGGAATTAGCACCGCCAACACTGAAGTATTATGAGTCTGACACCCGGGTGAGTGGACATTCGGACCTGCTTTAGCACAGATAGGTGAACTTCAGGGAATACTCATATTCCATGAGAAACACAGTACGGATGTTTTGGGGCATCATAGACAGATCTAGAAACGACATCATCTGAGCCAATTATGAGGTTTTATTGGCCTGGTTTTCGGCATGAAAATAGTGACGGATATGTTTCAAGGGGAACCAGGCAGCTATTAAGCTATGTTGTACTACTGGTACTATCCTAAGTACAAGGCGGGGCAAAAGTAATTTCACAATATAAATTGGCTGACATTAAAAATGAAAAAAAATTGGACTCTATTTTCACGAAAAATTTATCTGAAGGTGTAGAATTCATAACATTAATTTGAGAAAATGATATCGGTCAAACGACCACCTCCTGCACATTTGTGCTCGTTTTACGGCATTTTGAATAGTTGCTCGCAAAACATCTGGCCCCAAATTGGTGATTTCTTCTTCAATGTTGGCTTTCAAGACTTGGAAGATTTGTGGTTTCTTGTGGTAAATGCAAGATTTCGAAAAGCCCCAAAGCAAGAAGTCTGGTGCCGTCAGAACTGGCGATGTGGCTGGCCAGTTCAAATCGCCAAAACGGAAGATCACACGACCTGGAAATGGGTGATTCAAAATCTCTATCGCTGCCCGGGCTGTGTGAGCGGTTGGTCCGTCCTGCTGGAACCAACAATGCTCAAAGCATCATCGCGCTTATCAGTTACGGTTACGTTGGTGCCATCGATGTCCTCAAGAAAATAAGGGCCAATCACTTTCCACTGCAAATGCCGCACCAAACAGACACTTTGAAGAGATGCAATGGCTCTTCGTGCATTTCATGTGGATTCTCTGTGCCCCAAAAATGCAATTTTGCTTATTCACATAACCACATAAGTGGAAATGGACTTCGTCGCTCATTATGATTTTGGATACGAAATCATTCTCTTCTTGCATCAGACTTAACAGAGCACGGGAGTAAGTTAACCTCACTTGACGGCCAGCTAGTGAATGGTTTGCATTTTATAAGGGAACATCTTCAGATCGTTCACCAAAGTTCGACTCAACGAACGTCCGCTGGTGCCAGATTGTGTGCACCGTTGTCTCTCGGACGTCCTCGGTCGAACGCGCAATACGAGGCCGGCCACTTCCTCCGACATCTCTAGTGGAGTTTTTACGGGATGCTCAGCCAAATGCTTAATTGTTCGCGCACATGGTGCAGGACGACGAGGAAAACAACGACGAAATTCACGCTGCGTTAAACAACAGACTGGAAATTAATCAAATAAGCAGTAACAATAATTTCGCTTTCTTCAGGTGTATATTGCTCCATTGCTTATTGTCAACTAATTTCCTACAACATAAATGTCAGATCACAATGATACTCGGCCCCATTTGCAGAAATTATGGCACATTCACATTATGACATTACTTTTGCCGGGGGGACCAGATAGCAATGATAGTTTCTCCAATTGTTATTTTCCACCAGCTGTCAAAGTTACCAATGACATCCAGCTGTCAAAGTTACCAATAGCATCCAGCTGTCAAAATATTCAGTAAGGTTCCCCATTTCATCATTAAAAATATTATCGACATTCCGGCTCAGTTGTAAATTGGAAACGTGAATTTCGTCGTGAGGTAGGTCGTCATCATAACTTCAGTGTACAGGCAATTCGTCGCACCGTGGAGAAGTTTGAGAGTGAGTACACTCTTTTGGTTCTTAAGCCACCAACAGTACGAAATGAAGAAAACATAGCCGTCGTGGCGATCCGGATTAAAGAAGACCCAGAAATGTCGATTCGGCGCCGATCAACTGAATTGGTCATCGCCAGAGAGTCAACCCGGCTTATTTTGCGGTTGGACTTGGGCGTACATCCATACAAATTTATGCTGACTGAAGAATTAAAGCGGACCTCCATAGACAACGCCATGTTGGAGCTAATTGGGCGCTGGAAATATTGGCCGGAGATTCGGATTTTGGCCAAAAAATCATCTTCCCGGTCGAGGCCCATTTTCGGTTCAAAGACTATGTTACGAGTAACAAGCAAAATTGCTATTAGTTGAGCGAACACAACCACAAGTGTCAAGCCAAGCATCAGTGCATCCACAAAGATTGACTATTTGGTGCGGTTTATGGCATTGCGGCATCATCGGATGTTATTTCTGTCGAAATGAGGAAGAAGACACCGCTACCGTCAATGGTCTGAGGTATATAGCAATGTTAATCGACTTTATGTAGTCAGAGCTCGACAATATCGATATATCCGAGTTGTGGTTCCAACAAGACGGTGCTGCATGCCATACAAGCAACGCAACGCTCGAAGTTGTGAAGGAGAAATTTGCGACTGGTTCATCTCACGGCAAGCGTTCATCAATTGGCCGCCGCGATCATGCGATTTGACACCACTCGCTCATTTTCTCTGGGGCTACATCAAGTCCTTAGTCTACGCTACTATTTTGGACGAGCTCGAGGCCAATGTTCGATACTGGACCGATCGTTTGAAGCACTGCCAGCGAAGCCAAGGCAGCTATTTGAATGATGTGGTATTCCATACATAATGGCATGAATGTATCTTCAAAATAAAGCCAAAATCAATTTTATATCTTACACCGTTGTTGTTTTATTTAATTTTTTTTTCCTATCGTTCTTATCTGGTCATCCTTTAATACGATGTTGTAAAACAGCAAACGACCACGGATAAAGATGAACTTCCTTATCCTAGCAAACAAAAAACAGGCAACGACTTTCGGCGTGGAATAATTCACATGAAGCCGAACAATTAGGGGAGGCCCTAAACCTCCACAAAGCAGATATCATTACCATCGAAGATGTGCGATGTAATGAGCCGCACAAACGCGGGATATAAAAAGCTAACATCTTTTATGGTGATTGCTATTAAGTCCAGAAGCATCGCCTATTTGAATGTGTATTCTTCACCACGTGAAGATATAGACAAGTGGTCTTGGGGCTGAGGCATCCGAGGGAGCGCCTGGTTATACCCCGCATCAAAACTGAATTCGCCAACATAAGTCTGACATGCACTCACGGCCCTACAAAGGAGAAGGACGTCTTAACAAAATATTGTTGCTACGAACTATTTAACCAAACTTATGTGCAATGTCATAGGCACTTCCTTGGTGATTTTAACTCCAAGTAAGAA
This sequence comes from Volucella zonaria, assembly GCA_963966105.1. NCBI lineage: Eukaryota > Metazoa > Arthropoda > Insecta > Diptera > Syrphidae > Volucella > Volucella zonaria. The sequence goes on along the minus strand of OZ014532.1, from coordinate 171,504,696 downwards.
AAGAATAACATCTTCGGTGGCACAGTTGGAAAAAATCGCCACCACAACATCAGCTCTGAAAATTGACGCTGGTTAAAGGAATTTGCTGCGCAAACGTCCACAAAATTGAAAACACTGCGATCGGGGGAAACCATAGTTATAGCATTCGATATGTCTGAATGTTTCAAGGAGCCAACCTCGACTACGACCACTAGCTTGTACAATCGCGATTTCCAAACAAGTCTCCCAAGACCTTTTGAGTAGTCGTAAGCCGCCAGCAACAACCGCAGAAGACACCGAATGTAATGCGCTAGGTTTCCACTAACCGCCACATTCAAACCACTGGTTTGGCAAAGAGTGTTGGCGGGTGCTTGAAGCGAAAGCAGAGGAATACAAATTGGCGCTGCAAAAGATTAACAAATCTGCTCACGAGCTCTATGAACAAAGCAGATAGAAAATCCGCCTCCCAGAAAAAAAAGAATGCCGCAGAAAAGTCCTCGATCAAGGCCATGGTGAGATGCTTCTGTAGAAATGATGTAGAGCTGTAACTAGAGCACTTGCGGCCATGGCTTGGAGAGATTTGGGCCATCAACCTGGGCTCCGCTGTAAATCCACAATTTGACATTATCTTAAAGATCAACCGAAGAGTCATTCTTGACAATCGCTATTTCCTTGGACTATGACGCCAGCTGAGGAATAAGTTCCTCTCACGAACAACGAGAAACGCAATGTATAAGTGCATTTTGTCCCAGTACTGTCTATGCTGCGGAAGCATGGTTTTTAGTGAAAGCGGCTAAAAAGATTCTTGAAAACGCAGTGAATAGGATATAGCGGCAGTAACTTCATTAGAAAGGCCTGATATTGATATTATCGCTCCGGTCTGGAGGACTTCGAATTCTTACCGGAGAACACGGTAAATGAAGTCCTTGCCTTGGGTGGCGTGCTCGAATGGAAAGAGACCTCAGACAACTTGATGTTCGCAACTGGAGACGATTATCGCAAGATCACTCTAAATGGAGAGAGCTATTGATTAAGGTCCAGACCTGAACAGAATCACCAAGTAACTAAAGTTTCTGCCCAAACTGATATAAAATCTGCACTCAAACATAGAGGGAACCACTTTAACAAATCTTCATTCATCGTACTAAATTGACACTTACTCGTACACTTAAAATAATGTCTAAAACTTCGTTGGCTTTCAAGTTTAACACTTCTACATGAGCAACTAAAGAAAGAAAATTTACACAGTACCACCCTTTTGGAAGCATTGCAGTCAACCCAAAGTGCCAACTAAATCTCCTTGTTTCGCAAGTTTACCTTAACCAGATGTTAACTTTGCAAGAAAACCAAAAAGTACCTCTAAACAGTTTACACCAACTTTTGTTGACATTCTTTTCAAATCAAGGTGCTGTCGACAGTAGAATTTAATTTCAGCATGACAGAAACGTTCAATTTCGCGTCACATAAACATTGAGGTCAAAGATACAGTCAGTTACCATTCAAAAATAATTTCGAAACATTAATAAATACTTAGGCCCTTAATTTCTTTATAAGTGGGTAAAATTTGTTAAGTTACGAGTAAAAACAACTGAACATAAATCGTGCGTCCCTTTTTCTTGGGAGGGACCCCACCGTGCTTCAATAGTCATTAGGGGCATAATCCTTAAAGTTTTGGGGCAGGACAAGATGGAGATTATTTATTATCGGGTAACAGATGTGCGCGCCATCTTTACGGTGCTTTAATGAAAAGTAGAAATGAGAGGTTAATGTATTCAGTGTTTGGCAACAAAGCGATTTCCGCTCGTTTTTTTCCACTCATCTCCAGAGAAATTAAGAAGGCGTAACTAAACCGAAAGAATATTGATTAACTTAATTTTATATTTATTAAAGGGGTGTATAATTGGAAAAAGTGTTTAAATAACGGTATTCAATGGATTATTTGATGTTGTCAAAACAGTCCAAGGGCTGTAATAGCCCTTTTGGAAGAATAGTTAATTCAGTCTCTCTTTGACGAATGGTTTACTTTAAGAATGTTTGAGATCGGTGTGGGTGACAGGGAATTATGAATGTTGTTTTGTTTGTTTTTGACGTAAAACTTTTCCAAAAGAGAACGATGTAACTCAAAAAAAGAAATAAATAAGGGTATGATGAAAAATCGTTCTCCCAAAAGGGAAAGATATGGATATAGTTGGACAATTTTACATTGGGCATACGAGTGTTCATATGCACATATGTATGGTCACTCTCGACATATAAATCGACTTGGCTGGGCGGAATTTTGCCAGTTATACTACAAAAAGCGACTGTGGATTCAAGGATGCATTGAGGTCAAAAGCGGGAGAGCAAGGACGTACTGCAAGGGCTGTACTTTTCTTTCTGGTTCAGGCAAAGAACTAGTCATTGAACATTGTATATTCCTTTTACAGGGATTTCTTAGTCAATCGTAAGAAAATTTATGAACAGTTCAGTTATAAAGTGCATACAGTACCAGCATCGTCCATATTAGCGACAACTAGCTGCAGCCTACTACGAACGTAGGCCGAGAACTCACAGGGGTAGTGGTATCGTGGGCACCCTCATTGCAAGTGTCCCCTATGCCTAGCGCACATAGGTGTCTTACCTATTGAGTCTTTGCTGTAAGAGACATTCGAATAGTTCCCTCTACAATGATAAATTTTTTATTGTTCATCAGAACAAGTACGAGGGTTTTCTGAAAAGTTTCCGACCGAACAATGATACAAGAAATTTTTTCTCAAAAATTTTTTTTTTCTCCTTGTAGCTATACACACTTCTCCCAGCGATGCTCCCATCTCTCTAACCCGTCCAAATAGTACTTGGCGTTTTTCTCTGCAAAATAATTGTTCACGAAGGTGATTGCCTCCTCATTTGACGAAAATCTCTGTCCTCCGAGCGTAGTTTTTAGATGAGGGAACAAAAAGAAGCCGCTTGGGGCTAGATCTGGTGAATAAGGCGGATGGTCAAGCAGTTCAAACCGTAATTTATGGATTTTCGCCATGGCAACCACTGAGGTGTGAGACGGCGCGTTGTCTTGGTGAAACAGGATTTTCTTTTTCTGCAAATGTAGCCGTTTTTAAGCAATTTCTGCCTTCAGCTTGGTAAGTAATGATGCGTAGTCTGCTCCTGTAATGGTTTTCCTTTTTTGAGGATAATCGATTACGATAACTCCTTTACTATCCCAAAAAACAGTCGCCATCACTTTCCCAGCCGAAAAAAAAACAGTTTTTGCTTTTTTTGGAGCCGGCTCGCCCTTTGCAGTCCACTGTTTTGACTGAGTTTTTGTTTCGGGCGTATAATGGTGTATCCAAGTTTCATCTACAGTAATTAATCGGCGCCAAAACTCGGATTTATTGCGCCTAAACTGCGCCAACAGAGCGTTGGAAATGTTCATTCGAACACGTTTTTGGTCTAACGTAAGCAAACGAGGCACCCAACGCGCGGACAGCTTTCTCATGCCTAAATCTTGATTTAATATGTAACAAACACGTTCTGTGGACATTTTCATAAGCTCTACCATCTCTCTCACTTTAATTCGGCGGTCGTCTAACACCATATGTTGAACTTTAGCAATGTTATCGTCCCGAACGTTCATCATTTCCCAAGCTCTTACGGCCACGTTTAAATTTAGCTGCCCAAAACTTCACTGTGGTAAATGACGGTGCAGAGTCCCCATACACAGAGTCCAACTCATTTTTGATTTGCGTAGGCGTATTGCCTTTCAAAAACAAGAATTTAGTAACAGCTCGATACTCAATTTTTTCCATTTTCACAAAAAACACTCACACCGACTCACTCAAACGACTGTCAACTAAAAACCGCGCGTCCAAAATGGCTGAAGCTTCGGTATGTAACTGTCAAAAGATACACAACTAGAATTCACTAGCTTATATTGACGAGTACCGCTATCTTTACGTTACGGTTGGAAACTTTTCAGACAACCCTCGTATTTACAATAATTTTACAATATTCAGATTCTTACGTTTAGTTTATTTTTGTTTTTATTAATTTCTTTTATTTTTTCCAAAAGTTTTAAGCTATATGTAGACAGGTATATGATAACTGTTACTGCGTGTGGCCTTGCCCAAAAAGAACTCCTTTCTTTCGAAATAATATGGCCGTCTACTGCTGCCACCTACACGCCGTATTTTTCAGGTTTGCCAGGTTTGGCGACAACCAGCATCCTCCATATTAACGACAACTGGCGGCAGCCTAATGCGAGCGTAGGCCGAGAACTCACAGGGGTAGTGGTATCGTCGGCACCCTTACTACAAGTGTCCCTTACGCCTAGCACACATAGATGATTAAGAAAATTGTAGTGCACCATTGCGGTGTCTTAACTATTGAGTCTTTCCTCTAAGAGACATGCGAAAGTATATGCTTTTTCTGCCGGACTGCTGAAGAATCATGCTTGATCATCTGCAGTTATACTCACAGGAAACCAAACTACCAATAGAAGGCCTAATCGAGGGCACAAGCATTCCAAACACTAGTTCGAGTCCTGCGAAACACTACTGTGCATCTTACTTAGCAAATTTATCGGCGATCTTATTTCTTGTGATCTCATTGTGGCTTGGCCGTGGCGTGGCTCAAGTGTTAGTGGACTGGCTTCCAAATCGAAAGGTTCAGTGTTCGAATCCCAGCCTCGCCCGAAAGACATATCATCCATTTTTTCAGTTAACGAAAATCAGGTAAGTGAGTGGTTGACTTGAAATCAACATCAAACCAACTTCCACTAAGAATTTAGTCTCCCCATTAAATGTTGGATGCCACCCATGTATCGAAATAACCACTGAGCCCAAACATCTTTCTTTCTCTCTCTATCCCATTTTCCAAAAAAAACTTAACACATGCTGAGGCATTATAAGTGTATTCATACCCACTTGAGTGTTAAGTTCTTTTACAAAAAAAAAGTGAATGAAATGAATGCAGCCGTCCAACTCCGGTCAGATGGGCCTTAAATTCTCGAACTTATTAGGAAGTTGTTCAGCTTGAGTTTCTGTATAGATGCTGGTACTTCGCCCCATTGCTATCAGGGAGCTGCCCCTCTACGCATACAAGTAGGTGGTTTGATGTCCAATAGCTTGAAATTGGTGTGAAATTTGATCAGTCTGTCTTAAATTGCTTGTTTAGTAGGTCGATTAAGACGACCGTAAAATGGTTGAAGTGCGCGAAAAACATTTTTCGCAGTACACGACTTTTGATAATAAAATTCAATAATTTGTAAGCGTTGTTCGGGTGTAAGTCTTTCCATGATGAAATGGCAATGCGAACTGAGTATGTTTGACTTTGACACAAGCCACGAATCACGCGTGAGCTGAGCACTGAAAAACCAAACAGCAAACAAATCTTTATACTCGTAGAGTATAAGATTCCATACGTGGCTTTGTTGTCACGTTGTTGCAATTTTATTTCGCCGCGGTTGTTGCAATTTATTTTATTTATCTCAATATTTAGTAGCCGGTCTGCCGGCAGGAATCAAACTTAAAAAAACAACACCACGCTCGCGAACCACACAGGTGGTGGTTATTTCGGTAATGGCGGACTGCAACGCCAACAACAAAAAAACCAAAAAAAGGGAAATTTGCAACAGGCAGCCGGTTGACTGCTGCCACTTTCGGCTGCTCAGCTGGGGGTGGGTTTATGGTTAAAAAAAAAACGAAATAAAAAAAATATATGGAAGTCGCAGATCTCAAAAAAATTAAAGATACACAAATGTGTCCGTAGGCGCCACGCAATCTTTTTAGGAAGGAATTGCGAAACCTCAAAACGATGGAAAAACACAGCAAAAGCCGAAAGTCATGTTATAAAGGGGTACTTTATTGATCGGATTTCTTTTTTTCGAACAAAGGAATTAAGCTGTAGACACGGTTTACAGAACCAGACAGTTAAAACTACCGTAGCAGAAACAGCTTAAGAGTGGGCCGCTATCGTCCGCCTTCCCGAACGATTGAAACTAACTTATTTCTAGCGGGTCGCGTGAAAGGTAAACGGGCCTTTATTACGGAGTACTAACAACGTTTTTTTCTCTCACGTTGGCGAAAGCCTACCGGGATCTCACTATCCACTGTCACTACACAATACTTAGCTTGCTGGGTATCCTTATTTCCTCGTCTTCCCAGTTCTCCCTGTGGTTCCCTGATCCTGTCTTTTTTCCTCTCGCTTTGCACTTAAATTTCTTTCTTGTTTTGCTGTTTAAATTTAAATTTCCTCTACTTTCTTGGTCACTTGGACCTAGATCACTTTACTCGTTTGCTTAAAAAAACCTCTATCCCGTGTTACGGTCAACCAAGAAGTGGCTGCCCTGATTCGACTTATGTTCACTCAGACCATTGGTCACTCACCCACACATTCATGCATTACATCTACTCGGTTAGCGGGCCCAATGTCTGGTATATGTGTACAGCGCTCCGCTACCTAGCTGGAGCGTGTAACCATGGCTTGGGGCACCGCTAGACCGCTCTTTCATACACTCAAGTGTGCCACTTTGACTACCCAGATCTTCGGGGAAATTTCCGAATTCTGGGGATTTCCTTTGGCCTGAGTGAACATTTCCCCTGAGTTGTCTTGGGTTCAAATAACCCCTTCTTTCCCCGAATTTGATCCCTGAAGTAAGTCGAAGTGACAAAGAAAGTTCCTTTTCTATTCGTTTGCAATTTCGAATGGGGAACTAAGTCAGGATCTAGGGATCTTAGGTTGAACTTTTGAAAAGTGACGGAGGCAGAAGGAAGCTTTTTTCGACTTAAATTCCCGAATGAAAGGTGGACCCGGTGGGCTTCCGTGCAGATTTTGGAGGGGGAGAAAAGGGAATACCAGATAGCGTCCCACTCTTTACATTAATTATGTTTTATTTTTAATTGTACAATTTGTTGTTTCTTTTTATTTGTTTCTGTATTCTGTTTCGTTTGCTGTGTTTGTTTTTTTCTTTGTTTTTATGGGTGTGTTGTGTGGTGTGTGTTGCAGAGAGTTGCAGGCGGTCCGCCTGGCTCTAGGCAACGTGTGCGGGTTGTAGATGTTTCATTTACACAGAGGGTTCCAGACCGCCCATCTGGCTCTAGGTGTATAGTCCAAATAATATGGCCGTCCGCCATATGCTCAGAGTGTTCCAGGCCGTCCGCCTGGCTCTGTCTTTCCCGTGTGGACCTAATGGTTGTCACTTCCGAGGAGCGTAAAGGCAGAAGTCCGGGATTGGAAGAATCCACAGGTACCTTTCGCAAATACGTTCCTCCAAAGCGACAACGGACATAACAGACAAGGCGGGTCAAAAGGTGAAGGGGTTAGGAGCTGGAAGGATGGAGCGGATGCCTTAGCTCTACTTAAGGCTGGAGACTACCCAGTGGGGGAGACAAAACAACAAGGGTCGGCTATTTCGTGTTGGACCCTTGCACAAAAACTAAAACCTATAGCGCTTTCCTTGCGCTCTTGTAGCAGACCGTCCGCCTGCTCTGCGGGGTTCTTCCTCGAGTTTTATTTATTCTGACCGTCCGTCGTACCTATTTATGTTGTCCTTCCAAGATGCTGAGAAAGTGCACCGATGGCTGATGCGCCCATGGCTGCCCATCACTCTCTCAGAATTTTGGGCGAACAACCGTTACAAGGGGAAAGGTTCGAAGGAGTGAAGCGAAGGTTTCAAGGAAAAAGAGTCCAGCTTGTTGTGGTAAATTTTATCGCAACAACGTAGTTACTATTATGGCGAAATTTTTCATAACATTGTAGTAGAAATTTTGCTGAATTTCATTGATACAGCGCTCAAGTCGTGGATGGTAGTGGGCTTATTGGCATAAACCTTAGACTTCAAAAAACTCCAAAGAAAAAAGTCCAACGGCGCTAAATCGCATGATTTGGGCGACCAATTCCGATCACCAAAACGGGAAACTACCAGGAACCAGGAACCAGGAAATGACTCATGCTGTAATTGAATTGTTTCTTAACGTGGCACGGTCTTGTTGAAACTACATGTCGTCCACATCCATATCTTGCAGTTTAAGCACAAAAACGTGGATTATCATATCGCGATATTGAACACCATTAACTGCTATTGCCTGACTCCTGACATTTTCAAAGAAGAACGGTCCGATAATGTCTTCAGCCAAAATCCGGATTAAACAGTGGTACCTTGTGGATGCATTTATTTCTCAACAGTCACTAGTGGATTTTCTGAAACCCAACTCCGGCAATTTTGACGATTAACAAAGCCATCAAGATGAAGTCACCATCCACTTATTGTTGTTCCATAATCCATTCAAAGAACTCTCTTCGGTTTTAGTTCATGCGTCAATTGCACTTTGTATGGATGAAGATGCAAATCTTTCCTGAGAGTACGCTGTAGAAAGCTTCACGAAATATCCAATTCTAGACTTTCACGAACTGTTTCGATGTTTTGTACTGAACGATCTATTGAAGAACTGCGAGATTATCTAAGATCACTGATTGCTTAAGCTCTCCTGAATTTTTGATACCATTCAGAGTTGATGAAGTTAAGTCACTGTACCGACCATATTTTGTACGAAAATTGCGAATTGTGGCTGCCAATTTTTTTTAAAATATTGCTTAACAATGAAAACGCGTTGTTCTTTCATGTAGCATTCCAATTTTAATAGTCCTGAACTGTCAGCTGTCACGCTGTCTTTTTTTTTTTGTTGGCAAAACTTTACCGCACAAATGGCTCAATATTCAAATGTTGCGTGAATTTTGGACATCCTTTATATGGATCAACTGATTTATTTGCTTTTTCTAAGAACAGATAATTACGGAAGGAATAGGCTGGGACAGAGTTGTGAGAAAAATGAAATAAGAAAGAGGCGTTGAAAGTCAGTTGTGATAGGAAACAAAATATATGTACAGAGCAAAAAAGGGGTCTGTTGTAAGATAGGGTGCTTTTGCCTACTCATGTAGCTTGAGACGCCAGTAACTTACTATAAGCTTGAGTCCGTAGTCGATCTATGAAGAGATATTCCTTCATCGAATTCGAATTGGGAACAGATTGGTAAGATGACAACGGTCTCCAGGATTCATTTCAAGTTTGATCTGGATCTCCTACAAATAAACATACAAATTCTTGAATGTGATGATGCACATTCCTAGTTCAGTAGCCAAACCTTCATGAATTTTGTCCTTTAAGCAGCCAGACGGTGCATTTTGAGTTACCTATATTAGACTTCCCTACTTCTATTGGAAAAAAAAAAGTTTATGTGACACACATTAAACTTTCGACATATTCCTAAAACAAATATTATAACTTCAGTCATTGCTAAGAAGCTGGAGCATCCACAACCGCCTATTAACCGACTTTCCTAAGTTTTGACATCTAAAAGGACCACAAAACATGACTAGTTATTACAACATACAGGTAAAACCTAAAGATTTGTTCTACCTCATCAGGTGAGAAATGATTAATCATGAAAAATGCATATCACCAATCATGTTTCATTAAATCTTCTGAGCTCCATTCCCTTTTACGAGAGAATACTTACATTGTCCACCCTTCGTAATGGTATGTTCAAGGCTTCTACTCAGTCCTTCTTACTCAAGTAAAGTTTTAAGGACCAAACTACCTCGGCGCATTCAAAATTTATATGATATATGCCACAGTACTCACATACGTAGTAATAAATTTGAGGACTACCCTTTACCCATGTACGGATGGTGTCCCGCCACTAGACGTCCACTCATTTTCACTGCAACAAAACTGAGAAGATTGATGTTTTGCAACTTGGAAAGGTTCCTTGGGTTTCCCACACACGGGTACGGGTTTTGTCCTATTGCTTGTTTTGCTATCACATTAGTTTGTCACCTGGTTGACATCCCAACTAGAAGGAGAATGGTTGGAGTAATTTATGAGCACTTGTTATGTAGCTAGATGAGAAGTAGCGCTTACATTGTAGAAGGGTTGCAGCAGTCCAGCTGCAAGTTGCACCTTTTTGGGTGAAACCATTTGACGTTTATGACGGTTGGATTGCCATGTTTGATGATGACATCGTACGAGTACAAGTAAGCACCATGATGTGGATGTAGAATCAAATAAAAGTTATGAGTACCTAGTGATGGTTATGGCTTTATGAAGACGTGTGCTTAAAACCCTGTTTTATGGGAGTATGTGAGCTTGCAATTCTAAGGCACCAAACTAGGTTGCATGATAAATATGATGTTAAACAAAAAAGGATTGATTTTGCAAATAAATGCTTCAAGCCACCAAACTGACATGCGTCATCTTCTGGATTCCAAGACAACTCAGGGAAACGGATGCATAGTAGGTATCGGAAATTCTAGGACGGCTCTTCTCTCGTATTGGGCTTAGATAAAGCTTGTGTCGAAATCGTTTTCACTATATTTTCAAATGAATGCAGGCAAGAGAGGACAATCCCAGTATGCTATAGCATCCCTATGTAATAGGCTTTCCATTTCGATTACAAGAACTCACATAATATCCCTACAGAAACCATGGGTCTGGAAGAAACACATTTCTGGTTTCGGATATTTAAGAGGTTTCACACCGCTAAATGGCAACCGATCGGAACGACCGAGACCTTGACTTTTTGTGTTGAATCCACCCTTCTAAATTTGGGCAACTCCCCATACCAGTACAACTTTTCTAAGTCCTGATTCTACGAGGACATAGTACATTTGTTTTCATACATAAACCTTATATTTGTATTGCAGATAGACCAACACAAACCGCGGCCCTCTCAGCTTATCACGCAGATCATTTATGTTCGCCTAGATATGTTGGCACATCCAAAGGTCTTTAGTGCAATTGATGACGCTGGGTGTTGTGAACTTCGGTTGGGCATATGTTTTGTTTTTGGTGCGATAGTATGGCACAATTTTCCGACCTTACAAAACTCTTCTTGCATCAACCCCGCGGCTGCTTTCACCGGCTGATGACAAATAATGATCGCTACATCATCTGTATATGATAAAGCACTACGAAAAGAAAAGGACTCAGTTTTGAATCTTGTGGAATCCCATGCTTTGTTCATTGCAAGAACCGAAAGGTTCTTCCTTCTAGGTAATCAGCTAAACAATTTTAGCCTTACTCAGGCTTTTCAGGTAGGTTAAAGCAGTCTGTTATCTTCTAGTGAATCAAGGGGTTTGCTGAAGTCAGTGTACAAAACTAACACATGATATTAACCGACATGGGGGGTGAACTTTTGACGGCATGTCATGACGGCCAGGCAACAGTATATTTACGAATCGCTAATTTTGTGCTCAAGAGAAATGCAGGTCAATAGAGTACTGATTGCGGGAGGTTTGTCTGCAGGATGGCGTCCTGTCTTCATAGCTATCGTGCATGTTGGTCGACTCATTGCAATTGTTCTAATGTCTACCTCACCGCATTCAAACGATGTAGGTGTAGTAGTGTTCCTTGGATTAAGCCCAGCGATTGCCTACTAGATGTGATCGACAATTGGAAATAGGCCTTCAGTCAATTCTCCCAAAACTGAAGTTGATCTCTTAATAAGAAAGTGGAAGCTAACTGGTCTGACTAATCTAGTGCTTAAAGGTATCATCATCCGTTTCTCCCACGAAGCTAAGTATTTGAGTGTTACTCTGAATAAAAATCTTCTCTAGACTAAACATATCCCCTAGACAGATCACTGCCAACTTTTTGGAAACGTATAGAAGATTTCGGTGGATTCCTTCGATCTAGCAGAGCAAGCTTTCACGAAAACGCCCCTTTTCAGCTTTTACGAGACCCTAAATAACGTCGGTTTCGACAAAGCTTAGAAGAAGATCAGGACCACAACCCGAGTTAGGGGACATGCGTGGTGATTGTTCGGGAAATTGCTAAGGGTCCTATAACTTGGATTGGGCCGGCACCGCAAAAATCAAGTTCGTAGCGAAGTGTTTGCTTTACCTCCCGGTGGTGGTTACCCTTACTAAAATGGCAAGGGTATGCTCGACCAGTAGCATAATACTGGCCTATGCCGTCATAGGGCTCGCAACCCCATACGGAAGATATTAAAAAGAAGTGACGATCCTTGCAAATGCCTAAAGAGCAAAGACTTTCAAATCTGTACTTAGAATATTCGGACCTTTAACCGGCCACGTGCAGGTGATCAGAGGCAGTTATCAGAGGCCCTCGACAGCTATCACGCAGATATCACCGCCATCCAGGAAGTACGATGGGATGGGACTGACATAAGCAGGATTAAAAACTTTGTTATGTACTATGGTGACTGCTATAGGAATAGGAAACAGCGCCCATTTGGATTCATATTTGCCATGGGCTGCAGACTTCGGCAGGAAGTCTTGAGCTTCCAACACGTATGGGAGCGTTTTATGACAATCCGCATCAAGGCTAAATTCGCTAACATAAGCCTAATAAACACCCATGTCAATACGGAAGACAAGGACGACGCCGCCAAACAACGTTTCTACGAGTTCCTCGGCAAGACATATGAACAATGCCCGAAATAAGATGTTGAAGTCGTACTAGGCTATTTTAACGTCAGGATAGAAAAGCAGGACATCTTTGGTGGGACGGTTGGTATACATAGCCTACACGACATCACGTTTGGAAACGGACTTATTCTTATTGACTTTGCGGTGGGGCAAAATATCAAGACCACGATTTACTCATCTCAATATACACAAGGGAATATGGCGGTATTCGGATCATGAAACGTGAAATCAAATCGATCGATAGACGGAAGACATGCCTAAAGTATTCTGGACGTCCGAGTATTCCGAGCAGTCAACATTGTCTCGGATCACCACCTTGTTGCAGCCAAGCTGCGAATGCAGATTTCCTAAGCGCCACAAAAAAGAAGAACTTCTGCGAGAAGATGCAACCTAGAAAATCAAGGGACAGCCAGAATCTTCGCGGAACGCGTGTCCCGAAATCTGTTAACAACTCCTATGTCATCAGCATCAAGTACCGAAGAAATGCCAACACTGCCAACGCCATCAGAGACGTTGCAACTGATGTTCTCGGTTTCACTCAACCACCACCAAGAAATTCTTCATGCCGGCAAGCACACGCAACTAAACAAGAAGTGTACAAAGCGGCGCTGCTGCAACGAACGACGAGAGTCACTCAAAGGCCCTACAAGCAGAAGACACGGGAAGAACATCGGCTTCTCCAGAAGTAGAAAAAAGATAACACGAAGCGTGCGATCGAAAATATTGAGAGGTTGTACTTGATAACGAACGAAAATTTCACCAACAAGTAAAAACAACGTGTCCAGGAAGGAAAACCCGTACAGAAACCAGGAGATGATAAAGGAAACCTTGTAGTAGTAGGAATATGGAAAAACTTCTTCTGCACACTGTATAACAGCGAAGAAGCTGAACATGCTGCCATAGCCCAGAATAAACCATTCAGTTTAGACGATGATAGCCAAAACTTTGATCACCCTGATCAGAATGAAGTTGGGATAGCAATATCTAAGCTTAAATCCAACAAATCAGCTGAACCTGACGGCTTACCGGACAAGGTATTCAAATGCTGCTTCAAATGTCTTTATAGGGAACATACACCAACTCATTTCGCAGATCTGTTTAGAAGAGTGTATGCCTAATCAACAAAAAAGGAGACCGCCTCATCTGCTCCAACTAAATAGAGGTATAAGTCCCCTTAACATCTTATACAAGATCTTATCTGCCACTCCGTGTGAACGTCCGAAACCCTTCGTCAGTAATCTGTTTGGTCCATATCAGTGCCGTTTCAGACGAGGAAAGTGCACAACCGACCGAATCTTCATACTCTGGTATACCCTGGAAAAAAAACTCAAGGAGTCCTAATTGATATCCACCATCTTTTCTTCCATTTTAAGGCCACATATAGCATTTATAGTGACGAGCTATTTCTCTATATAAATAGAGTTTTGGTATTTCTACCAAGCTCGTCCGTCTATACGGAATAATGATTGAGGATGCTGCTTCAATTTCGGTAACGACATAACCGCGACCTTTGATGTCAAAAAAGGTTTTAGGCTTGTACGGTTTATACGGAACTCACAAGATAACACTGGAGGCACAATGTTTTAAAAGTATGTGCAACCAGCACTTGCGTTCGCTGATGATATCGACATATCGTAATTGGGAAAACGCAGCGGGCTGTCACTGATAGGCTTGCTAATATTGAAACTGAAGCTGCCAAAACGGATGTAGCGGTAAATGAGGGAAAAACCAAGTATAAGAAGAGACACACCACACCGACAAATTGGACGAATTGGACATTGACAGGTATAATTTCAAGGGGGTAAGGGACTTTGTCTACCGTGGCTCTACTATGAATTCTGCCCACAACACCTTAGCAGAAATAAAACGAAGAATCACTCTTTCCAATTGATGTTTCTTTGGGCTAAGAAGGCAATTGAGTAGTAAGACCCTATCCCGAATGACCAAGAAGTCTCTACTCGTATACCTATAATACCTTGATCATCCCAGTCCTGCTTTATGGTGTTGAAGCATGGATTCTATCAAAAGCGGATGAAGGTAACATCAGTCGTTTCGGGAAAAAAATCCTTCAAAAAATATTCGGTCTCGGGCTTTAGTCGTCGACAACGACGAACCTTACGAGCTGTAAAGCGGGAAGGACTCCCAATCAGTCGCCTGAGATGACTACGACATGCGGGAGGAATGAGGGGTGGCCGTGGTGTAGTGGTACTACCAATCGCTTCTCACTCGGAGGGTCAAGGTTCGAATCCTAGCCTCAGTCAGAAAAATCTGCGTGTGAAGGCATAACACTGACATGTAGATTTGGCTGTTGTAGGGTTTTCAAGCACAAAACAACCGTTAAAATTCACAACCTGAATCATTCCGAGTGAAGAAAAATCTCTCCGTCCTATTTCGGACTCCCACCCCCTGGTTAGTCAATATCGAAACCAAACACACCTGAGTTTCAAACCACCATCACAACAATGCTTTCCTTTCTCCTCATTCTATCTTTCCGCCCGCGCGCAGGCAACAGTAAAAGGGTATTCATAAGCCCTTAGGCGCGCGTAAATTATAAAAAAAAAAAAATACCAATGCTCCTCCTGTATTCAACGAATCTAACCCGGAGGGACAACGCAGTAAGGGAAGATCTCTTCTTAAGTGGCGCGGGCAAATATCATGGAACTCAACCGACTTGGAGTGTGCAACTGGAGGCAGTTAGCTAAAAAACAGGCTAACTTCAAAGGCTTTTTAGATGAAGCCCAATTTCACCCCGAACTGTAATGTCGCCTACATAAATAAGTTAGTAAGAACCTGCGCTAGGACTGCCTATATCTTCGGTTAGATCGTCCATTGATGATTGGGCTTAACGTGAGAATGACTGCTTATGGCATCTCCAGGCTGCCGTCAGGTCAAACGAATGCTCCTCGACACGACGTCTCGATCAGTACTCTTAGTAGAAAAAACTGCAGACAGCTTACTGACGTCTAAACTGTGCACAACGCTTTTGGTAAGCACATGGGTAGACATACAACCGCAGTTAGATCCATCAAGAATAACAGAGCAACGGGCAATGACGACATTTTTCTCAGTTTACCCACAAAATGAGTATTTCATGGAAGCATGAAATAAAGGATTTAACATCAAATTTTCAAAGAAACGTAAAAGGTGTTCCCTTCCCGCTGTTGCTAAGCTCATAGAGAAGATAATCCTTAAGATCATTTTAAAGCAATGCGTCGAATATACAATGTGTTGGTATTCCTGTTTTACCAACTTCGGAAAAGCTTTCGACAGCGTAAATCAGAAGTTCTCATAAAGAACTTTACTCAAGACATACGTTTCCAGATTAGGTAGGCGCAACAGTAAATTTTCAAATGTTTTATAAGCACAGGGCTGCATTCTTCTGATCTCCTTTTTTTTGTGGAAATGAGCTATCGTTTTCTGCAACGGCTTTGTGTGGAAGAGGAGGATTCCAATGAACAATGACGTCTTACCTCTGGACTACACCTTCGATATCTGCACTATCTCCACTAGATGATCCAAAACTTCAAAGCCGGAACAAGTACAAAAAGTAATTTGTCAAAGATCAAAACTCTTACACTTTGAAGCCTTTTCACTAAACATTGCTGAACATGATATGCAGAATGTCCTTATCTAAGAGTAGTAATCTGGACGGTACTGAACTCACTGGGACCATCAAAAATGGAAGAGCAGCGTAAGATACGCGGTCCATAGCAAGTATTTTTTCCAACACTGAGACCAAGAAAACACAGTTTTGCTCCAAAGTTTCTCTCAACTATTATGTCAGTGCAGCACAAGGAAAGTAAGCGCCACATTCACTCGTGATACAATACAACATTTTGAAATTTTTCTGATTCAATCGGGATTGAATCGAACAAGAGAACAGGTTTGGAGCCCCTAAACATTACCATACTGCAAAAGATGTTGCAGTGAGTGGCAGGAGATCCATTGCTACAACGTTTCTCTGGAAGTTTGGCAAGTGTTATAGAAATTTCGAAACCCACCATAGTTGCAAAAGCCCTTCCGTAAAGCAACAATTGCGTTGTCGTAAAGAAAGTGTAGTGGAGGCAGTAAAGTTTCCAGACCCACGAAATTCCGTCACGGGCTAGCGATTCTGCAACTATAGAATTGTGGTATTCAGACATCACTGTTTTGAAAACCAAATTTGGGAAATGTGTTTGGAAATGATTCACTCCATGCCTCCGGAATTGAAGGCTCTTCCATGTTACTTTTACTTCGATAATCTCATTACTGGAATTCCTATTTTATCTTACTTGAAGCATTTGGGCTATGATGCTACAGGAACCATTAGAGAAAGAATTGTCCATTACCTAAAAATGATGAAGGGGTACCCACTACTCGAAGACTATATCGAAACTGGGCTTTTCAATCACCAAATGGATGGATAATTCCGTGGTGTGTGTGGCATCAACCCTATTTGGAGCAAATCCTGCCGGAATAACTAAACGTTATTCACGTGAGACGCTCACCCACATCACCGTTTTTAAATCCAACGGTTTGCAAGAATATAACAAAGCTATAAGTGGAACCGATAGGATGGACCAAAACATATCAGATTTTCGTATATCTACCCGGAAAAAAAATGGTGGTGGTCCATTTTTACTTATTTCATTGATCCTCCATTGAAAAGGTAGAGGAAACTTTTCCCATAAACAATTTCGGCGAAATATTATAACGGACTACTGCAACAAGAATGTAGATCTTACGCGCATTCAGAAGGCTAAGAAAATATACAACATTTCGGCTGCTAAAGTAAGATTCCACGGATTGAGTCATTATGTGGAACCTTCTGCAACACGGCGGAGGTGCGCCTACCAATTTTGCAAGGCCACGACTCGCTTAGTTTATAAAAAGTGTGATGTAGGCCTTTGCCCACCATGTTTTGAGCGTTGTCATCTAATTTCACCCAACCAATAAAGATTTCACTTCGCAAATTAGTTTTTTATTTCTTACCATATGGTAACGGGTTCGATCAGCTAAAGGATCAGAGGACCAAATAAAACAATTATCACAACTGTTTGCTAAGGTTATTAGTATGCACTCGTGAAAATTTTTCCGAAAAATTCCCAGTAAATCGTTCTCGTCCTAAATGGGTTAAGATCGATAATGATTACAATTGCACGTGCCATCTTTAATTTTATACAGTGCAACCAAAAACATCTCCCTCCACTTCTTAGGCAACCGTTGTCTCTAAATATTTTATGAAACATTTATATCACGGAAGGTATGTAGTTCGGTTTGACTGCTGCAGAGTAGCCCTCTGCTATTCTTTCCATTTTCTGAAACTTTCGTTGCATTCCATAGGTAAAGTTCACTTCTTATACATACATACGAGTATGTATTGGGTCTATAACTGAATTCGTGCGGTTTGCTAAGAGATGGCGTAACTTGTATTATTCCATTGTTATTATTCCAGTGGAAAATGCGTTGGAAAGCTACTGTCATTGTACGTCATTTCAGTATATGTCATTCATTTGAAGCGTAAACAACAATAATTTTTTTTCACTCAAATATGTCGAACTTTGTGCCTGGAAAAGTGTTTTTGCGGGGAGTTCTTCTTCATTACTTTAATGTGAAGAAAACTGCTGCCGAAAGTCATCGTATTTTAGTGGAAGTTTATGGTGAACATGCGCTAGCTGAGCGAATGTGCCAAAAGTGGTTTGCACGATTTAAAAGTGGTGATTTTGTCTTGGAAGACGATGAACGTCCTGGGCAGCCAAAAAAGTTTGAAGATGAACAACTGGAAGCATTACTCTATGAAGAAGAGCTCGCAGAATCTTTGGATGTCACTCAAGCAGCCATTTCACAACGTTTAAAAGCAGCTGGATATATTCAAAAGCAAGGAAATTGGGTTCGACATGAACTCAAATTTTGCATGTCCGAAATGCTGCTGGAATGCCACAAAAGGAAGTCATTTTTGCATCGGATTGTTACTGGTGATAAAAAATGGATCCATTACGACAACCCCAAGCGCAAAAAATCATATGTGAAACCCGACTAATCAGCCAAATCAACGGCAAAGCCGAATATCCATGGCGCGAAGGTAATGCTCTGTATTTGGTGGGATCAGATGGGTGTGCTGTATTATGAGCTGCCAAAAACCGGGTGAAACCATCAATGGACAACGCTATCGAACACAATTAATCCGTTTGAAGAGAGCAGTGGCCGAAAAACGCCCGGAATATGCGACCAGACACGAGGCAATAATTTTCCATCATGACAACGCTCGGCCCCACGTTGCTATTCCGATTAAGAACTATTTGGAAAACAGTGGATGGGAAGTCTTACCCCACCCGCCTTATAGCCCAGACCTTGCCTCTTCTGACTACCATTTGTTCCGATGCAGAACGCCCTCACTGAAATACGGTTCACATCAGAGCAGAATATCAAAAATTGGCTTGATTCATTCTTGGCTGCCAAGCCGGCGCAGTTCTTTTGGGATGGGATCCACAAATTGCCAGAAAGATGGGAAAAAGTCATAGCTTCAGATGGGCAATACTTTGAATAATACTATTGTACATGTTTCTCTTAAATAAACGTTCAAATTTTGAAAAAAAAAAAACCAATTAAGTTATATACCCAATATATTCTTTTAAATGTTTCCCTAGTTGAACAGCAATCTTCAAAAACTAACCTGTTTGCTTGCGTCATGACGTTGGACCCTTTTCGGAGTTTATCCCTTGTTTATTGATCGATTGTGAAGAAATAACTTTCAAACCCCGATTAAAGTCACATCGGTATCGCGCATGCTCTAGCTATCGCTTCCTTCACTATTTGGTTTATGGTATTGGGTCCACAAGTAAGTTTTCAGCGTTTTTTTTTTCCAAAATTTGAAGTTTTATTATGAAAACATAGTTATAATGCTTTATTCAAAGTATCGTCCATCGGAAGCTACAACTTTCCCCCATCTTTCTGGCAATTTATGAATTCCGGACCAAAAAAATTTCTCGTCTTTCAAGCCCAAGAACGTATCGAACCAATTTTTGATTTCCTCTACTGAGCTGAAGCGTATTCCCGTAAGAGCGTTCTGCATCGAACGAAACAAGTGGTAGTCAGATGGTGCCAAGTCTGGACTGTAAGGTGGGTGAGGCAGAATTTCCCATCCACTATTCTCCAAATAGTTTTTCACCGAAACCGCAACATGTGGCCGAGCGTTGTCGTGATGAAAAATGACGGACTCATGCCTATTCTCATATTTTGGCCGTTTTTCTTTTAATGCCCGCTTCAAACGAATTAGTTGGGTTCGATATAATGGTCCTTTGATGGTTTCACCACTCGGAAGCAGTTCGTAGTAGACGACACCCTTTTGATCCCACCATATGCAGAGCATGACCTTATTCACGTGAATATTTCGTTTCGGCGTTGATTGGGCGGGCTCGCCGGGCTTTGTATACGGTTTTCTGCGTTTAGGATTATCATAATAAATCCATTTCTCATCACCAGTGACAATATGATGCAAAAATGATTTATTTTTATACCGCTGCAGTAACATTTCGGACATGCAAAATCGCCGTTCGACGTCTCTTGGCTTCAATTCGTACGGCACCCAGTTTCCAACCTTTTGAATGAATCCCAGTGCTTTTAGGCGCAGGGAAACGGCTTGTTGCGTGACGCCCAATGATGCAGCAAGTTCTTCTTGAATCTGACACGGATCCTTATCCAGTAAAGCGTCCAATTCCTCGTCTTTTCGGCTTTCCGGGGCGATCTTTGTCTTCAACTCCAAAATCACCACTTTTGAACCGTTTGAACCACTCGCGGCACGTCGATTCACCAATACGTTCCGCCCCATAAGTTTCCGAAAGCAAACGATAGGCCTCAGCCGCACTTTTCTTCATATTAAAGAATAAAAGCAGCGCTTCCCGCAGATGACGTTTATTTGGCTGGAAACTTGCCATGATTTTGCTCGATAAAATGTACGACACCGATAGAACTGCTCAAATATAACGCTGCAAAGTTGTTGACAGATACAAAACCTACAAATAAAGCACATGGGGTCTGACATTTCTGCCCGGGATCCACTGGTGGCGCAATCTCTGATAAACGCTGAAAACTTGTAGACCCAATACTTTGGAGCCGTTCTCGCAAATTTAGCGGCCAAGGCTGACAACAATTGATAGAGATCTCGATACTCGTTACCGAACTATGTATTGTTCGTATTTTTTTTTAACCTTTCATAAGGCTCTATTCCCCCTGCTCCAAATATTATATAAGGTGTTACGGATAAAGTGTTGAAGACGTTGAAGGGTAATTCTTTGGTGTATTTTGAGAAACAAAAATAAATTGTGTTGAATACGCGTCAAATTCGGGACATAGTGGCTTTAAACAAAGCCTTGTGTCTGCCCGTTTTACCTCCTATTAAACCTTATATTTTTGGAAATTATATTTATACGAGGACAAAAAAGCAACGCGGGGCAACATTTTGCTCAAGCGTCATTGTATCAAACGACAAACAATAGACGAGAAAGACAGTGGTACGAACACTAAGGACTATTTTATAAGCTCCTTGATTAGACATTCGCCCATTGTCGTAAATATGCGATTATAATGTCAAGCTTGAAAAAGAGGATATCTTTGGTACACAGTCGGTAAATATAGCCTTCACGACTCCACCTCCGAAAACCAATTCATGCTTATCGACTTCGCTTTGTTACAACTCGACATAGGTAGGTATGTTAGGTAAAGACGCAGAATAAGTGCGGCCGAAGCCTTTTTTGAGTGATGGAGATTAATCTGGAGAAACCGTGTCATTGCTTCAATTTACCAGAGTAGCCTCCACCACGGTGCTGTTCAAGTCCTCCCTCTTCATATGAAGAGCCTCCGATCCCTCCGGAGTTAAGAACTGAAGAAGTCGACTATGGTGTTTCACTTCTTCGCTCCAGGAGATCTCCTGGAGCTGATGGAATGACCGGAGAGATAGTGAGAGCCATCTGGAAGGCCGTCCCAGAATACCTACTCGGACTGTACAGCAAATGCATTGCTTGTAGCTACTTCCCCAAGGATTGGAAGGTGGCAAGGGTGGTTGTGCTCCTGAAGTCCACTGATAAGAATAGGTCTGACCCTAAATCTTATCGGGGCATCAGCCTGCTTCCGGTACTAGGAAAAGTACTGGAAAGGGTTATGGTGGAAAGGGTTTCGGATAGCATGACGGAAACAATGTCCCCCCTTCCAATTTGGCTTCACATTCATGGTCTTTCCTAAAAGACAGTGTCCTGAGAAACAGTGCCAAAATGGTTATAGGCATCTTTATTGATTTCAAAGGTGCCTTTGATAACCTGAACTGGCAGAAAATAGTAACCAGGTTGCAGGAATGGGGCAGTCGGGAAATTGGGCTTTGGGAAAGCTATTTCTCCGACAGAAAAGCGTGTGTGGTAAATACGCACGACAGTGTCTCAATTAGTGTTGAGAGAGGTGGTCCTTTTATTTGGAACCTGATGATGGACCCACTCTTGTGGCGACTAAAAGAGCTCTGTGGGTGCTGCGCCTACGCAGATGACCTGCTCCTCATCCTCGAAGGCCAGTCCAGGGCCCAAATCGAGGTATTAGGAGAAAGAGCTCTAGCAGTCGTTGCTGAATGGGGAGAGAGCGTTGGGATAAGTGTGTCGCAGGATAAGACTGTTTCAATGAAGCTCAAGGGCAAATTGAATGTAAGACGTCGGGCTCCTGCGATACGTCTGAACGGCGTTGGCATTAGATGTGTGACTGAGGTCACGTATCTGGGCATAACGATGGGTGAGTGTATGAACTTCATGCCTCACCAAACAACGCATGCTGAGTGCCGTAGGCCAGGTAAGGCGCATTTTGCGATCCGACTGGGGACTCAGCAGGCGTTCTGTTCGTATCATATACGATGGCCTTTTTGTTGCCTGTGCAACATATGGAGCATCGGTATGGTACGACAGAGTTATGACTGTTAATGGTCGAAAGTGGATCCTGGCTTGTCAAAGAGTCGCCTTGCTTGGCTATTTACCGGTGTGCCACACTGTCTCCACAGAGGCAATGCAGGTCTTGCTGGGAGTGCCACCTCTGGATCTGGAAGTGATACGTCGTGGTATTGCTTTCAAGATCAGAAAAGGTCTCCCTCTATATGAGCGCGATTGGGTTTCCCCGGAAGAAGTGGATGGCCTATCCCTGAAGCAGCGTAAAACCTTGCTACACGCATGTGTTCTATCTAGATGGCAATCTAGATGGGATGCTAGCGAAAATGGTAGGGTTACTTATGGCTTCCTGAGGGATGTGCTAACCATGAGAATTTTTCCTGAACGGAATTTTAACCTCAGCCTGGGCTTTTTGTTGACCGGGCATGGCTCTCTCAATGCATTCTTGCATAAGAGGGGGCTTAGCGAGGTTGCGAGCTGCTCATGTGGAGCTACCTATGAGGACTGGCTTCATGTCCTATGTGAGTGTCCCAATTACGCTGACATAAGGAACTTGCAAGCTATGGGCATCACCTTTAATGGTGAGACCTACGATGTCAGTGGAATTATCACTGATACCGTACGGTTTGAAAGAACCCGTAATTTTGCAAAAGATGTATTCAATAGAAGGCGCAGTAGGAGCTAGCGGGAAGTTTGTAGATCTTCAAATTGTTGCAAGGCCGCCAGTCCTGGGCAGTGAGGTGCCCAACTGGAAGTAACCTCAAGGTTGCGAAGCTCGACCGGAAGCTATATTCTGGTACCACGGGAGGTCAGGAGCCCCCGGAACTATGGTTCCGGCCTGACCTAGGAGTTGGCCCCCTTGTGGGAGTATCGTGGTGGCTGTAGGTTTAAACCCAAAATCGCGGGGAGAATGGACCGAATGGATCTTGGACATCTCATGGCTTAGCATGTGTGTAGTTTACTACGACCTGTGCTAAACCATGGGATTGCTATGGAACCAATTGGTCTGCTCGATGTGGAGTTACATTGCAACCGGGTGCCATGACCCACAGAATGGCTGAGGTATTAGATAGGCCTCGACCCTTCACCAAAGGGGAAGTTCGTGCCTTACACACGACTTCGAATCTGGTACTGGTGGTAGTACTTGTACTACCCGAAGGGCGCTTATCAACGCATTATTTTGATATCTTGTGCGAAGACGCACCGTAGGCTTAAGCCCTCACGGCAGGTACCTACGTAAAACACAAGAGACATCTGTTCAAGTCCTCCGATTCTGAAGATATGGCCACGAGCTCATCCAATTCCTCTGATTGTATAGGATCTCTTTTCAATTCGTTATCGGTTTCCATTTCCGACAGAATGTTAGTAGACGAGACCAACGGCTTAACTGTCGCCTCGGATAGATTGAAGACGTTGCTATCCAATTCTGGAAAGGATATCGACGCTCCAATATCTAAGGTTGTACTTGAAGTTTCAGTTAAGGGAGGAAGAGGCTGCTTATCAGCATCCAGCTCATCCTTAGGTGAATCGACTCGAAAGCGAACCGAATTATGCCTTTAGTCTGCGCTAGAGGGTTAAGGGTTTCCTTATTAATCACGATCAACGCGCATCTATAAGAGCCCCTTAGTTCTTTCAGTTTCGCGACTTTCCAGTCATAAGTTGGAAGGGTCAGGTTGCTGAGCCTGATGATCTCCAGAATGCTTTCTGGGGAGGAGGTTTCGGCTGGGATCCAGGTGTCATGTCGCACCTCGTTATTAATCTTACTAATCTACCAAAAACCTGATTGATCTCATTGCAATCGATGTAAGGCGTGTCTTCAATATTTCGGATGTTCGAACGCTCCGGTGGCATCACGTTGTTGCGTCCATGGTACGAGTGCGGATATCCCTAATGCCACTAAGAAGAGGAAATACTGAATGGAAGGTTAACGTCAAAAAGGTGCAGTTGCAGGATATCTTTATCGATTAAGCATTTTGTCCCGAAACCTAGTAGTAAAGCTGCCTATAGCCTATCAGAGGTTACCTATAGCCTCTGATGTACCCCGAACAACACTGTGGATTTAATTTAATTT
This sequence comes from Volucella zonaria, assembly GCA_963966105.1. NCBI lineage: Eukaryota > Metazoa > Arthropoda > Insecta > Diptera > Syrphidae > Volucella > Volucella zonaria. The sequence continues at coordinate 171,480,333 of OZ014532.1, read as the reverse complement.
TTAGTTTTGGTGTAGGCTGAGGCCCCTATTTATTTGGCTTAATACAAACTAACACCAGGACTTAAAAACTAATAAAAAGTCTTAAGAGCTGAGAACCAAATGAATAGTGGAGGAGATCTATTATAGTTTGAGACGACCTTCCGGAACAGATTCATTGGAGCCATAACAGTGCGGTGGACCACTTAGTAGAAGAGACGAGGACAACGTAAATTACGAGAGTTGGTGTTGAATGAAATAGAGTTGTAAAGGGATGCGCATTCGATGGAACCTGAGAGTAACGGATGAATGAAAAGAATGTCGGCGATATTCCTACGTTACTTAAATTAATAAGTTTGAGGGGATCCTGATAGGCAGGTAAAATTAAAGGGTCGTACCGGGGTAGACCATGTAGAGCAAATCCGTGGAATCGACGCTGAATAAACTTGATTCGGGAATCATGAACTTGCTGAAAGGAGGACCAAGCTTGAATGGCGAACAAAGCCAACATAGATAGATCTAGTTATGCACGGGTTGGACAAATCCTTGGATCACCGTTTAATTAAGCCAAGTGATGAGTTGGCTTTAAAGATCGTCTTCTCGGTATGCGGACGAAAATTAAGCTTCCTATCGATTAGGTTGATCAGAGAGAAAATAAAGTCAGTGAGAAGACGGGTTGCATTTACGAGAGAAGGTTATAGATTGGCATTTAGCTAACAAAGTTCTAAGCAATTTTTGAGGCACCAGATTGAAAAGCGGTCAAAGTCTTCTTCAAGAAGGGCGAAGTCATTAGGAGAACAACTAGTTTTAAAAAAATTTGTGTTGCCAGCGTAAACAGTGAGACAGGAGTGTCTAATGACCCTCTCAAGATCGTTAGTAGTAAGAATTAAGCGAAGAGGACCAAGATGGCTGCCTTGGGAAACTCCAGATGAGGCGACGAATGGAACAGAAAGGGCTGATCTTAACCGAACACTATAATATCGGTTCACCAGGTAAGAAGATTTCCATTTTAATAAAAGAGGTTCAAAGCCGAGATCAGGCAATTTAAAGAGGACCAATTGATGAGATAACTTGTCGAAAGCTTTTGATTGCTTTCAGAAAGTTTGGGTATATGACAGAGTTTAGCAATGGGACTATAATTGGTAACGTTATTCTTTGATCCCTTTTTGTATATCGCGATTATAAAAGAGGTCTTTCAAATCTTGGTGAATTCCACCTGTGTAAGGGATAGACGAAATAGATAGGAAAGGGGGGGAAAAAAGGCTGGAAGAGAATTTTTTTAAGAAAAAGAAAAGAAAGCCGCTGTTTGACAATAATTACCCCCTGGGGCGCGTAGAGAAACAGAAACCATATCGGGCAGCGCTGCAGAAAACGAATAGAGTGGCTCGTGACCTATAGAAGCAAAAGAGGAAGGACGACCACTGGCTTCTCAGATTAGAAATAAGAAAAAAATAAAAACGAGAAGTGCGAGATTAGGAAAACTGAGAGATGTTATAGCAAGAATGATGTTCCGTAAGTTTTACCAGAAAATAAAAAGAATAAAGGACGAGCGTAACCCTGGGGAATCTAGTGGTAGAACGACGCATTCAACAATGACCGGCAACTTTAGAGGCATCAGATTCCGCAACATCGCGTATAAGCTCTTCCCAATCGCTGTATTTTAATTAAAAAAAAAGTTAACTAGCACAGTACAAAGAAACGCTCTAAAAAACACTCAGAAGCATGGGCTTTTCCAAAAAAGATGAAGAGGAATATGAAACTTTCGAGAGAAAAGCGCTTCGAGTAATCTATTGCCCTGTTTGCGTTCATGGAGAGCTGGAGAGAAGATTTGAACAACAACTGCACGGTCTGTTCATCGTTTATATGGTTGGAATATGGAGAGTGGAATCCATCACCGTGAGAAAATGCAGCTAAAAAAGACGCAAGTGGTCTGCGCAAGTAGGGAGGAACTTCAAACGGCTGATCGTGCGAAATAACGCTAGAGCAAATGCTACTTTAAGAAATTTTAAATACTCAAGCGACAATGATCAACAGGGGGAAAACCGGGTAAATGTTCAAAGTTTCCTCAAAGTTTGCGACACTTTATTCAGAACGTCCAGTATAAGGACACCAACAATTTATAAGAATTTGAATTTTGGTGGGGGCTAACGCCCCCATTTATTTGGCTTATTTCAAGCTTAAACAACTAGGACGTAAAAACTAAAAGTACAAAATATTTAATTAGGGTTTTAAAGCTATGGACGGTGAAGGAGATCGAATTTGAGGGAAAGTGTGCTGCGATTAAAATCGAAAACGGAAAGGTTGGAGTTTACCTTACACAGCATACGGGATATTGGTTCGTTAGTGCCATATGTGGTGCGGTGGGTTGGTAGATAAAAGAGGCGGGAGCAACGTAGATTTCGAGGGTCAGTATTAAAGAAGATGGAGTTGTAAAGGGACATACAATCGACGGAGCCTGAAAGGAGTCGGTGAATGAGTCAGGTTAATGAGTTTGAGACGGTCTCGATAGGGAGGTAAGATTAGAGGATCGTTCCAAGGTAGACCTCGAAGAGCAAATCGAAGAAAACGACGCTGGATCCTCTCGATTCGGGTTACATGAACTCGTTGAAAGGGACACAACGCTTGGCTAGCGTACTCGAGAAGGGGGCGAACGTAAGTGATGTATAGTGATCTGGTCACGTACGGGTTACAGAATTCTTTGTACCATCTTTTAACGAAGTCAAGCGACGAGTTTACTTTAGTAATTATCTCATCGATATATCTGAACAAGGGATATACGAGTAGGTTGGCATTTGGTGAAATTGAGTTCTAAGCAGTTCTTGATGCACCAGGTGGAAAAACTATTTACATCTATTTGAAGGAGGCTGGAGTCGTATTGTGAGGAAATGGGTTTACAAAATTTGGTATCGGTAGCATAGAGAGAAAGTGCTGAGTGGTGAATGACCCTTTCCAGATCGTTAATGGTTATTATAAAGAGAAGTGGACCTAGGTGACTACCTTGAGGAACACCTGAAGTGGCCAAGAAAGGGGCCGATATGACAGACCTGAAACGAACACTATAAAAACGATTATCCAGGTAAGAAGATATCCATTTAAGCAAAATGGGTTCAAAGCCCAGGACGGACAATTTGAACAGAATTAGCTTATGAGATATCTTGTCAAAAGTCTTACTGAAATCAGTTGTTATAACGTCAACTTCTTTACCACTTTCTGAGGCTGAGAGAACAGAGGACACATTCGACGAGGTTAGTGGTAGTTGATCTAGCCTTCAGAAAGCCGTGTGGATTAGGGGAAATAAGAGATTTGCACTGGAAGTTTAAGGTTTCGTATAAAATGCTTTCAAGGAGTTTGGGTATATGTGAAAGTTTAGCTATGGAGTGGTAATTAGTGACTTCGCTCTATAGCCACTTTTTGTGTCTCGGTGTTATGAAAGAAGACTTCCATATCTGGGGAAATTTACCATGAGAGAGCGATAATCGGAAGAGATTGATAGATTGATTGAGTCCAGTGCAGTTGAAGTAGATTAAAATCGCCGAATACTTTGATATCATCAAGAAGATCAGATAAGTTAATTATTTGATCAATTGCATCGATAGCTAGTTGGTAGCATTCGATTGGTTGTGCCGGTAGGATGTAAAAACACATAAAGTACAGGGACCTGCAGGAGAGTGTTATCTTTATTGAAACGTAGTCAAGCTTAGAAGAAGTAGAAACTGCGATTGGAGAAGAGTTTAGGTCATTGTGGATGGCCAATAGAACACCTCGACAAGGAGAATCATTATTTGGACTGGTAAGATGGTCGTCTCAAAAAACATTGAGACTAGAGGGGAACAATTCCTGTTTCTTTACTATATATCGGGAATTTGATTACTTCCGGTCAGAACGTAGACCCCTCCACGGGTCTTAGATCGCAGTCCTCTTAAGTTTTGGTAGTAGAAGGTAACAGGAATATTATTTCGAGAGGGCGTGGGAGGGGATGGTTGAAAACTAGGCAATGGTAGCACGTTAAGGACGAAAAAATTTGTCGTTGTCAGCTCTGCTCCGTTGAAGGTTTGAGATGATTTTTGAGTGCACATAGTTACCGGAAGCAGCAAGGCTGTCTGAGACTTTTTGGGGAGACATATTGAAAATCTCGTGGAACTAGATATATAAGTTCCTCAGACTTGTAAGATCAGTAGGGAGACCTTCCTGCTGTATCGAGACTATGACGCTAGTTTTAGTTTTCCCCTCATAACAAACTGAATCTGATTTGTCATGCAGATACGCTAGAAGGAGACGTATATTCTCGTACGTCTTATTTTCTCTAAGCCTAGAAAATGCGTAACGACATTCTGTTGTGTCAGAAGTATGTTGGGTTATTTTAACTGTGGGAGGCAGAAGGCGGTCAAAAAAGAGGCTGGTGGACGGAGATTTTGAGGGCGATGCAGCGGTAATTGAAGGGGCATTAGACACTTTTTCAGATGAGGGATTAATAATATGGGACCTAATGAAATTGGGATATTTAGCTCCGGTTTTAAGATTGAAAATTGGTAAAGCGTGAGCGGTTGGGGTTAATTTGAAAGAGACGCGTTGACGCGGAGGCTAGAGTGGGACGGAGGCTGCTGGTGCAATATAATTTGAGGACTGATGAGTTGGTTCGGGATGTGAGTGGGAGGGGCGAAATTGGGGAATATGTTGGTTTTAAATCTCCTATTAGAGTCAGATTTGGAACGGGAGTTGGAAACTGGTTTCGGCATAACCAGGTTTGGGTCCGTTCGGGACGGGTTTCTGTATTTTGTTAGAGTCCGATTTGGGACAGGAGTTGGAATCGGGATTAGGTAACTTAGAATCAAGCTTAGAATTAATACTTGTATACATACGAGTATATTCCCAATATCGTAATAGAGAAACCCTATATTCAATGATCAATGTATGATCAGTGTGATTAATCATATGAAGCTAAGCAAGATGGATACCGAGTGGTACTGCGTACATAAGACTGACTTCCTCCAAGCAAGAAGACCAGAAATACGTAAAGCACTTGGCAAGGTAAACAGAAACGAGTTATCATAGATTACAGAGCGCAACTTTTTGGGCATATAACCGACAGAACAATGTTAGTGTCAAGCTGAATCAACCATTCATCAAAGTGTGTGAGCGATGATGGGCAATATTTCCATCTATCTTATCTTGATGAAATAGAAATGGCAATATCCAAACTCAAGTCGAAGAAGATGCCATGAGTATTCGTTTAACACCCTAACAGCTAAAAACAGCCAGAAATACGTAGATTTTGGCTAGGATATTCACTCAATGCGTACAGCGATGCCATCCATAGTTTTAAAATGGGCTCTATTATTCTTGGTGAGCTAATCCATCCATACAGAATTGCGGTGAAGAAGTGCCATCGTAGTAAATCCGCAGTTCATAGCAAGTTTCATTACAAAAAGCCGGTAAAGACCTGTCGACGCGATGATGTGGGACTTTTTCAAAAATGTTTCTTCGGCAATATTGGGCTTAACAGGGAAAGAAGCATACATAGCAAAAACAGAATTATTTATTTATTACTTTATATACCTGTTACTGATTGGTTGCATCAGGTTCACGATTGACATTTCGAAAATTGCATAGACCTCAACCTTAATTAGTGATAATTGCGCATTAAATCGAGGTTTTCAAAGGTAAATCACAAAATAAAAGGCTTCCAAAAGTATTTTTCAAATCAATTTCATACATTTTATTTGTGTACACGTATTTCTTAAATCTAATTACAATTTATGACTTTTTGTTTTCGCTTTCAGCTTATAAGGACAACTAACATTAAATACAAATAAATACTCGATTAAGTAAAAATAATTTTCAAAAAAAGGCTTTCACTTTTCAGAAGCGCTAACAATATTCTTAGTCATTTTGGTTAAATTGTCAATTTCCATTTTGTCAATACCCATTGTCTTGCGCAGTTTTTCTAGAGCAGCTTCACTGAATCCACTTCTTAAGAGTTTAGCCTCAGCATGGGAAATAACATCCCTGATGCACTCTAAAGTAGCGACATTTTGCGCCAGCTTCATGGTGACAAATTTGTGACGATACTTGGACTTTGCCTTCTTGATTTTGTTATTAATTCGTGATCTTCTACAAGATTCAGCTCTTTGCTGTTGCAGCGGGTCCCGATTGGAGGAGCTGGATTCTGAACCTGATCTTGTTGATGGTCGTCGTTCACAAACTATGGGATTGTCTTTAAGTTGTTGGTTGACGAAAGCCTCTTCATCGGCAGTGTATTGAGCCATCACCTTGGCCATCTCTTGGGTTATTATTGAATTCACGTGATCTGGTGTGAGATCATGAGAAGGCATCAAGGCGTCTAAGTTCAAATTGGATTTTGTCGATTTGCAGATATCTTGAAGGAAGACACCTGGAAGATTGCTAGATGCTTCCATTTGTAGATGAAGATTTGCCTTTTGGAAGTTGGCATGCAACGATGGAATGTTGTAGATTTGTTGGACAAAGACATTGGCCGAATTCGAGGTTTTATTCATTTTCAAAAAAATTTCTGAAGAATCCGCTTTTTAAAATCTATACAGCAAGTGATCTTGATAGTTGACTTGATACCTTCACGTCAATGAGTAAACTGATACTGATACTGTGTATCTTCGTCAGTGACTTTTATATGCCGCGCAATCTATTTTCATCCCCACTACTGTCACATGCCTGCTTATGTTCGCGCTTAAATTTCATGACTAATGAGGGAATTGAAATTAAATAGGCGGGTTAATTTCGGTGTTGTTTTCGAACAAAATTCGGGTGTCGGTCGTCGCGGCTAACAGGTAGTTTTCTAATATTGCGATCCCAATATCAATTAGTCATTCGAAAACACTTTCGGGTGTATCTGGTGTGGTATGCAATAAAATTGTAAATTAATCGATGCACACACGCTGTTTTGTTTGCGAACAAACAGAGATGTTTACTTGTATTTGCATTGTGTGATATTGTCAGGACTAGACATGACAAGATGTTGTTTTTGAATCGTCATTGCCATCGATACTCGGGGGCAATTCCCAGAAAATGTATCTACGCCTGGTATTGTGGAAAATAATCTTTGATGAGGCGATTGTTCGAGTACATGGAATGTGGTGTGCAAACAGTGTTCGATTGCAATTTGAACAATAGAATATGTTATGCTTTCTAATCCATGAATATTGTATCATATTTTGAGGAAAACCTCTTCAAGGACCCGATAATGAGTTTCAGAATGTAGAATTGAGCAGTTTTGGTTGTTTGCTGTGGTGATAACATAGGAAAGTTGGTATGTTATCAGACATTAAAAAAAAAGTCTTGTTTAGAAATGCTTTAATCATTTCTTAATTGATTTATTGATTACTTAAAAGATGTTCTAATTAAATTTCATAATCATATTTTTTAATTATAAATAATCATTGCAGTTGCACTATGTGTTCTGAAATCTTTGATATTACCAAACATTATATATTTGACCTATAAATCTTAACGTTAGAATAATTCACTCAAACGTAACTCAAAGCTTTCTATTGACGTTTATTTCACACTTGTTCATGTTAAAATCTATGTAATCTCGGCCATTTGGATTTCAGACGCAGCATGGTAAAATGGTAAAGATCTTCGTTAATAAAATAAATTATTGTTTCGTGTAGTTATACATATAGTTTTTATTTTTTCCTTATCGTTCGTCCGTACGATTTTGTTCATCGTCGATACCCCTTCGGATTATTGCACATATTTTTTGGTCCTTCAAGCCGGATTTATACTTGATTGCTGCGATTAAATCATCGTTTACTATTAAACAAATTTAATAATTACATTTTGCATGTCTGCACGCCATACGATAATTAATTGAGCTAATTACATATATATAAAGTGTATACAATATAAGTTTGCTAAAAATCGAATCAACGCTTTGTGGTAAAACTTCTGGACATAAAAGGTGTATTCGTCGTGTTATTAGAATAATTAATTTTCCATCAATATGAGCTCGACAGTTGCTCTTTCTGCGCTTCTCATGACACGTGGTCATATCAAAAGTTCCCTTACAAAAGCTGTCGTTTAGCCGACCAACAGCAGATTTCAATTGAATCGCTTAATAAAACAAATTCGGTTAAAGGCTTAGATTGTTTTCTTCCCTCGATTCGTATAGAACCGTTCGCCGGTAACTATCAGGGCTGGCCAGCTTTCCGTGATATGTTTTCAAGCGCAGTACATAATAAAACTAATCTGAGCCCTATTCAAAAGTTTCACTTCTTAAAGTCTTGTCTTCGGAACGGAGCTCTAAATCTTCTTAACGACATAACAATTTGTGACGCAACATATGACCAGGCTTGGGAGAGATTGGAAAAACGTTACGATAGACCTCGTTATGTGATTAATGACTACATAAAAACCTTCATGGAGCTTCCATCGGCACCTAATGCCAACGTTATGCATCTACGCAAAATAGCAGATGGAGCCGATGAAGTCATACGAGGATTAACTTCGATCAACTCGGTCAATAGGGACCCATGGCTTATTTATGTCCTAATAAATAAGGTGGACCCTGACACTCGCCAGGCATGGTTCGAAGAAACTGTTTTGGAAGATTATCCCACTATTAATCAATTCATTGATTTCTTAGAACATCGTTGTGAGGCCTTAGAAAGTTCTAAACTTACCGTTCGTGACACAAAAACTAGAAGCCAATCAGCCGGAAGTATTCATGCCTCTTCGCCTGTGGCTTGTCCTAAATGTAATTCTTTGCATGGCCTGTCTCAATGTTCGGATTTGTTAGCCATGACCGTGCAATCCAGGAGAGAATTCGTGAAATCCAATAGAATTTGTTTCAACTGTTTACGTGCTGGTCATTCGTCTGCGCGTTGCAAGTCAAAATTTCGTTGCAGGACCTGCAACAATCGTCACCATAGTTTAGTTCACGACAATTCCGTAAGCTCAACCCTTTGGCTAATCCATACGTCTCGTCAATCTAACGAAATTACTCAAAACAACTCGGTTAATCCTAACATCGCTTCAACTTCGGGATCAATAAATTTCGTCGTTAGCAACCATTCGGTCAACATCCCACGTCACATACCACACACATTACTCCCTACAGTTATCGGAAAGGTGTTAGATGTCAACGGTAGATTTCAACAGGTTCGCATCCTAATCAATTCAGGCTTGTAGGTTTCATTCGTGGCTGAGTCCTGTGTCCAAAAACTTGGATTCAAACGAAGAAATGCTCGCATACCGATCAGCGGTATTGGGTCGACCACCGCCGGACGATCCATAGGCCTCCTTTCGCTTAATATATCGTCACGCTGTGATCAATTTAGTATCCTGTTCGATACATACTCGTATGTTTTATCAAGCGTCACCTCGAATTTGCCAACTAACTCATTTAGCGTGGAAGATTGGGATCATTTGAATCAACTGGATTTAGCCGATCTTTTTTTCAATGAATCGAATTCTGTTGTTATCTTATTAGGAGCTGACAAGGCATGGGAAATCCTACAGGGAAGTGTGGTGCACAGTAATCATGGACATCCGATAGCCCAAAAAACCATCTTCGGTTGGGTCTTAGTCGGGAACTTATCACTCAAGGATGAAACCCGTGTTCTCTCTCATCACTCGTGTTTAGACATCACTGCCATCTTACAATCATTTTGGACGATTGAAAAAGTTTCCAATCCAACCTCGTCTATTGGAAATAAACAAATTGAGGAACACTTTCTTAACACCCATCGTCGTAATACAGAGGGAAAGTATATCGTCGAACTTCCAATCAAAAACTCGCCACAATTTTCCGACACTCTCAGTGGATCTGTTTCACGTCTAAAAGCAATGGAGAGGAAATTTTCAAAAGATAAGGACCTTTTACAAAGCTACAAAGGACATATGTCTCGTGTTCCTGCTGCGGAAGTAGGAATCTCAAATGTATTCTACTTCCTCATCACACAGCCATTAAACCGGACAACGCCACCACGAATCTACGTGTGGTCTTTCATGGTTCTTTCAAGGATACAAACGGAAACTCTTTACATGACTCGCTATTGGTAGGCCCTCCTATTCAACGCAATCTATATTCGGTTTGTTTAAGATTTCAACGGCATCAGTATGTTTTCACTGCTGATATAATAAAAATGTTTCGCCAAATCCTTGTCTCGGAAAAGGACTGCGATTTTCAACGGATACTTTGGCGAAAATCTCCTTCGGAACCATTACAGCATTTTCGGCTTCGGACAGTTACGTACGGTACGTCATGTGCGCCCTTTTTGTCGGTACGGACATTGAAACAACTGGCCAATAATTATAAGATTTGCTTCTAAAATTGTGCTAAACGACTTCTATGTTGACGATGTTGTATCTGGTTTAGATACTTTATCGGAAGCTATTTTCAAAAAAACAATCGTTGGTAGAACTTTTATCAAAGTGCGGTATGACATTAAGTAAATTTTTTTTTTTCCGTAGGAAGGTGAGAAATCTTCATAGACACTATAGACCCGGAGCCTATAGTAGTGTGAGATTCTTACTCACTAAAAAACACCTCCCTTATGCAAACCACGACTGAGTTCACACTCAACAAGCAGTTCTTCTATCGCATTTTATTTTGTTTTTATAAGATATCCTGCAGGCGATTTTCCATTGAAAATTTCTGTGTTCTTTAGAAAAATTACGCGCTGCTAATAACCGTGCCAGATCGAGAGGCTTAGTCCTTTTCAGACGGCGCAATAAATTTGTCTCGTCGAGGATCTGTTGAACAGAAATATTCGTATGACCTTGTAATCGATTATTATGTTTTCGCGCAAACATTTTAATTACGTTCTGAACATTTTCGACTCCTAAGTCTCTGTGGATATCATCGTTTCTAAAGTACCACGGTGCATTAACAAACCCTCGAAGAACTTTGTTTTGCAATGTCTGTAATACATTAGTGTTACTATTTTTAGTACAACCCCAAAGTTGTACACCATATGTCCAGATCGGTTTTAGCACTTGCTTGTATAACAGCAGTTTGTTCTCTAAGCTAAGCTTGGAATACTTTCCAATAAGCCAGTAAATATCTCTATAGTTGATTTCAAGCTCTTCATGTTTTTTCTTGACGTGTGCTCTGCATTTTAGTTTAGCGTCGAGTGTCATACCGAGATATTTGGCCTCGTTCGCATAAGGAATTCGTACTGCGTTGATAAACACCGGTGAATTCTCAATTTTCTTGAGAGTGAAGTTCACGTGGACAGACTTGTTTTCATTAAGCGCGATTCGCCAACTCTTTGGCCAATTATTAATCCGTGTAAGGGCACGTTGCAACTTGGCAGTAGCTTCTTCGACTGTTTTAGCCGTTGCCAAAATGGCAGTGTCATCAGCAAATGTGGCTAGGACAGTGTCGTCCGTTTGCGGTATATCGCGGGTAAAAAGCAAATATAGCAGAGGGCCAAGTACACTTCCTTGCGGCACCCCCGCCTTTATTGTCTTAAAAATGGCATATTCGTTTCCGTGTTTCACACGGAAGAGTCGATCTTCCAGGTATGAACTTAAAATACAAGATAATTGCTGGGGTAGGGCTTGTCGAAGTTTATATTTTATACCTTCGTGCCATACCTTATCAAAGGCTTGCGAAACGTCAAGGAATGCTCTTGAACAGACTAACTTACACTCGATTTCTCGTTCAATTACATCAGTTATTCGATGCACTTGGTCAACTGTAGAGTGTTGGCTTCGAAAGCCAAATTGATGATCAGGCAAGAGGGAATTTGTGTCGGTAAATGGTTTAAGACGATTAAGAAGGATTCGCTCGAAGACCTTCGATGTAATCGGGAGAAGCGATATTGGTCTATATGACTTGACTTCAGTCAGCGGTTTACCGGGTTTCGGAACCATAATAACTTCAGCTACTTTCCACTGGTGCGGTACATGCTCTAATCTAATGCTGACATTTATAAGATAGAGCAGTTTTAGCAAACCTTTTTTCGGCAACGCTTTGAGTATCTCTCCCCTTATTAAGTCATATCCCGGGGCTTTATTGGGCTTAAGCGTGTCTATAACTTGTCTAAGTTCCCTAAGTGTAGCCTTTTCTACTGGAAAGTTTGTCGTCACGTCTAGCGTATTGACATTCTCTGGAAGCACTTCACCGTCGAATGGTTTAAACGTTTCTGCAAAATGGTCGGCGAAAACATTAGCTTTTTCCTTATCTTCTTTCGCCCAGTCATCCTGGTTTCTTCTTATTGGCGCCACGTGTATTTGGGGCTTTCCAACACTTTTAACGTACCTCCATATGGAGTAGTTGGTATCCTTTGTCGCTGTGAGTCTTTCAAAGTAGTTATTAATACCTTGATTATTGAAGTCCTTGATCGATTTCTTCAGCAAGTTGCAGAGCCTATTGACGGACGTTTTATCTTGTGGTGCCCGGGTTTCATGCAACTTTTTCCGCGCTCTTCGTTTCTTCCTTATCACTTCCCTGATTTCCGGGATTCGGGATTTTCGATTCGAGTGGACTGTTATTCCAGGCTGTATGACTTCGATAAACAGTTCAACTTCTTTTTCAAGTTGATACGGCGTTATTTTTAACTCAGTATTTTCGACAACCTCTATTCGGAAATCTTCCCAGTGAGTTTTGCTGTTAGTTAATCTGGGTGGTCTTTGTTTCTTAACCAAGGATTCGCACAATGAAAGGATAATTGGAGAATGATCGGATGAAAGATCGAAGCTTTCTTCAACTTTTCCGGTAAAGAAGTCTATCAGATCGGGTGTTTTGGCGACATCCGAAGGCCAGAAGGTCCGTCTGCCTGTTGAGTAAAATTGGCAACCACATTCCATCTTGATCCAAAAAGGTGTGCTTCGCATTAAGGTCGCCACCAATAATAAAGACTGATCCAAGAGAGTTAAACAGGAACTGTAGAGAGTTTTGCCTTTTTGTGAGGTACATCTTGAGTCCAAAAAGGTGTGCTTCGCATTAAGGTCGCCACCAATAATAAAGACTGATCCAAGAGAGTTAAACAGGAAATGCGTGTTTTTCTATTTTGCAGCGCGATTGGCAATATACTGAAAGAATATGAAATTTGTCAAGTTGAATTGGTGCTTCCAGAGGGTGTTCAATTCAGTCTTTTATAAATAGGGATGACCCGTCTCTTGCGTTTCCCGATGGATGATGAGCGTGGTAGTCGCGGTAACCTTTTAGTTCCACGCGCGATTGTGTCATCAGGTGAGTTTCAGAAATTAAACATATAGCAATTGTTTTTTCTGGAATAAAAGTATTTAGTTCATCAAGCCTTTTCTGTAGCCCATTGGCTACATATTGAGCTTCTTTGCCATAATTAGTTACAGAAATTGGCTTCGAACTTAAGAAGCCGTTCGACTATTATCTTATTTATTTTAGTTTGTTCTTCTAGTCTCTTGAAAATTACTGAGAACACATTTGAGGCAGGATCCGGTGGTATACAGTTAGTCATATTTACTCGCTCCGCTATTTGCGCGTAAGTTTTTCCACTTTCCACTTGCGCATTGTTATTTTTGACGTTGTTGTTATTGGTGATTTTAGCGTTTGTCACCATTACCTTCTTTAAAGGCTTTGGAGTAGGACCGCTGTTGTTATTTCTCATTCTGCGTTTTTCAAAGGCTTCGTTTTTGATTGATCTCGTAGCTTTTGCAACTCCTTCGCGACTTCGCAGCCTCGATAATTAGCTGGATGTTTTCCCTTGCAGTTAATGCATATCGCTGGGGACTCTTTCGCGGCATTGCACTCTCGAGTCACATGTTTGCCAGCGCATTTTACACAGCGAGGTTCCTTTTGGCAGTAGGCCTGATTATGGCTGAATCCCTGGCAACGTGTACATTGGGGAATCAGCTTAGAATTTTTCCGCGGAGGTTTAATTTTGACAATAAGTCCCAAAATTGAATTTATGGCATAAATTCTTTCTAGGCTTTTGGTTTTGTCGAAAGTTAGCCTAAAGAGGGGAAGACCGCGTCTTGGGGTCGTCCTCTCGCTTTCAACATTGCGCTGTTTTTGCGCAAGTACTCGTATATTAACTGCGTCGATTATCTTAAAGTCTTTATTTTTAAGGCAAGAGGGATGCAATCCTCTAGCTACAACGCGTATGGGTCTTTCCGTTTTATTTTCGTACGTATGCCATTGAATCTTCTCGGCATTTAATTTTTGCGAAAGCGAACGGTAGTTCTCTGGATTAAGGACATTAATAGTAAATGTATCATTATTACGAGATCTTACTTTATAATCGGTTGAGCACAGTGATTTCGGGATTATGTACAACTTGTTGTAGTCCGAGATTCCAAAAACGTTTTTTGGCCGCAGCGGTCTTTGTTTGGGTTGCTTTGTTGCCTTATCGACCTCAGCAGTGTTAAAGCTGGCCTGCTTCTTTGTTTTTCGATATCAGGCTGGGAAGTAGCTTTGCGCTTCTTACCTGGCTTTTTTTTAAGTATCCAGTCCATTTCGCGGACTAGCTCTTCTTCGTCCGTGTGAAAACTCGAGTTTTCGGGGCTGCCAAGTAGCGAAACAGACTCAGACTCAGATTTAAATTGCGGCTTAATGGCATCTAGTTGCTTTTTTAGTTCGGCACAGAGCAATTCCATATTTTGGAGTCTGGCGCGGAGATCAGAATTTTCGCGTTCGAGATTTTGTAGCTTATTCGGTGTAATGCTATTGCCCTGAGCTACCGACTGTGCTTGGTCTTTGCTTTCGCATGATTTTCCTAGCGATCCGCGTGCTGGAGATCTCGTGACCCTTGAGCATTTTTTAAAGGGGTCTTGGTTTATATTCGTATTATTTTGGAGATTATTTGAACTCATTTTAGTTCCCACGAGTAGCGGAGAAAGGCTAGTCCGTCTGTCCAGAGATCCGCATTAGACAGATAATGCTGGCTGATCCGGAGGTCGCCAAGTATCCGTCGCAAGTATAAGTGGCAAAGTAGTTGCGATCAACTTCTCGAAAATTCAGACACTCTTTCGGATAAAACCATCTCGTTAGAATCCTTAGTGTGATTTTAGTTTTCGTATAAACCCAACTTCGAACGAACCCATTACCAAATGTCAGATTCTTAAAGATGTGGTACGCATATTCGACCCGCTTGGTTTTCTCGCTCCTTCGGTCGTACCACTGAAAATCGTCTTCCAAGAACTTTGGCACCTTAAACTCGGGATGATGAAATCCCTCCTTCTATCGCTATGAAATGGAATCGGTTCCGCGTAGGGCTCTCAGTGTTTTCCAAAATCGAAATACCTCGAATCTTAGGCCTGTCACATTCCTCTTTCCAAATACATGGGTTTTTTGACTCATCTGCATCGGCATACGCAGCAGTGATCTGCTCTCGTTATGAACTTCCAAATGGTACATTCAAAACAACTATCGTCGCCGCTAAGTCTCGTGTTGCCCCTTTAAAACAATTGAGTATCCCTCGTTTAAAGCTCTGCGCATCCCTTTTACTTGCGAGACTACTCGATGCCGTTCAAAAATCGCTTGACATAACATTCGCCAATGTCTTCGCGTGGTCGGACTCAAAAGTGGTCCTATCGTGGCTATCGTCTCCTGTTGGAATATATTTGTCGGAAATCGAACTTTCGAGATTCTCGATGCAATCTCAAGAGGCAGATGGTTTTACGTTCGATCTGAAAGCAATCCCGCCGATTCGCATCCCATTTGGTGGACAGGTCTTACATGGCTACAACAATGATCAGAAGTTGGCTAATTCTGGAACAGCTTGCAGAAGACCCTAGATGCTTTGACGAAGCAAGAAAGCTTTCGCCTCAATCGCTCTTTGTCAGTTACGACGATCATACATTTGAAATACTGGCAACACGCATTTCATCCTGGAATATACTACCTAGAATGGTTGCATGCATGTATCGATTTATATACAGATGTCGCAAGGTCACTCAAGCTTCACAACTCCAGCTACAGCCTCAGGAGATATACCAAGCAAAAACAAACGTCATTAAGTGGTTGCAGAATCGGTACTTCGGTGACTACATCAAAGCTCTTAACAGATCTTCTCCCCTTAACAAAAACTGCAAAATACTAAATTTATCTCCCTTTCTAGATTCTGAGAATGTTCTACGCCAACACTACATACAACGCTAAACATCCGATCATCATTAACAAGGTTAATTGTTCTCGACGCGCACAAACTGTTTTTTGCATCCGGGAATATCAACTCTTTTTGCGCTACTCCGCCAAGAATTTTGGATAATCGGTTGTCGTAATATATGTAATTCGCAAGATAAAACATACTTGTATTCGGTGTTTTCGCCAACGAAGGGCCACAATTTCATAACTAATGGGTGACCTTCCTCCCCAACGAATACAACAAACCAGACCGTTTGCTCATTGCGGTTGTGACTATGCCGGGCCAATAGTGCTAAAAGTGAAATCGGGTCGTAAATCTGTATTCTCTAAAGGCTATACGAGTATCTCGCTCGTCGTTTGCCTTGTGTCGTAAGCGATACATTTAGAACTCGTGAGTGACTTAACCACAGACGCATTTCTAGCTGCCTTCCGTCGTGGTAAACCTTCACCTTGTTTGATAGTATGTATAGGAGAAGCAAAGTGAATAAATTTTGAGATGGTCGTAAAGCGGTCACGGGTTATTGCCGACGCTACCATCTGATTATACAAGTCACCGTCCTTGCACCAATATGACTTCGTGTCTCCAACTTGCCAATATCCAGTCAGTAACATTAAACCAGTAAAAACCCTCAACTCATTTGGAGTAATCTCTATAATCTGTAGCTGGAAATATTGGCCTAGTAGCTCCATTGGTATCGGTTTTCCATTGAAATGCATCGCCTAAGCGTGATATTTTTTTTGGAACGTTGCTTGAAGAAGAATCAGTTGACACCTATTCGGTTATCTCAGCAATGGATTCTGCAGATGTGCCAGGCTCCGCTCCCAACTTTTTCATACGCTTGGATTGAGGAGCTTCCAACACTTCCGCGTTCTCTAACATCTCAACTTATATGTTAGAACAAGGGCATTTTAGTATCATATTTTCAAAAGTAAGAAGTCAATGGTATAACATATATTCAATAAACTGATCAGGTTTGAAATAACATCAGAGATATCCCCATAAGCACTAAGGTTCGGGAGGTTATCATCATCTTCGCATTTTTCATTTTCCATCCGAAGTTCGCATGGCTGTAATAATAGTGTACGATGAAGATCATCACCGGTACCTGCTTCATTTCTTCAGTTTCATCTTCTCCAGGCATTGTGCCCGCTTCCGGCATCTCTATGAAGAGTGTGCTCGGAAATACACCAACCGAATGCACCATCTCCTCCAAATACTCTAGAGCTTCATCGTTAGTTTTAAATTTATTATATCTATTAAGAATTATAACCTATATAAATTTTTCATACAAGCTAACGACAAGAAAATATATTTAAAAAAAAAATTGCTGAACAAAATGTTATTTGCATGCGGTATGTACGAAAAATACAAAATTATGCGACCTGCTACTATGTCTAATAACGTGCGCATAAGTTTCAAATTGTATCTCAGCAGACGATTCAATGCACTAATACTAGCGAGTGGCGATATCTCTTTACAACTGTTTAATAAGTATCGGTAAGAGGGACACTATCAGTATGGCTGTATGATCACAGTCGCCCTAAATGGATTAATGCTAATATCGCATTCAATAAAAATATATGAGCATCTTCTGAAAAGACGACAGGGCTATATGGTGTAATCGAACTCTAGATCCCTGGAGACCACAAAGCTTTCGCACTCAGAACGCAGTCCATAAGACCACATATTGAGGGATAAAATAGTCTTAAATAAATTGTATTGCCAGATTACAGATCTTCACGGATATAAAGGTGAATAGTTAGTTAGTTGCTTAGCATTTTGGAAGAACTTCTGACTGAAGTGGTAATTTTTTCGATTTTTCATTTGCATGTGAAATCAAAGGTCTAAGAGTTATGACTTTTTTTGAAAAAAAATTTTCTATAATAATTAAAATAAATTTTTGCAAGAAATGATGAAAGAGTAAGGATTAATTTTGATTTGTTTTTATTTATTCAAAAAGATTTTGAATAACTCTTTTCCATAATTTTTTGAAAAAAAAAAATAATGAAAAAAGAGTTAAAAATGAAATGTGATCAAAAAAATCAGAAGTAATAGTTATGTTTAACTTTTTCAAATAAAAATCGTCGATAAAAGTTATTGATATTGATTTTCTCTCAAAAATAAAAATAATTCTTTAATAACTTGGAATATAATAATTGTAGCACAATGCTTTTTAAAATACCTTTCAAATAATACTAAAACATTTGTCCATTTTACAAGGTCAAATTAAGTAAAATGTGTTAAGTCACATTACATGTAAAATAATTCGTCAAAAACCCAGTGTAGAAAGAAGGTGATGTGATCAAAAGGTTTGTTCCAATGAGATTTTCGAAATCATTCAACACTGTTCTATTGATACAGCATCTAGGCAAAATAGATCTGTCCTAGGCATAAACGCTCAATTCGTTGAACACGGCCAGATTGAGATATATACGAGTACTTTGGCAATGAATGAGCTAAAAGAACGGCATACGGCTGAAAATTTGAAACACCATATTGAGGGCGTTCTTCAAGATTTTGATTAAAAAAAAAAAAAACCAAATATATTCGATCACACCAGACAACGGTCGAAATATTGTAAAGGTTGTTGAGTTGCTGTCTGATTCTGATTCTTCTATAGAAGAAGAGGGTTTCGAAGACGAACAAGACCAATTTTTCTTAGCCGAGAATATTGCGTTTGATAATGTTAGTTTAGTTTTAGTTTTAAATGCATTTTATTTTCTAAATCATTAATTCTTACATACTAACAAAAAATGCTTAAATGCTAGTTTAAAATTACTTAACAATCTTATACTAACTTACTGGCCCCACACAGGCACTCTAAGCTACTCTGAATTCTTAAACCTATGTCTTTCGACTTTATTTACATTTTATTTAGGTACTTATTTTCTACGCTTAATGCTAAGAAAAGAATTGAACAAAAAACTTAGCGTACGGACATCATTTTTTATTTTTTATAAAAACTTAATATCTAACTTAAAATAAACCTTAGTCTAGCTAACATGACAATGACATACATATACTAGTATATACCTGTGTATATACTAATATATATATGTATTTCTTAATTGCTAACCTAAGCCTATGCAAGCTGGCTATCGCTATTCACAGAGCAAATAGATTGGTCAGCTCTGCCCCATTAGTGAAGCTGGTCTGTAATTGACGGAAACGACGACGAAACATCTTCTCCATCATTCAACCACCAGAAATGCTGGTGCTGCCGAACGACATCCCTCTTATCGCGATTCCCCACCGCCCTACTGAACCGGAGACGATCCACACTGCCGTGTGCGACGTCTCTGCCGTAGTTAAGTCGCCTGCCCCAGCTTTCCGAGTCACATGGAAGATTAACGGGACCGCTGATCTATCCTGGATCAACCCTATCTGATCTAGGTAGAGGAATGCTTCCGGTGGAACGAAACCGTCAGAGCGCACACTCTCGTGGTAAAGGTAGTTGGGCCCCAGATATCAGGTTATTCGTCGAGGTCATTGCTCTTGCAATGTGCCTTCGAGTCAGCTTAATTACGCAGTTGTCCACTCGTATTAGGTTCGCCCTGTTGTAAAGGACCTCATTACGATAAAATTTTTTGTACTCCGACTCTGGTGTTCTGTACAAGCGAAGGCAAGCCCTAAGGCAAGCCCTCTCAAACACCCGAATCTTTTCCATTAAGCTTGCTCGTACATTGAACCACACGGGGCACCCGAATACCAGCATGGGCCTGATAAGGGCCATGTAGCAGATTACCTTTACCCTCTCATCGAGTTGGCTGCTATAAAACAGTCTCTTTGTAAGAGCAAAAGCGCCTTTAGCTCTGGCCAGAGCAGCATCTACATTTTTGTCAAAATACAGAAACTGATCTAGCCAGATCCCAAGGTATCTAACTACATTTCGACAGGCAAGAGGCTGTCCGTGTTGTCCAATGATCGAGAACTTTCGTCAATTTTTTCTGGTATCCCTAGAGGCTCCAGACAACGGCGTCCTAAAGAGAATGGTTTTCGACCTCTGAAAGTTGGTTTTCAACTTCCAGTCATCGCAAAACCGTCTTATCTTATCGAAGTCACGCTGCAAGAGAGTATTAATGACCTCGATTCTTGGACCTGTTCTGTACGCTATCAAATCGTCTGCGTACGCAATAGTATTGGGAAGTGAACCTATCAAGTCGCTTGTATAAATGTTGAATAGGATCGGCGAATTGACCGCGCCTTGCTGAAGACCATTTTTAATTAGAAATATTCCAACAGAAGTCACATCGCCATTTTTCACGATGAACTGTCTGTTGGTTAGCATATTATAAAGAATGTACAAGAGTGGTTTACTGATCCCCAGCCTAGTCAGCTTATAGAAAAGACCCTCTAACCATACGGAGTCGAAGGCCTTCTCCAAGTCAACAAGGCAAGCACCAGTACATTGGTTTTTGCCTTTATTTCATTGGATATCGGACACCAGTTTGGACGCAGCATGAATGATATCATACCCCGTCTTAAAACCGAATTGATTATCCGGAACTATATGTTTGTCCTCAACCCACCTAGACAGAGCTCTATTGATTACTTTTTCAAACACCTTACTGATATTCGGAAGGAGACTATCGACCAGAGATTCGCCGGATTGGATACATCCTTTCCCTTTTTGGGGATAGGTTGAACCACCGCCGTTTTCCAATGCGCTGGATAATGTGCATTATTCATTTCATTATTAAACAGGGTGGTGTAAATGTCCACCGCTTCTAGAGGAAGATTTCGAAGCACCATGTTCGGAATACCATCGGTCCCCACTGATTTCTTAGCCCTGATTGTGTCGAAGATCTCATGGAGCTCTTCCTTCGAAATGAACGGGGGTAGGCCACCCTCTCTGGTAATGACATTATTTGCCATATTTTCTTCGCTGAACCGGGTGAAACCAGAGCCCTCGGATCGCCAGTTCTCTACTTCATTTCGAATGAAGAAGTCGTGCACCAAGACGCGATTGTCCAGGTCATAGTTAGGTCCTATGGTATCAGTGGCCTTGTATATTTCCTGGAAAGTCGCCCCTATGGCTTCAGCCTTCTCCTGTGGATCCTCGATCACAAAGAAGTCGTCATCATCAGCGGCCTCATTTGGATCAATACCTGCTATTGTCAGTAACCGTTCGTTGTCTGTTGTCCGCGCTATTTTAAGACACTGAAGGTCGTTTTGATTTTTTCTCCGAAATAGTTTATTTCTTTGCGGGAACATATTCGGGTTGCTGGTGTTTACAGCCCGAACCCTGTTGTACCAATACAAACTTACAGAAATTCTGTAATTCTCTTTTAATAACGTTTGAATATTTTTAATCGACGACTTCAGAGTCCTAATCTCCGGGTCTTGTCTGTCAGTAAACTGTCTGTACAAGTTTTTGAGTCTTGTCAGTAGTCTACATTTCTGTCGGTGCAGTGCGTCAATAGTAGGATTGCGGAACAGGTCTTCGTTAGTCGTACGTCGATATCGCGGTATTGTAGCGTCCATAGTTTGTTTAATTGTCTCGTCCATTTGTTTTAGGTAATTGTCGATCTCCTCGTTTGACAAGTTTCTATTGGACGGTGGGTGGAGCGTATTCGAGGAGAGTGCTCTTGTCAATGTTGCGGAGAAGCGTGTCCATCGAGTCTTACTGTAGTTGTAAGAATATATTTGCACAAACTCCTCCAATTCCGCACTTTCGTTGGGAACTGTAATTTCGGTGCTAAAACCGCAATGGCCACTGTCATACACGAATGTGCGCAGACAGTTTAACGTTTGGCGACGATGACGAAGAATTGGTCATGGAAGATGTTGTGCGAGCTAATAACGAGATCGATAGCTACAAGGAAAAACGTTTGGATGTCGATGAAAACATCCTTAGCTATTGGGAAGGAAAAAAATTCTACCTGCCTACTCTAGATTAGCAAATATTGTGCACGGAGTGCCTGCAACACAAGTAAGCGTAGAGCGGTCATTTTCTGCGTTAAGAATAATATTAAGCGATCACAGATCCCAGTTATCTTCAGAAACTATAAAAAATATTTTGTTTGTGAAGTTAAATTTAAATATATGTTGATCCATGTATTTCATGATAAAAGCTAAAAACAAAAAAAAAATAAAGCGAATTCCATTGAGTTATCTGTTTATTTTTTTAACATAATTTTCACATGCATACACAGCAAGCAAAATGATTGTTCGTTATCAAAATTTAGACTCATTTCAGACTTCATACAGAAGTAGCTGCTTGTTGCTTTATGTTCATTTCAAATTTTCCGATATTGATGGTAATTTCTACGTCTGACAACATCTTTTTGCAGTTTTCAACTAGTTCTTTGACTTTTGTAAAGTCAGTCAAGATCAAATGTACTGCATATATATATTGTTGTAAAGACCTTTTAAAAGGGAGACACTGGTAATATTAGTTCCATGCTATGGCTATTATTCTTCAAGTTATTTAAAAATGATTTTTATTTTTGAGAGGAAAAAATAAAAATTATCAATAACTTTTATTGACGATTTTGATTTAAAAAAAGTTATAGATAACTATAACCTTAAAATTTTTTGATTGCATTGTTTTTGTAACTCTTATTTTGAATTTTTTAAAAAAGCCCAATAATAGTTATTTTTAATTGAAATGGAAACAGATTAAAAATAATACTTACTTAATAAGTTTTTTTGGTAAAAATTCCCAACCATTTTTTCGGTGGAAATGTGAAAGGAAGAAGCAGAAAAGTAAAACGGTATACTTAACACACTGACTTCATCATATTTTCCTAACGATTTTTTTTAACGAAAAAATTGAAAATAACTCTTATTTCAGACCCCTGTGTGAAATACATATTTATCCATGTTACTTTAGCATCAATACCAGCAAAATTGAATCCCAAAAAATAGTGAAAACATCACCAGACAAACCATATAAAAATCATCGTTGCTGTGCTTAACCCGATGACTTCAATATAACTAGTTAGTTTAACGAGATTGCCCGGAAGTGCATGCCGCAAAACAGTTTGGCCATAACACTTTGAGAGTTGGTCGTAAGGAACAAGATTTTCTAAAATGACTTCTTCGAACGACGAAGAAGGAATAGGAGAAAACCACCATTTACTCACCTAGGAGATGCTGGTGTTTAGTCATTTTTCGAAATTTTTATTAGAAGCGAAAATAAGCAAAGCAAAGTGCTAGATACAATCACCGAAAAGGCATTTCAGCAGTTTCATAGAGGATGGCGACAGACAGCATGAAAGCAGCGGGAAATGACCTTATACTCGTAAATCTTTGGAAAAAAAAACATTCATACACCATTTCATTTCCTAAATGGAGTGTGAATAAACTATTTAGTTAATAAAACTTAAATTCACTATAAGAGCACACCAGTCTTCATTATACACCGTACAAGATACCGTCGGGCGTGTTATGGAAAAATCTACTTAGATAGTTGGGTTTCTGTTTTTTGAGTGTTCAGAGTGGATGTAGCAAATATACGCGGGCTGAGAAGTAATCATTTCTCTGCGTACATCTACGTCTGTTCACAAGCTTGCTGTTTTGACACTTAGTGAAACACACGTAGATCCCCGCCCACACCTTGTTGCGTGCAAATCAAGTCCTAAATATCCTCCACTCCCTTTGGCCCTCTTGTTTTCTGTTTCATTCCTGTGCCCACCTGCCTTTTCTTCTTTCGTTCCCGTTCTTCTCTTCCCGTCATGCTCTGAATGCCACGGCGCAGGTGGGATTTACTGGATCCTTAGGCATCGAGTTCCCTCTCTCTACTTATCGCTCCAGAGATGACCTTATAGGTACCCCGGATAGAGCGAGGCGGTTAGCCTGGAGACTCTTGCTGTGGTCTGCACCTTGATGTCCCTGACGCCGTTGATGCCCTAAGATGTCGAAAACTGCAGCAATGGCAAAGTTTCCAGCGATAAAGGTTTGTAAAAACCACAAACCCCCAAATTCGAAATCACAAAATTGTAAAAAGTCCGTGATTCCCCACGATTTTCACCGCTTATTCTTGTCTGCAAGCAGACTTTCCCTTCCACTTTGCAAGGACAATAAAAGAACCAAAAAGGAAAAAATGGAGAACAACCAATAAGGAATAGGATTAACAAACAAAACAAAAAGAGGAACAAAAAAAAGGACAGAAACTAATAATACGAGGGTTGTCTGAACATAAAGACAATCGACCGGGAAATAAAGATAGCGGCACTCGTCAATAAACGCTAGTGAACGCTAGTTGTCCATCTTTTGACAGTTACATACCGAAGTTTCAGTCATTTTGGACGCGCAGTTTTTAGTTGACAGTCGTTTGAGTGAGTCAATGTGAGTGTTTTTTGTGAAAATGGAAAGAATTGAGTAACGAGCTGTTACTAAATTCTTGTTTTTGAAAGGCAATACGCCTACACAAATCAAAAATGAGTTGGACGCTGTGTATGGGGACTCTGCACCATCATTTACCACAGTGAAATTTTGGGCAGCTGAATTTAAACGTGGCCGTAAGAGCTTGGGAGATGATGAGCGTTCGGGACGTCCAAAAACTGCTACCACAGACGATAACATTGCCAAAGTTCACCAAATGGTATTAGACGACCGCCGAATTAAAGTAAGAGAGATAGTAGAGGTTATGAAAATGTCCAAAGAACGTGTTTGTTACATATTAAATCAAGATTTAGGCATTAGAAAGCTGTCCGCGCGTTGGGTGCCGCGTTTGTTTACGTTAGACCAAAAACGTGTTCGAATGAACATTTCCAACGCTCTGTTGGCGCAGTTTAGTTGCAATAAATCCGAGTTTTGGCGCCGATTAATTACTGTAAATGAAACTTGGATACACCATTATACGCCCGAAACAAAAATTCTGTCAAAACAGTGGACTGCAAAGGGCGAGCTGGCTCCAAAAAAAGCAAAAACTGTTTTTTCGGCTGGAAAAGTGTTGGCGACTGGGTTTTGGGATAGTAAAGGATTTACCTTAATCGATTATCTTCAAAAAGGAAAAACCATTACAGGAGCATACTACGCATCATTACTTGCCAAGCTGAAGTCAGAAATTGCGGAAAAACGGCCACATTTGCAGAAAAAGAAAATCCTGTTTCACCAATACAACGCGCCGTCTCACACCTCAGCGGTTGCCATGGCGAAAATCCATGAATTACGGTTTGAATTGCTTAACCATCCACCTTATTCACCAGAACTAGCCTCAAGCGACTTCTTTTTGTTCCCTCATCTAAAAACTGCGCTCGGAGGACAGAGACTTTCGTCAAATAAGGAGGCAAACCCCTTCGTGAACAATTATTTTGCAGAGAAAAACGCTGAGAGAGTTACAAGGAGACTATGTAGAAAAATAAAAAAAAAAATTGAGAAAAAATTTCTTGTATCATTGTTCGGTCGGAAACTTTTCAGACAACCCTCGTATAAACAAAAAACCCCCCGTGGACAACACATATCCCGGACCATCACTAACATCAAAATAAAAAAAGAAACAAAAAATTGGAGGACGAGACAAAGAAATCAACCCTACAAAGCCGATCAAGGAACCGACCAACAACATTTATAAGACCAGTAACTATAAACACACCCCTCATCAGCCCATGCATAAAGGCAGGAGCGGCTCCAGTAGGCAGTAAATCAGATAAGTACCCCCTTTGCAATTTTCTATTTGTATGATCCTCCCCTAGTTGGGGGATATTAGTAATTCAAATGATCCCGTAAGGTTCCTTACCGTTCTCTTTGTAAACCGTGTAACCCTATAGCGTTCCCGACCCCGTTGGCTCCGAGTGAGTCTACCAATTTTGTACGTGAGTAGGGATGTACATACTTTACCACAATGTAGCGCCCGGTCCAATCCGGAATTCAATTTCAAGTGGTTAAAATTCCATCTCCGCAAGTTATCCATTACTGCTTTATTTACAGAAACCCCAAGCAGTAATTCGACCTTTAACGAGTTTTGATTCACTGTTTGAAAAGATTCGATTCTGGACAAGGATTCGTATCTCTTCAATACACATAATTCTGGGTGGCTTCGACATTCTGGACAGACAACGCCCGAAGGACGATGTGCTGAAATCTTCGCTGCAGAAAATAGCCTGACTTAACTTGTAAATGAGCCCACGTGAATAGCACGCGTTAATAGGCATACTGCCAATACCTTGCACTTCTTTTTAGTTCCTCTCCCTGATAAGTACACCGTTGATGTTCTTTCCGCTCTAGACTCATAGGACCATTGTGTAATATAAGCTGATTTCTCCTACACGTACTGACCACACAGTTAGCGAAATGATTCCTAATACGAATACGAAAAAGCCAATTGGAGTGGACTTACCAACTTCTTTAGAAATTATAACTGGTCGTTATGTTTCCTCAATAACGACGTGAATGTCGCTGCTGATATAATCACAGACACTAATCTCTTTGGAAAGAGATCCTTTATCCCTCACTGGATTAAGAGTATCAAATAAAAAGAACAAGCGTAGCACGACTTAAGCAGGAATGACTGCTGAAGCGTGTGACATTCCAAAAACTGAGGCTAAAGAAACTACAATATCCCAATGGTTGTTTGTCAAAAACATCAGAAATTCTGCCACATCCTCCATACAAACGCTCATTTATAATGATGCCCCATATATCAGCTCCTCTTTACACAAGGATAATCTGCTTTCTGCACACTTTCCGGCCAACTCAAGGCTTCCTAATTGTGTTTTTTTCTCCGCCTACACTTGGTTGCGTCGAATCTTCAATGGAACGAATCCACAATTGCACTCTTGGGTGTCCGTGACTTAAGTGGTATTGTATTGTCGCCCAAAAGACATTCATTTTTTCAGGCACCTTAAATCGCGTACGATAAATGGTTGACTAGCATACAACAAGTTAATTTACACTAATAATTTGACCTCCCCTTAAATGTTGGATGTCAACCATGGAGCGAAATAACCACTGTGCCCAAATATCTTTCTCTTTCTCTCTATTCAATGTTCCGTAAAACTTAACACGTGATCAGGCAGTACATAGTAACACCTTCTTGAGTGTTAAGTTCTTTAAAACAAAACAAAAAAGCGGCAAGAGTACTTAACGATCTTAACATAAACAAATCAGCTGGTTAGATGGTATAACTCCCCTTCTTATGAACAGGTGTTCATCCTCGCTTGCAAAGCTACCACGTAAGCTTTTTATCAATCCTACACTTTAGGACTCTGTCCGAGGAGATGGATAACAGCATTTGTCCAGCCCGTCCCTAAAAAAGGCGAAACTTCTTCTATCTCTTCCTACAGACCCATTGCTCTTACGTTCCTTCTTTCCAAGGTCATGGAAGCGCTGATAAACCGTCAGCTCATGAAATATCTTGAAACACGAAAACGGTTGTCATGCCTCACCAAAGTGGAACCAAGGCATATATCAATCTGGTAAAGCAAAATCGTTGCACTTGTTATTTCTTGGGCAGTTAACGCAGTTTGGCATCTGGCTCTTTTGTCGGAATGCGTGTATATATTTAGGATCGATGATTCTCTTCTTCAATGGATAATAATATACATATTACCGTTCGGAACGTTAAATTCATAAATTAAATGCTGATGTGCCCCAAGGCTCCGTTCTGCCTCCCACACACTTTTTAATTTTCACCAGTGATGTCTTATCTCCTACCTCTAATCCAATACATTCCTTTGTTTATGACACACTCTCAGCTTATCATATAACGAACCGGACTTAGGTCCCTACTCTTCAGCTGTAGAACAAGAACGCCAACGAATGCTAGGCTCATTCCACAGAGTGGAATCTAATGCTTCCAAAACATAATGCTGTCTGCTGTTAAAACGAAATCTAAACACCCAGCCATTATCCATGCATGGCACTCCAATCGTTGAAATCGAAAAATTGTCCATTCTCGGTATGTGTGTCAATGACAACCTACGTTGGAATGACCACATATTTGATGTCGCCAAAAATGCTGCCAAATGTCTAGGTTTCTTCAAGCGATGTAAGAAATACTATTTACCGTCTGATAATCTGATAATCAATATATGAGGTATTTATCCGCTCATAATTGGAGTACAACATCCGCCCCCAAGACCTCTTTTCACTTATTATATTGGATTCAAAAGCGTGCGATAAAACTCATAGATGATGCTAATATGTGAATTAAGACCCTTGAACACCGACGTAATGTCTCCTTGTCACCCTGTTCTACCGCTATTTTCACCAATTGACAATAGCATTCCGTCCCTTCACACCTTAAAAAGTAACGCCCGTCTCCCTATGAATGCTCCTCAAGCCCAGTTGCGGACTTACTCTGAAATATCGAACAACTCGCTTATGGAACACCCTGCCGAGGCATTATAACTTACAAACATCTAAAATCAACTTACATCGATATCTCTCTTTTCATTTTCTCTCGAGGTACACGATTATAAGAGAGGAGGCACGATGTTCCTTGTCTGTAGAGACACCACTAAAAACCTAAACCAACTTGAAGCGCATGTGCAGATGTTACTAGCTTTCGCTAGCTTAAAAAAACGTGTGTCTTGACGCACAGTGGTCTATCGTAACACCAAATCTTTGTACGATTTTGACATTTAGGTTATATCATTCAAATCTATTTTAAAATTCGATCCTAAGCTCGTGAATCTTAAAGTATACCAACCACGCGTCAATATAAGGCGCTGTGAGTAAAATATTGCAGAAGATTCGAAATGATCGATCCGACGTTGGTCGCAACAGTTTGGCCTTTATCTGTCCATTTTGCGAAAAGGAATCGCCATTTTCCCACATAAAATCCAGCTGATGCAGAAACTAAGCCACAAGACCATGGCTTTCGACGAAAATTAGTAGATTGGGCTCTTGAGCAGCAATTGAAGTCGGCCCTTATTTTTATTGAAAGGTCGTGCTTCGCTTTTCTCTAAATACTCGTAGACTGAACAAAGAAAACTGGCGTTTTTACATCGAACGAGGCAAATCCAGAAGAGACTAAATTACACCATTTGTTTGGCATAATTATCGTGTTCCTCACGCTGGTGCCATCATCAGTTCTAATTTTCTCAAAAATGTGGCCGGAGCTCGCATAAGAGCCAATGTCCAACATTGACCGAAAATAAACACCGAAAATTTGGACGGCATTGATCCGGACGATATGTGGTTTCAGCTGGATGATCCTATGTGCTATACTACGTACGTTATTTAAGTTTTGAGAAAAACAAGAAAGAACAAATATTTATCATCGAAAATGGCTTTGTTGTTTTTCAAAATACTTTCCATGCAGATCAAAACACTCAAGGGGGTATTACTACACCTAAAATGCCGGAGCAGGCATTATTCTAGACAGCCACTCACCTCGAGTTTAGTTGCCTGAAAAAAAGAATGTCTTTCGGGGGCGGCTGGTATTGAACCCTGAGCCGTCCGATTTGGTAGCCACTTGAGCCACAGCCACCCACAAATTTTCGAAGCACTTTTTCCACTCCAAACGAGGTAACTCCAAAATATGCGTTTTAAACGCATCAACCGCTCCTTCGCAATTTATTTTTAATGTGCGGAAATAAAAAGAATTCACTGGCTGCCAAATCAGAACTGTACGGGGTCATCCGCCGATGTTTTGAGTGCTCAAAAAGTCACTTGTTTGAGCCGACCTGTGAGAGGTAGCGCTGTCGTCGTGGAGAATGATCCGTATTTGGTGGTTGTTTTTCCATATTTATCCAAAGACCTCTGGCATTCCGAATCGATGCCCAAAGAAACAGACGACCATTCGCTTCGAAGTGCTTCGTGAGCAAACAACTTTTGTTGGATTTGGGTCGTATTGAAAACCCATTCAGCCGACTCTTGTTTAGTTTCGCGCTAATAAATATGTATAGATCCATGATTTATCGCCTTTCACGATCTGATAGATCCCTTTTGAAGCACCGCGACCTAATTTTTTCAACATTTCTTTGGACCAATCGACACGAGCCTTTTTTTTTAACGATTGTCAAGTTATGCGGTAGCCAACGTGAAGAAATCATTTTGACGGCCAAAGATTCATGCAATAGCAAGCGTCAATTTCACAATAAGCACATGACGATTTTGCCCGCACAATTCCTGCAATAACCGATTTAGGACGACCTTCACGAAATTCGTCCTGGAGCGAAGGACGGCCACTATTGAATTCGGAAAACCAGCGAAACACGGTGGCCCAAGATAGTGCTTCATCACCAAAAGTCAAAGTGAGTTGGTCGGCTTGCTGTTGTTGAGTAAATTCACGTCAAAAATTATAAAAAATCATCGCACAAAAATGTTCACGATTTAATTCCATGTTTTGACTAAGATGAATTCTTCAAGTGGAAAACTCTTTGGAAAACGCAAATAGCACTCGCAAGACAAAACGTTCTGAGCACGGGTACCATAGCTTAGCGATGCTGATGTCAGATTTGGCGTATCTGCACCGGTATTGCCATATATCAAAACTTAAATACCTACGAAAAAATTGACAACATTATATAACACCTTGATCCCGGAATAACCGTGTGGCGCTCCCATTGTTTCGATTTGAGTTCTGTTTTTTTTTGTTAAGTTGGTAAATCTGTTGCTGACATTCCCTCTAAATCTTAGCATCATAGCTTGACATTTGCAAAAGTTACGTAGCCAAGAATACATCTATCTCTGGGTGTGTTGGCGGTTTTTTACAATTTTAGAAATGGATTTCAATTTGCAACAAGGAACTTGTACTCGTATTAAGTTTTGCGTAAGAAATGGATTTAATGATGCGCGAACGTTGAAGATGTTGGAAGAGTGTTTCGGCGCCGATTCTCTAAAGAAAACGGTCATTTACCAGTGGCACGCGCGCGAGCGGTTCAAAAGTGGTTGTGAGTCAATCGCAGATGATGAACGCAGTGGAAGACCATCGACATCGAAAACCAACGAAAACATTGATGAAGTAAAAGAAATGTTGGTCAATAACCGCAAATTAACCATCAGAGAGTTAGCGGAGGACTTGAACATTGCCTATGGATCCGTCCAAGACATTTTGGTTAATGATTTGGCTTTCCGTTGGTGCCAAAAGACCTCAATTTCATGCAAAAAAGAGACCGTGTTGACGTCGCAAAAGAGATGATTTGCGAGGCTGAATCCGATCCCACATTCATCAAAAGAATCATTACTGGAGACGAGACGTGGGTTTATGAGTACAACACGCAATGCAGACATCAGGCAAGTGAATGTCGTTCACCAAAGGAGCCGAAACCAAAAAAACCACGTCGTTTTCAGTCAAAAAAGAAGGCAATGCTCACGGTTTTCATGGATTACAATAGTGTAGTGTATCATGAATTTTTGCCAGAAGGCCAGACAGTAAACAAAGAGCGTTATTTGGGCGTTATGAGACGTTGACGTGAAGCAATTCGCCGAAAGAGACCAGAATTGTGGGGAGAAAACTCGTGGATTTTGCACCATGATAACGCACCATCGCACAGTGCCATTCCATCATTATTCGTAATTTTTTGATGAAAAATGCAACAAATACCATCCAACAGCCACCGAATTCACCTGATTTGGCTCCCTGAGACTTCTTTCAGTTCAATCGAGTTAAAAAAACCACTACGGGGAACGCGTTTCAGCAGCCGAGAGGAAGTAATGGAAAAATCGCAGGAAGCACTGATGGACATACCGAAAAGCGTATATAAAAAATGTTTCGAGGATTGGATCAAGAACTGGCAAAAATGTGTTGCAGTCGATGGGGATTACTTTGAAGGGGATAATATATAGTAGATTTAGATGAATAAACTTGTATTTTTAATTTTCTGAATAAATTCCGGGAATCAAGGTGGTATATCGCAAAATCGACTACCTTGCAAAACAATACTCAGCACGTTATTGGTGAGATAGTGGTCTAAGTGCTCGATTCATAAGATTAACACTGGACCAACAGGATACACTTTATCAACAACAGTCGAGGCAATCATATGCCTAAAGTCATGTTGAAATCATAATGTCATAAACAGGGTAGGTGTTATGTATTTTGAAACGACCAGAAATGTTCGACCATTTTCAAAATCGGCGTCATGTAACTTCATTTCGACTTGTTTTGACAGTCATTTCGACTTCAATTTAGTCCTGGGTTCTGCTGCTTTTTCCGACAACTGGCCAATTGGAAGAAGAACATTTTCTATGATTATAGAACCGTGTATTAAGATCTTATACAATGTTGGAGTCATAGGATGCCATGGGTATAACTCTACATATAGTCTAGAATCAATTTTGTAACCACTAGAAATTGCCTCCAAATCGGAAAACCAAATTGAAATCAATGCCTGTAATTTCGGCAGCAATTTCAGGGTTATTAAAGAATCTTTGACTGGTGTTTCCGTCATTTATATTGCCGAAACCAGCTCGAGTTAGATCCACAATGAGGATAAGCTTGTTTCTAAATTCTCGTTGAATTTGAATTTTTCTAACTTTGCACATTTCTTTGTCTTCTTCCAATCTAAGTTGCCATTTTTTTATTGGAAGCTTATAAGCTTATATGCAGAAGACTCTCGAAAAGTCTGATCCGCGCATGCAAGATTGACAAGCCAAACTGAATGGAGCTTTCATTAATTTGGTTATTTGCTGTATTTAATTTGTTAAAGTCTTTTGAAGTGGATCGGCAAACATAGCATTTCTGTGTTGATGTAGTTTCAGTAACTGCGTTACCATCAACAATAGTAAAAAGCGATGTATGTTTCACTTCTATGTTGGAACTTATTACAGTCTTACACAGTGAATTGATTTTTGCCTGAATATGGCTGATTTCGCTTTTAGTTACTCGTATATCTGTGCTTTCTTTAATAAAGTTTATTCTTATAGGCCGGCCAAATCGGGGAAAAGATGGAGTTGGGTTTTGCCAGATGATCTTTGAACCACAAACTAAGCGCAAGGGGACAAGTGAACTTTGAAATATAAATACATCTGACTCAGAACTGTGATGAGCCCTACGGACTTGCATTCACTTCCATTTAGGCTGCTTGTAACTTCCTCCATATACATAAGTAGTCGAGTTGCAGTGTGACCCAACAAATCCTGAAGATTTATTTCAGCCAATGTTTTCGTTACTGTATATGATTCCTCGATTGGATAACAATCTTTTTTAGCTTTCTGGAATATACTGTAACAAGGAAAAAACCCTTATTCGTTGCTCCTACAATCTGATATTTCTTTCGCAATAGCCCAGCTTCAACAAACATGGAAAGAGCCTTTAATGTGGACAATTTTTCTTTGTTATTTTTAAGGCTGTCAGAGTATGCTTTTTTGTACTTCTGAGCTTTTCCAGGAGACTTAAGAATTCCTGTTAAAACTTTTGAAGCAACAGTTTTCCAAGTTTCTCTTAATTTCATCTGGGTTGCATAAGCTAATTCCTCAGTTTGAAGGTTTTCTCGGATACTTTCGGTTTTTCTTCTTTTACTCCTTTCACTTGATTTTTTAAATGGCTTTTTCAGGTCGCGCTGCTGATCTTACAGTCTTAATTGGGAGTGTGAATGTCCCTTCAAGCCACGTTTTGTTATTCTTTAAGAATAAATCCTCTCGTCTGCTTGAAACTGACCATCTTTGCTTTAAATCAAACACAAATTAGCTACTTTTGGCTTATACGTAAATAAGGAGATCTTCTGTTGAACAGGGAAAATCTAATAAAAATGGTTTTAAGTGATTTAATTTTTGGTTCATATCCCCTTCTCCACTCTCTTCCATAATATCAAATAAATATTTTCTGGTCACAACTCTCGAACCAGATGATCCTAAAAAATGCTATGTATCAAAATATGAATTAAAAAGCTTACTTTTACACAAAATAGACGTTTACGGTATGAGCACAATAAAAATGCGTAAATTGACTTTTTGGCTCGCTTTCCGCCTCCAGATACCTGACCTGCTTAAATTTTTGCTGCAAAAAAAACATATCCCAGTGTACCTTTTCTCCTCGAAATTAAAATGAAGAAAAAAGTGTAATAACATTACAAAAACTATTCATTAAAACCGTTTTATGGCGTATGAGTATTTTTTTAACACAAAATTGAAAAATAAATCCGTTCATAAAATTTCGGGTAACAGGTAATAGCAGCCAATTCTTTTTGCATTGGGTTAACGAACAATCGAATTAACTTAAAAAGTTCAAACCATTACGGAATATTATATTAAAATCATTAAAACTTAAAAAAATATTCAAAAATACTATAACTTTTTCCTATATAGCTTCTGAACCCGAATCGAAACAAGGTTGCCTGAAAAGTTTCCGACCGAACAATGATACAAGACATTTTTTCTCAATTTTTTTTTATTTTTCTACATAGTCTCCTTGTAACTCTACACACTTCTCCCAACGATGCTCCCATCTCTCTAACCCGTCCAAATAGTACTTGGCGTTTTTCTCTGCAAAATAATTGTTCACGAAGGTGATTGCCTCCTCATTTGACGAGCCCAGTTCTTAGATGAGGGAACAAAAAGAAGTCGCTTGGGGCTAGAACTGGTGAACAAGGTGGATGGCCAAGCAGTTCAATCCGTAATTCATGGATTTTCGCCATGGCAACCGCTGAGGAGTGAGACGGCGCGTTGTCTTGGTGAAACAGGATTTTCTTTTTCTGAAAATGTGGCCGTTATTCCGCAATTTTTACCTTCAGCTTGGCAAGTAATGATGCGTAGTATGCTCCTGTAATGGTTTTTCATTTTTGAAGATAATCGATTAAGATAACTCCTTTAATATTCCAAAAACCAGTGGTCATCACTTTCCTAGTCGGAAAAACAGTTTTTTCTTTTTTTGGAGCCGGCTCGCCCTTTGCAGTCCACTGTTTTGACTAAATTTGGTGGTGGTGTGTATCCAAGTTTCATCTACAGTAATTAATCGGCGCCAAAACTCGGATTTATTGCGCCTAAACTGCGCCAAGAGCGGTGGAAATGTTCACTTGAGCACGATTTTGGTCTAATGTAAGCAAACGCGGCACCCAACGCTCGGAGAGCTTTCTCATGCCTAAATCTTGATTTAATATGTAACAAACACGTTCTTTGGACATTTTCATAACCTCTACTATCCCTCTCACTTTAATTCGGCGGTCGTCTAACACCATTTGGTGAACATTGCAAAAGTTATCGTCAGTGGTTGCAGTTGTTGGACGTAACGAACGTTCATCATCTCCCAAGCTCTTACGGCCACGTTTAAATTCAGCTGCCCAAAATTTCACTGTGGTAAATGACGGTGCAGAGTCCCCATACACAAAGTTCAACTCATTTTTGATTTGCGTAGGCGTATTGCCTTTCAAAAACAAGAATTTAGTAACAGCTCGTTACTCAATTCTTTCCATTTTCACAAAAAACACTCACATTGACTCACTCAAACGACTGTCAACTAAAAACTGCGCATCCAAAATGACTGAAACTTCGGTAAGTAACTGTCAAAAGATGCACAACTAGCATTCACTAGCTTTTATTGACGAGTGCCGCTATCTTTACGTTGTGGTTGAAAACTTTTCAGATAACCCTCGTATATCACAAAATCGACCAGGAATTTCCACTCGATTAGTGTAAGTTGATAAACCACAAACTGTTCAGGCCTTGCAAATCAATACTCAGCACGTTATTGGTGAGATAGTGGTCTAAGTGCTCGAATCATAAGATTAACACTGGACCAACAGGATACACTTTATCAAAAACATCCGAGGCAATCATATGTCGAAGTCATGATCAAATCATAATGTCATAAACAGGGTAGATGTTATGTATTTTGAAACGACCAGAAATGTTAGATCATTTTCAAAATCGGCGTCATGTAACTTCATTTCGTATTGTTTTGATAGTCGTTTCGACTTCAATTTAGTCGTCAAGTAAATCCGATCGACTGGTTAGTAAGTTTTCTTTTAGCTATTTAACAAAAATACTCTTAAAGGTTTGGGACTGTGGTGTAAAAATGGTTTGTTCCATGCATTTCAGCTTACCAACTGTCAAATGGCGCTGGCGTAGGTAGAAGGTGATACACGACACCGATTTAATTTTGAAATTACTTCCAATTTTGTTACGACTGGAAGTCAAAACAAAGTTACGAGTACGTGACCCCCATACACTAACTGTACCTAGATATCAAACTTTCCAGATATTGGTTTTCTACTGATCGCCCCTATCCGTGTGAACCTGTCCGTGAATACGTGAGAATTGTCAACAGTGTCAAAATTCGAATAGTTTTAGGAGTGACGTCACCCATATAAAAATGACGCGGTGAATTTCGATTTTGACATTTCTCATGTTTACAAATCTAATTTCGTGTAATTTGCAGAACAAATTTGATGTTAGACAATAATTTTCCTTATTATATTTTCTAGGACAACAAAAGAAGAAAAATCAAGACATCTGGGGCAAGAAGAAGTAATCTCCTAGAGAATACTGCTGCCACCAACAAATTGCTTTGGATTGGATGTGGCAAAAATGTGAGTAAGTAAAAATATTTTAATTTCAAAATAATTTATTTTACTTTTTTTTCACAGTAAGAATAATGAATCCAAATGCACCATTCAAGATCTTGAAGAAATGTGGATAGGTGATGCTAACTAATATGCATTTTACTCGTAGTTTAGCTATATATTTAATGCCTTTTTCTTTACAGATTCAACATTTGGAGTGCAATGGTTCCAGCAAAAGCGTTTTTATTGTTTTTAATGTATATCTCGTTTTCCTTTTTAGAATAAAAATAACAATGTATAAATTATTGTCAATCTGGTAGACGGCCAGAGGCCAAACCATGATAGACTTAGCATATTTTGAATTGAATGTATTGAATTTAAATTGAAAATAAAAGTCATATTAAACTAAATACTACTTAATGCCTTTTTCTCGATTTTTGCTTAAATTTTTTTTATTCCCTAAATAGAATAAATATAAAAAAATAGTTTTTTCTTTCTTGGATTATGCAATTCCACACCACCTTTGAGGTATGCATAACGGTGCGTTAACCGATTTTTTTTTTACTGGGTGGTCGGTTTCCCCTGCAGGCCTATTGCACCCATTCCGCATTCTGAAAAGTGAAGAATAAAAAAAAGATTTAAGCTAAAAAGATTAAATAAAAAGGAATGTTTTTTTTTTTTTTGTAAATCAAGTGATATTGTGTGTAATATACATATGTATGCATGTGATTAGCCAATAAAATTTCTATTCTTTTATGAAAAAAAACTTTTGAGTGTCTACTACCATAAATTAGACGTGCCAGATCACTGAAAAACGCTTCAGCAAGTTTACGTCTTTTTTTTTGTTGCTCTGGTGGTGGTGTTCCAGGTTCAGGATCTGTGCTTCCAGGCTGTTCAACAAGCAGTGGTTTACATCATTGGACCTAAATACAATCTATTCTAGATGATTGTAGGACTTCGTAATTATCATCCTCTGATTTGTCATTGTCATCATCTTCGCTTCAGTTAAGTGATGTCCCTGGTTTCTCTTCCTTCCACTCATTATTTGAATCATCTTCCTAATCGAAGAATTTCTATGAAAAAGAAAGAACCGATGGGTCAATGAGTGCATACATACATATTAGTGGAAAATATAAATAATGAGAGCAAACCTTATTTGTAGCAAACAGCCTTCTTGGGGTTATCAGAGTGCATGCATGCACAACATCTCCATGTCTCGTAAAAAGTTGGACGTTGATTTTCACGGAGAAAGTAGAATTTAATTTTGTAAAAAATATTCTTACTATGCATAATATAAACCTACCTGCCTTCCTCGCATCCTGGACGATACAAATGGATGTAGGTCTTGCATCTTAGCGGCATTTCTTGGTTTTTTCCATTTTATAGCTCTATAAGATAAAAACGAATTAGTTTTATTAAATTAAAACAATAGAAATTTTTTTTACTTACATATTTGCTCCTTCTTCAATAAAATATTGACATTTGTTCATTTCACCACGGTGTGGGTAAGTTTTTCGCTTCACCATGAATGCTTCCATCAGGAGAGCATGTTCCGAAAAAATGTAAATTACAATTCATGAATAAATTGGATTATTTATTACAATTATTGTATTAACTTTTCATACGAAGCAATAGATAAGAATTAATGATTATTTTGACTGTTTTAATTTGTGAAAATATAACTTTACACAAGCTTTTGCAAAATTGAATTTAAAATATTGGTAATACGAGTAGCAACAAACAAAACAATAAACAAAATTAGTGCTTTATAAGCCCATTTGGTACAACGGAGGATTGACCAATTGTTTTTTTGAAAAAATATGGGTGTGACTGGACAATTTAGCTTGTATTTAATATATTACTAAAGCAACATTTTCAAATTCATTGCTCAGTTTTTGCATCAAAAAATTTCCGAAAAGAATTAAATCGATATAAACACAATCTTTCACAAATATCACGTTGTAATGCTAAAATTTGGTGAGATTGTCGTGAATGTTAAAGAAAGCAGCGGCCTATCGAAAGCAGCGTACATAGTACGTAGATGGACTCAACGAACTGAATATAAACTTTTCGCCAGCGAAAAAAATAAAAACAAGAAAAGACTTTGCTGATAAATACAAAAACAAAGGATTTCACTTCTAGGATTTTTTCAGAAAAGTCAAAATTTAACATTTATGGATCGAATAGGTCTTCGAAAGCATGAAGCTTTGACTCCAAAAACACAATAAAAAAAGTAAAGCACGGAGATGGTGGTTGTGTGATATGGGGCCAAATGTCCTTCTTTGGAATTGGTAATTTAGTCCTAGTCATTGAGATCAAAAGACAAAAGAAGTGTACTAAAACATTTAGCAGGAAAATTTAATTTAAAGTACATAAACAATGGTTATCCCTCACTTGCTAGTACCACCACCACAACGCCCCGATTTTAACCAGCTCTCTTGGGAACGTCTTTGGAATCATTTAAAGAAGAGTTTACAAAAACATGTCATTACATCAAAGCCTCAGTTAAAAGCCTTATTTTTAGCGGAATTATAAGATTTAACATGTGAATATCTGGAAAAATTGACACATTCCATGCCAGACCGCCATAAAGATGTTAAAAGCATTAAAGGATACTCAACAAAGTACGAGGGCGGGTCAATAAGTCCGTGACTTTTGGAATAAAACAGATTTTTTGATAAAAAAATAATTTTATTTTTCAACGTAGTCTCCCTTGAGCTCTATACACTTTGTCCAACGCTTCTCCAATTTTTTTATCCCTTCCAAAAAAAATGATTTGTCGAGGTCCTCAAAATGACGAGATGACTTCATCATTGGAGTCAAATCTTTTTCCACCAAGCCATTTCTTCAGGTTTGGGAACAAGAAGTAGTCGCTCGGAGCCAAATCTGGAGAATAGGGTGGATGAGGGAGCAATTCATAGCCCAATTCATGGATTTTTGCCATGGCAACTGCACATGTGTGCACCCTTGCATTGTCTTGGTGGAAAAGAACTTTTTTCTTGGCCAAATGAGGTCGTTTTTTTTTCAAATCGTCATTGAATCGGTCCAATAAGTTGGCATAATATTCCCCATTGATTGTTCTTCCCTTTTGAAGGTAGTCAATGTGGATTATCCCGCGTGCATCCCAAAAAACAGTCGCCATAACTTTATTGGCTGACAAACCCACCTTGGCCTTCTTTGGCGCCGATTCACCCTTAGAAACCCACTGTTTTGACTGTTGTTTGTTCTCTGGTGTGTTGTGATGGATCCATGTTTCGTCCACGGTTACAAAACGGCGCAAAAACTCCTCCATATTGCGATTAAACAACGCCAAACCTTCCTGTGAAGTTGTTACACGATTGCGTTTGCGGTCGACTGTGAGCAAACGCGGCACTCATCTTGCGGAAAGCTTTCTCATGCCCAAGTGATCATTCAAAATTGAAACCACTGAGCCATGCGAGATCCCTACGGCTTCCACAATCTCTCGCACTTTCAATTTTCGGTCGGCCAACACCATATCGTGAATTTTTTCGATTGTTTCGGGTGTAGAGACCTCAACTGGGCGTCCAGGACGTTCGGCATCTTCAGTGCTTGTACGGCCACAACGAAATTCAGTAAACCACTTTTTTACCATTGAAATCGATGGTGCAGAGTCCCCATAGTATTTATCAAGCTTAGCCTTGGTCTCGGTAATGGTTTTTTTTCGCAAGAAATAATGCTTAATAAGCACACGAAATTCACTTTTTTCCATTTTCTCCTCAAATTAGTGAGTAGTCTGATAAAAATAGCTGTCAAACACAAACTAACTGACGCAGTAAGTTTAAATTTTGACAGGAGTCAATTGACAAATGCCTGTTGACAGGAGCAATGTTGCTGTTTCAGTAAAGAGGTCAGAAATTCAAAAATGCACGGAATTATTGACCCGCCCTCGTAGTAGCTAAGTCTTTTTTTTTGCAAAATTAAAGTATATACTAACACTTTTCATTAAGGGTATCAGTACTTTAGCTGTGCTCATTTCACATGCAGTGGAACATTTTTATTTCTATAATTTTTTTTCTGAACGGAATATTAATGTTTTTATGTTTGCCTCTAAGAAAGTGCAAACAAACCTTTATTACTTGCAAATAAACAGATCTGTTGAAAACAATTATAAACATAATTCCCTTCAACAAAACCAAATTAAGTTGGGATATCAAGAGTTTTGCTTCACGTTGTAGGTTGGCTAATCTGGGAATTTTTTTAAACAAATAAACAACTAAAATACCACTGCTTTTGTACTTTATAATTTGCGAAAAAAAAACATTCTCGAAATATTTTGGAAAACCCTTACATTAAATTAGAAAAACAAATATTTTCCTAAAAAAACTAAAAAATGGTCAAAAATGTTAATTCTACTTATTAGTATTATTTAATTAATTTATTTACTTAACACATATCAAACTAAAAGAACAGCAAGGAAATTGATTATAAAAATGCCATTAACTAACAATCTTTTTCATTGATGTCCAGAGTACAGAGTTTGTGCCTAAACATGCAAAATGCTTATACAATTGAATTTCAAATGTTACCTACGTCCAAATGGCGGCAGGTAGGGGAAATACGGTACAGCAAGCGAAGGTTGCTTCTCAGGCCCCAGCGCCTAGTGCACCGGAACCAGTACCTGACATGCTAACTATCTTGCTCTCTATCCAGGGACAGATGGCTCAGCTGCAACGTCATTTAACTGAACAGACCGCGCGGGTGGATCAAGTATACGCGCTGCTGCCTGGCCTAACGCACCTTTTGTCGTAATGGGTACGTGCGTGGAGGAGCGAACCCTGAAGGTCCTTGCAGTGAATGTGAATTCACTGATTAGGTTCGAACGACGAGCCGCACTATTTAAGTTGCTGAAAGACCACGTCCCTGATGTGCTTTTGGTTAGGGAAACTAAGCTATCCAAAAGACATAAAATGAGGCACAGAAGATATAAAATAGTACGGAGAAACCGACCCAACTCTATTCAAGGAGGAGGCGTTGCGATTTTCGTAAGAAAAGGTCTACGTTACAAAAGAGTATACAGTCGTGTAGTACGTAGGTTCCAAGTGTTGGAAGCATGCATCGTGTATATTCCTCTCCGTAGTGGAAAGCGGCTATACATGATGTCTGTCTATGCACCTAAGGCTACTCAATCCACCTTATTCATCTCAGAGCTCGAGACACTTTTTCGATTCCTAAGGCTGGAATTGGAAGACAACTATTTTATTATCGGCGGAGATTTCAACGCCAAACATAGAGATTGGGGAAATGATACACCAAATACTAGAGGGAACCTACTATTCAATTGGTGGGGTCAGCACAGCATAATGTATCGACTTGGACTTAAGGCGACGGATAGTCCGTCGTTTCCCAGACACGGGTCCTATTTGGATCTTCTGCTGTTCGACTCACGAATACAACTGACATGCACTAACCAACAAACTACAAACTGTCTACGCACTTTTCTGTATGACAGTGACCATTGCGGTCTCAGCACCGAAATAACTGTTCCCGACGAAATTGCGGAATTGGATGAGTTTGTTCAAAG
Organism: Volucella zonaria; assembly: GCA_963966105.1. Lineage (NCBI taxonomy): Eukaryota > Metazoa > Arthropoda > Insecta > Diptera > Syrphidae > Volucella > Volucella zonaria. The sequence goes on along the minus strand of OZ014532.1, from coordinate 171,438,430 downwards.
GCATTCCTACAATTATAGTAGGGTGCGTTGGACACACTTCACCAGAACACTGACTAGAGCACTCTCCTCGAACTCGCTCTACCCACCGTCCAACAGAAATCTGTCAAACGAGGAGATTGACAGGTATCTTAGACTAATGGACGATACAATCAAACGAACAATGGACAGAACGATACCTCGGTATCAACACACTGACGAAGAAGACTTATTCCGCAACGCAACTATTGACGCACTGCACCGACATAAAAGTAGACTGCTGTCAAGACTAAAAACCTTGTACAGACAGTTTACTGACAGACATAACCCGGAGATCATGACACTGAAGTCGTCGATTAAAAATCTCCAAACATTAATAAAGGAAAATTACAGAAACTCTGTAAGTTTGTATTGGAACAATAAAATTCGGGCTGTAAACACCAGCAACCCGAATATATTCCCGCAAATAAATAAAATATTTCGGAGAAATAATCAGAACGACCTTCCATGTCTTAGAATCGCCCGAACGACGAACAAATACTCGTAGCAGCAGGTATCGATCCAAAAGTGTACAAGGAAGGAAGTGTACAAGGCAAATGACATCATTGGCCCGAACCACGAACTGGAGAATCGAGCCTTGTGCACAATTTCTACCTTCGAAATGAAATTGTGAATTGGCGATTCGAGAGCTTGGGTTTCACCCAGTTCAGTGACGAGAATATGGCAAATAATGTCATCACCAACGATAGGGTACTACCCCCGTTCATTTCGAAGGAGGAGCTCCAAACGATCTTCGAATCGCTCAGAAGTAAAAAATCAGTGGGAACCGATGAAATACCGAACATTGTACTTCGATATCTCGGACTAGAAGTGGTGGACATATATACCACCTTGTTTAATAATGCAATGAATAATCCACATTATCCAGCGCATTGGAAAACTGCGGTGGTACATCCCATCCCCAAAAGGGATCAAGATACTTCCAATCCGGCGAATCTCCGCTCGATCAGTCTCCTTCCAAACATCAGTAAGGTTTTCGAGAAGGTAATCAATAGAGTCCTGACAAAGTGGGTTGAGGACAAAAATATAGTTCCGGATAATCAATTCGGTTTCAAGGTGGGGCATGCTATCATTCATGCTGTGTCGAAACTGGTTTCTGATATCCAATGGAACAAAGGCAAGAAACAGTGCACTGGTGCCTGCCTGATTGACTTGGAAAAGGCCTTCGATACCGTATGGTTAGAGGGACTCTTCTTCAAGCTGGACAGGTTGGGCATTAGTAAACCACTGCTGTATATTCTTTTTGATATGCTTTCCAGTAGACAGTTCATCGTGAAGAATGGCGATGTGACCTCTGCTGGAACATTTAACATTAAAAACGGTCTGCAACAAGGTGCGGTAAATTCGCCGATCCTATTCAACATTTACACAAGTGATCTGATAGGTTCACTTCACCATGCCATAGCGTAAGCAGACGACTTAATCGCGTACAGATCAGGTCCAAAGGTTGAGGTCATTAATACACTTTTGCAACGTGACTTCGACAAAATTAAGCAATATTGCGATGACTGGAAGTTGAAAATCAACTTTCAGAAATCGGAAACCATTCTGTTTAGGACGCCTTTGTCTGGGGCCTCTAGCGATACCAGAAAGAATTGGCGAAAGTTCTCTATCGTCGGACAACATGGACAGCCACTTGCTTGTCGAAATGTAGTCAGATACCTTGGGATCTGGCTAGATCAATATCTGTATTTTAACAAACATATAGATGTTGCTCTGGCCAGAGCCAGAGGTGCTTTTGCCCTTACAAGGATACTGTTTTATAACAGCCAACTTGATGCGAGGGTGAAGGTAATCTGCTACATGGCCCTTTTCAGGCCCATGCTTGTATTTGGATGTCCCGTGTGGTTCAATGTGAGAGCAAGTTTATTGGAAAAGATTCGGGTGTTTGATAGGGCTTGTCTTAGGACTTGTCTTCGCTTATACAGAACACCAGAGTCTGAGTACATAAAATTCTATCCTAATGAGGTCTTATACAATAGGGCGAACCTGATAAGAGTGGACAATTTCGTCATTAAGTTGACTCGAAGGCACATTGCGAGAGCAATGACCTCATCGAACAACCTGATCTCCGGGGCTTACTACCCCAATTATATGTATCACGAGAGAGTTCGCTTTGACGGCTTTATTCCTCCAGAAGTGTTCCTCTATCTAGATAGTAAAAGTCTGATCCAGGACAGATTGGCGGTGCCGCTAATCTTCCACGTTGCTCGAACAGCTGCGGACAGGCGACTCAACTACGACAGAGACGTCGCACATGGCGGTGCGGAGCGTCTACGGTTCAGCAGGGCGGTAGGGAGTCGCGACAGAAGGGATGTTGCTCGGCAGCACCAACAATTTTGGTGGCTGGTTGAAGGAGGGGAGGGTTCGTCGTCGAATTCCTCAAGTAATATGTAGCTTCCTGTGAAGCAAAGTGGGCCAGCCTAATTTTGTTTTTAGCCATGGCCGGCTTACATAGTTTTAAGTAGGTTTAAGTTAGATTTTTAAGAAAAAAAAAATATATAAAAACAAAAAAAAAAAAAAAATAAAAATAAAAAATTACAAAACAAAAATAAATTTATATATATATGTACATATATGTATATATTAAGTATATACTTATTATGTATATGTATGTATATATATATATATATATGTGTGTGTGTGTGTGTACGTATTAGCTGTAAGTAGGTTAAGATTTATTTTTAAGTAGTCTGTAAGTTTTTAGTTTTAGGTTTTTATAATTAATTAATATGTCCATATACTAAGTTTTTCTTAAAATCTATTTTCTTAGTTTTAGTTGTAATATAAATATAAAACTAAATATAGAATGTAATGTACGTCGAAATACTTAGTTTAAGTGTTAGGTTTAACTTAGAGTGCCCGCATGGGGCCATTAAGTTAGTATAAGATTACCTGTAAGTTATTTAAGCTAATTTTTAAGCGTTTTTTGTTTAGCATGTAAGAGTAAATTAAGATATAAAATAAAAATGCATATAAATTGAAAAAAAAAATTGAATTTCAATACAAGCTTAAGCTTGATTTCAGAATTGTTATAGTTTCCATTCATTTATATCTTAAAATGAAACGTTCAAAATATTATTCTTAGGTCCTTTTTTAATTTTATTCTGAAACTATTGCCTTTTGTGCATTTGAAACAAAAAAAAAAGAATTTCCAAATATTCTATTATTGTCACTTTTTCACCACGTTAAATTAAATATTCACCAGCGTAAAATATTTTTCCTTTTATTTTTACGTTTACTATATATACCTTGTGAACATTACGTGAAATTTGTTGTCATTTAGCCATTCTGACAGGTTATAGAAATAGAGAATATGTTGGTGATTCACTTACAGTGTGTCTGTGCAAAAGTTAAGGGTTTGCAAAAGTATTAGTAGAGTTTGATATCTAGGTATAGTTAGTCTATGGTGACCCCACTGCAGTTTTTCTTTTTTGATTCAAATCCAATTCTTCTTTGTATTGTTAAAAAAATCTTAAAAAATCACTTTTTACACGCGACACTACACTGGGATTACCTATATAGGGGGAAAATATTTCTGAGTTTTTTAATAAATAATTAACAGAGGGTAGAGCCAGCACGGCTTAAAGATTATAGGTACCCTTCGAATTTATGACTAACGTAAGCATTCCCTTCCTCATATATCCAGTCAATCAAATTTGCTGCAAGGCTTTAAACCTTCTCCTCCCAGGATAACATTAAATCAAAACAACCGATAGCAATAAAATATAAAAATCTCATTCCACCAATTCGTATCTGCAAACATTATTCCGGCCCCCGTAAAACAACCGCAACCTGCGCAACTTGTTTGCCTTGTTTGCGCTTCAACTAACCAAGTTATATGACTATGGTAAGCATTTTGATGCTTTTAATATTCCCTCATACAAAATACAAAATTGCATTTTCCTCGGATCAATTGACTTGAACCCCAATTGATGTCCCTACCTACTCCTAGTCCTTCCCTATCGAATCAACTAAAATCTTTTCCTTTACATCAAGTTACATATCCTCTTTGAACGTTTCCAATAAATATGATGTACGGATATGGTAGGGCATTGAATATCGAGTCGAGATACTCGAACCCTTTGCTTTGATGGAGGACTAAAGTTGGTGTCCTCTCTGACACACAGGTCAATTGCATCATAAAGTGGATACACACTCACTCTCCTCCTTACCACTTGATTCGATGAAATTTTCATGTGTATTGGGTTAGAAGTATCTTTGCAAAGTGCTCAGATAGTTTCGATTTTTTATGTCCTCTCTGTAGGTACTTATAACGTTCAAATACATCTGAGTACATACGAATAAATGAAAAGCGGATGAAACTTTTCCGATGTTTAAGTCTTGCGATACTTTTCCAGATAGAAACATGCGGATACTTTCATATACGAGTAATAAAACGAAAAATATAAAGTTTGTAGTTTGTTGTGTTTATTGGACCAACACAGAGTCTGGGGTTGGGCAAATGTACTCGTGTTTTTAACAAATTTTCGGAAAATTCTTTTCAAGAGCGAACTGGAAAATATAGAGAAATGGTAATACATGAGTATAACACATATGTAAAGGGTGTTTTTTTTAGAATTATACAAATTCAATATGAAGTAAAACACTTGAAGCTAATGTTAATGTCTACGATATTAGCTTTATTTAATACACAATTTTATGCCATTAGTGTTTAAATATGATACCGGGCATATGTGCATCACAGCTAGCTCGAGTGTAGCGCAATCATGAAGTCCAATTTTCGACAACTTTATCGAGCAACTGGGGCCGTATATCATCAATAACACGGCGAATGTTGACTTCCAAATCGTCCAACGTTTCTGGTTTATCGGAATAGACTAATGACTCCGCATATCCCCAAAGTAAGTAAGCTAAAGGTTGTGAGATCACAGGATCGTGGAGTCCAGTTCACAGATCCATTACACGAAATTATGCGCTCAGCAAATGTTTCCCGCAAAAAATTGATGCCGTCGCGCGCCGTGTGGCATGTTGCGCCATTTTGTTGGAACCAAAACTCTGTTACGTCAATGCCATTCAACTGAGGAACGAAGAAGTCAGAAATCATGTTTCTATAGCGCTCTCCACTGACGGTAATATTCTGACCGGCATCGTCCTTAAAGAAATATGAGCCGATGATTCCACCAGCCTACAAAGCACACCAAATAGTGAGTTTTAATGGTTGTAAGGGCGCGGGCGTCTCGTCAAAGGCTTCTGGGTTTTCTCCACTCCAAATTCGGCAATTTTGCTTATTTACATATCCATTTAACCAAAAGTGACCCTCATAGGAGAATAAAATTTTGCGTTGAAAATGAGCATCAAGCTGAATCATCTTTTCGGCCCATTCACCGAACCTACGACGAGTATATACTAGATGGAGCGAAAAGTGACCTCCTTGGGAATTAAAATTTTTGTTTTTTAAGTGTTTTTTTATATTATTCAATATAATCCCCTTTTAGTTTGATACACTTATTCCAGCGATTTTCCAACTTCTTGATCCCGTCCGAAAAGTAATTTTCCGGAAGATCTGCAAAATACTCGCGTGAGCTGAATTTTTGATTGATGAGCCATCTTTTGAGGTTTGGGAAGAGATAATAGTCCGAGGGATCCAAATCCAGTTACCAATCGACGCCAAAAGTCCGCCCGATTCCGCATCAGCAAGTCCAAACACTCTTTCGAAGTGCTGTCGCATTCGTGTTTTTGCTCATTCGCGGCACCCAGCGGCAGGATAACTTTTTCATATGCAGAATATTGCCCAAAATATGGCGTGTGCGCTCAGTACTAATCTTTGTGGTATCTGCTAGCTCGCGCACCTTCACTTTCCGGTTATCCAACACCATTTCATGTATTTTTTTGACATTGTCCACTGTAACCGCATCGGAGGGCCTGCCGCTGCGGACTTGATCGGTAGTGGAGTTGCAGCTACCACGAAACTCTCGAAACCAATATTTGACGGTGTAATCTGACGGAGCATTAGCCTCATAATATTTATCCAACTTTTCTTTTGCTTCCCTCGCCGTTTCGCCTCTCAGAAAATAATGTTTTATGAGAGAACGAAAATCGTTTTTGTCCATACAAGACATGATGCCAAACATGTCAACAACAATCAGCTGTCAAAACAAAACTAAAGATAGTATCGTACTGAAATTTGGCATGTCTGCCTAAATTGCAGTAGCAGAGAAGCGCATTCTGACGGTCAAGGATCTCACTTTTCACTCCATCTAGTATAATGGTCACGCGGTTTCAACTCTTGCACAAGCTGAATCTTATAAGCTTTTAAGCCAATGTCTTTCCGTAAAATCTTCCACAGAGTGGATGGGCATAGCTCCAATTGCTATGGAAAATCGACTCATTCGGATTCTTCTCAACACTGCGCTCCACAACGGCAATAACTTCTTCTGTTCGCACTGTTTGTCGTCTTTGGGGATGCGTATTATCCACTAGAGTGTAAGCGGTACGAAAACGATACATCGTGTTCCGCATGATAAGTTTGGCGAACCGAACCATGGTTTCCAAAATTAGTTTGCACAATTTGCACTCGTTGTTTCGGCGTTAATCTATTCATCGTAAAATGGCAAAACGTACTAATCACAATTCAGCTTTCAACTGTCAAATTGAAAATCTGTAGAAACAGTGCTGCCAGTTTAAAAACCAAACCTCTACAAAAAAAAAAACACCCTTTAGTTGCCGAAGAGTGATTGTTTTTAACTTAGAGAACTCATACGTTTTTGTTTTACGCGTATATACGAGTACGTATGTATGATACCTGAAATCAATCAGAGTAAACTAATTAACTTTTCTAAAATTAACACGTGCCTACGGTATATTGATTCCAACACAACGCGGGCGAACGAATATGAGGGACCAAAAAAAAAGATACTGGTGTACAATATGTTACGTTAGTTTTGTATGTTTGGTAGTTATGATATAATAACTAGGAATGAAAGAGTCAGGGAAGGGCCATAGATAAGCGAGTTATAGTGCTAAGGGGAGGTGTCACGATATTTTAGGGTACGACCGATGATTGTTGGCTTAGAGGCAAACTGATAAGCATTCATAGCGAAATGGGCGATAGAACAAGGCGAGGCAAGGCACATTACATCAATTTTGGAGAGTCTCAGTTTACTGGGCGATATTGGCGTCACTTGTGAATTTGTATTAGCACCTGGCAAAATGTGAGGATGGTACTCCAAGTTTGGGCCAGAGGAATAGTAGCTCTTAATCAAAAATAACTCGAGGAAACCTAGACATCTCGCAGCATTTTTGGAAATGTTGAATACTTATGTGGCCATTCCAACGTTGTCGTTGACACACATACCGAGAATGGGAAGTTTTTTCGCTTATGGTCGTAAATAATGGCTTGATGGCATTAAATTCCACTCCGCTTGTGGTTGTCCAATTAGTTATACTGTTAATTTTGGAATTTAATAAGCTCAAAATACGCTGTCGTCCAGTTCTACAGCCGAAGAGCGATTACAATGACTATGAAAAGTAGAGGGAACTGTCGTCAGCGAAGGAGCGTACTTAATTAGAAGTGTCACACAAGAGATAATTAATAAAAAGTACACAATAAGAGTGTTAGCAACTGGCAATGCCGTCGACATCTCGAAAGTACCTGAGGATTAGTGATGTCAGATACGGAAATGGACAGAGACAAATAGAGGGTACAAGAAAAGGATAACAGAAGAAGCGATTCCATTTTTTTAAGCGAAACGAAATAGTTTTATGGTCACCAAAGAGCCAACGATACGCTTGCGAAATTCAATGCGAAAAATTGTTTGTGGAGATTTGTAGAAAGTTCAATCAGCTGTCACAAAAAAAAAAGGAAACAAAAGTGCTGTTGAACGACGTATTTTTCAAAAGTTTTAACAAAAAATGTAGAACCGTCAAAATTTCGCTGCCTTTTAATGTCCCGTATAATTAATTGTGTGCGAAAAGTGAGTGAAAGCTTCTACATATTAATCAAGTACGATCATTGTACTAGAGTAACTATTTAAATTATTTCGCTGAGAAATAGCGTGCAGCTACAATCTTTCGTTTACGATCATTTTAATTGATCAATTTTTATACCTTGAATTTTAAAAATATCATTAACTAAAAAAAAAAAAGAAACTTTTAAAAATCTGCTGGTTCAAAAATCAAGAGAATAAAGGAGTTTGACAGTTTCGGGGAAATTGTAATATTTTACAGATTTCTTTTTACTAATGTAAGAGGAGTTGTTGTCTCAACAAAATGATACCCCAATAGTAGACATATGTTACTTCACTACACCACAAATTCCACCACTCCCTACTTCATTTAAGGGTAATCACAGAAGTACCCGATCTGACGTATAGATGGCGGTTATTGTTTAAAAAGAATGACTGTTGTAGAAAGTGTGAACCTTATAAAGCTTAAATTTGAAGTTTGACCACGCTACGTTGTTTAGTATTTGATCGACAGCTATCAATAGCGAACGCTCTCAATTCTAAATATGGAAAAAATTAGTCCTGAGATACAATACTTTCACTTTAAAGGCCTCAATCCAACGAACATCAAAATGGAATTGGTTTCTACTCTGGTGGAGTCTGCTCCTTCGTTCACAACAATAAAATATTGGGTGGCAGAGTTTGAGCGAGGCCGTACGAGTTGCCAAGAGGAACATCGCAGTGGTCGACCAAATGATGTGAGTTCACCAAAAATGTTGAACAAAATCCACAGAATGGTATTGGTAGGCGTTTCCAAAAGCGAGGTAAATCGCATGTTGACTGAAAAATTGGACATGACAAACCTGTTCACAAGATGCGTGCCACGATTACTCACAATGGAATAAAAACAGCGTCGTGAGGATGTTTCAATCGATTGTTTGGCGAAATTTCACAGCAATACAGCCAAGTTTCTGAGTCGATTCATAGCCATGGATGAAGCATGGGTCCATCACTTCACACCTGAGATGAAGGAACAATCAAAACAATGGACTCAAAGCGGAGATTAGGCTCCAAAGAAGGCGAAGACCGTTCCATCTGCAGGCAAGGTCATGGCGTTAATTTTTTTGGGATGCGCGTGGGATAATTTTTGTTGATTATCTTCAGAAAGGAAAAACAATCAACGGTGTGTGTTATGCGAACTTATTGCAGCGTTTGAAAGGTGAAATCAAGAAAAAGCGGCCGCATTTAGCCAAGAAAAAAGTTTTGTTTCATCAAAACAATGCACCAGTTCACTCATCCTCCAGAGAATGCCACAAAAAGGGATCTGGATATATGGTGATGCACTTCAACTAACAGCTTTACATATGCACTTTCATCAAAAACATCTTTGAGTTCGTCGCCGTTCATCCAAAAAAAAAAAAAGACAAAACAAGACAAGACAAGCAAGTCTTGATGACAATTTTCCGTCCACTTGGATTGATCAAAATTCTCTTGCAAGAAATATGGCATTCGAAACTTGGATGGGATGATCCGATCAACAATGATACTCGGTATGAAAAGTGGTGGTAGTGGGTAAAGCATCTTCCAAAAATAACCAAAATTAAAATTCCGAGATGTTATTTTAAAGAAACCAGGTTTGATTATCATGGTTCATCGTAACTGCATATGACATAGTACATTTTTGGCCGTCACGTATGTGGAGTATAGAAAAATTACAACGAAAACTCGTGTCGCACCAGTTAGACTAACGTCAATCGAAGCAGCAAGACTTGGAGTACCACTGCCAAACAGCGTCAGAGGCGGTCATATGATAACATTTTAAGAAACAATTTACTGGTCGGATTCGAAAACCGTTCTCTCCTTTATTAAGTTAGACCATCGCAACTATCATCAACTCGTCGGCTTCAGAGTAAGCGAAATTCTAGAGTCAACAGAGATAAATCAGTGGAAATATATTCCGACAAAACTGAATGGCAGTGATGACGCGACTAAGTGGCACAAGCTTCCTGGCTTTGATTCATCTAGCCGTTGGTTTATGATCACTAAGCAGAGAACTAAGACCATCTGTCTTTTTTATAGCGTAGAAAATAATTCGAACTTGTTGAACCTCAGCGTTTTTCCAACTGGACGAACCTCATTCGCATCTGGTTTCATCTGGAACGCTAGAGCTAAGTTTAAAGAGGTCTCAAAGTCATATTACAAAGAAAAAAATATTTAGAATCTGAAAACGATCTATACAACACAATACCATATGTCGCGACGAGATTGCTGCTGTATAGAGAAACAGTCATTTGAAAATCGACGAGCACAAGCCTTTGGATAAGTTCAGCCCAATTTAGAAATTATCATCGTATTTAAACAGTGACGGAGTTCTCAGAGTTTGGAGACGCATTGACGCAGCAATCGGAGCACCCTGTGAGGTAAGGAGACCCATTTTTTTACCGAAGGGACATTGTATTGCAAATCTGGTTCTCCAACACATCATGAGAGGTATATCATTAACACTAGTACGGCACTGTGCTTAATGAGATTCGCCACAAGTTCTCAATCTTTAACTTGCGCGTGACGATTAAAGCAGTGAGGAGAAAATGTCAGATCTGCAAAAATCAACAAGCAATTCTTAAGCCACCTGAAACGTGCCAGCTTCCTGCAACGAGATTATCAGCATTCAGTCGGCTGTTTACGCATTAGGTGCGCAACTAAGTTCCACAGCAGTAAGTGCTGGTCGATTTTGACATATCCAAAAGGCCAGGAACCAAGCTTAGGCCTATGGTAAACAAACCGTTTTCAAACATTGGCCTTATCCTTTTCGTTGAGTTTTTGCCAAATAATCGTCATTTGCAGGAAGTGTTGATTTTCTTCTTTCGTTCGAAGAAAAGCTGCTGAAGCGCATCGAGAGCTCCAAAAATTTTACGGAGATGCTGCTCTAAGTGAAACAACGTGTCGTGGTTGGTTCTGTCGCTTCAAAAACGGGGATTTCGATGTTGACGACCGTCCGCGTGAAGCAGAGCCGAAATACTTCGAAGACGCTGAATTGGAGGCTTTGCTCGATGAACCATTTCCAAGCGATTGCATGTGTTGGAAATGATTCAAAAACATGGAATTTTTATTCCTTATGATATGAAGCCAAGGGACGTTGAGCGTCGTTTTTTTGCCTGCTCTAGCGGAAAAAAAGGAAGAGTTTCATCGCATCGTGATGGGTGATGGAAAATAGATTCATTACAGAAACTCAAAGAGAAGAAACTCATGGGGACTGCCCGGTCAGGCTTCTACTTCGTCGGCTCGGCCGAATATTCACTCTGCGAAGATTATGCTGTGTATTTGATGGGACCAGGTCGATGTTATTTAGTGTGAACTGTTGAAACCCAACGAAACCATAACTGAGGAACGGTATCGACTTCAGTTGATGCGATTGAGTCGAGTACCGCGGGAAAAACGGCCACATTATGAGCAGAGACACGAAAAAGTGATTCTACAGTATGACAAAGCTCGGCCTAACGTTGCCAAACCCGTTAAAACACTCAAATGGGAAGTCTTACCCCACCCGTCATATTCCTCAGATATTGTGCCGTCCGATTATTACTTCTTCCGTTCGATGTCACATGGTCTGGCTGATCAGCAGTTCCACTCATATGAAGACATCAAGAAGTGGCTTGATTCATGGATAGCCTCAAAAGATGGATTTACAATTTTGAAAAGAGTGATTACGTTATTCCCGGTTTTAATTTCTTTGCTAATACGAATGATAATTACGCTGCAGGTGGTGTTGGGTGTTTTTTAAAAGAGGGTTACCATATTCAGGAAGTTTTGTGTGTCGATTTTGTAAGTGCGGATGTCTTAAAAGTTTCTATTGTAGTTAACAATGAAGTGTTCGTTTTTTTGTGTGTCTATAGGCTGCACATGTTTAATGTTTCCATGTTTATGAAAGAATTTTCTGATCTTTTAATTAAAGTAAAAGCTAAAAATCTAATTGTTATTGGGGATTTCAACATTAACAATTTAGATAGTAATGAAACTGTCTCAACATATTTAGCCTTATTAGCAGCGCATGGTCTTGATTCTTTTATTAATGAGCCTACTAGGATTGCTTCAGGTAGTTGTTTGGACCACATTAATGGGCGATTCAAATGTGTTTCATCTAGCAAATGTGAGAAATGTGTTCTTAATTTGATGATGACAGACCATTGTATGACAGGACTCATTGTAGAAACGTTTTATAGGAAGAATAGAAATTGTTCAAAACCACTGAACAATATTATGAAAATTAACTTTAGTAGACTCAGAAACAATCTACTTTGTGAGCTTTGGGATGATGTCTATTCGTGTAGTGATGTTTCGAATTTGTACGCAATATTTATTGAGTGCCTTAAGAAGCATATTTATAATTATTGCTTTTTCTTACCTCAAAAAAAATTAAGAAAAAGACTTAAGCCCTGGATCTCTATATACTTAGTAAATAAAGTCAATAAAAAAAACAAACTTAGAATGAAATGCTTTCGATACAATAGTAATATGAATTTTAAAACCAAATACACTAAATTGTGCGCTGAGCTGAAAAAGAAGATTCCTATTTGTCGTGATACCTATTACCAAAATTGTTTTGATTTTGCCAGAGTAAACCTCAGATACGAATGGAAATTAGTGAATAGTTTACTAAATAAATCTTCTTCCACAAAAAGACCTACATCTTTGCGTGTCAGTAACGGCTTAATCTCTGACAAATACGAAATCGCTGAGGCATTTAATGACTACTACACTAATATTGCCAGTAGTTTGCAACCCTGTCAAGTAAATTCATCTTGTGCTCTCTGTATGTGTGCTGAACCGTTTCAAAGAAAAAGCTTTGGTTATAAACCTATAACCTCGCTTGAAATATTCGAAGCTATTCGCCGTTTAAAAAATACTAATTCAAGTGGCGCAGATGATATCTCAAGTACGATTCTTAAAAAAAATTGCTTGGTTTATAGTGGATGTCTTAAAGGACATCTTCAATAGCTGCGTTTTTGGAGGGGTTTTTCCTGATGAACTCAAGCAAGCCGATGTTATACCTTTGTTCAAAAAAGGTTCTGCAGTTGAACTGTGCAACTACAGGCCTATTTCCTTCCCTCCACCCTGTGCTAAGTAAGGTTTTTGAAAAACTAATGAAAGACAGAATAGTACAGTTTTTAGATATCAATAATTACTTTAGTCCTAAACAGTTTGGCTTTCGGAAAGGAAAATTTGTGCCCAAACAATGTATAATCTTGATGGTAAAAGGTGTACAGCTGGCTTGTTCATTGACATTACCAAAGCTTTTGACATGGTTAATCACGATATTTTGTTGGGTAAACTGGAAAAAGCTGGATTTCGTGGCTTTATGCTTGATTGGTTAAAGTCTTACCTAAAAAATAGGTCACAAAATGTAAAGATTGATGACATAAGGAGCGAAATAGATTTGCTTAATCTGGGTGTTCCCCAAGGCTCTGTCTTGGGTCCAATTCTATTTCTCATCTACATTAATTCACTTTTTGCACTTGATTTTAAAGGCTCACTAACTGCCTTCGCGGATGACATAACTTTTTCATATGGAAAGAATAGCCCTTTTGAACTCGTTGCTGATATAAATTGCGATTTGAATTTGTTGAGAATCTGGTTTGAGAATCACAAGTTGATAATTAGCTCCAAAACAAAAATTATGTATTTCACTTTATCAACAGTACCCAGTTTCGGAGCAAATGTCCACTTTCATGCACCCGAGTGTCAAAAATTCAAATTTTCCAATTGCAATTGCGTCAATAAACCGACTACTCCCACTTTTTGTAGTACTCTTAGTTGTGATGATAAATGTTTTTCTTATCGAGAAAGTAGATGAATATAAATATCTAGGTCTTACTATCGATTCCAATAGGAGCTTTTCGAATCACACGGATTCTCTGAGGAATTATTTCCGTTCCACGCTGAGATACTTCTATTATTTGCAAAATGTCTGCTCCACAATTCTTCTATGAGATCTTTCATTCAAAGCTGCAATATGGAATTTCCTGTTGGGGAGGTACTTATCATAACAAAATACAACCCCTATTAGTTTTACAGAAGCATATACTAAGAAAGTTATGTCATAAACATGTTGGATACCCTAGTTTTTCTTTGTTCTGTGATCTTAAAATCCTTCCTGTTCGTCATCTGTATTGTTTTAAAGTGTTGAAGTCATTCTTTATGAAATCAGGTAATCGAAATTTTAGATTAATTTCTAATTACAATTTACGAGGTAATCTTTCGTACTTGTTACCTGTACAATTTGCTCGTACCACTGCCTACCGTAATTTCTATTCCGTTTTGTCATTTCGCCTCTTTAATAAACTTCCACAGTCTATCAGGGCAATAGCAATACCTGGAATGTTTTTAAAATGTCTAAAAAACTGGCTTCTGAACCACAACTACGCTAGCTTTGCCTTCCTTAATCTTTCTTAATTTATGTATTTAATTGATTTTTTTCGTCATCCTGCTTCTTCTGTTAATTGATTTCACTATGAATTACCTTTGTTGTTTATGGCAACCCCATCATAAACTTTAATATTAATATAAATAACTGATTAAAGTGGCATTCAAAACTATTCCACTACTTTTGTTAGTAAAATACAGAATGTCTCAACATTTCATATAAATAAGTTTTGTGCGTTAAACTAGTTATGATATTTTTGAATGAATTGTATTTGAATTATACTCTGAATACCTACTATATGAAATAAAATTATCTTATCTTAAAAAAAAAAAAAAAAGATGAACACTTTTAACGTATCGGTATTCGAGCTCTGCCAGAAAGATGGGAAAATGTTGTAGCTAGCGATGGGCAATACTTTGAATGATTCATTTGTAACCATATGGGAACTCGCTACACACCACGTGCTGTTGACAGAAAACGCCACATGGGCATATAGTAGTACCCCGGCGTAAAAATTTATTTGTATCGATTCTTTGAAAAATAAAATAAATAAGATCTAATCTGCAGGTCCCGCCATATATAGGTGGCAGTTCAAACAGGCTGGTCCAGTCAATGAAGATGACACTTTATCGCATCGCTCCAACCCGGACGCCTTCGGATGAACTACTCCATTGCATGCTTGCGGAAGTAGAGCGAGTTGGCAACTCGCGACCCTTCCTCTACGTACCCCTTGAGAATTAGTACGAAGATGTGGTTGTATGTATAATTTCCAAGGCAAATCTACCAGGAGTTTAAACTAGCGAGAAGTGCGAAAATCCTTTCGTAAATGTAATTCCACGTAATTCATTCAAACTGGCACCGTTGAGTGTAACATTCCTAAAGAAGTTGCCTTCCTTGCTAGGTATAATGTTGAAACCATTATCCTTCTGTTGGAGCTGTGAAGGACACTAAGTTATGACTGTGTTCTCACAATTATATTTGGAGTGCCTAGTGGATGTACAGATACATTTACACTTTATGACATGTCAACTTGTAAAGATTCCATAAAATATTCGTTAACATCTTTTTCTGATTCCAAAGAATATCTATAGTCCACCACGGAACCAATGTCTTCAACCAGTAAGAACTGCTGCAAGTTGTTGACCAATTTTTGAAATTCATAAAAGTACTTTAAGAAGTCATTGTATAGTGCGATGTAGTACCAAATTGGTTGGCGGGTTTTATCGCCTTCAAGGAGTCGACTTGGTAAGCTGGTGTCGATTTTTTTCAAAGCTCTATCGAACGCCCAACATTTTTCCTTTAACTTACTCAGTGATGCAGTCAAATCGGTGCTAGAAGAAGAAAATTACAAAATTGGCCTTGGAAACTAAAGACTTACTTAGAGGCACGTATAAGACGTCTTTTGGTGTTGAATGCTTTTGTTATGATGCGTTTTTCACAGTTGGTGACGTCGATGGGATATGGTTGGACACAAGGAGTCCCTCTGGTCAGAAACTCAAAAACAAATTACGGAAATTCAGGCGAACATTCAAACAATGCCTACCTGGTCAGTATAAGATATCTCTGGCTAAGGTCCCACATTTTTTGGAGAATATTTTTCTGTTCTTCAACTGCTGACGTGTACTGTAGATAATGGTCACGAAATTGCATTTCCATTACGGAGAGTATTTCTCTAACAGATTTTTCACATTTAAAATCGCAGGCTTCGGTAGCTGATGTCATATTGAATTTCAAAATAGATTTTGATTAGAAGAGAACAATGATCGCAGTTTAAAGCGCTGTCGTCTTTGTTTATTTGAATTTATTAAGGTCATGTCGAGTATATTCGGGTTTCAGAGAAGTATTGACAAAGATGTAGTGACAGTAAAATAATTAACCCTAGGACCTTTGCATAGGCGCTGCATAGGGCGATGAGACCAGCTGGTGCATTTTACGAGTAAAGGTTAGGTTAGGTAATAAAGGATGTTGTAGTCTGTAAGGGACAAGCATACACAGAGACCTGTTGGTCTATTGTGATTCCTAGTTAGTATATCTATTATAAGTATTATTATACCTACCATAGTAGGTCCTACGTAGATTATGTTGGCCAGACCTTTTAACATCTCATGAGATCTATCAGTTTTGCTTTGCTGACGTCGTAAAGTTCTCCAAAAAGTCTACCCCAGGTGTTTGGCACCGACGTATTTGGTGGTTAGGGCAGCTGGACTGCAAATGTATGATTATCACTGTTTCCTCTTCGTTCCTACAGCTTCTACAATAATCTTGAAAAGATGCTTCAATTCTGCTGGCCTATATAGAACACCTGTAGCGATACGCTTGCCTTCTTAGTTGAGTCTTGGAGCGTGAGAGACCCAGTCATTCCTGAAGATCCATGCTTTGTCGGTTCATTCTGTGGCTATAAGTTCCATTTTCAGTTTCAGAGTTTCAATCTGTGTAGTTATGTCGTTGTATCTGTGCAAAGAGGCATCCTTTCTTCCTAGCTCATCCGGTCTCCCATTGCCTTCCTCTTTTGGGTGTCCAGGTAGGCTTTCATTCGGTGAGATTCGCAGACTGTACTTAGAGTTTGATGACATTTTTGTACGTCTATTGATTTGGCGGTTTCACTTGTCAAAACTTTTATGGCTAAGGCAGAAATCTCTGACCAAGTTCCATCAGTAGTACAGCCTGTGGAGCTTTACGCATGGCAAATGTTTCTGTCTGAAAAATACTACATTCGTCCGGGGTCCTGAACGAGTCCTGGATCGGTGGCATTTCACAGTAGACTCCAACACCAGTACCTTTCCCCATTTTGGACCAGTCTGCGTAGAGGTGGATTTTTTCATTTGGTGGCAGTGTTAGTTGACCAGTCATGTCTACTAGGAAATGATATGGATACACTTTTATCGAAGTCCTCGATGGCATGGCACGATGTAGTCGCTACACTTCGTCAGATTTGATGGTTCGTAATCCTGTTAGGGGTGTGTCCCAAATTACGATGCGTCCATAATCCTTATTCGTTTAATCTGATCAAGCTTTTAGGAGCCGTGCATTTAAGGAGTTCGTCTAGAGGAAGGAGGTTGAGCATTATCTCTAGTGCAATTTAAGGAGTAAACCTTAACACTATTGCAATTCCCGGGGGAGAAAGAACTAAATTATTGAAATTATTTAAAGGGATTCCGGACTGCCGGCAAAACAACAAACAAACGAACAAAGGGAGATAAGCGAACCGCAACCACACAGGTGGTGGTTGATGAGCGAATGAAGTGGACTGCACAAAAGCGAATGTGAGTCCAAGAATTGCAAAACCGCTAAAAACCGGAATTGCAACAAGCAGCTGTTGGTTAGCTGCACACACCGGCTGCTCAGCAAGGGGGGGTTCGGGAAGATCGCTCAACACAAAAACTGCGAGCAAACACAACAGGTAGGCGCCACCCAATTTTTAATGCGAAATTGGGAAAACAACTGAGAAAAAAAACCCACAAATTATCTTTTCCCTGATGGGGACTTTATTGTTGTATATTTTTCTGACTTTTTTTTGGGGGGGATCACAGGGTATGCCGAAACCTTTATCAGAAAAGTTACTTAAAAATTTTAGATTAATTTTAATTTTCGAGTCGGCTAACGGAAGGCCCACAGTTCCGCGTTGTCGCACCGGTACGGCTAGTGGGTGGCGTAATTAAGTAATCTAACTGTTTTACGAACGGTTTCACAATAACGGTGAGAAGGCTTACGGACGCGGGTTTTATCGCCAAGATGGTCGATATTAATTTCACAAATATATTATATGTGTTATTCAAAAAAGGGGGTACTTATCTGGTTTTACGGGGTTTTCCTGCCTATGCGGGGTCGCTCTCTTTGGTGGAGGCGGAGGAGGGTGAGCCGTCTCCGCCACAATCACCGACTTTCGTCCGGTCGTATCCGTTAGGTGTCTCTCGTCCTCAATTTGTTTTATTTCGTTGTTCTTGTTCTCGTCCGTGTTCTTGTTTTCGTTCTCTTTCTCGTTCGTGTTCTTGTTCTCGTTCTTATTCTCGTTCGTGTTCTTGTTCTCGTTCTTATTCTCGTTCGTGTTCTTGTTCCTTTTTTTTCTCTTCTGGGTTTTTTTTTTGTTGTCGTTTTTTTTGGTATTCGTTCTTCTTTTTATTTGTTGGCTCCTGTCCTTAAGACGATAAGTTATCGAATGACCTTATCCGCCTTTTTGGCCATCGCCGCCACTCATACGCACACACACACACATGCGGTTCCGTCAATTCAGCTATTAGAGCAAAGGGAATCACATCCAGAGGTCCAACAGCTTCTCACTGAATCCCCAGCCAATCACACCAGTCGATGTTCTATGTTGGTGGGTCATGTTTGTTCGTTCTGTTTGTTTTGTCATCCAAGTGATTGCTTTGGTTCAAAGCCAGCCCTCTGACCCGAAACCAAAGCTAAGGTTGAGAGCTTTAATTGAGACCGCCGGATAGGGAGGAAAACTTGTTTTACCAGGGGTACAATGGGGGGGGTCAGTAAACCTTCTTGCAGACATAGGGAGCCGAGTATCGACGGCGGGGAATTGTGGGCTTTCCTTTACAATTTCGTTTTGGTTATTTTTGTTGGGGTAGGGGGTTATACAAATTTATAAAGCTGAGGCAAACAATATCAGGTATGGTGGGCTCGCGGCCATTGCTGGTTGTGTTGACCTCTCCGGGCATCAAGAAGCGGACCGTCCGTCCGCTAAAGTCTCCAGGCCGTCCGCCTGGCTCTATCAGGGGTACCTATGTGGTCATCTCTGGAGCGGTAGGCCGGGGGAGGGAACTGAATTCAGAGGATCCAGTGAATCCCACCTGTACCGTGGCATCCAAAGCATGACGGGAAGTAAGAAAAGAAGGGACAACACAAGAAGGGGGAGGAGAAAAAAGAGGTCAACAGACAACAGATGGAAAAGGGAGTGGAGGATTTTTTTGGCGTGATTTGCACGCAACAACACTCCTGTTACTGCGACACTCTCTAGTCTTTGAAATTTTGTGATTGCTTTGAGATAACTAGTCTTTTTCGAGGCTTTCCACCATACCAGCACACCACAGGTAAGACTGTGTCTAACAGTGGCCATGTATGTTACATCCAGTGCATTATTCATGGACTTAGTCCCTAATATTTGCCAAAGGATCTCTGACATATATAGAATGCTCCTAATGCTTTTTTTGTTCTTTCTTCGATATCGTGCTTCCAACTCAGCTTACCGTGTAGCATGATTCCTAGATATTTAGCTCCGGATGAAAGTCATATCCTAACACCATTGATTCTGGCAAGATTAAATTTGGCTAACAACACTAGTTCGGTTTTTGATGGATTTATCTTTAAACTATTTTGTGCTGTCTATTTTGCGCGTATGTTCAGGGCCAACTCCATTAGTTCGCTGATAGTTGGAAAATCTTTTCCTCCCACCAGAATGACGTCGTCGTCGTTGGCTACTGCCTTAACACCCTTCTGTTCGGAACTTTTGTCGTTTACAACAATAGGCCACAGAAAGGGGAAAATTATTCCTCCTTGTGGACTTCCTCTGGCAACCGTTTTCCTGACTATTTCCTGATTTTTGACATGCTCTCAATCCATTGTGACATCGTTGTTTTTATCATACATGGGATTTGTCCAAGGCCTTCGTTATTAATCCAGGATTTGGATTATTAAGTGCTCCTTCGATATCTACGAAGGCGGGCATGGTGTACTCTTTGTACTCGTATGATAGTGCATATTCTTTCCTCTGGTGGCTACAACCTCGTGCAGTGTCGTGTCTGTTTCCTTTAAGATAAGCGCAGGTTGTTGAGTTTTTGTCCTATACTTGTATGTTGATCTAGGATTCCTTTCAACGTTTTTAACAGAAACAAGGTGGACTATGTGTCATAAAAGGAATGGGTTGGCCATTGGGTTGGTTGACATTGCAGTAGACTACCAGACCAGCATTGCTTGATTCAGTGTAGGTATGACACCAATTCACGAATGGCTGTTAGTGGAGAGCCGTTGTCTGCGTGTGGCATGTTAGCTAAGACTAGGATGATAATATCTGCCTTGTTCTCTAAGCTTGCTGCCACCGCATCTCCATCGCGATGTCTACACAAAAAGAGCATTGTTGGCGCCGAAATCAGCAAACGCAATCCTGTTTGAACTCGGCTCCACACATCACCCCTTTTCCAAAATGCCCCTTTTCCATTCAGTTCATTCGCAATCTTCAACGAATACACTTTTAATAAATCCTAATTACTATTAATGAGCCAGCGTGTTTTATTTTCTTGTATCTTTTTTGTTCTAGCATCGAGCAAGCATATTAACTATTAAGTGATTTTTTATTGTAGATAGAATACAACTTTTGAATTTATCTGTATATTTTCGATAGAAAAGATCATATTCTTTGGGCTTTAATCCCTGTTTTAATTTTGTTTGGATTGAAGCCACGACAATGTTCGCTTCGGGAATGCCGAGCATCAGATCCAAAGTTTCTGTTTTTTGTGCAAGTTAATTTGCACACATTGCAGCTTCCCGTATTTTATCTTGTCGATTTTTTCTTTAGCAGATCCTTTTCTTCATTGCTGTGGCTCTTTCTAGAGTTGAATAATACACTTTTATAGCAAAATCTTGGTTTTGTATTGCGGTCAGGAGGAGGGACCCACACTTTTATGTTGGCGAAGACAAAGGTCGGAGGCTTCCATACAGAGTTATCCAGCTGTGGAGATGGTCTTGTTGAGATAGTTCATTCCCGCAACCAACCACTTTAATCCCGTTTTGCCAGCCTGCTCGAAAACGAATTCCTCCGGTCAGCTGGGTTCAACGTTGCTCATCATGGTCGTCAGTATGTAGTCCTCAAATTTGCGCTAGTCCTACTGTTTAATTTTAACATCGGGGTTTTGAATGTCAACGATGGCTATCTGCAGCTCCATAGGAGTGCTCTCGAAACTAGCCAAGGGCTTTTTTTCCGATAGTTCCTACGTTAACGGGAGGTTCAGCGTTACAGCTTAATAGCGCCTAAGCCATATCTGGTTTTGATATTCTTTACAAACCCGTTCGGCTGTTTAGGATGTTGGCAAAGATCTCCCACTGCTCTAAAAAGTCGGAAGAAGCATTACCAAAATTCTGAGGACAAATTGTAACAGTTCTTAGACGGGTTGGCTATCAAGTAGCTTCTCTTGAATTGCGCGTAACTCACAAACCAACATCAGAGGAACAATATTTTACAATTTCTCGCATCTCGTGTCAGTGCGGAATTTATGAGTACCGAGGCACAAGCAAAAATGAAAGTAGCTTGCAGTCTAGTTTAGCTACATAGGTTCTGCAGTAAACTCAGACATCTTCGCGGAGTTCCAACGCAGAATAAAACTATTCTACCGCTGTTTCAATGGGCGAAGGAAGCAAATTAGTAGCAAAGCACTATCTCGAGCACCGAATGAGACGCAGAGGCGTAGACACTCCAAATCGAATAAAATTTCCTTTGATTGCTTATAGCTAAAGAATCTCCATCTGCGACGGCGATGTATGAATAAGACTGTACATGAATTTGATCAAAATGTTACGCTTACAGCGAACCAGGTGGTTCTGGCGGCACCACGTGGAATACCAAGAGTTACTGGAAGCAGGTAACTAGAGAATCCTGTAAGTAATCCGCCATCCTAATTAAGTATGCCACCATTTCAGTCACATCATGATCGATTTACAGTAAACTCCTTCTACTCGTAGCAAATGTACGGCTGCAAATATCCCGAGCAAGGCAAAAAACAAAAAATTTCCGAGTATCCCATACCTTGTTGTAATACCAGCAAATCTTCAAAAAAGGTAACAGACGTGCTGGATTTCCCACGACCACGTCGGGAATTTTTCAACAGTGTAGTTGGAGCTGGAACTTCCATCTACCTTACCAAAACGAACTAGGGATAGCAATATCTATGCAAGCTAAAATCCAACAAAGCTACTGCAGTTGAAGGCTTACGGCCGATTTTGAGGAGAGCATACATACACTAACTCATTTCTTAGATCTGGTCAAAAGAGTGTATGCCTGATGAATGGTATCTCTGCATTGTTTGCCGGATCCACAAAACGGGAGACCCCTTCAACTACGTCAACTATAAAGGTATGAATCTTCTCAACATCGCATACAAGATCTTATCTGCCATATTGTATGAACACCTGAAACCTTTGTTCAACTATCTGATTGGCTTCTATCGGCGTGGTTTTAGACCAAGAAAGTCCACAATCGACCTAATCTTCACATTCCGGCAGATGCGGGAAAAAGCTCATAAGTGCAAATTAATAATCACCATTTTGTCATCGTTTTTAAGGCCCCATATGACAGCATTTATAGAGACGAGCTATGGTATATAGAGCCATGATTAGTGTTGGCATCCCTGTCAAGCTCGTCCGTCTGCGCCGAATGACGATTGAGAACCTTCGCTGCTCCGTCAAGGTCGGTAGCGACTTAACCGAGACCTTTGATTGACAAAAAAGGTTTTAGATAAAGACGCGCTGTCATGTGACTTCTTTAACATGTGACGTCTTGAAATTGAAATTGAAATTGTCACGGAAGCTGTCAAAATAAGTTTACCGGTAAATGAGGGTAACCAATCACTAGGTTGCGCAAAAGTCATCACCCTATCGGTGATCATCACAGCCATCAGCTGTTACCTATTAACCGCCAAGGGCGTGTAACCTACGCTCAAGAAATCTTGAATTTCGACCACGAGGGACACAAGTTTTCGTCGAAAATCATCATGAGCGCCGAGGCCCGCCACCGAGGATATGTGAGTAAGCAAACTTATCGCTTCTTGGCATCGAAAATCCGCGCACAAACCACGAAGAGCCATTACACCCGCTCAAAGTTACTGCATGTTGCGCCGTTTATGCTGGAGGCGTCATCGGGCCAAACGACTACTGTGGACGGCGAGCGCTACAAAGCCATGCTCAACGACTTTCTCCTTCCTCAATTGGATGAATTGGGACTGGAGAACATGTTGTTCCAACTGGATGGAGCAGCGGGGCATACTGCACGAGCCGCAATCGAAATTCTGAGGACTTTTGTTTTTTGAAGTCACGAGTCTATGTTAACTGGCATCAGACTCTTGAAGACCTCAGAGAGAATATCCATCAAGAATGCGAAGACCTATCGCCGGAAGTTCTGATAAGAGTGATGGAAAATACCACAAATCGGGCTCGAATCGTCATCACTTCTGGCGGCGGCCGCTTAGTCGATATCATTTTCTCGACTTAATGGAAACAAATTTAAGACATCAAATAAATATAATCCAAAAGCAGAACCAAAGTTTTTCATTCTTAAAAAAATTAGGGCCAAAGAACATCGGATGATAACTCTTGCGCCACCTCGTAGTCGTACTGTCAACAAGAAGAAGCATACAACATCGACGAATTGGACAGAATGGCACAATCGACAACTATAATTTCGAGATCGTAAAAGAATTTGTCTACCTTGGATCTTCCATAAATTCTGCCAACAACAAGCAGAAATAAAACAAAGAATTCCTCTAACCAATCGCTGTTTCTTTGGGCTTCGAAGGCAATTGAGTAGTAAGCCCCTATCCCGAAAAACTAAGGAAACTCTATATAAGGCCTTGATCATCCCAGTCCTACCTTATTCCGCGTATAAAAATATCCTCGGTCATTTCGAGAGAAAAATTCTTCGCAAGATATTCGGTCTCGTTTGCAATAACGGGCTTTGGAGGAGAAGATTCGAACTATACGAGCTGTACGACGATATCGATCTAGTCAGAAAACTGAGCATCAGTGAAGGACAGGACATTTAATGCGAAATGACACTTGAAATGACTTGAATCGCGCAACTGGAGGTACTTAGCTAAAGACCGGACTAACCGGAGGAGCTTGTTAGCTGAAGTCCAATTTCAACCCAAACTGTAAGTGGGAGCTGTGCACAGTAGAAACATCTTCTTAATCTCGACAACCTGAAAAGCAAATATCAGTTTGCTTGCAGAACATGATATCGACCGCATGTCAGATATGCACAATTAGGCAAGTAGTTCCTTTGACTATGAAGATGACTTGAAAGCTAATGAGCATCCGTACACCATAGATGTCCAGAATTCATGTAAAGGAAAATTCTCTGCACACATCTCACAGAAATTTGTTACGAGATGCAAATGCAAGAGCAACAACTTTCAACGCAGACTCCAGTTCTAATGACAACTTTACACACAAAAGTTTACACCGTAGTCTGCTATTCGTTTTATTAATCAAAAATGTCTAGAATAAATTGCGAAATAAAAAGAAATAGTAAAATAGTTTGTTCAGCTTATCCGGAGCATCCACGGCACCCGCAATGCACACACTCGACGACACGACCTTCCTCAAGTTTTGATTTCGGTACCCTGCATATGCAATTCGTACCAAAGTTAGTATCTCTTGTTTGGATACAACGCAGGCAGCACAGATTCTCGTAGCCGGACTTCTTCCACTTGGCTATTAGATTAGGATCAGCGATTTTCTCCTTCAAACAGTAGTCGTACAGCTCCCGGCTGATGGCCTTTCGCCGATAGAACAAATCGTAGATGTACCTCGACTTTTGATGGTGTATTTTGAAAATAGGCCACAGGGACTCATTGATACGCTTTCCTTCGTGTGGCTCGGTTTCCGCTGGTAAAGAAAAGAAAACCGAATCTCCAATTTAGGCGAGGAACCGTAGTCACAAATAGAAACAACTTACCTTCACGCATCTTCTGTTCCAATTCTTCTAGCGTGGGCTCTATCAATTCCCAACCATCTGGCGGTGGTTTTCTACTACGCTTAACTTTCGGCATTTTTATTTAGCTAATTTAACTATTTGCACAGTAAATGTAAAGTAGATATTTCTCGCAAATTTCTCCGATTATAAGTGATTTGGAGCCGCTTTTTGGAAGAAAAGGGATTGACAGGTAGACAAAGTTGTTTTTTCTTCTTTTTTTTTTGATTAAACGTCAAAAAATGGACTGATTCACAATAGACGCTAAGTTGTTTTGAATTGTAGATACGTAAATTTTCCGAAGGAGGCGTTACATTGTGTCAATGAAAATAAAATATAAGAAAATTGGTCAACCTATATACCTATAAAATGCTCAATTAAAATAAGATTCAATTTTAAAAATTTACTTTAAACTGTGAAAGAAAATACATTGCGCTAGTTGTTCGTCTGTAACAGGTGTGTTAAAGGTCTGAACTTGTCACTTGTACATATATCTGAACTTCTTTGTCCTTATTCTGTATTTTTAGAGTCATAAAAAGTTGGTTGCTTCGCAAGGCAGTGTTTTTATTTGGATGGCTGGGACATGATGAGCGAATGAATATCAACGCTCAGACCGGAAGAGTGTTGATAAAATACGACCTCGCTCTAAGTGTTCCGCTTAAGTGCGTATAGGCGGTTATTGCAAGAGCGTGCTGAATGAAGGCATTAGCCAGCTAAACTGAAGCACCACGTCAAGTTATTGAATACACCAGCAAACGACCGCTCTGTCATGTAATTTTACATCAAATTCATGAAGCGTTCACTGTAATTGGACTATACAATTTTTTGATTGAATTAAGGGACAATTAGAGGTAACAAAAATTGCATGCTGTCAAGTATAGCCCATTCAGCCCATCACAAGTTGGACAAAATGCCAACTTAAATTGTGAAATAGTGAAAGCATTTTTTTTTCTTTTGCTTTAAATGAATTCAAACTTCGCAAATGCCACTCAGGTGAATTTTTTAACCAGAAAACTGCTAAATAACTAAGTCACTTAAGACTAATTTGGTGGAAGACTGAAGTCAGATACAGATTGAAGCAAAAAGAATGTAAACCAACGGATTTAGAAGAGTACCTGCATGTTACATATACAAACTTTTGCGGGAAGGCCGAAACTGTCGGTGATGGCACCTACACTGAGACTCATTTCTTACCATCTCACAACCATCTCCTATTAACAAACCAGCTGAATAAAACAATACCTCGTAGCTGGTATATCTCAACGGTGGGGGTGACGGAAGAGGACATCAAACATGTTGTTGCTTCCTTCGATGACTTCAAATCGCCTGGCACCGATGGTATATACGAGTAGCCAGTTAGGCTACAAAAATGTATAAACTAGCTGCTAGTAACTCTGAAAAAAATCTTCGCTGATAGCTTCTAATTGGCACACATACCGAAAGCGTAAACTGTGGAATTGAAGGAACACTCGGCATAAAGGAATACGCGATATTGAGTGTGCCTTCAGCAACCCAACTTTCAGCGGCCTATGTAACTGGGCCAGGCAATACAGGGTAGGCGATTCATTAGTTTTGTGGAAGAATGCAATGCTGATGTATAGGACACTGATTGCTGATTCCGACTGCGGCCAATATGTGATGAATATAGTAAAGACGGACTGTCCGCAAGGTGATGTCCCATCTCCGCTTCTATGATGCATGTTGGATTCACTGCTTAACGCTTTCAACACTTCTGACGTCTGTGCTGGTCGATACTGTAGCTGTGCTGTTTGTTGAGTCGTGACATAGATGTGATCAACGATTAGTAGACCAGAAAAAGGATCTTAGTCAATCCTCTCAAAACTGAGATTATAAGGATGAAGCTGACTGGTCAGACTCATCTATGGCTTAAGGACACCGCCATCGTATTCTCCAAAGAAGCTAAGTATTTGGGTGTAACCCTGGATAACAAACTTCCTTGGACTAAAAATGTCATGTCGAAAACCTTCAACTCGCTATCGGACTTCTGACTATATAAAAGAACTTTCGCACTTTCGCAAGACATGGGTCCTGTCTCCGAGAAGGATCCTTTGGATATATACGGCTATTATAAGGTCAATTATATCCTATGCGTCGATTGTTCGGTGGAACATGCTCTCAAGAAAATACGTCACTGCTGCTTTACCAGAGTCCAAAGAACGGTCTGTTTTAGCTGTATGTGGGCTTTCTTTAGCACGTCTGGTTCTGCGTTAGAGGCACTGATGAATCTCTCTCTCCTCGATATTCATATCATGTGCTGCACTCTCAAAGCCATCTTTCGTGTTCTTTGGTAAAACACGTAAATTACGCGCCGAGTATCTTCTGACTCCAGTTTTATGAACATGCTCTATGATGCAATGGAACAAGAACTGCTTCTGCGAAAAAACGTGACATCGATTTTCCTTGGGTCCAGAAATGGTTTCGGTTAGAATCTGAACCACGAGAGGAATGTTTTCTGGACTTTACGGATGACGTCAAGACCGATATTAGATGCTGCATTGGTTTCTTTCTAGAGGGCGACAACGTTAGATTTCACCCCTCGTTAGGAAAACTTTTGTTTGTCTTCTAAGCGGAGATATATGCAATCTGCCCTCTGTGAAGGATCGATGAAGGGGGCGAAGCATTTTCATTTACGGCGATAGTCAACCTTTTACGACTTCTCAACGCAGTCGGAAGGTTAAATTCCCTGAGTCTTGTCTGGGTTCCAAGTCTCAATGAATATGAAATCACCGTTGAACGTGCTAGGCGAGCCTCAAACGAGAGGCGGGCTGAACCGTTCTTCGAAAGACGCAGCATTTTTATTAAAAGGGACATGCAAGGAGTGCAACGGTCTAGTTTTTCACCTGTGTTCTCCGTTCCAACAGAAAAAAAAATTCAAAATTAATACCCGACTTGACATTTGATCCATTTTCTCTTTTGAAGAGTGTGCTTTAGACCAATTCTCCTTGGCGCCACCTACCATCAAACACCAGCACCACCATCAATTCGCTGGGAAATTTATTTTCATCCCCACACGCAGTTGACAGTTTCCCATTCGCAGCGAAAATATATTTCAATTGTCAAAACTTTCACTACGCTGGGAAGTCATACACAAAATTTTCGTATCGTTTGCAGAAAGAAAAAAATCGAAAAAATAAGAAAATATTCTCGTCCGCCCCGGCTGCTAATCAAATATTTAAACAAATTGAATCTTCGCACAGTAATCCACTGAAATTGGCAACAGCCAGGCCGTGTAGTAATCGTGTGCAAGAATCAAAAAAATCTCTCGAGAACAAAACCAAATAAAAACCTTCAAGTGCGTGTGTGAAAACAAAAACAACACAGCAGTGGCTGGCATTTTATTATTTTGTGATGAAACGTCCGTGATTATGTCGAAAAATTTCGCATTTACTCTGCCCTAAATCGTCCGAGAATAAGTGGAAAGTGTAGACAAATAACCAGAGTCCTGGCTTCGAGTGCAACAAAGGTGTAAACACTTGCGGGAGCAAGCTGCACATCCTCTGATGCAGGAAATAAATCATTCAGGTTGGTATTGGTTGCTTGCTGGCTGAAGTGCTCATAAATCAATTTTGGGGGAGGTGTGCGGACTGCGGGCGCTTCCATTGCCACAGTCGTCACCGATTGGAATATATATATTTTTTTTTTATTTGTTGCTGCTCGAAATCGTAATTGCACCTCATTCTGTACATTGTCGGGTCGTCGTTGCAGCGCTCCCTCGACTGAGCATCGTAATAAGCTAGTGAGTTTGGGCAGCAACTAGAAGCGGCAGCGGAGGCAGCAGCAATTGATTTGCGCTGCCATTGTCTCGCGGTTATTTTGCTTTTTGTCACTAGATGGATGTGGGAGAAAATCAATTCGCGGTCCAGCGAAATGCGGAAGAACACTTGCACTTGTGTTTGTCGGTGGGGCGGTTTTAAGTGGGCGTTTGTGGTGTCGAGGGGGTACCAGGCATGTGCCTGGTGCCTGGTACTGGCACTGGTACTCGTACTAGTACCACATCAATTATCAGTGCGGCGCGTCAAATGGGCCAGTAACTCGTACGGTTTGTTGGTTCGTTTTTGTTTCGTGTTTTTCTGTTTTGTATCTGCGTACGGATCGAGGCAAACGGAAAATGCAAACGACCTTAGCTGAGTTTTTGAGAGTGTGATGATGGGGGGCACTGTCATGATCTGCAGACGCTGGTGATGAGCATGAGTCGGTAAATTCCATGGAGCGACAATGTAAACAACAAGTGATCTCCGGATGTGTGGTCTTTGCCTACAAAAATATAGAACACAAAAGATTGTATGTAGCAGAGACAGTGGCGCTGGAAAGCTAGCTGACAGTATAAATTCGTTGAACTTGAAGCTTAGACTAGTTATGTAGTTTAGGGAGTTTCTCATTTGATTTTAAGACAATCTGCGGATCATTCATGGTGATTTTCGTCCTCTATTGTCCCACCGAATCAAATTATATTTAGTTTTCCGGTCATCTTTGCCTTAGACGTTCGAGCGCCCCTCATCACGGCAGTCATTAAAGACACAACGCGTTGAAATATCCCTTTGCTCCATTGCAAGTTAGGTTAATACTCCTTTAACTGGCGGTTTTGCTTGTGTTCTATAAATTTCAGCTATCGACGAAAGCACGGCCGACGAATGGAACCTCAGCATTGTTTGTCAGTTCCTAAAGAAGGAGGATCCACTGAACTGCACCAACTACAGGAGAATTAATCTCGTCTACCTTGCATATAAAATCCTGTATAGGCCATTATGTGAACGCCTAAGACCCTTCGTAATCAGTCTGACCGGTCTCAGGCCAGAAAGTTCCACCTTTAATCAAATCTTCATATTACACGAGATCTTGGAAAAAACCTGGGAGTTCCAATTCGGTGAACACCACCCGTTCATCGATTTCAAAGTCGCATATGACAGTAAGTATCTATAGAGACGAATTATACAGAGCCATGTTTAGTTTCGGCAATCCTGCCAAGCTCTTTGGACTATGCGTGATGATAATTGAGAATGCACGCCAATGTCAGAAAGGGATTTAAGCAAGGCGATATGTTCTCATGTGATTCTTTCAACATCGTTGAATTGTGCGAAATTCGCTAGAACACAAAAGTCTGTCCACTTATTCACATACATACATAGACGACATTAACACAATGGGAAGAACGTTGCGAGCTGTCAGTGGAGCGTTTGCGCCAATTGAAGCAGAAGCGGCAAAGATGGGTTTAGCGGACAACGAAGGGAGAACAAATTATATACTGTTAACGAGGAGTAACACACAACATCGATGTTTATCACAAAAGATCAGGATAGCCAGCTACAACTTTGAGGTCCCTTACTAGACTTTATCTGCCTCGACTCTGCTATCAACTCCGACAACGACGACGTTTGTAGCTGCCTCTTTTGGCTTAGAAGGCCCTCTATGAAGCAAAAAATACTACAATATCCCAAAGGTAGTACACATTTTTAGTCGTTCGTCAAAAATATTAGAAATTCTACCTCATCCTCTATCTCAACGCTCCTTAATAATAACATTCCAGCTGTCAGCTTTTTGGCAAGGTCAATCTGCTATGCCGTCAGCTCAACACTCCCAGATTGTACTTTGTCTGCCTAAACTTGAGTGTATCGAATATTCAATGGGACAAATCCACTTTCGAACTCGTGTAGTAATAAGAGTTTTTAAATATCTTAACATTCACAAATCCGCTGGTCCAGATGGTATATCTCCCCTCCTTCTTAAGAAGTGTTTTCCTTACTGGCAAAATCACTGCATAAGCTTTTTCATCAATCCTACTTTTTAGGACTCTTTCCGAGAAGATGGAAAACAGCATTTGTCCCTAAAAAAGGCGAATCTTCCTCTCTCTCCTCCTACAGACCTATTGCTCTTACGTCCCGTCTGGAAACGTCCCTTCATGGAAACGCTGATAAACCGTCAGCTCATGAAAAATCTCGAAACATGTAAACTTCTTAATGGCCGGAAGTACGGTTAGCGTAGCAACAGGTTCACTGGTGATCTGATAGTATGTCTCACCGAAAAGTGGAACCAAAGTCTATACCAATCTGGCGAAAGCAATATAATTGCTCTTGATATTTCTAAGCCATTTGTCGAAAATGCGTGCAATCGACTCTCTTCTTCACTGGATTAGAAACTACCTTTCGGAACGTTCAATTCAAGTTTTCTTGGGTGGTTTCAGGTCTGATATTCACAAAATAAATGCTAGTATACCCCAGGGCTTCATCCTGTCTCCGACACTCTATTTTTAATGTTCATCAATGATCTCTTGCCTGCCACTTCTAATCCAATATATTCCTTTGCTGACGACAATACTCTCTGCTTTTCGCATTCGTTCCCGGACTCACGTCCCTGCTCTTCGGCTGTGGAACGGGAACGCCAACGAACGTTAAGCTCATTAAATTCTGACATTAACAGCATAACCAATTGAGGAATCACCAACAGAGTTGAATTTAATGCCTTCAAAACACAAGGCTCTCCGCTGTCGTTAAAGTGAAGTTTAAACACCCAGCCATTAGCCATGAATGGCACTTACATCGTCGAAACCGATAAACTTTCCATTTTCGGTATATGTGTCAATGACAACTTACGTTGGAATGACCACATATTCAGTGTCGTCAAAAGTGCTGCGAAATATCTAGGTTTCCTCAAACGATGTAAAAAATACTTCATCCCCTCTGATCTAGCCTCAATATATAAGGCATTTATCCAGCCGAAATTGGGTACAATGCCCACATCTGGTCGGGTGTGCATAAAATATCTCTGCACCTGCTAGATAGGATCCAAAACCGTGCGATAAAACTCATAGGTGATACTAATATCACTCAAACAATGGACGTCCTCGAACACCGACATAATGTCTCGTGTCTCACACTGTTTTATCGCTATTTCCACCACCAGTGCTCCATAGAAATCGCCAGTAGCATTCCGCCCGCTCAAACTTTTAACCGTAACACCCGTCTCGCTATGAATGCTCATCAGTATACCCTCAAGCCCACTTTCGGACGTACCGAAATATCGTGATTCGTTCCTAAGCCATACAACTCGCTTATGGAATGCCCTGCCTAGCTCTTTATTTCCTGGTCATTATAACCTTCAAACATTTAAAACCGATGTTCACCGGTACCTCTCTTTTCGTCCTCCCTGATTTTCCTTCGCCCGCGCTGTGTGCAAGCATTTTAAGGTACTTAAATCCCTCTAGCGCGCGCAAATTATATAAAAAAAAAAACCAACAAAAAAAAAGACATTGTAAAAAACACATCCAGTCATGCTTTACGGTGCAGAAGCTTGGACAGTGACGGAAACGGATGAAAATGCTCTCTGTCGCTTCGAAAGAAAAGTTATTTTCGGTCATGTTTGCATCAGTGGGGGATAGCGGAGACGTTACAACAACGAACACCACGGGTTGTGCAGCCATGTCGACCTCGTCAGAAAAGCTTGAATAACGCTATTCTCTTTCTGAATTCCATTTACATTCCCCATAAAACTTTTCTTATTATTTTTCTTGTGGTTTTTGAGAATATTATTTCAATCTTCGCTGACTGTTAACAGGGAGTTCCAATTACGTGTCTTATGTTTTAAGTGAAATGTTTAATAATACACTTTCCTCGTCTGGCTTTGCAAATGAAGTCTCGATGCGATAATTTATACAAATTTTGTCAAATGCGCGCACGGGGCTAAAAATAGGCCAACTTAATGCACGTAGCTTCAATTTATCTAAATATCTGTATTTCCAATGGGCTCAAAGGAGGCATTATCTGTATTACTGAAACTTGACTGTGGTCTGATCGAGAAGATAAGTAGAAAAGGGATATGTTACTTCAGTTATACAAAATCCCGTGGTATAAACTTATTTGTAATGATAGGGTTACCGATACAGCAGAAGGGGCGTTGCGGTATATTACAGCAGCTCGCTCACTCATAAAATACTATGGAAATCCGAGGAAGGTGCAATTGAATATTTACTGTTAGAAGTTACTGATAGGACCACGAAGTGTTTCGTTCGTGTAGCTTATAATCCAAATCGAAATTACTACCCAGAACCCTTATCTTCAGCATTGCACGAATTGACTGCACTTTATGAACTCCATAACAGTTTGTGGTGTCTTAAAACTTGATAGTAAAGCCTATCAGCTCCTGGATTCTGTCGCTATCGCTGGGCTGGGTTTTTCCCCAATTGAACATCTGTTTAATGTCTGACTACAAGATCAAATATCCGTTGCTGAAATATCCGACCATGACTTGATTTTTTGTAAAGGGCCAACAGCTAGTGTGGAAGCTTTCATTAAATTAAACTCACATTTATTGTGAAATCAATGTAGAATTTTATTGATTAATAAAGTTCGGTCTATGGCAATTGTGAATGGAACACAACATCGTTCTTGTGACCACCACGGCTTCTGTTGCAAACGACCATCCGAAGGTCAAAATTATCGATGACTTTTTGAAGAATAAGTGGGTCAGTGGCCGTTTGTTTGTTATGTTTTATGTTTCAGGTCCTGAATTGTCGCTGGGTTATTGGCATTACTCTGAACTTACTCTTCAAATATCCCCACAGGAAGAAATCGAAAGGTGTCAGATCGCATGACCTTGAAGGTCAATCAACTTCTCCTCTAACCGAAATATTGCGATCTTCAAATTTCGTATGCATTAAATTGATTGATTGATGACTTTTGTGGGCGGTGGCATCATACTGTTGAAGCCCGGGATCGTTCATTCAATTTTGGGGAAAAATAGTCGACATGTTACAACATAATCCGCACGCACCATACAGTGAATTTTTTAGGATGCATTGGTTTTTTGTGAATTTCGGATGGGTTTTCCGGTCCCCAGAAACGACAATTTTGTTTATTTACGTACCCATCCATCCAAAAATGGGCGTTTTCAGAAATTATCAAATTCGATGATAAATTGTCCTGGCGATCCAACATCCAGTTAACAAATCGGCGACGTCGTAGATGATCCAAAGGCTTTAATTGTTGTGTAATTTGGATTTAATAAGCGTGCGAATGAAGGCCAACTTTTAAAGTTCGCCATAAAGTGCCATAAGTGAGGACCAATTGTTGACTTCGGCGACGAATTGAGGTGCCTGGCTGGTTTTGAACACTTTCGCTCACATTGACGATGTTGTGGCATGTACGGGCTGGCTGAGCATGGTGATATAGACCCGATACCGAACCAGTTTCTTCTTCCACTAGGGCGATTATGTTGACCGAAAAATTCACGAAATTTTACGAAATGTTACTTTTACAGATCGCCCATTTTCATAATAAAATTGAATAACAAAAATGTCAAAAAGATCAACCACATTGAATTCAGTAAATTACAGTAATTGACAGCTAACATCCACACCATCTGTTTTCTCACCCTTTACTTACAATGTTAACATGGCTCGTGTTCATTTTCCTTCATCCTTTACATTCAGGGATTATGGTTCTGTAGCTTTACAAATAATGCAAGCTTACTCCCTTGGTTAAATTGCTATTATGCGTCACCTATAAATGGCAAGGTGAATCACGTTCAATCGTTAACAGTGGATTACTGTAATAGACACATGTCTTAAAGACAGACGGAATAAGAACTGCCTTTGGTTCACAAGTGAAATTCGTAATGCTATAAAGGTGGAAGCGAAACTCAGCTATTCCTAATGCGGAATTATTTTGCTGCGCTTGTAATTACTCCACATTTACGAGTATAACAGGAAGAGCTAAAAATGGATATTTTCTTTGCAAACTGAACACTGCTTTAACATAAGAACAGCTATAGAGTAACTTGCGCTCTATTGGCGTTGGAAAAAAGGCAACTGCTGCTGATAGCATTCCAGATGCGGTCGGACCCAATGATGCCTTTTTATCCGGATCTACTAATTACCCCTGAAAATCAATTGTGTTTTTCGTCTGAAGACGTAAATTCAAGTTATCTGATTTCTCAGAAGTTGACGTCATTAATGTTATTCGTTCTCCGAAATTGAATGCTGTCGATGAGGAGGGTGTGTCTCTTCGTTTCCTTAAAATGAATTTGATCCACGCCATAAGCTGCCTTACACACATTACAAATTTTTCCATATCATCATTTACTTTTGCCGATAGTTGGAAATTGGCTAAAGTTATTCCTTCTCCTAAAAAACCTCAGCCTGCTGTTGTATCTGATTTTCGCCCCATCAGTATTTTGCCATGTCTATCAAAAGTCGTGGAAAAGATTCTTGCTGAGCAAATTTCTAGTTAGTTTGCTTTCTCCAGTCCAATCGGGCTTAGATAATGATATCATTAAAATTCTCGATGATGTAAGAATTGAATATGACATGGATTACCTAATGGTGCTCTGTTTGCATGATAGAGTGGATCTCAACGTGAAACTAAAGTTATAAGAGTATTTTGGCTTTAGTGAAAGGTCGGTGTGGCTCATAAGGGATTATTTAAGTATAGTCCGTTTCAAATCACCGTGCAAAGAGAGCCTGGAGCCGTATGCTACTCATCTGCTCACTGGAAAATTATATTTACGAAACGGCTGAACTTTCTCCATTTCCTTTCATATTTAACCCATATTCGAACACACATTTTTTATGAAAAGAGTTAGGTAAAAAATATATATTCTGACTATTTTTTGCGAATAAAAAACCTTTGCAAGGAGTAGAAGTAAACTAAAAATAAATTTATATACAATGGACTGCTTTAAGCCAGTGCTTACGCTGAAAATTTACCACAAAAACTTGGATTATGAAAACAACCATGCAAATGAAGCTCCTACGAGAGCAGCTGTAAGGAAAACAGCTGCATTTGTTGGAGTTTCGAATAGGACCATTACAAAATATTAAAAGAACAAGAACAAACTGGAACAGTACAATCACCCAACAAGAAAATTCCTTATTGGCACTAGATCACTGGATTAGATGACTTCGACTTTGAATCCATCAAAAGGATGATCTACTCCTTCCACCAATTTGACAAGAAGGCCGTAACATTGAGCCCCCTTAGGAAACAAATCCGTCAAGAACTGGAAATTAGGATAAACAAGACATCCCTTTGGAGGAATCTGAAAGCCAAAGGATTCATTTTTCGTAAGACGGAAGACAATAGGAAAATCCTTTCTGAAAGGACGGAAGTGAAAATTCAAAGGTTAAGATACGAGGGCGGGTCAATAATTCCGTGCATTCTTGAATTTCTGACCTCTTTACTGAAACAGCAACACTGCTCCTGTCAACAGGCACCTGTCAGTTGACTCCTGTCAAAATTTAAACTTGCTGCGTCAGTTAGTTTGTGTTTGACAGCTATTTTTATCAGACTACTCACTAATTTGAGGAGAAAATGGAAAAAAGTGAATTTCGTGTGCTTATTAAGCATTATTTCTTGCGAAAAAAAACCATTACCGAGACCAAGGCTAAGCTTGATAAATACTATGGGGACTCTGCACCATCGATTTCAATGGTAAAAAAGTGGTTTACTGAATTTCGTTGTGGCCGTACAAGCACTGAAGATGCCGAACCTCCTGGACGCCCAGTTGGGGTCTCTACACCCGAAACAATCGAAAAAATTCACGATATGGTGTTGGCCGACCGAAGATTGAAAGTGCGAGAGATTGTGGAAGCCGTAGGGATCTCGCATGGCTCAGTGGTTTCAATTTTGAATGATCACTTGGGCATGAGAAAGCTTTCCGCAAGATGGGTGCCGCGTTTGCTCACAGTCGACCACAAACGCAATCGTGTAACAACTTCACAGGAAGGTTTGGCGTTGTTTAATCGCAATATGGAGGAGTTTTTGCGCCGTTTTGTAACCGTGGACGAAACATGGATCCATCACAACACACCAGAGAACAAACAACAGTCAAAACAGTGGGTTTCTAAGGGTGAATCGGCGCCAAAGAAGGCCAAGGTGGGTTTGTCAGCCAATAAAGTTATGGCGACTGTTTTTTGGGATGCACGCGGGATAATCCACATTGACTACCTTCAAAAGGGAAGAACAATCAATGGGGAATATTATGCCAACTTATTGGACCGATTCAATGACGATTTGAAAAAAAAAACGACCTCATTTGGCCAAGAAAAAAGTTCTTTTCCACCAAGACAATGCAAGGGTGCACACATGTGCAGTTGCCATGGCAAAAATCCATGAATTGGGCTATGAATTGCTCCCTCATCCACCCTATTCTCCAGATTTGGCTCCGAGCGACTACTTCTTGTTCCCAAACCTGAAGAAATGGCTTGGTGGAAAAAGATTTGACTCCAATGATGAAGTCATCTCCTCATTTTGAGGACCTCGACAAATCATTTTTTTTGGAAGGGATAAAAAAATTGGAGAAGCGTTGGACAAAGTGTATAGAGCTCAAGGGAGACTACGTTGAAAAATAAAATTATTTTTTTATCAAAAAATCTGTTTTAATCCAAAAGTCACGGACCCGCCCTCGTATATCCATCAAATAAGGAACTTTCGTGAAAATGGATATCAGATAATTTATGTAGATGAATCATGTATACATAGCTCCCACATAAGAGGAAGCACGGAAGAACTAAGACAGCCTATTGGAAAAGGATCTCGGCTTATAATTGCACACGCTGGTGGTTCAAATGGATTTGTCAAAAACTGTTTACTTTAATCTACCAATCTTTAAATCTGGATCGAAATCGGGTGACTATCATGACGAGATGAACTCTGACAATTTCTCAAAATAGTTAAGAGATCAGGTACTGGACCAGCTAGAAAACCCGCATCGGTTATTGTAATGGGCAACGCCCCCTATCACAATAAATCAAAAAACC
The DNA here is from genome assembly GCA_963966105.1 of Volucella zonaria. Classification (NCBI taxonomy): domain Eukaryota; kingdom Metazoa; phylum Arthropoda; class Insecta; order Diptera; family Syrphidae; genus Volucella; species Volucella zonaria. The sequence goes on along the minus strand of OZ014532.1, from coordinate 171,400,613 downwards.
GAGCCCCAACTTCATCAGCAACGAAATTGGAGAAAATAATGTTGTTCATAGCTCTTCAATGCTGAAGATTGAACTGTATGATTTAGTTCGACAAAACAAGACATCCCCGCAGCATCAAATAGACGACTTGATTAGATCAGCAGGCCATGAGGTACTCAGGCTATCACCATACCATCCGGACTTGAACTCAATTGAAAATATGCGGTATTGTAAAATCAAGTGTCGGGTAGAAACACTACATTTAAGCTGAATGACATCAAGAAAATAGCAGAAGAAGAGTACGCAAAAATTGCTGTCGAGGAATGGGAAAAAAACATGTGATAAGGCCATAAGGACAGAAGAAAGTTATTTTAACTATGAACTGAGTTGGAATACCTTTACCGAGAAAATTGTTATTAGACGCGGTGAAGATTCATCAACTGAAATTGAAAGCGACGGCGAGGATGATGATACCACTGATGACAATTAAGTGCATTGATCTTAAAAATATAAGTGTTGGATCACACAACACACCATAAAAATATAAACACTTAACTTCATTTTATTCATATTTTAAGTCAAATTCATATTAGCAAAATATTATTTCTTCTTTTCAACACAATAATCCACTGAAAAAATATATTATACAGTGGACACGCCTTCCACGGCAATGCATTCTCTCTACACTCTGGTTTCGCATCTGTCAATATCGGCTTCTTATTATCAATACAAACGTTATCCAAAGTATGGTTACGCTCGAATTTCGTCTGGATCACTTCCAGGATTACTGGAATAGACTGGAAAAGAGGGCACATGCACAAGAAATTGCACGGTAATCTGAAATGGACTGTAATTGTGGTACACGATGACAAATCTTCCGAGCTCAGATCCTTATCAACAGGAGTACCTTAAGGCTCCATTTTGGGTCCACTATTATTTGGTTTACATATCAATGACCTGTCAAAAGTATGCTCAAATGTTTCCATCCATTTTTACGCTGACGATGCCCAAGTATACTTGGCATTAGCTGAGGATCTCTCAAGAACGATCTAGACCTGAATGCAGAGAAATCTCAAGTGATTTTAAGCAAAAAGCAAATTCCATTTGTTGAAAAAGTTACAAACCTTGGCTTTAAAATAAAACGTACACTTTCTGCCGTAAGCCTTTACAATTATGTTGTTGGGCGAATTTATACCGGCTTAGAAAGAACTATCATAACTCTGTTGCCGCCTATATTTGACTACTCTTGACTCGCAATCCGAACACAAGTTGCTTGTTACTCTCAACGATGCCGATTCGACCACATCACATACCAGTTTTGGGCTGTACGTTTCAGCCATTCTTGAACGTAAGTCGCTGCCAATTTATGCACAGTCTTGTGAACAATAGATCACCTACATACGTCATTGGAAAACTTCTATTTCCCCATTCAGCTCTTAAGCTGACAATGCCATATTTTGATTACCTTAATTCTTCTCGCCTTACTACGTCGACAGAACTAATAACTGGAGCCAATTAATTCAAAAATTTTGCGCTTAAGTGTTCATAATAACTGCAACAGCAACCCACTTCAATCTTCTCTACCTGTTTCTGCCCTTATTATCTTCTCTTATCTACACGTTTTGTTGTTTCTATATCGCCTTCCCCCTTTTTTATCTCTTCGACTATATCTTACTTGCATAAGTTTTATTTACGAATATTGTCATATTCACTCCGAATGTGTCTGTAAAAGACTAAGTTTTATTTGCACTTACCTTAACGTATTAATAAATTCAAATTGAAATTGAAATTGAACCCGGCTTTGATGGCTATGTCACCTGGAGTGTATGGACATGAGCGACGCGACCTGGAAAGCTCTACGAACTCCAAGTTCGTATGCGTAACTGCTAAGGCCGTAGTCTACTATCTGTTTTACTTGTTTTCTTTGCCAAGTTTTAAACGGGGCTTCATTTAATTTAATTTGCTCCTTCATATCTGACAAGTCTTAATACAAAGCCGTGCCAAAGTAAACAGGACTTTTTAAAAATGGTATATTATAAGTGAGGCCGTCTATTGCCAACTATTGGGTTGTTCGGAAAGTAAATTCCTTTTTTTATGAAAATGAAAGACGATTTTCTTATAGTGAATAAATATTTTATTGAATTATATATTGTCCATTCTGGTCCAATACCTTTTGCCATCTTTCTGGCAGTACCATGATTCCACGCTCATAAAATGATTGTTCTTTGCAGGCAAAAGACTGATCCAAGTGATTTTTGAGCTCCTCATTTGAATTAAAGGTTTTACCATGTAAAAAAAATTTGTAGAGACCGGAACAAGTAGTAATCAGAAGGTGGCAGATCTGGAGAATATGGTGGGTGTGGCAGTATATCCCATTTAAGCTAGCTAGGCAGTATATCTGAGGTGGAACACTACACCTATTCTATTGATCAATTCTGGCCTTTTCTGTTTAAGTGAATCATTCAATTTGTCCAGCTGATGACATTACACTTCAGAATTGATCGTTGTATGGTCCGGTAGAAACTAAAAAAAAAAAAAAGATTCTTTTCAAGTCCCACTAAACAGATAGCATCACATGTTTTTTGATGAGTATCGGCTTTCGATCTGCTTTGAGCCGGTTTGTCGTTTTTACTCCATGATCTCTTGCGTTTAACATTGTTGTAGACAACCCATTTCTCCACTTCAAAAATGGATCATTTTCTTGACGTTTGAGAAGCAAATCACAGACATCAAGCGACGGCACAAATTTCTGTCCGTAAAAACATGAGGAACCCATATGTCGAGCTTTGAGATTAGACCTAGGCGTTTCAAATTATCATGAGGTCGAATTCGATAACTTTAGTCTCTCAGCGATCACACGAGTTGTTGTTCGCCGGTTTGCATCAATTAATGCAATAAAATCGAAATTACTTTCCGAACAACCCGATATACATATGCATCGGAGAGGTAGATCCTTCACTGATATATGTTCGAGTACTTCATGACATTTAGAAGCGGAGTTATTGCGTTTGAAGTGACAGTATATTTGTGTCATCGGCACAAAAATGACTGAAGACCAAACTTTGCTCAGAATTCAACATTCGGAGGAAATTATCAAGGAAGGAGGTCAATAAGAACAAAAACCTCCTTTACAACATTGTGACTGGCGATGAAACGTGGTATTTTCAATATAATTCACAAACTAAACGCCAAAGTGCCGAGTGGAAGACCTCAAACGAGCCGTTCGGAGAAGACAAGAGTGAAGACAATGTTGATTTGCTTTTACGATTCCAAGGAAATTGCCGGCAGAGAGTCCCTTCCACCGGGCCAAAGAGTTAATGCACAATTCTATCTTGGTGTATTGAAGCATTTGGTGCATCGTATTCGTCGTATTCGGCCAGAATACTCGTATCAGGCAGAAGGAAGTTTGCGTTTGTTGCACGACAATGCGCCATCTCACCGATCGAGACTTGTGACTGATTTTTTGGCATTTTAACAGTCAACCACTTTTACCTTTTCAGAAAAATGCATTTGCCGATGAAGGGAAAGCATTTTGTGGACATAGGAGCCATCCAAAAGGTTTGTACCGACATTCTGAATGACATCCCGACCGATGACTAAAATACTCATCGACATGCTTTTAGGCTGTGTAAATTGCTCTAGTGAGTCGGAAGGGGACTATTTTGAATATAATAAATCGGTTTTGTCAAAAAAAAACTGTTTGTTGTTATTTTTTTAGGAATCCTGTTTACTTTGGAACGCGTCTTGTATTACGAATATACCCGTATGCTTACTAACGGGTGACCGGATAGCAATGATAGTTTTCCAAATTGTTATGTCTCAGCAGCTGTCAAAGTTACCAATGACATCCAGTTGTCAAAATATTCACTAAGGTTTCCCATTTCATCATGCATCGTTTTACGCTTTCCGAATGCTCGGAAATTAATAAAAAATATCGAACTTCCGGCTCAGTTGTAAATTCGCAACGTGATTATCGTCATGAGGTCGGTCGTCATCATGGCTTCAGCGTGCAGGCATTCGTCGCACCGTGGAAAAGTTTCAGCGTGAGTACACTCTTTTGGATCTTAAGCCACCAACTAGACAAAGATTGGCGCGAAATGACGAAAACAAAGCCGTCGCAGAGGCCAGTATTGAAGAAGACCCAGAAATGTCGATTCGGCGCTATTCAGCTGAATTGGGCATCACCAGAGAGTCAACCCGACTTATTTTCATTTAGATTTGAGCCTAAGTCCGTATAAAATTGTGCTGACGAAAGAATTGAATCCGGACGACCATAGACAACGCTGTGAGTTCGCTAATTGGGCGCTAGAAATGTTGGCCGGAGATACGGATTTTGGCCAAAAAATCATTTTCTGAGCCCATTTTTGGCTCAGGGGCTAGTGAACAAGCAAAATTGCCGTTAGTGGAGCGAACATAATCCACAAATGTTCGGCCAAGTATCAATGCATCCACAAAGATAGATTATTTGGTGCGATTTATAGCATGGCGGCATCATCGGACCTTATTTCTTTCGAAATGCGAAAGGAGACACCGTTTCCGTCAATGTGCGCTACATGCGATATGAGTACAAGCAACGCAACGCTCGAAGTTCATCAATTGGCCGCCGCGATCATGCGATTTGCTACCACTCGATTTTTTTCTCTGGGCCTACGTCAAGTTCGTAGCCTACTCTAGCAAGCCAACCACTTTGGACGAGCTCGAGGCCAACATTCGACACGCTATTGCCGGAATAACGACGCACATATTGGATCGAGTCATCAAAAATTAAACCGACCGCTTGAAGCACTGCCAGCGAAAAGATGAGGCGGCCATTTGAACAATGTGCTATTTCGCACATAATGGCAAGAACGTAGCTTTAAAATAAAGCCAGAATCAATCTTATATTTCACACCATTGTTGTTTTATTCAATTTTTTCCCTTTCGTTCTTATCTGGTCACCCTTTATTACGAAGTGTTGTAGGTCATACAGTGTTGCAGTAAGTAAATGCCATTCAGCCATTGTGTGCGATTGTTTTACCTGTCTGCATACTTAATCTACTTTTATTTGCTACGTTAACCAAGTTCTTCTATCAGGATGCAGCGCTGTAGCTTTGAGCCTCCATAGTTTTAGGAGATTTTTGCTTTTTTAAGTTTCAATTCCGACCAAAGTTACACTTTACTCATATATTTTTCAATGTCCTACAGTACATCTTAACGCCATATTGGCAAGTGCCTTCTATTTTATTTAGCAGGCCATAATAGACGGTATTTTGAAGAAACTTGTTGTTACACTTTGAAGCATATTCTTTTTGACTTTTCAACGTTCACACGTACCCTTGATTGCCCTCTGTAGACACTTATGAGATAAGATAAGTGCTGATAGTGGTGGCACTTTATTATAATAGTTTCCTACGTAAAAAATTATTTTTTTTTTTTTTCATAAATGAGTGATAGAAGTACAATGGACCAGTCTTGAATCTCTCTTGAACAAAGCTCTTCAGAATTGTTCAACTGAATGCATGCATGTACATAGGTATGCAGAGATCTAATTTTATCTTTGAATTGTAATTACTGCCACTTGAATAGATTTGTAAAGATGAAGGCGTTTTACTGTTGCTTTTTTTTATTAACCGTAGGTTGGCTATGTTTGGGGATCTTAAAATCATTCTACACCTCTTCAGTTAGACCTAGAGTTTGCTGATGTTTTTGTATTTGAGTGACCCAAATGTTCTTCTATTGATCTCTTCTTCGAATTTCAACTAGGACTTGAGCTTTTATTTTATTCGGACCGGGTTTTCTGGCGAACTTCTATACTTTACTTTAGGTGGGCGTACAGCTTGAGGGTGGATCTGAACCCAACCGCTGTCTCTATCAAGCGCGGTTTTGCACTAATTACTTCGAGTTGTACACCCCAAGTTGATTGAGGTCCCTTTCCAGTTAAGCGCTTCTCATAAGGCTATGTCTTCCTTTGCTCCTTTGTTCCTCCGGAGTGGATGCGAAAACACTTAGGTTCGGAGTGGTGGTGTTTATTCTTTCAACACCACTGATCAGGTATTTTCCTCCACTTTGTACCTATATAAGGTCCATGCTTCCGCACCATACGTTAGGCTTGAGACTGGAACAGAAAGTAGGTCATATACGAGTACTTATTTGTTAGCTGCTTTCTTAATCCAAAGAAAAAGCGATTGGAAATAGTGATTCTCAGCTTGATCTCGGTGGTGGTGTCGTTGTTTGAATTTGCTGATGGGATCAGGTAGGCAAAGTATTTTACAACTTTAAAGTTATAGTTTTCTTTTGTGGCGAGTTAACGAGTCATTGTTTTTTCTTATCGACAGCATATTTGAGTATAATACTTTGCTTTACCATCATTTCCACGTTTTAATGACAGTTCGCTGATTTTTTGCTGTTATGCCAATGTCACCAGTATATGCGAGCAGACCTGAAAAGAGTTGTAACATTATGCATCAGATAGGAGTTTCGTGAAATTCTTTCAAGTGTCATTACCGACTCTTACGGGGCCCTGAGCATTCTCCATTGTAGTCCTACACGAACGAATTTGACTGAGTAACATAACATGGCTCTATGTAGTTCGTCTTTACTAATAATGTAATATGGGACCTTAAAATTCCTAAACAGGTCGAGATTAAAAGTTCCTTGGTCTGCAGAAAAGTTCTTCAAAATTTCCAGCATCAACTTTGACTCTACTACTACGTTCTCATCCTTCTGTTCAGTATTTGTGTACTTGGGGATGACAAACTGACAGTAGTTTCGTTGTGGTGTTCGGATACATACTAGCACATTGCGTCTGCTATGGCTTAAGGGCAATGTCACTGGTCTTCTGCGCTTGGTTTTGGCATTACTGGACTTTCGAAAGGTTGGTCTGTCGCTCGAGATATTTTCACTCGCACTTTGACCACATCAACATAGTGCTGTTGGCTCCTCGTAATGTTCCTACCGAGATATATGTAGTTTCATACTAGAGCATGGTCTTGCGTCAATCGCAATATGATCAAGGCGTTTATCGGAATTGTAATATGAAGACTTCACCGAATACGCGCTTTTTCGAATTAGATCACCATTGTGATATAACCGCTAACATGTGCAACATTCTTTTTTCCGTCGCTAGGGGTTTGCCGCAATGGCAATGCAGATATTCGATCTGAGTGCACCTGGTTTGTAGTACGTACTCGATACCTTCTAACACCTTTATTGAGTGTTGCCTAAATTGTTGTTATATTATTGCTTACGATATCGCTATCAACGCTAAAAACATGAACAATAATACAACTCACTTTGTACACTGCCTAGATGTGCTCCAGCTTTAATTTTCCAGCTATTCTTGCTGCCATTCTTATAAATTGGGTTTTTCAAAAATTTATTGCATTTTCTTCATTTAATATTCAGGTGTGTTTATCGGAATTAGTTAATTATTATGTATTAATAATTTCTTTCTTCCATCTCTCGGGCAACTGCATAATTCCGCCTTTGTAAAGCTTGCTATCTTTCTCTGCAAGAAACTTGTCAAGGTGATGTTTGATGAGGTCTTCAGAAACAAGCGTTCTTCCATTTAAGGGGTTTTGCAAGTAGCGAAATAAGTGGAAGCCTGATGGTGCAAGATATGGGCTATTCGGTGGATGTGGCAACATATCCCAATTTTTGCCGAGAAACACCACGCCCTTACGATTGATCAACTTGGGACATTACTGTGAGATGGCATCACTTAATTTCTGTATCTACTCATAGTAGACATCGGAATTAATCGTTTTTCTTTTTGAAAGAAACTCATGAAAGACTGGTCCCTTCTAATCCAAAGTGGGGAGCCACTAACAGAGTAGAATTTAATGCTTCAAAAACACAATGCTTTCTGCTGTCGTTAAAGCGAAATTTAAATACCCAGCCATTATCCACGAATCGAACTTACATCCTGGAAACCGGTAAACTTTCCATTCTCGGTATGTGTGTCAATGACAATTTACGTTGGAATGACCACATATTCGGTGTCGTCAGAAATGCTGCGAAATGTCTAGATTTCTTCAAACGACATTCTTCACCCTCTCTAATCTGGCCTCAATATATACGGCATTTATCCACCCGAAATTGGAGTACAAGCCCACATCTGGTCGAGTGCGCAGAAAATATCTCTGCACCTGCTAGATGGGATTCAAAACCGTGTGATAAAACTCATAGGTGATACGAATATCACGCGAACAATGGACACCCTCGAACACCGACTTAATGTCTCTTGTAAACTCTGTTTTATTGCTATTTCTACCACCAGTTCTCCATAGAAATCGCCAGTAGTATTCCGCCCCTTCAAACATTTAACCGTAACACCCGTCTCGCTATGAATGCTCATCAGTATAGCTTCTAGGTCACTTTCGGACGTACTCTAAAATATCGTTATTCGTTCCTAAGCCGTAAAATTCGCTTATGGAATGCCCTGCCTGCATTTCCTAGTCATTATAACCTTCAAACATTTAAAACCAACCGGTACCCCTCTTTCCATCCTCCCTCATTTTCTCGCTTCTTCTCGCCTACTCCAGCTTTTTTTTCGGGGCTGACATTTTTCATCGTGATGATACCCTTTTGATGGGTTGATCGCAGACGTTTATGCGTTTCATCAGATGAATTTCTTTTAAGTCATAAGGTACACAAATATCGAGCTTCTTTACGAAGCCAAGCGACTTCGAATGGCATGCTGGATGCTTCCAATGGGCACATTTAGAGCGGTAACTCACGAACAGTTGAATGGTTATTTGTTTGCACCAATGCTTTGGTTTTATCGTCGTCCATCTCGAAAGGCCTACCTGAACGTTGAGCCCTTCAACTGAAAAATCACCATCACGGAATCTGGCAAACCAGTTCTGGTACTGGCGTCTTGCGATGACGTTTATGCCGTAAACTTTGTCTCTGTTGCTTTACTCCTTTTTTTAAAGTAAATATGGCTTCATTTGACATATATGTCACGCTCAGATGCGAATAAACGCGGCCATATGTTGCAAAAAAAACGCAAGACTTTTTGAACAACCTAATACATTACTGGTACATTTTAAGATCATAGAGCTGTCGATTAAGATCTCTGCGAATTTTATCTCAAATCGATAAAAACTATGTGCAGATCTATAGAAGCGTCGCAATGTTCCTTCATGATTATCCGTAAACTGGTTATTGCCGTTTTTCCTTGTTTTGGCATATAATCGCGCTTCTTTGCATTTTTTTTTTTTTTATAGAAGTTTTTCGACCTTGAATGCTTAATTCACGTCATTTTGGAAGCGCTCTCGCAATTTACCACCCAGAGCTGGCCTTTTTCGTTGTTTACTCGTAAGTCGTGAAGATGGCGGTTTGTTGGTTCTTCTCTGATTCATTTCTGAAAAATCCTGTCAACAAAAGTCAGTCATGGCTAACTTCAGAAAATGTTACTCAGCGTTATAATCTATCTCGGTTTGGTGTTTACCGGTGCATTATGTAATTAAGTAGCCCTTATGCTTAGTTAGTACACGAGTAGTTAGATTATGTGATTTTTATGCGTTTAATATATCTTCTCCCGCTGGGTTTCTCATTCCAAAACCGTTCCCTTGTTCGTATTTGTGGTTCAATGACCCGTCGTGTCTATTTAAGACCCCAGCGACGATAAGGATTTCCTCTCTTGTTTTCATATTTAAAAGCTCATCGGAGACGTGTAAACATATTTTTTTTCCGATTACTCACCGCCTACTAGAAGTGCGTGAGCTCAAATAAAATTCCAAGTTTCATATTAAATTACCAGTTTTATGGCTGTTAATCTGTCCCTGATTTTCGATACACTTACGATATTATCTAGGGATTTACAATTGCCAAAATGGATTATCATTTTGCCCCGTTCGGTAATAATACATTTTGTCCTATACTTCCGACTTTACGTAATAAGTTTTCTAGTTGAACAATTTTAACCGTAATTGTACCATGTGACACGCAATATATAATATTGCATCATATTGCTCGATCCAAGAAACCGTCGAACAATGACATGTGGTCCCCTGTTTAGAAAATCTTTTTGGACGAATAGTGCTATTCCCCTTTCTGCCATGTCTCGCTGGTATGTGTGAATATTTGAATTTAAAGAATCTTGTTTTTGACTGATTGATATTTCAACAGGGATAACTTTTCAACCTTATTGTCAAATCATCAATAGACCTACACCGTTGAATTTATTGCTAAAATTGGTCTTCAATTCCTGAAACGTAAAGAAGATAATGTGACGTTGTTGTCCTCATAATCGACCAACTGATCTACTCGTCGTGTTGTAGATACTATCACTCAATTGTCTTCTAAGCCCAGAGAAGCAGCCATTAGAGTGATTTTTTCGCATTATTTCCGCACTGGTGTGGTTATCGGATTTGATAGTGAGGCTAAGGTAGATAAGGTCTCCTACTATGTCAAAATTGTATGTAGCTGCCTATCGTGAGGTTTTTTTTTCCTAGACGCCGATTTTGCGTGTCCATCTTTGCTACTTCTGTTTCAATAGCCGCAACAGTTCCATTGGAGGCTCGCTGTGTTCTTCCAGTTATGTCAATGTGGTCTGCAGACTGAACAGATTTTAAAACATGACGCTTCTGGAGAGAATTGTTCAAGAAAGATAATGAAAGCGTCACACGATAACATATCGCCTCATTTTTGTGGCCTTTTCGGGCTTTGAAGGCCTCGGTTTTGGCATTACCGAAAATTACAGAGTAGCGCACGTTCTCCATGGTCATCCTACACAGTGGAAAGAGCTTGGCAGTGATAACAAAATTAGACTTGCCTATGTATAATTCGTCTCTATTGACGCTGTTATATGCGATTTTGAAATCAATAAAGAAACTCCAGCGTTTTTTTCCAAGATTTTGCGTAATGCAAAAATCTGATCTATGGTTGACTTTCCTGCCTAAAACCAATACTGATAGGGGCCGATCAGATTATTGCCGAGGGGTCTTAGGCGTTTACATTATATGGCAGACAGAATTTCATATACGACGTTGAGGAGACTTATTCTCCTGTAGTTGGCGCAGTTCAGGGGAAAGACGGAATTCTTTAGGATTGGGCAAACAATGCTATGGTTCCATTCTTCGTCATATTTTCTTCGACACAGATTTTAGATATAAGTTGTATGCTCCGTATTCAATCACCACCTGCTGCTTTAAACAGCTCGGCAGTTCAACCATCGGGGCCAGCAGCTTTGTTAGACTTAAGCTTAGTATTTACTGTCCTGAGTTCATCTTGGTCGGGTAGACGGAAATGTAAAAATTGACATCACAACAACGATTTCAAATTGCTGAACTTTATTTCCAAAAACGAAGCTCTATTCGCGAAACTCTGTTCTTAGTGAAATGTACGATAGACCTCTTTGGCCATATAATGGTGTTATTTATCGAATTATCGAAAATTATTTTGCACCCAATTAACGCTATTGGATACTCACATACCAGCAAGAACGAGAACAGTCCCTTCGGAAGAAAATATCGTGGCTGTGAAAGCTAGTAGTGAAGGGGAGCTCAATTTATCGATTCGTCGTCGTTCGCAGCAACTTGGCCTTTGTCCATTCACTACACGGACAATTCCGCGTAAACATTTTGGTTTCAAGGCTTATAAGCTCCAATTGGTGCAAGAGCTAAAGCCGCGCAACCATTAAACTAGCAAAATTGCTGTATTTGAAGCGAGAAGAATTCTCAAGAAGTTTACCAAGTACTATTGCAACCAGAAAAATACACCATATGGTGCGGATTGTACGCCGGAGGCATCGTCTGTCCTTTTTTTTTTCAAAAATGAAGCCGAAGCACAAGTTACTGTCGATAAACATTGGTACAATGCGAAGATCAACGATTACTTGTTCCCAAATTTGTGTAACATCCCATACTACCAATGGAAATATTGCTTTATTGAAAACACGGCTTGGCAATAGAGTCATTTCAAGAAATGAACAAGCCAATTCCCCACCGATTCGTCCGATATAACATCATTGGATTATTTTCTATGAGCTACGTTAAGTCACTAGGTTATGCCGATAAATCAACAACGGAGATGCTTTGGAGCAAAACATTGTTCGATTAATACGTGATATACGCCCCAAATCAAATATTAAATGGCATGAAATAATCTTTCAAATGAATTTACTAAATCGTCATCAAGTTAAGTTATTTGTGTTTTATTTAAACAAACAAGGCTGTACTTCTTAGAAAAAACACCCTTTGGTTCGTCATCACCGTTTAACAGTCTACAACAGTGGTTCACTATGAGATTTCCTTCTGCATCCTTGCAGATTTCTGTTTGGGCCTTACAGCTTTGGCTGTAAGCTAACATTATTTTTTTGTAAAACTTCCGAACCTCATTCTTCTGATAGCACCTATCTAAGGTCTGGATCGAATGTTTCTTCTAAGGAGCTCGTGTTTCTCCCTTCTTCTCTGCTTCTAGAGAACGGGAGACTCTCTCGTGCATTGTACGACAAATCGGGGACGAATTGCGTCTTTATTATACTAGCCGTTGCCGCATCTGTTCACTACATTTATATTCGAATTGAATTGCCTATACGTCATAGGCAGAGATACGGTTTCATAACATTATGTCGCAATTCTTATTCTATAACCAGACAAAAGCAAATTGATTTGCTTATTAAGATAACCCAATAGTAAGCATTCAAATGATAAAAGTCGATAACTTTGAATACACTTATAGAGATATCTTAACTAAGCTACGATTACGTGTGGAATGCTGAGTTTTTAACAACTGACTGATTTCTATAATTTTTTCAAACAAATTATTTATAATCGTCGAGCTGAAACGTGAGTTGCATGTGGAGTAAATACCGATTGACTTGATACCACAGTCTTTTCGAGATTTTTTAGCGAAAATCATTTCGAATCTTGGTTTTCACTATACAAAAGTTTCACTGTTACAAAAGTAACACACCGAGCGCGGATTTTTTTGTTTACATTTCAAACACACTTGATTATTTGGACAATTGGATGTCTAAAAAAAAATTAAGCAAAACATTATATTTGTCCCACTTTGTGTGCTAACCGTCTTTTCGAACTGGAAATAATCTATTCGACGCGGATTCTTTCTTAAACTGTTTTTCTACAAAAGCGTAACCACACCGACAATGCTTTATCGTGCAAAATATGTAAACGACTTTTCTGTTTGTTATTTCGTTCTCCGTATAGGTAAGAGATGAGGAAAACTTATTTGTTTTGCTAATAAATAGTCACATGGTTAAAACCCATTTCAAGCAAAACTTTAAATCACTATAAGCGTAAGATCATTAGTAATTAACACCGTGCCAATGCCAACAAAAACATCCCACTCCCACTACCGAAATCCGACAGAAATTTTGACAAAAAAAAAAACAAAGCTGCTCAATCATACTTCACTGTTTGTCGGGTAGAACTTGTTTCGGTTGTACGCAAAACATTCTACACACACGTTAAGTTACCCATCCCCGTTCCCTTTTTAACAAGTGCCAATACACATTTTTTACGCGATTGTGCTTTTATCTATTTATTCAACAAATGAACTGCCGCAGGCGATCGTGCTGACAAAGCAGCAATTCTAGTTCGTAGTCGTTCTCTCACCTTGGGGTTCCGCTTGCCTCTAGTGTGTCACTTGTGTATTTTTATTCCGCCGGAATTATACTTTAACGTCACACAGATTGTCAGTAGAATCAACAAATTACTCACATGCTGAAGACGATGAGTTTTTTTTCACCTCCTGGTCGTTCGGTTTTATGACCGATTGGAGTTCCAATCAGTCTGTCGAAGATTCGACTAAGGTGACACCTACTTACACTTCATACGCTTTGCGGAGTATGCGTATTCATTGGTTTTTATATCTAGATGAAGGGGCTTCGATTTGCTAGGAAAATCGTGATCTATCACATAGCTGGTTGATATCACCGTCGGTGCACTAAAGGTGGAGCATTAAGTCACAGGAATGCCAACGAGGGCAGATAAGAGCGAACTGATTAGATGGATTTTAAACACAGCAAATTGTCACTTGAAGTAGATTTGTTGATTGTAAAAATTATTTTGTTTCGAAGAATGTTATGAAACGACATTTTAAATAATTTTGAACGATCTATAGACAGTAACAGACAGTATTTGATCTGCATATAATATATCAACAATAACAGATCGAATCCATTAAGCGGATGCAATGTAAATTAACACCGCGCTTATACATACATTTGTCTATATGACAAACGGAACGTGCCTGTATGATCCAAAATCCATTGAAGGAATTGTTTGGAACTCCTCCAATAGACTACATCGTAGTTACGAGTCGTACATTACCACACATCTGTCATCTGCTTTCCTAAAACAATCACAAAGTGGCAAACTGCGCAGTTGAATTGGTCTGACCAAAGTTTTGTTCGAATTCTTTACTTAACATCTGACGCAGTTCTGGTGTTTAAAGCTCTGCTCAGCTCGGCAAGCCACCAAACAGATCATTAGAAGTCATACTACAATTAGAGACGCTTACAACGATGTTTGCAAACAAAATCAGCGAAACGTTGAGAAGGAGGATTCGTCTCAGCGTCAGTTTCTTCCGTGATATTGTTATTTAAGAAAAACACTACTCTAATATTCAATTCTTATAATGATAAACGTTGACAGGGATAAGTGCCGGGCAAATTGCAAGGATGTATAAAATTTGTATTTGAGTTGATAAATTAATGCCTGCTATTTACTTTTTAAAGATTATTTCATGTAAATGTTGACAACGACTACGTTTTAAGTGGTCCATACGGAGAGGCCAATTTTGAATCACTTTTTCAAGCATATTAACTAGTATCTCTCTAATAACACATGTAATGTTTTCTTATAAGGTGCAATTGACGCCGGTTTATCGGCATAGACGAGTGATTTGACTTATTCCCTAAGGCGTGGTATCGCACGATCTAGTCGGCTAATTCACCAGTTCAAAACGAGAGATAAATAACTCACCGAACACATTTCTCAACTGGTCCATCGATTTGCGTGCTGTTTGGCATGTAGCGCCATCTTGCTGGAACTACATGTCGACCAGGTTCAGGTCGTGCATTTTGGGCAAAAAAGGGTTGGAAACCATTAAACGGCAGCGGGCGCCGTTAACGGTAATGTTGTTCTCACGGCCATCTTAGACAAAATACGGGCCAATGATTCCGCCGGACCACAAACCGCACCAAACAGCGCATTTGTCCGGTTGCATTGGCAGCTCTTGTATTGCCTGAGGTTGCTCATCATCATCGGGCGAAATACGGTAGTTTTGTTTATTAACAACCAAAGCCCATTCAACCAGAAATGAGCTTCGTCGCTGAAGACAATTTTTCGATAAAAAAGCGGATCATCCTCCAGCTTTTCTAAGGCCCACTCACCGAAAATTCGACGCTGTGGCAGGTCGTTCGGCTTCAGTTCTTGCACGAGCTGTATTTTGTAAGGTTGTAGACCAAGATCCTTGCATAAAATCTTCCACGTAGTCGAGCAACACAATTTCAATTGCTGCGAACGGCGAAGGATGGACACATCACGGTATTCATTAACACTGGCAGATACAGCAGCAATATTTTCCTCTGTACGCATTCAGCATTCATAGGTGGTCACTATGGCTTGAATTGCTTATTCAGTAGGTCGATTATGATGACCGTAAAATGGTCGAAGTGCGCGAAAAACATTTTTCACTGAGCACGAATTTTGATAATAAAATTCAATAATTTGTAAGCGTTGTTCGGGTGTAACCCTTTTCATGATGAAATGACAATGCTAACAGAGCATGTTTGACTTTGACGCGTGTCACGAATCACGCGTGAGCTGTCAAATATAGAATACTAAAAATACTAAAAAACCAAACAGTAAAAAAATCACCCTTTAAAACTTTAAAATTGCAAGCTTTGTGGCAGTGCAGCACATCATGAAGAATATACATATGAACTATGATCATCAGTTTATTCAGCCAGCTATGTACACATCTTCGTGTTTTAGACGAGTTGGAAACAATCAACTCAGGAGATGAATTTGTGATAACGTTAGATGGAGTGCACTTAGCCCATCCAATAAGCCTCTTCAGTTCATTCAACTGTCACCACGCTTAGTTTGGTGAAGACCTCTTTTATTTTTGCTCGCTACCTGCATTGACCATTCGGATTTATATCAAAGGCTCTTCTGACTCTTAGCTGTAAATCTCCCATCCATATTCGGTGACTGGTGCGCATTTTTATAAACAGAGCAATGTCGCAGAACTCGGGACAAACAATCAAAGAAAAAAAAAACGACTAAAAATATTTTAATTGACCTTCGCTAACTTTGATGATTCTGCGCCGTGAGCAAGAACAGAATCATATATAGAGTCTTATATAGAGTCCCTTAGTATTTCTTGACAAGACCTTGTGGCTAATTTCTATTTTTAATCATTTTTTATTATGATGTTTCGTCTGATTTGCTAATGCTCCCAGCGTATACTTGAACTTCTGTTCCAATAATTACAAACATACCAGTGACAGCTCTCCCAATGCTTTTATCATCACCGTGTTTCGCAAAATTTTTTCTTGAACAATATAAAAGAAGTGACTGAGCATCTTCGTTATTCTTATCTCTGGCATGGGACGCCTTCATGAGACTACTTTCTACATTTACGCGGCAACGAGCGTTCTCCATCATCATTCTACATAAACTGACGAATTTGGCTAGTGTGCCAAAACTGACGAGCTCTGCTCTGTACAGCTTGTCGCTTTAGATGTTCTCTTATGCGTCCTTAATATGGATAAAGAAGCAGTGAGAATTGCTTGAGTTTTCTCCAGAATTCGCCGCTATCAGGCCTAAAACCGGACTAATGGCTCCTAATCAGATCGTTGCTAAATGGTTTTAAGCGTTTCCGCAATACGGCAGAAAAAATCTTGTTCTTATATTGTAGATCGGGCAAGCGACAAGCGATGCTAAGATTTCTTTTTTTTCTCCGATTTGGTATGCTCTCTACCAAATCATCCATGGCCTTAAAGAGTGCGATAGAAAGCTCTTTCGGCCCGGCAGCCTTGCTATGCAAAAGATATTGCTCTCTTTTGGGGGGGTGAACGAAAGTGCTGGCTTTCGTCAGCCAGGTTAAATGAATGTTGAATGATTCGTTCTGCCTGGCAGTTGAATTGAGTTCGTCCTCGTCGTTCAATAGTCGAATCACCTGTACTCCTAAATTTCGTAGATAATCATTACTGATGTTATGTTACTGGAATAGTACATCTCTATTTCATTGTGTTTCCCGATGTCCTTCATTTCCCTTTTGTTCGTAGAGCGCAAAAGGAGAAACCAGAGTTTTTAGTGATGTTGCTCCAGTGATACTTAATATATTAAGTTAGGAGTTTCTGAAAGCATCTGCATCACTAATCTTCATCATTTGCTGCTTATCGGGAGGTTTAGGAAAGCGCAGTCGGGAAAAGTTCTGACGATTTGTTGCAATTGCACCCTTTTCACGCTTAAACTCATTGTGTTAATTTTCTGAAATGTCCGTACCTTGGCTGCAGGTAAGCAGTCGTCTTTGGCTTATTTTAAAAATCATAATTTCGACGGTCGAAGATACAATATTTTAAGAAGTGTCAATAATGCAAAGACTGCATTCAAACAGGACTGCATTATACTTGAATAGTTAACACCGTGATTATTTGAAACTACAAAAACTTGTTTGAATCATTTTACAAACTTTTTTACTCAATGAATTTGAGAGTCACTGAAACCTGACGTGGGTGTGGATACACCTTAGCTAACAGTGTGAAAATGACTTTATTACTCAGTCATGCATATCTATATATGTATATAAACTTATAAATCGAAAAACAAAAAGCTGTCTGGGTTAATAACGTCAGCTAACTGGAAACTCAACTTTTCTCTGGTATTTCCTATTGTTGTAAGCGCATAACTCCTACAACAATTTAATTTAGTAAGCCAACATCAGAATTTTCACTTCCCAGCATTACTATGCCAGTCGGTGTTTGTTTTCTGTTTGTTTTTTTTTGGAATACCTCGGGAATTTAGAGTGGACGTAGCAAATATATGCGGGCTAAAAAGCAATCACTTTTCTGCGTACGTCCACGTGTGTAAATACAGGTCAGCTGTTTTGGCACTAAGTAAAACACAGGTATTGTAGATCCCCGCTCATACCTCTCAGATCACTCTGATCTGAAGCTACCTGGCAACGAACTAGTGCCATTATTCTTCTCTAACCGCGATCTCGCCATTTACATGCGTAGTGATGTAGCTTACCAAACTCCACCACAATATAGTCCCTGTTCCAATCCGGAATTCAGTTTCATGTGGTTAAAATCCATCCTCGTAAGCAAATTATCCAGTATTGCTTTATTTACAGAACCCCCAAACTGGACAGCAGATCGACTTTTAACGAGATATCACAGATGCTATGCTCTTTGGAATGAGCTCCTTTATCCGTCATCGAATTAAGAATATCAAACCAAAGGAAACCGCTGGTACGACTGGAGCTGGAGCTGTAAAAAGATAGGTTTTTTTGGTCCTACAAGACCAACCAGACAAACAAAAGCCGAATAAAGTTTAAACGAGGTAGGAATGACCGCAACGCAGTCACAAGCGTGTAAGATTTCAAAAACTGAGAAAAAAATACTACAATGTTTGTCATCAAAAACATCAGAAATTCCGGTTCATCCTCCCCTCATTTATAATGATATTCTAGCTGTCAGCTCTTTGGATAATCTGCTCGCTACCCACTTCTCCAGTTCAACACCTCCAGATTGTGTCATGTGCGCCTTAAGTGCGTCTAATCTTCCTTGGGACCAATTCACTTTCGTACTCGTGTGGTAGCAAGGGTACTTAAAGATCTTAGTATGCACAAATCCGCTGATCCAGATGGAATACCTCCCCATCTCCTAAAGAGGTGTTCTTTCACGCCGGCGAAACCACTGCGTAAGTTTTTCCATTAATCCAACTGTTGACTAGCCAATTAAATGCACGATTTGAAGTTCGAAAATATAAACTTGATTGGTTGTTTATTATCTGTTTAAAATACAATTCAATATGTGTAACAAATTATAATTAAATTAAAAATACTTAGTCGTTCTCCTGGCATCTGGCAAGTCAACCGGATAAAGACCAAATAAATGGAAAACGTGGTGTTCGCCAGAAAAAAATGTAGTAGAGTAAAAGGTTGTAATAGGTTGGAGGATAAGAACAAAGTAATAGAGAAGTTCTTGGGGCGCTAACACCAACTCTTTAGGACTTTTCCGAGTAGATGGAAAGCAGCATTTGTCCAGTCCGTTGCTAAAATAGGCGAATGTTCTCTCTATTCTTACAGACCCACTGCACTTACGTCGCTTCTTCCCAAGGTCATGGAAACGCTGATAAATCGTCAGCTCATGAAACCTCTCGGAACACGAAAACTTCTTAATGACCGTACGGTTTTCGTAGCAACAGGTTCTTTGGTGATTTGATGGAATGTCTCATCGAAAAATTGAGTGAAAGCAAGATAAATGCAGTTGATATTTCTAAGGCATTCGGCAGTGTTTGTCATCAAGCTCTTTTGTCGAAAATGCGTACATTTGGGATACATAAATCTCCTCTCCAATGAATTAGAAATTATCTCCAAGTTAACTCGCGCGGTTTCAAGTCTGATATCCGCAAAATAAATGCTGCTGTGCCACGGGGTTCTGTTTTGCCTTCGACACTCTTTTTAATCTTTGTCAATGATCTCTGGTCCGTTACTTCTAATCCAATATATTCCTTTGCAGTACTCCCTGCTTTATATATTCCTCCGCGAACTCAGGTCCCTGTTCTTTGGCTGCAAAACGAGAGCGGCAGCGTATGTTAGGCCCATTAAATTCCGATCTTAACAGCATAACCAATTGGGAAATTATCAAAAGAGTGGAATTTAATGCTTCCAAAACACAACGCTGTCTGCTGTCGTTAAAGCGAAATTTAAACACGCAACCAGTATCCATGAATGGCACCAACTTACGTTGGAATGACTACATATTCGATGTCGCCAAAAGTGCTGCGAAATATCTAGATTTCCTCAAGCGACGTAGAAATACCCCCACCCCCGCCCCCATCTGGCAACAATATATAAGGCATTTATCCACCCCAAATTACAATACAATGCCCACATCCGATCAAGTGCCCCTAAGACCGACCTCTGCACTTGCTAGACAAGATTCAAAATCGTGCGATAAAACTAATATCACTCAGTCAATTGACACCCTCGAATCCCGACATAATGTCTCCTGTCTCACCTTATTTATCGCTATTTTCACCACCAGTGCTCAACCGAAATTACCAGTAGCATTGCGCCCCTTCAAACTTTTAACCCTGACAACCGTCTCGCTATGAATCCTCATCGGTATCAAGCGCAGTTTTTTCGGACGTACTATAAAATATCGTGATTACTTCCTAAGCCGTACAAGTCGCTGCGCTGTCGAGCCCTCTATTCTCAAGTCATTGTAACTTGCAAACATTTAAACCAGCGAATATCGGTACCTCTATGTGTGCAAAGATTTTAAAGGTACTATTCGTAATAACCCCTTGATCGCACGCTAATTATCCTTCTCTTTATTTTCACAATGTATTCCTTTCTACCAAATAGCAGTGTTTTGAATCTTGTTCTTCCTTTTTTAGCCAGCGCTTTCAAACGTATTAACAAAATTGCACACTTTCCTTATTCCTTCTTTATTCTCCAAATGGTCAATCAAGAGACAAAACCAATGTGCACGGTGTGTTATTTTTTTTAGTACTGTGACTATTATTAACGCAGGATGGAAAATGTGTACGAGTATTAAGTAACAGCAGAAATTTCATAAATCCAGACTTGTTTGAATAAAAAATGTTGGCACCAATCTGTACATTTATTTGTAGAGAATTCCATCCGCATACAAGAAACCCCAAATACTGTGGGTATCTATTGCGAAACAAAGGACATCAGTAGGTTTGAGTGTGTCCAGATTATTTTTGAGGATGAAATTGGGTGTGGAAATTTTCCTAATTTGGACGAAATCCTGTCATTCATATGTACTGTTGCTATGCCTAATCTTTGCGAAAATGAATTGTAAAAAAGGGACGGGTTCATATATATTCCTTAGATGCTCCTGTCTTTAGCAGGTTGTGTATAGATACTACACTATCTATTCGACATACCCGTCAAACTAGAAAATCAAATATCTAACTAATATGAAATGTAGTTCTCTAGATACTCAGATTCCATAAACTAGTTTCTCAGCGTTATATTAGCTGCAATATCCCCGTCATTTGCCGGATGCTTGGGATACCTTAGATAAATTTCAAACTAGATATTCTGTGGGGTGCACACACAGATAACATAAACATTCTCTACTTTATTCCTCCAATTATAATACATACATATGTGTGCCCAAATTCTTGCTAGTGAATCACTTTTATGTGATTAATTTTGTTTCCTTTTTAGTGAAGGGTAAAACACACCATGTCATTGGTGCCTACGTCATCTAAGATTATGATATGGCTATCGTTTCTTTTGTAAGCGACGCCCTAAAAAATTGCCAAATATTCTCTCAAACTTATATTATTCCAGTTCGAAACATTACAATTGTTCGTTTACTCATTTCAGTATTATAGACTTGCTCAACTCATTTACCTGTTGACTCAAAGCATATACAGCAACATAAAATGGACACAGAAAGCGAAGGCAATCTCCTGGAGATAATGGACTTGGCGCGCACCTTGCGCCAAGAACAGCTCTTCATTCAGCATGAACAAGCAGCATTTGCCAGTCTTACAGAAACTCTGGCTATGAATTCCTCACAAATTGCACAGGTAATTCAAAGTTCCATAGTAAATTATATCCAACTATAACTTTAATTTGATTTTATCCACAGCTTGCTTATATTTGCGCTCAACAAAGACAAAATCTCAATGATTTAATTATTTCTCGGCCAGAATCTGGACCATCATTCTGTTGTAATCGTGCAAATTATTTGGAAAACACAAAATTTGTCGATGCGAACAAAGCCAAATCGCTGAAGTATGAGGTAAGACTTTCATTTAACTCAACGAAAGCCGATAAATTACAAACAAGATCTCTCATTGCAGCATGTTATTGCATATGTTGAGCTGTTCAATTATTTGTATCGTTCTCCATACCTATTGGCGAGGGCTCTATCAACCGGTGATCGTATATCAGATATTACTCCAAGTCAAATGAATGCCGTCAACCACACAATAGCCACTGGTCTCTATGGCAATGCAATCCATACAAAAGATGTTGAGACACTTCTAAAGGTTCTTAGAGAACTAATTGAAATCCAAATTGTGGTTAATGAAAATCCAAGAAGAATGCTTCGAGCAGGATCATCATCGTTTGCGAGACTCTTTCACCGTTTAAATGAATCGATGTTCTCGGCAAAGATTTTCCTTACAGCAGCACTGCATGAGCCTTTGATGAGTGTTCTTGTGAATAGTGAGATGATGCTGGACGTCGATCCCGACAAGGTGGTTAAAAATTTCAACAGCAAAGAGAGATTAAGAAAGTTTGGAGAAGAATCATCACCTGAATATCAGAAAAAAGTTGAACAGTTTCATGAGGAGACCATTATGAAGCTACATAAGCTTGCCAGTTCATTCATTGCAAACCTAACAGCCAATTGGTCATTGTTCCCGTCAACATTTCGATGGTTAATTCAAACCATGTGCCACCAATTAAAACAAGCCCGAAACAATGAGAAGGATATCAACGAAATTATCACCGACATGGTATTTACGCATTTTGTTTGCCCAGCTATAGTAAGTCCGGACATATTTGGGATAATAGACGCTCCAATCTCCGAGCTTGCACGTTTTAATCTCGTGCAGATAGGTCAAATTATCCAGATGCTTGCCCTTATGAAATACCAAGACGTAGATCCAAAGTATAATGAAGTTTATCAGCTTTTCGATCCGGATATTGTCAGTAGACTCTTAGATTTGCTCCTGGTGAATAATTCTGGAGAGGATGTAGTGGCAATCCGATCGCAACAGAGTGATTTTGAAAGAGCACATTTGCTAATCACTCAATCAGAGCTGAATACTTTTGTGGAGTTCTTTAGAGTTTTGTTGCAAGGTGATGAGTTGGCCCTATTGGAAGAGGAACGTCTTAAGTTAAAAAAAATCATCGATCAGCTACCGGAGCATGTGCAGGTCAATGGTGATGTTCCAAATTCTGTACCTAGTGATTTTCCTCATCGCTCCAAACAGGGTCTTATGCATTTGGGAAAGAGCACAAAGAGTAAGCTCTCCAAGAGCCTAAGCAATGGTTCAAGCATTGTGACGAACGGCCATTCCCCAACTCGTTCACCGCCCTCAGGTCATTCTGCCATGGAAGACAACGAACAGGTTTTAGTATTTCGCATTTGTATCTCTGATGACAATACACTGCAACCACTCACAGAAGCGGAAGTCCTTAAAATGAACGCCATTGGTCAGGAAATAACCGACGATGCAACCAACATAGAGAAACTGGAATCTGATGGAATCGATGGGCCATTATTAAGGCCTCTTCACGCAAAGGCTACACGCTTTTCTCTTTCACATGATGATGCTTCTATTGGAAATTCCGACAATCTTGAAGCGGTTAGTGAAGCTCCAAGCAATCATTCGGTAACGAGTTCTCTGGAGCTAGAGGAAAATGATCAAAACGATAATCTTTCAGACATGGTTTCGGCAAATGTGTCTGGCCGAGGAACACCAAATATATCCGGCCGTGATACACCCTCATCTCAAGTAACCGATGGTGAATCTGTAACAAATGTGATTCCAACTCCTCAGATGGCCAAATTGCTCTCCAAAGCTCGTTCAGATATTGAAGATAAATTCTGTAAGTTTGAAATCAAGAAACTTATTGAAGGCGATGAAACCGTATCTATCATATCGGATACATGGAGCACAGATGTATTAGCAAGCGATTCTGAAACTTTAGACGCAAATGAACGTGATCGAAAATTTTCAACGCCTCTAATTCCATCTGCCGTCGTCTTACCCGGTGACAACAACTTCGATCTCTTATCAAATGCCAGGCCGCAAATTGGCACAAATTATTTGGACGCTTCAGAAACCCGTTCAGAGTCGAATTGGAGCACTGATGTCTTAGTCAGCGATTCTGAAAAGCTCGCAGAAGTCGATACCGACGACAATTTAAGTATCACCGCCAAGTCTGATATTACTAATGCCTCGCTAGCAGATCAACTTTGCACGCCTGACTCACCATTCTTCGCCCCTCGTGCTATGAATGTTAATTTTCATACTCCCGAATCTCCAGCTGGATCGGTACCTGGAGCGCCAAATGGTGATCCATCACAGGACTCTGCGTTTTTTGATGGCAATGAATACCAGGGAATCTCGTCGTTAGCTCGAAGCTCTGTTCGCACAACGAATCAATATTCGGGAGAAAATAGTTTTCAGCAGAATTACAAAAGCGACAAGGAGTCGTTTTTGTCGCCGCGAATGAGGCGTCAAAACTCCGCTGAAAGCAGTATCTCCAGCCAAAGCCTCAATATGGACGACAAACCATCGACTTCGAGACAAAAAAAGACATCGCACACGTCTGTAAAAGATCTCATAGACTTTTCCGACTTTGGTGAGGACGGAGCTGTTGGGCTGGAGGAGAAAGCACAAATCGCAGTAGAAGACGACAATGAATCTTTCAGTGATATGTTCGAAGCAGTAATTCACCGCAGGGTAAGCACTGAGCAACGGTCGGCAGTCTTTGATGGGCGTCGAAATGGCATAATGGAAATGAAAAATTCTCCAGAGACCTCGGCATCCACAATAAAAATGCGACGTCATCAGAGTTTGAACTACGAAAACCACGAAATTATCGTAAATAAAAACTCACACCGTTTAAGCATGAAAAACTCTTCGGTTTCCGATGACGTCAAGTGTCAGCAGCAACAGGGTCGTCTAAACGACGAAATGATGCTGGTCATGAAGGCAGAAGAATTAAATTTAAACGGCGCTTCATCGTCAATTGCCAATGGGCCGGTGCCGCCGACACCATCGTCTGCTACAATAAAGCCAACAAAATCTACAGGAGCCATTCCCAAATCGATAAGTTTTGATGCATCAGCTGATAAATCAGCTCGTAGCATGCAGCTTCGCCGATTACAGCAGGAACACTCCTTGAGAGCCGCTGGCGCACCCTCAACGAGTAGTGCTGTTGCTGTGAACGGATCAGGCATATTCAATAAACTCAAACAAGGTTTCTTTAAAAATCGTCGCGGTAAAAGCCGATTGACGGCGGACGACTTTCCAAGTCGTAATGTATCATTTAGCACCAATGCCGAGACACTTGAATTTAATGATGTAACTGTACAGGTTAACCCGGTCGGTAATGATACATCATACTGTGATATCAACGAAGACATTCTAGCCAAGTACCGACGTAAGGTTTCCACGTCAAGTGAGACAACTAATTCTGATTCCACAGGAAACAGTTGTCATGTTAATCGAAAGAATTCATCGGACATTGAACCAAGGTAAGTGAATTAATAAAATTACTTTTATAAGTGATTTGTGGTAACCGTTTTGCTTTATAGAATTCCCAGTGTGATTCTCCATGACAAAGTGGTTGCCTTCAACATGATCAAACGTAAAATACGCACAGTCTTGTCCAAAACTGACCTTCACACCGGTGATTTTCGACACACCACCGTGAGTTTGTCCTACGTTGTGTTGCCTTTTTTTCTCCATATAATTTTGTTGTTTTTGTAGTTTTCGAATGCGTCTCCTCTGTTTACATATCTCCAAATCCAGCTAGCGCAAGCTATCAATTTGCACAATTTCCAGCAGATCTCTTATGTCTCCGAAGCGATGCGATGTCTTGGCGCATTAGACAGTGCCCAACATCAGCAGCTTATGGAAGAATTGCAGAGTGATATTCTCAAGCGGCAGAGCTACCTACAGTACCTAATGAGGTATCGCCAAAATCTTCTTTTAATAATGGAGAACATCGAACAATTCGAAGAAAGACTACGCAGTGAGAGAGTTATGTGCAACCGCCATTTGGTAGCAGTGTGTGTACGAATGTTCCTCGAGAAGCGCGAAACAGGAATAGAGGCTTTCCAAGAGGGTTTTAGTAGGCTAACTGCAGTTGATGATAAGATTGTTTTGTTGGATGAATTTATGGAGAATTTAATGGGCGAATTAGCTGATGGTGGTTTGTTACATGGCATGGCAGAATGGCAGCTGCAGGAAGCAAGAATTTCAATTGAGAGGGTACTACTACAGAGATTGTACCAACAAGTTATGTTCCCAAATGACGATGGCGATATATCAAGAGACAAGTTAGTCACATATATCAACAGGATAATTTTATGAATTACTAAACTAATTTTCTTTTTCCCAGTGTCCTCCATGATCATATTCAAAAGCTTCAACAAGTAATCAACCCATCCCATCCGGCGCTTCGAATTCCACATGAATACCTTACCGAGGCTCCATGGACATTTGCACAGCAACAGTTGTCTTACATTTCCGCCTATAAAACACCAAGAGAGAAACTGCAGTGTGTTATAAGGTAAGACGAGGTATTCTTTTCGATTATTCTTTAGGTGTTAGCATAACCTGTAACAATAACTGGGTTATTGTTAATCAGAACAAAGATAAGAACATATCTATGGAGTATAGTGTGTATGCGGTTGTTGTTTTTATTTCTGATTTACAAGTTCGTTTTACAAAGTATCGCTTCGAACGACCTGAAACCTAGCCTAAATAGATTTTACTGCTTACTGGAATATCATTGAGGTATTACTATTAGTTTCCTAGAATTGTGGACAATCTTTGGGATTTTCTACTTGATGGTAACGAATGAAGAAACGTACTTAGACATTGGCAGTTGCGAACGATTTGTAGGTTGTGCTTATCATAAAAATTGCTACAATGTTAATCGATAAGCGGATATTGACTGGCTTTATTGAATATATTGAGATTATTAGGCAATTTAGAAGTTGAATATGCAGCATTGGTAATTTTTTTTTAATAAATAATAGAGGTTAAATGAAATCAATGTAAAGGGATATGATAAAAAAATAGTCTTGTAAACGTAACTAATTTGGACAGCCTTTGGGCTTTGTGACAGCAGCGACCCTCTTAGGCATAGAGCTAACAAGCTCGCGGCACTCTTCTGAAAATATATCACCCCACTCTTGCTGTAGCACATTTTCAAGTTTTTCTCTCGTCGTACATAATTGAGTGCTCCTTGACCCAAGCTCTACAGAATAACCCATAAATGTTCTTTAGGATTGAGATCCGGGGACTGTGCAGTCCACTTGAGCAAATCTATGTTGTTGTCTTCAAACCACTTCATAGTTAGAGCTGATTTGTTGTAGGGTGCATTGTCTTGTTGGAATTTAATACTTTCTATATTGATATCCCTGAAAATGTTGGAAAAGAAGGCTTGTAGTAAATTTTCCAACACATTTATGTATTTGCAGGAGTTCATTATACTACCACCTCCGTGGCAGTTAGTACTTGAGTTGTACGCCCCTCCAACTCTTCGTCTCACAAAAGTCAGAAGTGCCAAATATCTGAAAATTTAGAAAAAAAAGAAAACAATATTCTAAAAATGATAAAATTACCTAGAGTACATCAAAATTACTCAAAATTTTTTATGTCTAAATTGAAAGTGATCAATCAATGATACGAAGTTATATTCATTTGGTCACAGACAGCCATGGCTTCGTTGTCACCTTCAATTCTCTAAGTCCAGCTTCCTTAAGTGTTCTTGTAAAAGTTCTGGAAGAAAGTCTTTTTCCCAGTACCTTCGACAACTCAGCAGATAGCTCAGATGAGATTTTCTTCCGATTTTTAAGCGAAAATGACGTTAAATTTCGGTCCTTCCAACATGTGGTAGTCTTCCTTATCCCGTATTCTTTGCGATTTTTGTGTGAACTGGTCTTCTTCCTTCGCGATTTGAGATTGTTTTCCGCCTTGCATAGTTGAAAGCTGAATTTTTACACGCTGTGGCAGACTCAGTTCAGTTTTTTTAGGCACTTTACCAAAAAAATTCGTAGTAGAAAGAAAACTGACGCGTCTATGGATTTCGAGCAATGATCGCACACTGATCTCACACCAGAAAAAATGCTTGAGATTGCGGTTGCATCATAAAAGTGCCTTGCTGGCCCATCTTAAAAAATGCATACCGTTAACAATATCGTATAATGATATTCTAAGTCATAAAATTCATAATTAACAATTCCAGACTATATACTCTTTTTAAGCAGCCCATAGAGAGCTACAAAATTTGAATATACAATCGACCTGAACAAAAATATCAACAAGCCATCTAATTTCTTGCATACATCAATCTGAGACCATTTAAAGTTGTGAATTTTTTTTAAGTTCGCTATAGAAAATTTGACAATAGAGCAAAGAAATTTTATCAAAAATACCCTAGCCTAATCGACGAAAAAAACTTGAAACTGACACCACGTTATCAGTTAAATGAAACTTCGAAAACTGCTTCACTGCTTGGGGCGGTTAATTCTCAATTAACAAACAACATACAGAGGCAGCTTCTATTGATTGTATACAGAAATATTTGTAGTTGATTTTAAACCATGTACATGTTAATAGAACACAACAATTTTTTTTTTTTTAATACGCAGCTATCTCGCAGTAAGAACAAGATCACTTCTGCTTTGGATTACTTAACGAATGTGTTCGCAGAAATTGCATGATCTTTTATTAGCTTTTAATTTTAAAGAAAGTATTTTTATGTAGTCATCACATGAAACACGAAATGACAATAGTGTTGGCTTTATTGGAAAAATACGAGTATGCCAAACTGCTTAAATATGATTTTGCGCATTTTGGGAAGTCCAATATTCGACCGCTCGGCAATAACGCAGCGAATGTTGACTTCGAAGTTGGACATCGGGTCGCATATCTCGATAGAAAATAATCAAACGGTGGTAAATCACACGATCTAGCACTGCAATTTACAGGTTCATTGCGCAGAATTATGCGCTCATCGAATGTCTTTTTCCAATAAATTTATTGTGGCATGTTGCGCCGTCTTGTTGACACCAAAGCTCTGCTATTGTACAATAGACGAATGCCATTCAATTGGCGAACGCAAAAGTCAGTAATCATGCATTAGTTGTTATGGTCATCATTTTTGAAGAAATATGAACCAATGATTCCACGAGTCCATAAGCCAAACAGTGCCTTTTTGTGGATGTAACAGGGCCTCTATTATGGCTTGCGGGCTTTCTTAAAATAAAATGCAGCAATTTCGCTTGTTGACGTAGCCATTCAACCATCGCCTCATCGTCAAACAAAAAAAAACTCATATGGAAGTTTATATCGGCCATAAAATGGACGTATCGAGGAGTGCAACAGGGCTTTCAAAACATCTTGTTCTGGCGTAACTCTATTCATGGTAAAATGGCAAACCAAACACGAAATAGTTTGAAAATTATTAATAAGTTAAGCAACAAAACTAACGTAAATTTGTTGGTGGGAAAAAAAGTAATAATTCCTTTTTAGTTAATATCTAATGGCATAACCATTATTTTTTATTATTGCTAGTCATTATCTTGCACCCTTTGTTTACGAGAATGATAGCTACTCGTATATGATTAGGGTGGTTTCGATGCCGGAAATTTTTGTTCTGCCACATTGGGGGTATATGACGTTTTAAAGGATATCCCGATACTCAATAAACTCTATAAATTCTGTTGATTGCCCCAATTGCTTGCATAGAAAGTCATCTCTAGATAATGATGTCCTTCCTCCGTGTTTGATGCTCCTCTACGGGGATTAAGAAGTTTGCTTTTCTGCAATCTGTCGGGTCCTTTCAAATTGAATTCAAATACAATACATGGGAAAAAAGTACAGTTTATAGAGGAATGCAGTACGATTTAAAATTGCCCTTGCAAATTCGAGTTTTGTTACGTGATTTTTCATAGAAATAAATGATCTTTTGAAATCACCATCAACCGCTCTTCGCTGAATTGAACTTTTTCAAATATTTAAGACAGTTTAGTGTTGATGTGCCCTTCTGATATAAACGGACGATGTCTCTTATTCTAATGATTTGTTTATCATTCCGCGCAGTAGTTTTTTTTAAAGTCAATCAACCATTTTTTTTTCTTATAATCGGCGCGCGCTCAAGGTGTTATTAAAATGTTTGCACACAGCGCGGGCGAAGGGAACTTTGGGAGAGAGAGGTACCGATGTCCATTGGTCTTAAATGTTTGCACGTTACAATGACTAGAAAATATAGTTCTTGGTATGGCATTCCATAAGCGAATTGAACGGCTAAGGGAATAACCAGGATATTTTAGAGTGCGTCCGAAAGTGTGCTTGGGGGTATACCGATGAGCAGTCATTACGGGACGAGCGTTACGGTTAAAAGTTTGGAAGGTCGGAATGCTACTGGCAATTTCGGTGGAGCACTGCTGGTGAAAATAGCGATGGAACAAGGTGAGGCAAGAGACGTTACGTTCAAGCCTGTCAATTGCCTGCGCAATATTAGTGTCACCTACGAGTTTTATCGCACGATAATAATTGGCGTTGGAATCTTCATGAACATAAAGAGAAGAAAATAAAATCCATAACCTTCGCTCCAGTGGGACATGCTCGAGATAAGATATGTGGTACATGTTTCTGATCAACTAGATTTTATCTCCAGTTAATGTTTTGTCATATAATTACATGCTTACGCTAAATCTAATTCAGTATTTTCAATTTTGCGTCGCTAACAACGATAAAACTTTTACATACTGCTAACCGTTCTATGCTTCATACAATAAAAAAAAACTCATTGAGCACGCTTTTACCATTGTTGTTATTTCTTATTAAAGTTTTGCTCCGGCGATCTCGAAGATCATAAAAAATTACAATTTCCAGCAGCAATGTCAGTAAAGTACGCTAGATGATTCATACTTTTGCAGTCGAACATGTGGATTTTAAATCTTGCGTGTAATCGATGCTAAAATGAGTTTTTCAGCAGGAGCAACTTTACAGGACAAGACAAGAGAATAACCTGTAAATCGGGGGTCAACCAATAAAGTGCAAAAATGGCAGGCGTTCGATCGTTATTTGTATTTATAAAGTTTGGTCCACAGCCGTTTCATATTGAATCACTTACCGTGACTAGCTCGCTTGCACATGGTGCAGAACTGGCTTTAAATCAAGAACTTTTTTAATTAATTTATAATTAATATTAAAAATGTAAAGATAAAAACAAATGACGGGGAATTCATGCCAAAGGTTCAAACTCTACAAAAGATTGAACGCCTAACCATTTACTGCGTACTGAATAAATGCCAGGTAGCCGGGGAGGTGAGTGTTCGAATTATCGACTGATAGCCGGAAACGATATATCATATCATTTACTTATATCATTATACTCATACTTCAGTTTTCATTGACCGTTGAGTATTTTATGCATTTCCCTTGCACATCTATCATTTGTTTTCTGGCGTTAACATAAGAAGCCGCTTGGTTACGAACAAAGGAATTGAATTTGCATAATTTCAACGTTTTGTTTAATATTTGTTTTTTGTTTTGCTGTATGATTTTGTGATTTTATTTTGAACTAATGTAATGTAGCAGGTACAATGTAACTCAAGCAATACTTGAATTTTATGAATATCCAGGATGATTCAAGTCCTACTGCAATCAGTACATGAAATGTGGATTACGTTGCAAGTAAATAAGTCAGCAACAATGAATAATTGATTAGCAAAGATATAATACCGAAAGCTAAAGAGATTGATTTCTCTGCATGATATGCCAAAAAAGTTGAAAATGAATTCGAATCGTAAGTAGACGAAGCTGTTGATATACCACCAAAATAGTGGTGCACGCAAGTAAGGCAAAGGCCTACTACCAATATTGGCTGATGCAACTGTAAGTGATCTTGACAATGCGAGTCTGTTTAGCGAACCGCATATATTCGGAAACGTAAAAAGCCAAAAAAGGTCAAATTCGTACATAAAGGGAGGCGAAAAATTCCTGTGTGCTGTTCGAATTCTCTGTCAACAAAAAAACCATTCAACAAATTGTAGATTTTACTAACCTATGCGCAAGAAAACAGAATGTGCAGAGTTATATGGTTAGCTATGTAACCAATCGCTTCGCCAAAGTACATACGTCGTCCTTTCATAAGCGTCTTGAATAGACGATTGATGTGGTTTGGAATATTCACAACTCTTTTTCTATTGAAAAACCAAATTGTTTTAGGTTCAGCTATTAGTGCTTGTATTCCAGTGATGCTTTGTGGTGGACGCGAAATGAATAAGCCGTGGCAAGTTCGATTATCAATTTGATAAATTGGTTTAACGAAATACTCTTGGTTAGACAGAGCATGGACACGAAAAACGAAAACTTGAAGGCAATGTAAAGTGCACACCGCTTATAAGACAGATTTGATCAACAGATGTATGGGTGGCATAAATTTCCGTAATAATACCGTGGATATTTATCGAGTTGACATTCGTGGAAAAAAGTGATGGTTCTCTTTCAATATTTCCAACACAGCTGTAGCAATTCATTCGATGTGGTTTATTGCCAAAAATAAATTGTCGGGACCTCCATCGCAAATCAATTTTCGCAGTGAAGTCGCTACTTGCTCACCGAATCCGAAAAAGGAAACGATCAAACTGATGAGTTTATCAAAAGCGAAAATGATCGTTCTTTTGTGCAGCTAGAAATTGCGGCTTGAAATCGTTTGATGGAAAATGTCTGTGCTGTAAGTAATGTAGTAAGAATACCACAATATCTTGCATGCCAAATGCTTCACATATGAAGAAGTACATTTGCGTTGATAAAATGTGAAGGGAAAATTATCCCACATTTCAGTTTAATAATTTGATATAGCTTCCAGCCAATATCCGTTTATAGTTCCAACTCCGTGCTTTTTAAAAGGTTTGATTAAATTGTCTCAAAGAATATAACCGAAAGTGGATTATAAGGGGATGCCAGTAATTTTAACCGTAGAGATTAATTTTGTTGATTACCAAATCAGAGGCTTTAAACCACCGCAAACACCGAAAATAAAAATAGTTATCTAACGTCACTACTCTTACAACAGTCAATGGCAAACCTTCGAAAGTGAAATCTTCTGCCTGTGAAAAAGACTCTCATCAACATCGTAGGTTCCACTTGCTGTGCACAAAATAAAAAGACGAACAACATAGAAAATGAAGATACAAGGCGGTCCTCACCAGACTAAGCGACAAAAAGAAAAGTCAGTAAATCAGGAAAAGCATTGAAAAGAAATACAACCTTATCAAGAATGTTTTAACGAGAAATGCTTCCTTATTGCTGAAAGCCGTAAAAGAATGTAGCAATCGTATATTCACAATGAAAATAGTGAAAACTTTCGTAACAAATGGAATAAGCTTCGAATTTGTCTGACTTGATCTTTGAAGACATTTTATTTAGCTGTTTCAGAACAACCAATTGTTTTTCCACATGGTTAAGAGGGTAGAAATGAGCAATATTCACTTCAAAGGACGGATCAAAGATCACAAATGAAACGGAACAATGCGTAAAAGGCATTTCACCATGAGAGTAGCGAATAAAATAAAAAAATACAAAATTGCTTATATCGATATCTGTTATCTACAGTCATTAACAATTTTCGCCTATTATGAAAATATCACACGTTTCGTGATATTTTTGGTGCTAATAATCGAAAATTGAGCTTAGAATTATGAATGTGGTGCACAAATTAATTCCAAGGAAATGGGTCGGCGGCAGATGTGAAATCATCAGTGTATGTTCGTATTGGCCATTCAGCCGAAAACATTGCTGCCCTCCGTGAAGATGTGGGCAAGAGCCCAAGCGTAGCAACTCGTCATCGGGCGTAAGAATTAAACCTCGCAAGAACCACATTACGTCGAATTTTAACAAAAAATTTGAATATGCATGTTTACAAAATTCAGTTAGCGCAGGAATTGAGGCACGAGCAAACACAACTTAATTAAGATTTTTCAAAGAAAATCATCTTCAGTGACGAAGCCCATTTTCATCTCAGTGGATATGAAAACCCTATAGAGATCGTCGAGAAACCGACGGATCCTCAAAGAGTCAATGTTTGGTGTATTGGGAAATAAGAAGTTCTCGAGTGAACATCTGTGCCAGAACGTTAAATTTTCTTTTTTTATAAAATAAAGTTACAAGTACCGTTATTTTCTTCTATGAAATATTTACCATGCTATCGGTAGTTCAAATTCGAACCCTCTTCCTCTACGAATGGGACATAATGCGTCATTAGCAATGAAAAACCTTAATGACGCATTTGAGGATGTAGCGGTAAACGAACGCACTATACGACTTTGGTTTGGAAAGTTCCGTTCGGGAGATTTCAGCCTCGAAAATGAACCACGTGGGAAGCCGGAAACGTTAATTGACGACGATGTTTTAAGAGCAGCGGTGGATGCGGACCCAACGAAATCGGTGCGCGAGATTGCACAAAGCATGGGAGTATCCCAAGTTTACACCTTTCTCTCATAGAAAAGGTAAAGAAATTCAATAAGAATATAAGTACCCCATGAACTGAACGAATTCCAAAAACTACGTCGCGTGGAAATCTTAGCATCGCTTACATTAAGAAACCAAACTGAACGGTTTTTGCACCGGATAAACCCCTGTGATGAAAGGTGGATACTGTATGATAATCGTAATAGATCTGGACAATGGTTGAATGCAGATGAAAAACAAAAACACATCTCCAAGCCCGATCTTCACCCAAAAAAGGAGAAACGATAAACGCTATCAAATATTGTGAGGAAATCGACGGGTACAAAATTTCAAATTGGTATAAAGAATGAAAGTCGATTGCAAAATGTATGGCCTCATCCTAGTGATCGTATGTACGAGTATGTGAGTGGAAGTGAAGCGGAAGATCTCAGTGTCTTTCGGAATAATTTGGCTTTGTCCGTCAGCTATGTGGAAAATTTCGGTTTCGGTTTTCACCCGTATAAGATACAGCTGAACTCGACCCTTATTTTAATCAAAAGCTTGTGTTTAGAGACGAGGCTCACTTTTGGCTCAATGGACTTGGGAACGAGAAAATTTTCAGTTACTAGAGTCAGGTAAATCCAGAAGAGATTCACTGGGTACTCGCAAAGAACATTGTTTGGCTTGGCCTTCACGCTGGTGTCATCATTGGTTCTTTTCTTTTTTTTGAAAATGAGACCAGATTTCGTGTTACGGTCAATGGACAATGTTAGGTACATTGAATACTTATTCGATTTTTTCCCGGTTTCCATTTAGATTATTGTTCAATCGCTCAATCAATATTAAAAATACAAAAAAAAAATGTATGGGAAAATTTGGATGACCTTTAATTAGACCTTGAATCAGCTTCGGCTTCTAATTCTCAAAAGAATTTTTTGTTTGAAGTCCTTGTAATTGGTTGTAAGTGATGCGTATTATAGAAGTAATTTTTTTTTCAGATGCATTTCCAGCATAATGAATCTTCTACAGATGGCTAGCGATCGTATTCCGGCAGCTGATGATTTGCTACCAGTGCTCATTTACGTTGTGATCAAGGTTAGTACAAGTACATTACTTTACCCTCCTCTTTATCAAGTTGAAATTTCAATACATATTTCTTTTCTAGGCAAATCCGCCCTACTTGTTATCGACAATCGAATACGTAACTTGTTTCATCGGTGATAAGCTCGATGGTGAGGAACAATTCCATTGGACTCAATTCTGTTCAGTGGTCCAATTCATCAAAACCATGGATTACTCAGAGTAGATTTTTAGCCCTTATCCTAACACGCTCATATACATACATACAAACATAATTCTTGTTCTATATCTTGTGTATTTCTTATTTGTTCAAAAAAAATAATGTATTTAAAATAAACCATAAAAAATGATTAATCTTGTTACACGTTACCAGATTTATAATATCCTTAAGCAGATAATGTTATTTTTTTACGATTGTATACTCGTTCTCAGATTTTAGTTGTGCAGAAATATTTGCAAAAAAAAAAGAAAAAAACAGAGATATTAAACGAAAAAATTGCTAACAATTTGTGCTTCAATAAAAAGCGCCTTTTTTTTACATGTTTCCCCTCCAAAAAGAGAAAAAAAAAGTAAAAGTAAATCATAAAGAGAGATAAAGAAAAGATAAACCGTTGTAACAATGCAATAACTAAATATTAAGTTAGTTTACTACTTACAAGTTGTACGCATATATATATATACGTTTTTTTTGTAAAAAACCAATTTACAAAAGAGAGAACAAAATGAAAAATGCAAAATTATCCATTCATACATAACATAAACATTATTATTTAAAACAAAGAGCAAAAGGAATTTTAATCTTAAACAAAAATTGAAAGCCGTAGAAAGATATGCAAATTGTAGTAGGTAAACGATGCGATTGGCGCAAACAGATGAATGGAGAGAACCAGATAAATACTATTCGCATATTTTTTCGATATTTATTATTATTCTTAAAAAAATAAAAAAAATAAAAAACAAATAAAACATAAAAACTTAAGATATACGATTCGAAAGCGAGCGTGTTTTCTTTTTTAATTGCCTTTTAAAGGACTCCTAATAGTGGTGTGTTTATGTGCTTTATTTAGGTTAATAGGTTGTTGGACTCGTCGCTTCAGACGGTCGTTGGCTTTGAGTTGTTTGTGTGATGTCGAAAACTCACTCAATGTCGGCTTAATATTGCATCATACGTATACGAGTACTTTTGTTTTTGTGTTGCGTTCCTGTTTTCAAAAAACAAAAACTTATTTTATTTTGTTGTTTAGCTTACTTTGCAATTAAGAATTTTCGATTAATTTTAAGCCATTAAAATTAATTTCGTAGAAAGTTTCAACGCTGAATGAAAATACGAGTACATGTCTTGCAAGAACCATGTGAACACGGTGTACGTTTTCACTTTTGTTTTATTTTATTCAATTCAAAAAGAATCTAGGTTGGTAGGAGAACTAGTGATTATGAGAAATTGGTGATATACATACATACGTATGTACGAGTATACTCGTATGTATATTTCTCTAATTTGAAAAGTGAATTCTAATAGGTATGAATTCGTAAATCTATTCATTCATTGTATACATTCTCTGTGAAAGAATGTATACAATACATTCTCTGTGAAAGAATGTATACAATACCTGATAAGGTAATAGGTATACCGATCTCATCATCATTAGAACACATTGCTACTGCTCGCTTACGCTACAAGCCACACGTGCAAGTAGCCAGCTGCAAGTTGATAAACACATATTAGCTTCGATAATTTCGAAAAATTTCAGTAACTAGCTGCAAGTAACTTTGGTTCGTTTAAAAAATATCGTCGAAGACAAAGATTCTCGCTAGAATTTCGAGAAAGCAAATTTCAAAAAGAGAAAAATTAAAGAAAATACAGTCGCCTCTCGTTAATTCAAACCAGCTATAATTCGAACCTCTCCATAATTCGGAGTTATCACGATTTCCCTAGAAAATCTCTTTATATTTCGAAAAAAATTATACATTTTTAAGCAGTTGGTAATTCGAACAAAAAAATCATCGCTACGTAATAAAACGACGCGTTAACTCGAACTCATAGGCGTCAAACAATTCAAAGTTATCACATTACATAGAGGTACATTTTGAGACAAGTTCAAACATGTATCATCGTTGCACGAGCATTTGTTATTGAAATGACTATGTAGTTTGACACACACTTCCGTTTGGTGTTTAGTTTCCGTTTTCGTTGGTTACAAATTAAAAGTTTGTGTTAGTTATGTATAAGTCCTAAAAAGTACAAATGCTTGGCGATTGCTGAAAAAAAGGAGTTAAACGAAAAAGAGGATGGAGATGGGAAGAAAAGTGATGTCGCAAAAGAATTTAAGATTCCTCTGAGTACACTATCAACCATAATAAAGCACAAGGAGAAGATTTATGCTACTCAAACTACTGGAGTAAGGACAAGAACTACTAAAGGTGAATCTCCTCGCCTGGAATAAAGCCTGGCCATTTGGCTAAGGCTGTGTAGACGACAAAAAGCGTCTATTAGCGGAAACTTATTAAAAGCAAAAGCAAAACAGTTCGCGTCTACTCTAAGCATCAAAAACTTTGCGGCAAGTGAAGGATGGCTTACAAATTTCAAGAAGAGAAATGGACTTTCAAAAAAGTTTGTGGGGAAAGTGGAAGTGTTAATGATGCAGTTTGCTTAGTTTGTCACGGCAAGTTGAAGACTTTGATAGAAAACTATGATGCCCGAGATATTCTTAATACTGATGAAACCGGCTACTTTTTTAAATATTTACCTGACAAAACTCTTACTGTCAAAAATGAAAAATGTCATGAGGGAAACACTGTAAAGAGAGATTGACAGTTTTACTTGCAGCAAATATGGACGGATCGCAATGAAGCCGCGATGTCTCAAAGGAGTGAAATAGTCCCCCTACCTTGTCCAATGTAAAACTCTACTTCTTTCCGCCGAATACCACTTCCAAATTGCAACCATTGGACCAAAGCATCATTCATAATTTTAAGACGTTCTATCGAAAAGAAATTGTTAAGCTCTTTTCAGAATCTCTCGACAAACAGCTAACTGCGAATATCACGGGCCTGACGGCTATTTTACTGAAGGCATGGAGAGCTGTAATGACGGAAGATGAAGAAGCAGCAATAGCACCACTAGTTGATATCAGCAGTGTGAGTTTTTATGACTTTGTTTAGGTCGAAGAAGATGTTGCTGTCTTGGGTTTTCTAACCGATGACGAAATTTAATCTGCTACATATACAAATGAAATAAGCAACGATGAAGATGAGGAAGATACATCAGAGTCTTTGACATAGCTTCTCTCTACAAAACAACACGGAAGAAACGGTATTTCAGGCACTATTTCTGATAAAAAAAGTTATTGATAAGTCTCAGCAATGTGCTTTAATCAAACTAACATTAAAGACTTCTTCTGAAAGGCTAATAATTAATTCACATTATACGTATGTATGTATGTACCTCTAACCTTAATAATAATAATTGATTACTCAATAATTCGAACTTTCATATTTTTTTCTCTCGAAAATTTGGAACCCCATTTGATATTTCAAACTCTCGATAATTAATTTTATTATCTGCGCCTTCGTCAATTTAAAATCCATTCTTTTTTTATATCAGATCTATTTATGTTTAGTTTTTTGTAGTTTCTAATATTTCACTTGCAGGTTACTTGCTTCGAAATTTCTTTGTCAGTTGTTT
This sequence comes from Volucella zonaria, assembly GCA_963966105.1. Lineage (NCBI taxonomy): Eukaryota > Metazoa > Arthropoda > Insecta > Diptera > Syrphidae > Volucella > Volucella zonaria. The sequence continues at coordinate 171,361,481 of OZ014532.1, read as the reverse complement.
GAGTGTTTCGAACTTGCACTTGCTCGTGTGGCCGCAAGGTTATTCGTGGTTAACGAAGCTCGTTTATCATACCATCCGAATATTAGGCTTAACGTTCAATGCAACGTGGAAACTAAGAAAAGTCAATATGTGCACAAATTTACATATTCAACTAAATATTGATTAACTCGTATGCTTCTATTGGGGCACTACTTTCGAGGAGCGACAAAGATGAGACATCAATTCAGATCAATAACACAATTCTGTTTTCTGTATTTCAGCCTTGCAGAGCACCAGAAAATGATTATATTGTATCTCTATTCCCTTGCTGGGAAAATATGGATTATGCCTTATAAACACCGATAGTCACTATTCTAACCAAACTTGTTTACTTTAATGCTCTCGGCAAAATTTCTGTAAAACGATAAGTGAGTACCCGCAGACTGGAGTCAAGCTACGAACTTAACGCTATACAAGAAAATTCAAGCATAAAAGTAGCCGTACATATTCGATGGATTCATTTATTGTCTAATAGCCAGGCGTTACTCAAATTACAAATTCATTGCTCTTCATGATTCGTAAGGTAAAGATAAAGATAGATATCGGCATCGGTGAAAATGTTTCTGTGATATTAATTTTCCAGTTAAAGCAGCTAGAAAATTTGGGTAAAAAATTTACTTTTAATGCATTAAATAACACAATAATCACTAAAAAACCTGTTTGTAATTAATCTTATTTTTGAACCCTATATGGTGCCAGGGCATAGGTATCCAAATGTGAACAACTGAATATCTCATACCTTCAAGTACAAATCAGGTTAGTAATCAGATTTAGATCGTCTGCTCGAAAATTTCGAAGTGGATTTGAAGTTTTAATAAAAGTACATAGCTTAGATGGCCGTTAGCAAACAATATTGCTAAGGCGACAACAAGATTCAATATGATTGGAGATCTGTCGAAGAGCTTTGATGATCGATTCTGTTTAGAAACTTTTGTGATGGCAACTGCCTAATTGTGGGAAGGACGCTACGCTGGCACATTTTCGACTACCAGGTTAGAACGATTTTTGACATCTTCTCGAGACTTTCTTTAATATAATCGAAGCTCACTTGACAATAGCCAATGTTGGAACTTGTTTAACCCAAGAAGAAACAACGGTTTTAGAAGAAGTTGAAAATTATAACAATTTGACGATGACCTCAAGTGTTGAAAGCTATATTTGCTTAAAAGCGACGATGAAGATAAACCACATCAACTGAAACTGATCAACATCTTGGAGTCGAAACTTCTTTTTGCAGCTAGGCCAAGAGGAAGAAGGCTTCTTGATGTTGATAATTTCCCCGAGCATGATATTCGGATGAAACCGGTGCTGCAAATACCAAGGGCAGCAGTTCCAGATAAAAGAAATCGGTGGAAGCTGTTTTCGACAAAACAAAACCATTAGTGGTTTTACCTGCACACAATGTCTAGATACGAGTACAACCGGCAGGATAACCAACAAAGGTCGTAGAGTTATTAGACGGAAGTCGAATTAAGCGGTTAAATCCCGCGCATAAGATCCAAACGAAACTGCTATTGAAACCGGGTGTACAGAATTGGATAATAAGTTACACTTCCACTAAAGCAGCGAAACAGCGAAGAAAAGACTTACCTAGAAGAGTGCAGTATTTTCTCTCTAACACTTTGAATCTCGAAGTGACATCGGTCTGAATGGTGGAGAGTATAAATACTGCAGAATCAATCAAGCTGACGTGCACCAGGTGATGGATCCCGGTCCAATTCAGTAAAACGAAGAAAGATTATCTGACGCTCGATACCCCGAAACCTAATTTTGATGGTAAAAAGTGAAAAATCAATTCTAAATTAAGAATGTAGAAAGTCTTATTTTTCACTCATTGTAGGTTTAGACAAACAGACAATACTTGCACCTTGGAAAGGTTCATTTCTACTTGATTTCCAAATGAGTGTAAATAAGTGACTCTCGGAATATTTATCGTATGATAGTTACTCAGATCAATCTTCAACATTTCAAGACCGCTACTGCAACCATATATAGCAGGCTTTCCGCGTTGAAAAGAATCTCTCACATAACACCCATCTAGAAACCATTTGTGTGGTCAACATACTTTTCTTCACCAGAATTTGGGTATCATCATCTGTATCAAAGATACAGATTTTCACTAACGATAGCCCTCTGGAACTACACTGCCAACAACTCTATCCAATGGGCCAGTTATTCAGAGAAACAAGATTTAACATCAATATACCACCGCTGTCTGCCGGCAACCACGATTATAGCTTCCACTAACTGTTATGCGAGTAACCGTGAATAGTATGACTCTCCAAACAAATGGTCCACTAGGTTCTTAAAAAATCTACAGCATTCCTATCATAAAAGACTACTGACTACTTACTGGCATCTTAATGCTTTTGCACCTCGGAGCTCATCTTCTGCGAATGTCCAGCTATAATAAATTAGTTCTTTATCTGATTGCTATGTTCCAATAAACAGAACCTTAGGCAATGAAAAAATAAAGGTGAATGATTGACCGTTTTCTGCAATACCAATCTCCTCGTCAGGTATCGTCGTACGAGCAATGAAAAATCATATCGATCATCTAACCATAAGTCACCAATTAAAATGGACTTAACTAATGGAAGTTCGAAGCATGGTACTCACTCTCAAAGTCCAAAGCCCCTTATAGATACTGTAGGGTTAGTGTGCCAACAATAAGTGGAAATGCTGTAAAAAAATGTTTTCACCTAGGGACGGGAATATCAGAAGATTTTAATAACAGCTAGCGGGCGTTTGGGCTTCTGAAGAACTCTGCTGCGAGCTTCTGCACCAACCCCAGCAGTAAAGAAGAATAAGCTCGTGCCACAATTCCAAATTAAGGTGATGATTGCGCCATAGAAACAGAAAAATAGCAAATCGATACTCTGTGGAATCACTAAGGAACTGGAAGGTGAACATATTTCTACACAACAGCTAGGTGATAGATCTCAGCTCATTCGGGTAAGGATTATTTCGATTCAATTCTGAACTATGTTAAATACATAATAGTGTTATGCAACGGCGATCTTCGTAGAATGAGTTATCCAATGCGAAAGGGAATCGAACGTATCTGCTCCTCAAAACAAACTACAAGTACACATCAATTGCTCGGAGTCCGGCCTCCGATCTGCGATACAATTAATGACCCGAGCAGTTCAACCGAAATAAAGTTATGTAATTGCAGAAAATTTGGCGAGCTTGAATAACATGACCAAAAATCGCACACGATGGGCGAAGTGAATGCCTCAGTGCATACAAAGAGATACAGGACATATGTATGTGCATATGTAAGTTTATAAGGAAATAAAATCAAGACTTTTGGAGTTTGTGATAGCGAATTTCGGTCTTCCTGGCCATTTTAAGACTGCTGACTCGGATTTGAAGGCACCCATCGTCTAAATATTCTTCTCTGCGCGATCGATGTAAGCGAGATAATGGCCAAAAACAGACAGACGACGTACACGTAATGTGTCAAAAACAAACTACCCCACACCCCCCAAAAAATGTGGATTATTGCATTTTTGAAGAAGAACTAAGAGTGTAGAAGGACTCTGATGGAAAATCTAAGAATAGTGCAAAACCCTGCTCGCTGTTTCAAAAAGCAGTCTCCACATTTTTTTTTTTTTTTTATAATTTGCGCGCGCTCAAGGGATTAATTAACACTTAAAATGCTTGCACACAGCATGGACGAAGGAAAATCAGGGAGGATAGAAAGAGAGGTACCGGTGAACGTTGGTTTTATATGTTTGAAGGTTATAATGACTAGGAAATAAAGAGCTAGGCAGGGCAATCCATAAGCGAGTTGTACGGCTTAGGAACGTGGTGGTGGATCATTGACATGAAAATGATGACAGGAAACAACAGTTTTTCAAGCGTGGACTAAGTATAACGGAAATAATTAAACCGATAAAGTGCGTCTTGAGTCAAACTGCGAACGTTGCACAAAGAGGCAAAGTAAGCGGTAGGTTGAACTCGTGCAATAGCAGTAGAGGCATTGTATTAGTAATCTCACAACCTATAAAAAGGTGACAAAAAATAGAAGCATAGGCAGAGGAACTAATTTGTTTGATGTTGTGGCACAACGAAGAAAAAATTCAGAAGCGATTCAATCTCCAAAATACCTTCTAACGCGAAGCCACGGAATTTGCAATAGGTGGAAAGAATTCTTTAACACGTAAAAGAATGAAGAATTTCCGCTCAGTACCATTCCCTAGACTGTTGCACAAGATCAGGATACGGCAAATTTATGGAAGCCGAAGTTTACGAATCAGTAAGAAGAATGAAAGGGTGGCGTGTAGTAGGATCGGATGTGTGGGCAACAATCGGAAACCTTCAGGGCTCGTGATTTCACTCTATAAAATGATAAAAGGCAATCAAATACCTAACCAGTGGAGAGAGACTTCCTTGTTCCACTATATACGAGTAAATGCGAAGTCAATGCCGCATAACATGAAAATATAAGAGTGACTTCTAGACAGTCAACAATGTGCATTTTTTAAACTCAACGTCAATCAATGCGGCTTTGGGCTTTGTGGGTAGCAAGTCCACATATGACGCTATTTAAAGTTTAGGAAGAATGTTAAAGAAACATCACAAATCTTCGAAAAATCTGCATATCGTCTTTATCGATTTAGAAAAAGCGTTCGAGAGATCTCATATGGAAGGCGATATGATTTTCAAAATGTACCCGAGAGGTGAGTACCTCTTATAAGACTCATACGCGATATAAATTTAAATGCCCACCGGGAATAACCGGAGAATTCGAAGTTGAACTTGGAGTGCACCAAGGCAGTGTACAAAGTTTTTTAATGCCATGCAAAATTTTCTATTGAAGCGGAACTTTAACGAATCCGGAGCGACTTCGACACATCGAAATGTTGGACGTCGTACAAGAAGTGTAGAGGAAAATGGCTACGACGGAAATCAAAATGTTGAGAAAATCTCAGGGGTTATTCGTATCTAATAAGAAGTATGCGCACTGGCGAAAGTCTCCACATTAAGGAGCCGTTAGCGAATAAGGCTGACTATATCTGTTGCTTCCGCCATGTTCAAAGAAGATCATCAGAAAAACAGGATCAAAAAGTCTAGCTTCAAAGAAAAGGTCGAAAGAAAAATAACACAAGCCTACAAAAAAAATAAAAAAATTGGTGCAGATTTGTTTGTATCTGTGGTAGATAAGAAAAGCAATATACATATAATATCCAGCGGAACCAAAGCGTACATCAATCTGGCGAAAGCAAGATAGTTGCACTTGATATTTCTAAGGCACTGGACAGAGTTTGGCATCAGGCTCTTTTGTCGTGCGTGCTTTTGGGTTCGATGACTCTCTTCTTCAATGGATTAGAAATTACTTCTCGGAACGTTCAATTCAAATTGTCTTGGACGGTTTCAAGTCTGATATTCACGAAATAAATGCTGGTGTGCCCCAGGGCTCCGTTCTGTCTCCGACACTCTTTTTAATTTTCATTAATGATCTCTTGTCTGCTGCTTCTATTCCAATGTATTCCTTTACTCATGACAGTACTCTCTGCTTTTCATATTCATTCCCGGACTCACGCCCCTACTCTTCGGCTGTAGAACGGGACTGTCAGCGTATGTTAACTCTTTAAATTCCGATACTAAAATCAGTCAATCCACTGACACCCTCGAATCCCGACATACGAGAGGCGTTCAATATATTCTCGGTATCGATATGAAGGAAAATGCGAATTCAATTTAAATTGTTTTTATTTTTCAATATAATCTCCCCTAACATCAACGCATTTGTTACATCTTGAGATAAGCTTTTTTAAACCCTCAAAAAAATAAATTTCCTCTTCCTCCATTTATTGCCGACTTGAGTTCTTCATCATCCGAAAATCTGTTTCCACGAAGACATTTTTTCAAATCCGGAAACAGGAAATAATCACTAGGGGCAAGGTCTGGACTATAGGGTGGGCGTTGGATTTCTTCGAAACCACAATCTCGCGCAGCAGCCTTGGAAACTCGCGCCGTGTGAACAGGAGCGTTGTCATGAAGAAGCAACACACCCGCTGCGAGTTTACCCCATCTTTTCTTTTTAATTTCCTCTCCCAAATTATGCAAAGTGGAAGCGTAGGATGTGGCGTTGATGGTTTCACCTTTTTTTTTGTACTCAATGAGCAAGATTCCCTTTGAGTCCCAAAAAACTGTGGCCATGAGCTTCCCGGCAGACGGAGTGACTTTGAACTACTTCGGGGGGTCTGTTCCTTTTTTATGCCACTGCATGGACTCTTGTTTGCTTTCAGGGTCATAGTGGTGGACCCATGTTTCGTCCCCAGTAACAATTCGATCCATAACACCGTCCGCGTTCTCACTACACATCTCCAAAAGCTCTCTACAGCATGCGATTCTCACTTTTTATCTGAGGCGCTGTGAGCATTCGTGGCACCCACCTTGCACTGACCTTTGAAAGGTTAAGATGGTCATGAAGAATGGTGTGAATGGTACCAATTGAAAGCTTGGTGATCTCTGCCATCATTTTCACCTTTATTCGGGCATCCTCAAGAACAAGTTTTTCGACTTCTTTGATGCTTTCTCCCGTACAAGCAGTAGCCGGGGCGCCGGAGCGGGGGTCGTCTTCAATGCTCTCTCTGCCTCTCTTGAAATCACTTGACCACTTTTGCACAGTTGATAATGAAGGTGCGGAACCCTGGTAAACAGCCACCATCTCTTCATGAATAGTTTTTTGACTTTTTGCTTGCTTAGTGAGAAATGTAATTACAGCGCGATGCTCAATTTTCACCATCATCGTCTCAGTTGCCATTATGATTCTGTTTAACTAGAGATAAAACGCGAATTAATAATCACATTTATATGAAATTTTATATGAATGCACTAAAATAATAGTATTACTTGATAAATAAGTCAATTTATATATACAACCACAGCTTCACCCCGATACCGAGAATGTGTTGAACGCCCCTCGTAATGTTTCCTGTCTCACCTTGTTTATCGCTATTTTCACCACCAGTCCTCCACCGAAATTGCCAGTAGCATTCCGCCCATTCAAACTTTCAACAGTAACACCGGTCTCGCTATGAATGCTCAACTCGCTTATGGAACGCCCTGCCGATCTCTGTGTTTCCTGGTCGTTATAATTTACAAACATTTAAAAACAATGTACATCGGTACCTGTCTTTTGTACCTCCCTAAATTTCTTTCGCCCGCGCTGTGTACGAACATTTTAAGAGTACAAAAACCCCTTGAGCGCGCGCTGATTATAAAAAAAAAATATTAGTTTTTTTATCCTGTCACATCTAGTTTACTATCTACCAACAAATATAAAGATCGCCTTGCGCGCCCTTTTCCAATGAAACCATTAAAATTGAAAATAAAAATGACACCATGGATTCGAATTAAACAAACTGAATTAAAACAGCTAACTAAGTTTGAAGCTTCTTGGGTCCATTATGCGTAATCCTCTTGCATATCAGCGCTGACGCCTCGCAGTTTCAAGCTTCTGTAAGCGCACTGTTATAGAGACGTTATGTGTTTGTTTCCAACGCTCTCCTTGACTTTATCGAATCGCTACTTTCCCCGCGATTTACTCGTAGTTTGTATTAAGCCTAATTCGATTTCACAATAACACTGATGAAATAAATCTAAATATGTATTTCATAATGGCTAGTAAGTTAAGACGTTGTGTTAACGACCCTGATAAGTTCTGTTACATTTGTGGAGAACATATGTATTTTCATAGATCAGCGAAAATTAATAAAAAACACTGTGATCCGCTTGTATTTTGTTTACTTCAATATTGGAATTTGCAATCAAGGTAAAGCGTAGGCGCCTCATGTGTATATAAAATGTGCACTGAACATTTGCGACAATGGGAGAAAGGTTCACGTAAATCTTTGAAATTTGGAGTACCGACGATTTGGCAAGAACAAAAAAATCATCATAACGACTGTTACTTCTATATGACAAGTATAGTGGGCATCAACAAAAACAATCGCCACAAATGGAAATATCCTAATATTTCTTCAGCAATAAGACCAATTCCTCATTCAGAAGACGTTCCAATACCAGTTTTTCATCAGCTACTACAATGTCAGGAAGAAGAAATTGAAGGATCTAGTGCTTCTAAAGCAAGCGATGACTTTGAATGCTCTACAGAAACATCGAAACCTAAAACATTTTCACAAAACGAGCTTAATGATCTCATCAGAGACTTAGATCTTTCAAAGGACTGTGCTGAGCTGCTAGGATCAAGGTTAAAAGAAAAAAATCGCCTAGCCTCTGATGTGCGAATTACTTTCTATCGCACGAGAGAACAAAACTTATTGCATTTTTTTTTCTTCTGGTGAAAATTTTGTATATTGCAGTGATGCGAGAGGCTTACTGACTTTCATGGGCTTGAAGACTGGCGTCTTTTTATTGACAGCAATAACAGAAGTCTCAAGGCTGTCGTTTTACATAATGGCAATTACCCGCTCTATTCTACTTATACGAGGGCGGGTCAATAAGTCCGTGACTTTGATTAAAACACAGATTTTTTGATAAAAAAATTATTTTATTTTTCAACGTAGTCTCAGTTGAGCTCTATACACTTTGTCCAACGCTTCTCCAATTTTTTTATCCCTTCCAAAAAAAATGATTTGTCGAGGTCCTCAAAATGACGAGATGACTTCATCATTGGAGTCAAATCTTTTTCCACCAAGCCATTTCTTCAGGTTTGGGAACAAGTAGTCGCTCGGAGCCAAATCTGGAGAATAGGGTGGATGAGGGAGCAATTCATAGCCCAATTCAAGGATTTTTGCCATGGCAACTGCACATGTGTGCACCCTTGCATTGTCTTGGTGGAAAAGAACTTTTTTCTTGGCCAAATGAGGTCGTTTTTTTTTCAAATCGTCATTGAATCGGTCCAATAAGTTGGCATAATATTCCCCATTGATTGTTCTTCCCTTTTGAAGGTAGTCAATGTGGATTATCCCGCGTGCATCCCAAAAAACAGTCGCCATAACTTTATTGGCTGACAAACCCACCTTGGCCTTCTTTGGCGCCGATTCACCCTCAGAAACCCACTGTTTTGACTGTTGTTTGTTCTCTGGTGTGTTGTGATGGATCCATGTTTCGTCCACGGTTACAAAACGGCGCAAAAACTCCTCCATATTGCGATTAAACAAAGCCAAACCTTCCTGTGAAGTTGTTACACGATTGCGTTTGTGGTCGACTGTGAGCAAACGCGGCACCAATCTTGCGGAAAGCTTTCTCATGCCCAAGTGATCATTCAAAATTGAAACCACTGAGCCATGCGAGATCCCTACGGCTTCCACAATCTCTCGCACTTTCAATCTTCGGTCGGCCAACACCATATCGTGAATTTTTTCGATTGTTTCGGGTGTAGAGACCTCAACTGGGCGTCCAGGACGTTCGGCATCTTCAGTGCTTGTACGGCCACAACGAAATTCAGTAAACCACTTTTTTACCATTGAAATTGATGGTGCAGAGTCCCCATAGTATTTATCAAGCTTAGCCTTGGTCTCGGTAATGGTTTTTTTTCGCAAGAAATAATGCTTAATAAGCACACGAAATTCACTTTTTTCCATTTTCTCCTCAAATTAGTGAGTAGTCTGATAAAAATAGCTGTCAAACACAAACTAACTGACGCAGCAAGTTTAAATTTTGACAGGAGTCAACTGACAAATGCCTGTTGACAGGAGCAGTGTTGCTGTTTCAGTAAAGAGGTCAGAAATTCAAAAATGCACGGACTTATTGACCCGCCCTCGTATGAAAGAAGAATATGAAGAAATTTCAGTTCTATTGCAGAAAATAAAATATGTCGAACATAATTGTCTGATCTGTGTCGATTTGAAAATGGTTAATTTTTTGTTAGGTCAACAAAGTGGCTATACAAAATATCCATGTTTTATTTATTTCTGGGACAGTAGAGCAAAATCGAGACACTGGATACAAAAAAATTGGCCTGTGGTCGTTGGTGAAAGTAATGTGATGAATCTGCCTTTAGTTCCCTGAGAAAGAATCATTCTTCTACCCTTGCACATAAAATTGGAGCTAACGAAGCAATTTGTGAAAGCTCTGGACAAAAGTGGATAATGTGTCCGGTATATTCCTCAGAAATTTCCTGGATTAAGTGATGAAAAGTTAAAAGCAGGCATTTTTGATGGACCCGAAATACGTTTATTAATTAAATGCTCTACTAATTTTGAGGCATCTGTGACTGAATTAGAGCGACTTGCGTGGAAATCTTTTGTACCGGTTGTTCGAAATTATCTCGGAAATTACAAGGCTAATGACGATGAGAGTTAGTTAAGGAAATGCTTCTCTACTTTAAAAACCATGAGCATAAAAGCACAATACCTCGATAGTCATATACATAGATCAGTTTCGGCATAACCTAGGAGATTTTAGCGAAGAACAAGGAAAACCTTCCATCAAGATATAAAAACAATGGAGAACAGGAATCAAGGAAGATGGGGCGTTCATATGACGGCAGACTATTGTTGGGGGATTATGCGAGATTGTCCAAGACAAATTTACTTTAGAAAATCCCCTAAAAGACAATTTCTTCACGTACACCTGTGTGCAAAATATGTAATAGCAGTGTTAGATAGTTATTTTACAATAAAACCAATTTTATAGCTCCTACATTTTAATTATTTATTTTTTTCTTTCTCTACATGGAATTATGTTCTAAAGACTTAGTATTGAATTTGAAATTAAGTAACTATTCTTATAGAAAAGCTAAAATATTAAACTTCAGACAAAAACAAGTGTGTAAAAAAATAGCAATATTATTTAGAAAGGCTTAAATTTTTGGCTTGAATTTATTTAAAGAAAAAACTGAAAATTGAATATGTTGCACTTGCTTAATATTTCGTTGAATGACCTTTGTTTGCCAGAACTCCAATACAACGACGTGGCATAGAGTCGAGTAAACGCGTGCACCTCTCACTCGAAATACCAGCCCATGCAGATTGCACTGTTGTCCACAATTCACCAAGGTTTTCTGGTTTTGCCTTAAAAACCTCTTGTTTAACATCAGCCCATAAGTTTTCAATGGAATTCAGATCTGGAGACTGAGCAGGCCACTCTTATGACATTAATCCCATTAATTGCAAACCAATTTTTAGCCAGTTTACTGGTGTGCTTGGGGTCATTATCTTGTTGATACACCCACTTAAGCGGCATATTCCATTCAGCATATGGAAGCATAATACTCGGAAAGATATTGACGTACACCTTTGCATCTATTGTATCTTTATCCAGTACAAAGGACCTGGACCATAGTAGGAAAACGAACCCCATACATTAATTTTTGCCTGTCCATACTTTACCGTACGAGTCACAAACCGAGGAATATATGTATTCAGCATTCGGTGGTCTTCTTATGTATTGCCTTCGTCCAGCTGAACCAAAAAGAACAATTTTAGACTCATCTGACCATAGAATATTTCGCCATTTGTGTAGAGGTCAATGCAAATGTTCCTTAGCAAAACTGATTCTCTTTTTGATGTATCGGGGTTGTAATAACGGCACTTTTCTCGGGCTCCTGCCAAATAATCTAGCCTCCACAAGTCTCCGTCTTATTGTGGAAATGTCTACATGTACATTAAGTTCTTGCTTAATTTTAGTAGACGGCTTAAATGGATCTGTTTGAACTAAACGGGTAACCTTTTTTACATCACGCTCTTCAATTTTTCTCTTTCGACCACGAGTTTCCACATTTTCTTCTCATTTTCTTGCATTTGAAATCATTTTCGCAGAGCACGAAAGAACATCTTGTATAAAAGTATATGTTTTCCCCTCTTCAATTATTTCTAAAATGCGGTTCCTTTCTTCTTGGGTGCAATGTTTGCCTCTACCCATTTTGAACAATAGATCTAGAAAAATTGAAAAATTTTGGATTACAACAACCCACTGACATTTACCGATTACAAAAAAAGAAATTATCTTTAACTATAAATTATTTAATGAAATCGATAGACTTTTAATTTCACTGCTATTATTTTACACAGAAGAAAACTACGGTCTGTCAAATCTAATAGCGGTACTACCAACTTCCATTGAAAACTCAACCAAAATCGTATAACAGTATTAAGAACAGATAAATGCAAACACGATCAGATGGCCATTTTTGATGTAAACAAAGGAGTAGAGTTTTCAATTTAGCTTTTTTTTACGAGTAGCAGCACTGCTATTTTTTTGCACATAGGTGTATAATATTAAAATAAAACAGTGTTTTTTTAAAAATCTAATTTTTTGTCCATCTCATAAATTAGAGCTGATACAAAAAAACAGTTGACATTTTTGAGATCACCTTATTAGATATACTTAAAAACAGGTCTTAAATCCTAGGCACCAAAATGTGTGTAGGGCAGTGTAATTGGATCACTCAAATGTGAAAACATCAGCAAAACCTTAGCCTGACTAACGCTGTGATCCACAACAGAGCAGGTTGGAGAATGGTTCTTAGGTCCGCAAGTTTATCCAATCCCAGTATAGCTGTAAGTCGTAATGGCATACGTGGGACAAATATGTAACAGAAGATGTTAACCGGTTAAATATTTATGATGTGACCCTAAGACTAGAAAGAGGTTTTAGATAACAAGGGTAGAACTTGTGCCTCCAACACAAGTTCTGCTTTGGTATCAAAGTGAATTGACGGAGAGCGATTGTAAGGCGTATCCTTGCTTCCATGGATGTAAGAGCATCCCGTGAAATTAAGTCTTCTCGACAGGTGTCTCACGTAAAATCCTTGGCTCTGTGTCCATTTTATACAAGTAAATACACCCTGAATGACTCGAATTGCAACCGATTTCAGACTGCTATAATTTCCAAACCGTTCATGACAGTGAGCTCAAATTTTGACACATGACAGATAATTTTATTATTAACAAGTCTTTTCAACGATTTGCGTCTCAGTTGTGTTGAAAAATTTTTATCCGCAATGGAATTCAAACGTGATAGTGTGATTGCTTTATATTTGGCTGGAAAACCACAAGTAGCTATCATTAGAGCCCTCCAGTACCTCAACGTGAATAAATCATTTATGTCTCCAACCATATCTCGTTACCGTGATACTGGCAGCGTTGCAAAAAACAGCAACATCAGCAGAAATGGTTCGGAAAGTGAAGGCTCGAATTGAGCGAAATCCGCGTCGAAGTGGAAGATAAATGGCTCGTGAGCTCAACATATCGTTGGAACGGATGCAACACATACTGAAAAATGAGCTTGGGCTCAAGCCATTGAAGTTCCGAAAAGCACACGATCTTACACCGCAACAGAAAAAAGTTAGAGTCTAAAGAGCGAAGGAGTTGCTACGCTTGCACGAAAGTGGTGAGTTGCCGAATTTGGATATGGTTTTTTCCGATGTGTCGCCATTTGCTATCGAGCAATATGTCAACAAACAAAATGACCGAGCTTACTTGCCAGAGAGGTCCTTCGAAAATTTACATCTGCCAGAAAGCAGGCAGCACCGATGGTGATGGTTTGGGCCTCCATAACCGCCGATGGTCGCTCTCCGCTCGTATTTTTGGACCGTAACATCAAAATTAATGCGATCGTATACCGTGAAACTGTTTTAGAGGCAGTATTGAAGCCTTGGGCAAACAATTATTTCGGTCGGAAACCGAGGACATTTCAACAAGACTCGGCACCGTCTCGCCAAACGCGCGTCAACCAAGATTGGTTAAAAAACAATGTTCCACACTTCATTTCTTCGACACAATGGATTGCAAATTCTTCGGATGCAAATCCGTTGGATTTCTCTGTCTGGGGTATTTTGAAGGCGAAGGTTGGCACTTAAAAATACCAAAGTTTGGACTACCTCAAACAAGCACTTCGCCGGGAATGGGCCAAAATACCGCAGAGCCACTTGCGTGCAGCGTGCGATGCTTTCTTCGGCCGTCTCAACGCCATTATTCGCGCCAAGGGTGAACATATTGAAAACTACTGACACAATTTGAAAATTGATGTATTTTCCAACATTTTTTGCTTTGGCACAATAAAATTTATCAAAAAATAAAAAAAACTATAGCATTTCAAAAAGTTGGAGTTCGAGTCATTCACGCTGTAGTATGTTGAAAAACGATTTCAAAGGTTCGACATATGTAAATATCTCAGTTAAAGATAGAGCATGCTTACACATACATATATCATCTCTCATCCAGTTAATGGATCGACGAGTGTTGCTTACCTTACCAAGTTTCTGGATTTAGGACCTAAACTTTTCAGTCTGGTCTTGGTGTTAACTTACCATTTTAAAAAACTGACCCCATTTTAACCTTTACTCAATACTTTTGCAATTGTTTCATGAATTCAGAACATTGTCGTCTTTAGTCTTAACGATATCTCTCTAAAGTGGTATTTAGAAGCATTGAACAAATAATTAGAAAAAGAACTGAATAATTCCGAGATCATCTTCTGATAATGTAAAACTTGTCTCTTTTTTAAGAACTTAAATGTAAAATTCGTCCGAATTGAGCCCGCTACACCATTAAGCTGATAACAACAAACCATTCCACAAGTCATTGGCTTCACAAAGTCATACATTCGTCAAACAGCAATAGTACTCGAAAATTCCTATAAACAAACCTGCCACAGACAGAGATGAAAAAGTATCTACACAGCAGCGTTATCAGACGACAATTTTTGATTCTGATGAAATAATATCGCCAAATTTAATAAGTTACTTTCCCTAAACCAGAACCTATTAAATTTCTCCCAAAAAAATATATCTCCTCTACTATTATTGGCATTAAAAAAATCTTCAAGTGAAGTTTACTTGTACACAACTTCAACAGCTAATCACCCTTAGGCCTTTTGAAAATGAAACTTCTGCCACACGGCGGCGACGAAAAGGTCAAAAGCTCTCCATAACAAAAGTCACCGACATACTTGTACTCATAAGCTGAAAAGTTGACGAAAAAAAAAAAGAAAAAATGTAAACAGCATGTTTCCACGAGTATCACTAACCCACTTCCATGCATCTATCCACAATTCCAAGCGAATTCATCGACCAAAACAGAAATCGTGATTCTGTGATCTGACGTAACACTCCGAGTACCACTTATCGGTATGAATCCCAAAGTTAGACGTCATCAACCGATTAGCCACCTGTAGCTTTACAGTAGCACAAAGCAGTGAAGTACCAGTTTTGCGATGACCCTGACAAAATAACAAAACTCTAATCCGATCCCTCTCTCTTTGTGTTAGGTATCTGTAAGTTCTCTCCGCTTTCTGCACAGCTTCACCAGCTAGACCAATCCATTTATATCACAAATTACTTATCCATGCTACTCGTAGGAAAACATAAGCCACCTTCACTTTTATTTGTTTGGCCGTATGGCGTTTGGCGTTTAGCGTTTGGCGTTTGGCGTTTGGCGTCTGGCGTTCGATGTTCAACGTTTGGCGTCACCACAAATGCTCAGCTTTAATTCTCTCGCGTTGAGCACGTAAAGCGGATGAACCGATCCGTCAGTTTGATGTGCGCGCTTTTCGTGAGTGGACGCGAGTATTTCTTTTATCTTCCAAGTGCAGACAACACAATTGACTGAAAGCTTCGACCATAACATCACTTTTAGCAAGATCGCGTGACGAAATGAATGATGCAAAACTAATCGACCTTGTCGAGGCACAACCCTGCATCTACGACAAAACCGATCTCTTCTACAGCAACAAGGAACATGTACGATCCATTTGGCAAAAGATCGCTGGAGAAATGCAACAGGAGGGTGAGTAAGGGGTGAATTCCCAGACCAGTGCAAGCGGTGCGGCTAGACAAGGTAATCACAACGATTGGGCTTAATTTATGCAAACGCTTCGCGGATAGTGAATGTACTCGAGATCGGTAATAAACGACCTACGAGAGGCAGACTATGAGCGGACCGAAGTACGGATGTTATGTTAATGGCTGATCGTTAAACAACACAACACAACACTACTAAAAAAAAAAATAAAAACAACAAAATATACACAACAAATCTCGATAACAACGGCCTTGGTGTTTGCGTAAAAACCGCTTTTTGCATAAATTTTGCCACGATCATTTACAGCAACAGAAAGGGAGGGATATGCTTTAAAAAGAATGCCACTGTCGCTACCGCTACTTCTGCCTATACTTATATATTCTACATACAAACTCATAGTAGCTTATGATCATTGATCATCTCTAATGTATCTGTATTTTGTCTGTGTTATGTTTTTGCAGTTCCGGTTTGTCAGAAGCGGTGGAGATACTTGAGAGACTACTTTGTCCGCCAATTGCACATCACGGAGAATCACAACGCCAATTCCAATGATGATAACAGATCCTTGACAGGCTCTGGCACTAAACGAAGCTACTGGCCACTATTCGATCGATTGTCTTTTTTAAAGCCATTTTCATCAACTCGTAGACGGCCGAAAAGAAGTTCTACTGAAGACACTAACAGCAAACCTCTAAAAACGGAGGATGACATAAACTCCTCTCCATCGGTTTGTAGCGAGAGCAGTGATCGCACAAGAGCTAGCAGTAGTACATGTGCCTCAGCTAATTACAATGATGTCATACCGAATTTGGATTACCTCAAATTCTATCAGGCAATGCAGGTGGCAGCACAACAAAATCTCGAAACAACTGATTGTGTCAAGGACTTGGGAAGCCAACTGCCACTTGAATTTGAAAAAACCCAAACCAAGCGGAAACGGATTCAAAGTGAGTTCCTTCCTACATTTCAGCCCGTGGAATATGCGATTGATGAGCATGATTGCTTCTTCAAGAGTCTTCTGAGTTCGGTTCGGAGGATAAGCGATGAGCATATCATCGCCTTTAGAGCGGAAGTCTTACAAATCATAATGAAATATCGCCATTTAAGTGCGGTTATGGAGAACGGTGATGTGAATTACGACGATACGAACAATGAGGATCACAGTAGTGATGATGTTGTTGTTGTGAATACTGAAGATGCCCATTGGAGGAAGAATCTCTTCCGGAAGCAATTTTAATAATTCAAATGTGAGGGAGGGGTGTAAAATACTGTGAAATATTCTAAGTTATATCGCATGAAGTACAAATAAAATATTTTGTTGTTGTGTTTTTGAGTAGTAGTTGGGAAGGTGATGGGAGTTTTGGAATCTGTTTCCTTTTGCAGTTTGTTCTAGTTAATAGTGAGTAGTCGAATGAATTGTGATTGTTTAACTAGAGTATGGTATATGTATAAACATCAGGATTATGTTATAAGTGATAGATTACAAATTGGGACCTATGAACTGAGCACATATGCTCAGTCTTGATTTGAAATCAAAAGTGATATAAAATATGTAAGCATGAAAAACAGTTGATAGGACAAGCGAGATCAGTGCCATATGGAAAATTGTTAAAGCAATTATGCCTGAGACAGTGTTTTACCTTTTACGACTACCAGGCTACCTTTCGACCATCACCTTGTAGAGCTCAAGGCGGTTAATTCTATCACATACGGCCTTGAAGTCGATAAATAGGTGATGAGTTGTGAATTGAAATTTGTTGGTTTATTTTACGAATTGTCTCAATGTAAAAGTTGAAGCTATGTATATTCGATCTGCATAATGGGCCGGAAACCACGTCGGTAGTTACCGAATAGTGTTTTATAAAAGGCTTGTGACAATCGTAATTTGTGACATTTAACATACATCTACCGGGACATTGACGGGACATATGGAACCCGCTGATTATATTTCGGTCCATCCATCCTCTGATAATGGTATGGAGTCACGCACTCTACCATAACATCGTATCCGTAAAAGATGACAGGGCACTATTTCTTCGTTTCTTCATTGCAGGTGTGCGCCGTTCTTACACCATCACTCTCTTAACAATATACCCATTCAGCAACTGCTGAAAATGTTGTCTAAATGCAGAATACTTTGCGATATTGAAGACAGCTGTCAGGTGTTTAGCCTGTTTAGCATTCCTGCAGAATTGCCGGGTACTATTTCTGTCGCACGGCGATCCCTGGAAAACTATGTATGTTCTTATCTTCTATCGCATAATTATATCTCACCCTAACATTGATTCCGGACACTTTTCGATGATGTTGCGATTCTAAATCCATTGGGTATTAGCATCTGATTATAGTTGGTGCTGTGTGGATCCATAATGCTTCACATGTGGGTGGCCGTAGCTCAAGTGGTAGTGTATTATCTTCCCAATCGGACGGTTCTGGGTTCAATATCAACTGTGACCCAACGAGGTTTTTTGAGGCAAGTAAAATCTTGTGAGATGAATGGTTGCCTAAATACAATATCAAGTCCAATTTACACTAATAATTTAGTCTCCACATTAAATGTTGGATGCCACCCTGAAATACGTGTATGTATGTTATATCTAAACTTCATATTCGCACATCCATGTACATTTGTATCCAAGCCAAGTGTTTGTCCCGACGCACGCACGACACAACCAGTTTCCTTTTAGAAGGCGTCGCTGCCATTGATGAGGGGAAAGGCCATCCATTACCATTTCTTTTCAAAAGTCGTAGCTAAATCTTGGAAGTCTGAATTCGTGGTAGTAGGTCAGACAAAACGTTAATTGTGTTTCGGATGTTTATCGTGAGCATCAGCTCATATTGACATGTTTTTAGTGTTCCAATTTTATTCAGGACTTGCGGTTACACATTTAGCAAATGGAATCTGCGTTGACAGCATTTAGTATCGGATGGCTATAGCTTGTGAGATGATACAGCGCTGGATACTACCAGGTTGACGCTTATCAATGTCTACGAGTTTGCATTCAAATATGTGCGCAAAGATCCTACGGTTAATATGACGGATAACCTAAATCGAAGCATAGATGAAAATAATGAGACGTCGAATGCCTAACTAGAGAAGCAAACCGTCTATTATGCCATATGTTTAGAAACATCAAAGTTTTAGACCGTTTCTGATTCAGATTTGCCAAATGATACTTGACTTTTGCTTTTTCTAACGTTAACATCTAAGTACATAACGTACCTTTTTCTGGTAGAACAGATAGTTTAGTTCCATGTTTTGGAAGCTCCTCAGTCATTACTCCTGCGAATGCCGCTACGCCCTAGATTCCAAGAAAACTTAAAGTTGAACTCTTCCAGCTCCGTAATTTCCCTAAGGGATGATCAGTAATCTGTAACTACTTTATTGTCCAAGGAGATGCGGATATCTTTGTTGATAGCCGCGATTTGTTTTAGCCAATACAAGATGACACCATTTTTCACTATTACAAGTGTTTCCCCCTGAAATCAGCTATGGTAATCAGGAAGATTATATAAGTAACAACGATTTAGCCTGTCTGAGAAAACACCTCCACATACCGCACCGCATCATTAGTCTCCAATACGTCAGTATTAAAATGGATTCCAGAATGATAGTTGTTGTAAAACTGTAAATGGGGTATAGTGTAGTCTATGTTTATGGTAGAACCATATTCGTAGTCAAGATAGCAGAACGACCAGTATCTACTGGTTCATTGTCAGGCTACCTGACGCTGAACATCTGCCGAATAATGTTAAATGGAACAGAATATCCAGTACCGTGAAGTAATATTCGAAGTGCTCCGCTAATACACAATCTCTGCTATCCCACTGACGTTTTTATTTAAGGATTTTATATCAGTGAATATTAATGATCTCCAAAACTCATCCCTTTCAGCTCCTTGGCGCAATTGTCGCTTATTCTCTCATCTTGACGCAAAACTGAACTGTTTTGAAAAATTGGTGGCCGTGGTGTAGTGGTACTAGCAATCGCTTCTCACCCGGAGGGTCAAGGTTCGAATCCTAGCCACGGCAAGTTTTCATTTGTGTAATTGGAACTCAGTCAGAAAACTCTGCGTGTGAAGGCATAACACTGACATGTAGATTTGGCTGTTGTAGAGTTTTCAAGCACAAATCAACCGTTAAAATTCACAACCTGAATCATTCCGAGTGAAGAAAAATCTCTCCGTCCTATTCGGCGGAATTCGAAACCAAACACACCTGAGTTTCAATCCACTACATCACAACAATGCTTTCCTTTCTCCTCCTTCTATATTTCCGCCCGCGCCCAGGCAACAGTAAAAGGGTATCATAACCCCTTAGGCGCGCGTAATCTATAAAAAAAAAAAAAAAATTATATAGTATATGCCAGTTAAAAGAGTTTGTGTACAAAATAATAGCTGTCCTTGGTACAGTAGTAATCGAGACTATCAAAGCTCGTAACAAGCTTTATAGGAAATGGAAGCTTAGTCCTTCTCCTTCTAATTGAACTGTTTACAAAGCGATGCGTAAGCGTTCAGTTGTAATAATGCGAAACTCTAAAAGGAATTCCTACGCCTCTAAGTTGAATTTTACGCTTAAACTCAAAAAACTTTGGTCTAATCTGCGACAAATTGGGATGTCTCTAGTGATACAAAAACTGAAGACATTACTGAAGAGTTATGTTTCAATTTTCCAGAAAACTCATCCGTTCAAAAGAGATTTTGAACTTCGATCCGTAAATGAGAATGGAGATGCAAACTATATTGCAGGCGTTAAACCTAATGCTATGGGTGAAGATGGCATACCAATGCGCTTTATAAAACTAATTTTGTTTTACATCGTATTTCATTTAACCCATATAATTAGCCACTGCATTAAACATCTACTTTCCCTGAGTCCTAGAAAATAGCTCAGGCTGTACCTGTCGCGAGAAAAAACTATTGCGATCTCTGCAGCTGATTTTAGGCCTATAAGTAACTTATCATGCTTGTCAAGTCAACTTTTGGATTACTTATCTCTTAATGGCCTTTTGTATTTGGGATAATCCGGTTTTAGATCCAAGCACAGTTGTTCTACTGCAATAGTAAATATTTTGGGGGATATAAGACAAGAGTTTGAAAAGTAATGTAGGGTAACACATTCCCTATCTAGTCTTAACTTGTTTGACTTCTCAAAGGCTTTTGACAAGGTGAACCACAACATCCTCTGCTAGAACTTATAACATCTCTTTGGTTTTAATAATAATGCAGTGAAGCTTTTTGAAAGCTTTATTTCCGATAGATTTCAAAAAGTTGCAACATGCAATTCTTGTTCAGCTATCAGTGAAGAACGATGTACTCCCAGGATGAATCCTTGGCCCTTTAATGTTTTGTATGTTAATAAATGATCTGCCATCTGTCTGTACTCATTCGGTACATCTACATATATGCTGATGATGTTCAACTGTATTTGTCTAAGCCATTTAGTAACACTGTTGAACTTGTCAACAGTATAAATGAGGACTTCTACCGTATTTATTCCTGGTCTAAAACTAGTGGATTACTTTTAGATCCTAATATGCCAATTTCAAATGAAAAGCTAGTCCTCAATACCTTACTTGATGTCTTGATTTGTGGTAGTAAATTAAATGTGATTCATACTCTAACTAGTTTGGGGTTTATTATCAATTCAAACTTATCAAGATGTGGAGGACATAACATAACACACATACTGTGTGTATGCGAGACAATATCGCGTAGTCGAAAAAAAATTGTAGGGAAATACTTTTCGAAAACCTAGAGAAAATAGACGGCACGAACTTCAAAGGCCTTCTTGACTTTTGCAGGGAAATTGGGTGTTTCACCAGGGCGATTGCTTAGGCTTTTGCCATTTGAAGACAAATTCAACTGATTCCACAAGGATCGCGATGAGCCCGTTTTAGTGTCTGGTGTCTGCGTGATGGCATATCCATCATACCCCTGTTTAACCTAACCTAACCTAACCTATGACCATACAAACTAAATATACAATAAGAAAAATTTATAGATTTCTTCGCAAGTTGTGGGTAACTGTGAGTTTCACTCGCGTCAGCACCAGACGGAAGTTTGTTAATGTCTTATATTGTCCTTGATTACATATGCTGAAGTTGTATACTGTAGTATCGACTACTTGTACCAACGCAAGTTGCAAGTAGCATGTAATGACTCCGTAAGATATATTCATGGATTACGCAGATATAAACACATATCACAACATGCTAAAGGCATGTTGCGCACAACCCTCAACCATTGATGCCAGAAATTGTATTTTTTTTACATAATATTATAACAAATAAGACTCCTATGTATTTATATGATAAGACTAATTTTTCACGCTCCCTTAGAAGTTTAAATTTGATCCCATGATGTCAAACCTATCTCAACTCGTCCCGTTTATTCTTTATTCACACTATTAAATTGTGAAACTCTTTACAATTTAAGTATCAGATCTATATCTAATGTCACTCTCTTCAAAAGTGCAATTTTCCTTCATTTCTCACTCCCACCCTAAGCTCTTACCTTCACATTCTATTATCTGTATTCCCAGCTCCTTCTATTCCCTCGCAATAATTATTTGTAATTTCAATATTTGTTAAATTTATATTACTACTATTATTATAATTTTTTATTTAATAATTGTTTTGTATGAATTAAAATTTATAATTCTAAATATTGTACTATAAAAAATATTTATCTTAATGTACATGTAATAAGATATTAAATAAAATTTAACTAAATTGAATAATTGGTGAGCAAGGTGGATATCGCGGTTTGAAGTTGGTGGAATGCTACTGGCAATGAAATGGCAATGAAATAGCGATAGATCAAGAGAAGACAAGATACATTACACCTGTGCTCGAGGGTGTTAATTGACCAGCCGATATTGGCGTCACGTGCTAGTTTAGTTAAGAATTCAATCTTCCAAAGAGCACTTGACGAGATGTCGGACGTCAAAATTGGCCTTATACGTATATTGTGGCAAAATCAGAGGGGAGAAAGTATTTCTTACATCGCTTGAGAAGGCATATGCCCTCAAGGGACAATGGCTAGGGGTTTGCCATGTTTTATTGCTTTGTTTAAGATAGTTCACCAGAAAATCACAATGTACTAGTTCGTATTAGTTTTAAGGCTTAGACATGTACTAGCAATACGAGGTTATTCAAAGGCTTTCTTGCAAAAGAAAAATGGTAACTGGCTTTTTCGTATCACTTGTTCATAAGTAAGAAAGTTTTTGCCTGAAATATAATACGATCCAAATATTTAACTTTTTCCGAGGGGTGATACCGATTCGAAAGTGAAAACTTCTCTCGTATCCTCCTACCGTTGCGAGTATTCAGTGTACACAAAACGACAAGGCAAACAAAACAAAGAGGATACTAGGGCCTTGGTTCACACCGGCTGTTTCACCATCAATTTTTATATTTAATTACAATAAAACAGAGAACACGTTCAGTTTACGCTCGGTCTACATCGATCTACCGATCTCCTCAGTCTGTTAAGAGCCTGCGAGTAGCTTTAAAGTACTTCCCTAAACGGCAATAATAATGTCATTTCGAATAAAAAATCTCCTTATAGCCCTATGACTCCAAAAATGTCAGCAGTTCGTTTACTAACAAGTCCCAAAGAAGAGCAAAATGGAAAATCACCTTGCGGCGTTCTTCTACTGAAAGGTCCTTTGGTATCTCACACTTTTTGAAGTTGATTATCTAACTAGAAGATTAATCAACTCACCGAGTAAGCTATTTGCCTTCAGCTTTGACGGTGCATTTCCCATGCCAGATGTGTTTAAGTTCTTCAAAGCACTGCCTTTGTCTAGGAAAGCTTGCATTTAGACAATGGATGAAACACTAGAAGATACGTACGGAAAGCCGTTTGCCTACACCAATTAACTTTTGCAGTAAGTAGCTACGTATTAATGGCTGTGCATAACGGTTTTTGTTTCCCCAGAAATATTTCTGCCTAACCTTTTCTTATGTCTTGATTGAATAAGATGAGATGAGATAAGATGCGCTGCCAAAAATGTCACAATACATAGCTGCCCAAATAATTTTTTGTTAATTAATGTGCAGTTCTTGTGTAGACACGGATTCCGGAAGTAATTCCATCAACGACAGAGAAACCACATTAGCTTTGGCATACCTAGTTTTTTTTTATATATTTCTTACTTTACAGTCTATTTTTGCTGAATATTATGTTATTTAAATGCCTGCTTGCAAGCAAACCCGGTTTCCACGCAGAACATGGAACATTATGACGGAAACTTTTAAGCTTGTGCAGGCAGAAATGTTTACTTTACACAAAACTACTACCCGGGAATGGTATGTATAACTGAAACAATCATTTTTTCAAATGTCTGTCACGATTTCCATGGAAACTTGTCACTTAAGATCAATAAACTCTGTTCCAAAAACAACTTATATATTCCCAAAAGGTTTTCCTACATTTCCAAACCAAATTGCAAGTTTTTATGTAATAAATCTTATGTAAGCCACTTTATTTTAAATGATGAGGCATTCATGTTTCACGCAAGATATTTTAGCAGATTATCGAAAATATGTTTCTTAAATGGGTTTTGTTGGTTTCTAAAAGCGATTAAAAAGTCTTTTCTTATTCCAAGATAATTCAGTTGGGTGATTGCTTATAGAGCACTCCAGTTATCTCTCCATCTTTCTGAATGATGCATCTTCTATAAAGAAACGATGAAAAGATGACATTTTTTTCATACCAGATTTTATAGCGGATGTCTGCTTACCTATTCCCACTGTACATGCAGACTGTGGGCGGATTCATGTTTGGCTCTAATTTGCAAGCTTGCTCAGATATTGCTATACCTATACCAGCCATATCTGGACTTATAGCTCCTTTTGCTTAAATTTACAAAAAAAAAATTGAAATTACATACATAAATGAGACCATTGACTGCGTTTTAAAATAAATAGATTTCTTACTGCATAGACAAAGGCCTTGTTTGTTAGCGAAGAGACACGCTGTGGTTTCGGGAGCTGCAACGCTAAATGAGAAACAAATTGAATGATTTTTGTCATAAAATATATACTGTGATATCTTACATTTCATTTAAGACTTTTTCTAAAGATTGTTCCATGATAAATTACTTGAAAAGAATAATGTTTTTCTATAAAACCGTGAAAAAACGTAAACAAATTGAAGATTGCTCAATGCTTGTTGACATTTAATCAGCTGACAGTTGACGTAAAAGGAGATAGAAATAAAAATAGGGTGCTTCATTGGTTTTCAAATAATGAATCTTTTATTATATTTTGTTCGTGGAGGAAGAACGAATGCCGGCCGTATGCATAAATATATCGTTCAATGTAAAACTACCAGTTAAATGCTGGTTATGCGTCCAATTTAATTTTGTAATGCATATGAAATCTTGCGAATATCACTGGTTGTTCTAATCTGATTTTCGATTGCAGAAAACTTGAGCAGATATTGTCAGTTTATCGGATTACTGTTGCGATTGAGAGGTATGGATATCCTTGAAATACAATTTAATAAATCTGTTACCAGAGAATGATTCGTCCGTCAATGCTTCGCAATTGCTAATATAATAAACAGAGTATCAGAATAACTTAGCAGGTTAATATCTGCTTTCTTTCACGTTCCCTGGTTTGTTACCGCGGTAAGCGATTGAAGGGTTTTTTTCCAATTACAAATTGGAAAAGGGCCATACTTGGAGAGTTCGTGTCCATTGTACTCTTGATGTGCGATCAGAGTTTGCGTTGCATCTAATTATTGTGGTCTTAGATGCTCGACTTAGATATAAGAGCGTTCAAAATTCCTAATCCAATTGCCGATTTGTAAGGCATGTAGATTGAAACTAGTCTGATTTCATATATAGTAAGTGGAATAAATTGGCATGTGAGTTCGATTTCCAAGTCACTTTTGGTGTAGCTGCTTGTTTTATTGCCCTCCCATTGCTTGTGTCAAACTCGAGATTAGCGTGTCTAAATACTGTCTTTAAGTATGTTCAACTATTTTTGTGCTGTCGACAGCACAACGAACGAACCGCTCTGGTATTTAGAAGTCACTTTAGGGGTCTTAGCTGTAGGAATAGCGAATTTTTTAAAGCCACAATCATGATAATATCATTGAAAAGGTTCAGGATTTTTAGCTCTAGTAATCGACATTAGATCCCAAGAACCTCAAGTTTGGATTATCAATTTCGACCATTGTCATCCCTAGGTACCTTTGGAAAGGTTGTATCATAAAATTTAAGTTTGCATTAATTCTTGCTTGCAGGAATTGAGGTGGGATAGTTATAATCGCTAACAGAGCAGAAAGCTCAAGTCATTCTTTCCATTCAGCGATTATTGCTTTCCCAACTCTCCTAGTTTTTTCTAGGAGAGTTGGTAAACGGAAACTATTTTCTTCATAGTCTCTCGGAGCCTACCTAGCACTTTCATTTCCTTTTTCGTTCTTAAAGCAATAAGTAGCCTTTTCGTATTAGCGCGCAACTAGGGTGTTAATTCTTTATGAAAGCATTGTATCACCAAGTATGAAATACCAGAATTTGAGTGCAAACACTATCTATAGTCGAGTTTGTCTCTTCCTTTTTCTTGCTGTCAGCCTTTCCAGCAGATGTACAAGAAATACGCTCTTTTACTCTAGCATCTTAGAAAATGCATCGCAGAGTATCCCAAAGTACAATTTTTGTTGAGGCCACAGAAGTCGTAGCCCCATCGGATCTCTCCCGTCCAAGACTTCTGGGTTGGATCCTCCTGGGGTGCGAACAGTCGAATATGTTCACTTGGGACATCACCACAACTGTATAAAATACCTATGGGCCACAAAACAGCTATTGGACAAACGTCTCAAGGCTTAAGAGCATGAATGCTAGGAACTCGAACCCACCTCTCATTTGCTCTAAGTAATCTAAGTAAGGATGCCACCATCTTTTAGACGGAACTAACTAACTTATTGGTAGCTGAACGCATTCTGCAAAGCAAATGATATCAAAGAGCAAAAATATCTATACCCTCGGATAATGAATAGGTACTCAAAGCACTAAATAGCTACTCGTACTTATCAAATACCCTCCTATAGTGTCATTAAGCACTCTCGCTGCCCTGAAATAAAGTCTCACAAGTATGGGTACCAGGGCATGAGCAGCAAGATGACAATGAAATGAGAGAAAACCAGGCTAAGAAGTTGCAAAATGCCCATTTATCGGACCATGCTCAAGCTTTGGCTTTAATCATAACGATTTAAAAAAGGAAATCCTCTTAAAATACTGGGCAAGATTACTCATATGTTATGTACAATCCAATACTGAACCGCTAAAGAAATTCCGAAATTATGATAAATAAATAAAAGACTCGAATTAGTCCTTCTCCTTGATAGGAAACATATAAAAGTACTGTGGAGCGCACTTAGGTACAGTCATCACTTTCCTTTTAACAAACATCTTTACAAATTGGGAATCATGTAGATTTTGGTGTAAAACTGAGGACTCTATGGAACACCTAATCACCAACTGTACGACACTGTCAAGTATACCAACAACATTTCTGAACAAATATATTCTCCATGAAGACGATCTCGCGGAAAAGCTAGATCTAATTCCTGGAAATATTAAAAATGAAAGAATAATCCATCTGGTCGCAGTGCAAAAGAGCCTTTGCCCTACCCTCGCATTATGTGCCAATCAAAATTTGTGGACCTCAACGCTGTTTAAAATATCAGTCTATTTTGGATTACATTGTCCGTGAGGCCGAGGAATTTGCTAATATTTTTGCACCTGGTTGATTTGCTTCAGCTCCGAGCTTGACTTACTTTATAGAGAAGACTTTTCGTCGAATTTCTCTATATCTGGCAATATTATTGTACATAATATGTTAAACATTATGGGTGCTGTAGAAATATTGTTGGCATTAAGAGATGTCAATATGTTTTAACTGACTCTACAAATCAATTGTGCTTATTTTGCTTCCAAGCAGTAACCATCGCGCACTGATCGATGCCATTCGGACTCGATTTGCCAATCTTATAAGCGCGAATGCTGACCAGTAGGCAAAAATAGCAACGCTATAAACGCTACAATGGATTAATTCCATATGAAATCAACGGTGAAGTAAAATCCCGCAATAAAGCAAATAAGACCTTATCCAGGTAGCTCCGGCATATTTGAAGTTCAAGCCGGTAAGGATTTCCGAGACTAAGTCAAAATCTTGGATAAGAGACCCTTGTCCGAGGGGTATCTATAATGGAACTGGCTCTCCAGGTTGGGGTTTGTGCCGCCGGGAAAAAAAAACCCTGTTACGAAGGAACAACAAGCCTCAGATACGCTCGGATCTACTTGACAACCACTGCAAACTAAACAATAACAACGCACTTAGAATCTGCACGTAGAATATTAGGTCCCTTAATAGACCAAGTGCAGCCGAACAACTAGGGGAGGCCCTGCACTGCTTCAAAGCAGATATTACCGGATTGGACCGGATGAAAGAGGATGAAAAACTGCGACATCTACTACGAGGATCGTTATCGATGGTAAAAGCAGCGCCTACTTGCATGCAGATTTGTTGTTAGAGGCAGACTTAGGTTAGAAGTCTTGAGTTTCTGGCTTCTCAGGAGAAAAAAGAAGGATTATGAGAAGTGCGCGTTCGAGGGAATTGAGAGATGTTACTCCAGAATGAGATTCGGAAATTTTACCAAAAGGTAAAGAAAACATGCCGCAAATATCAAATCGAAGCATGTAGAGATGAGCAAGGGAATGTAGTGATAGAATCGCAGCCGATGCTGAGGGTTTGAAAAGAACATTTCTATAGACTCTATAATAGCGATGACAACGAAATACTGCTGTTAGACTTTCAACCTGGATGATGTAGGCCAACAATTCCATCCACCCGACCTGGAAGAAGGAAAGATAGCCATATTTGAGCCTAAGTCCAACAAAACTGCTGGAGCTACCTGACTGCCGAGACTTGGTAAGAAGCGTAAACCAACTCATCTGTAAAATATGGCCGGACGAAAGTATGCCCGATGAATGGAACCTCAGCGTTGTTTGTCCGATCCTCAAGAAAGGGGACCCTCTGAACTGCGCCAACTATAGAGCCATCAGTCTTCTCAACATCGCCTACGAGATACTCTCTGCAATATTGTGTGAACGCCTGAAGCCGTTCGTCAACAACCTGGTTGGTCCATATCAGTGTGGCTTCAGGCCGAGAAAGTCCACCATCGACACGGAAAAAACCCATGAGTTCCAAATCGATAAACCCCACCTATTCATCGATTTTAAGACCGCGTATGACAGCATCTATAGAGACGAGCTATACAGTGCAATGTCTTGTGCAGAATGACGATGGAAAACGCACGCTGCTCAATCAAGGTCGATAAAGAACCGAGACCTTTGATGTCAAAAATGGATTTAGACATGGCGATGCGTTGTCATGCGATTTCTTTAACATCATTCTTAAAAGAATAGTGCAAAAATCACGCCCCAACACAAGAGGCATAATTTTTCAAAACTCCGTCCAACTACTCGCATACACCGATGATATTGACATAATCGGAAGAAAGCAGACAGAAGCGGCGAAGATAGGTTAAAAAGTCAACGAGGGTATTACCAAGTATTCGTATATGCTGTCAACTAGAAAGGACACCCAACACCGACGACTCGGAGAGAACGTCAATCCCGACAGATATAACATTGAGGTAGTTCAGGACTTTTTCTACCCAGGCTCCGCTATCAATTCGACAATGACACTAGCGCAGGGATCAAATGAAGAACTCGCTGCTTCTTTGGTCTAAGAGGGTAATTGGCTAATGTATCGCCAGAATACTAGCAAACTTTATATCAGTGAACAACCAAAAAAAAAACATCCCGAATGAATCCTAGATACAGTACAAAAACTCAATAGAAAAAAAAACCAATTTGTTCGTTTTAATAAGCGTATTGATTTTTATTAGTATGTATGTACTTGTACGTATAGCACAAGTGACTTTGGTGCAGTCAACATGAAGACTAATTATCTCTCCCACAACTGATTACCACGAAAGCAAATTTGCCTCGACCTTGGCGCTGCGTCTCGTTCGTTGACCTTCAGGTTCCGCATCTTGTTCTGGTTGAGGAACTACTATGCATAACCGCCGTCATGTTATGCAATAGTTCATTGGCCTCCTGCAGTTGTTACGTTGGCAAGTTGCGATGTAAACACTATCAACAACACATCAACAACTTGACTTCGACCTGTGTGCATCGATTGTCGTCAGTGGAATGTGACAAAGAACATGGAATTTTTTGTGTGCACTGTTGGTGTTGTTTTCGCTTTATTGTTTCTGCACCACTTTCTCTGCTCAAATTTGATGATGCCGACAGTTTTTATGCGTGGTTTGCCTTTATGCAAATTCCTTGATCCTGTTTGTTGATAGGACATTTAGTGCATGTTGCGTTGCAACAACTAGCAAAGCCTTCTCTCGAAGAAAAAAGGCTCGAACTTAAGACCTTAATAATCCCCGTCCTGCTTTATGGCGCAGAGGCATGGACTTTACCAAAAATGGATGAGGATGCTCTTGGCTGCTTTGAGAGGAAAATTCTTCGGACGATTTTCGAGACCGTCTGCAAAGGCGGTGAGTATCGGAGGAGATACAACGATGATTGCTATAAAGAACTTACTAGTTTACCGTGCCTCTTCTGCTTTTCTCCCACAGGTATACTTGTACACACATTAGGTATCCAGTTTTACTGCTTCACTTACTTTTACGTCATCCGTAAAATGTGGGCTTTCCTACTCATGAGCTACAACAGAGAGCCTAAGACAACCAAAGGCAAACATTCCGCACCAAGCACGGAAAGGTTTTCCGATAATTCTAAATCCAAAAACAAAGAATTCAGGAATAATTTTGTTTGTCTCATTCCGAGAAGCATATATTTATATGAACAATCTTTCTAAATGTACATGCTTAGCTGTGGCGCTTAGCGATGTGTCCCATTAGATGGCTTGCGCTCTGTTGCATCTTGAATTTTCGTTTACTTCAGTAATACAGATTTTTATTTATTTTGTTTTGTTTTAACCTTAGGTTTACATGATACTCGTTTTTATAAAGTGTAATAAAAATAGCGGAATATATCTGTTTCCTTTTTATAATAGTGTAAAGGGAATATGATGGATATAACAACAAAATTAGGAAGGGGTGGGTTTAAATGGTCACTTAGGGTTTAGACGATCTCATATTTATCTACAAACAACACTGATTCGGTTGAGAACTTCACCGGGGTTTCATCATCTACAAAGACCACATCTTTAGCCCGAATGTCAGCGTAAGGAGTTTTCGAAATGAACGAGACCTAGATGAGGAGAAAATTTAATAAATTGTGACAATGAAAGTGAATATATTTGAACGAGAAATGGTTGCGCACCTCTAGTGGGAAGAAATCCCCTGGTAAGGATGAGGCGCAACTGAATTCCATTGAACCGGCTTTATTTGAAGCATCAATAATGGGGATATTCCACTGAAGGTGGTCCTTCCGTGCATCGTAATTGTAAGTACCATCATACTCGCCTACAGATGGCTTGACATTCGATCTGAGGAGAAAACAGGATTGATTAATCTGAAAAGCACAAAACGCAAGAAACTAACGGAAGACGAATTGAAATGCAAACATCCTGCAACTCCAAACGCTGTGCCTCAAGTTCATATTCAATGTTGACATCGCAACCACCGTCTCCATTCTCTGATGGCCAGCAGTTAACTAGAAATGGTGCAATGTTGTAAATTAGGAATTAGCGTGCACTCTTGTTTCTTACTTGTTAGTGGAATAGCAGCTTCGTCCCTTGTGGAATAGCGCCATTTAAGTACGCCGACATCGGTATTCAACGGGAATGGCTTTGCTGGATTCTTTAGACCGATTTGTGACCGAGTTTTGAACAATTCCTTGTCGACATTTGGATGTGTTTGCAACTGAATCCCATGCGTATCCTTGTTTTCCAATTGAACCTTGATACGTCCAAATGATTCCTCAGAGATTCTTAAAGTCAGTAAGCCTGACAGCTCGAATGATTGCAGTTCTCCATCACGACCAAGCGAAACGACCAGCTTGTCTTCAATTTTCAAATGTACACTACAAGAGAGATATTAAGGCGTCAGAAAAACTTGATAAAATGCTAGAAACTTCATACCTCTCAGTGGGGATGTCAGAAATAAGTTTTGGTCTAGCAACAGTGTTAGCAGCGATGTGTGGAGCCAGATTAGTTATTTTCTCTCCTTCGCTCTTCAATTGATCGACAAAACTATCCACGTCCTTGGTTTTTCCGCCCAACTTTAGTGCATTGCGTGACGCTGGTTTTCTACCGGATTACCCAATTAAAAATCTCTGCGTTTACTACAAAAAATTCAAACAACTTACTGTGCCTTCGGAGCTGGTTTGATTTCGGACGAGCCAGTAGATAATACACTAACCGACGATTGACCAATTATTGCACCCGATGAACCAAAACCGCCCATGCTCTCATGGCTTAAACTTGCAGCACTGCCGCCACGTTTCGCCGATTCCATACGTTGCCTTTGCAACTCCTTTGCCTTCTCTCGCATCTTCTGGCGTGCCTCGCGTTCCTGTGTCTGTCTCACTGCTTGGTAGACCTTTTCCTCATGTGAATCCATCTCAACGAACGTCTTGATCTGTGCCAAGTTAACACTTTCACGGTAACCGAGTGCGACAATTTCATCAAAAGCAAAAATCAAATTAAACGCATTGTCCAAGATCTCCTTTTCCTCAAGCGAGTGACAATACTCTGGAATCTAGTAAAAACGCCCGAGTCAAAGTCTTTACTATCAAACACCTACACCACTCCTTCAAAATACTTACAACTTTTGAGAACAATCTTAGAGTTTCCAAATCTTCTAAAATATTACTCGTCTTCGTGGTTATCAGCAGCATGTATAGTTTCTCCATTGGCTGGTACACATACCGCACCGAATCTGTTTCAACGAAAGTGTGCTGTTTCCCAGAAGTCATGAGCTTTGGGAATGCAGCCAACAAGCCCTCAATGCGTGCTTTTGTCATTTCGACAAATTGTCGAGATATGATAACTGAGGAATAGAAAAAAAAAAAACATGACAATCAGAAGATTGATGAGAGCTGACTTCGTGGTTGTATTTACCTTTGCCATTTTTTGTGCATACCGCGGAGGCGATTAGAACCTATAATTTCACAAGAGAATTGTCTTTGTTATATAGGTATTTTAAGAGAAATTTTATACGTACCATGTTTATGGATAATTGCTGAAGCGTTTACGATAGTTATTTTGGCAATTTCACTTGGAATTGGTGTAGAAAAATGAAATTATTTTCTTAAATTACAATCCAAGTGCGGTGACGTGTTCGATAATTTCTTGTTGGGATATGTCAAAATTTCAATATTTTTTGACAAGGGTTTGTTGGCAAGTTCGTAGATCGATTGGAACGTGGAATGCCGTAGTTCTGTTTGTATTAAATATTATTCAATTCGAAGTAGAGTCAAAACCGCTTTAAAGGGCGATTTTACCCAAGCCACTCAGGGAGAGTGAAAGTGGCTTGAGTAAAATCGCGACCAAATTACAAGAGAATTATAGACAGGCAGATAATGACTATTAAAACATATGGCAGTTAATGAGGCTTTGTGGGAGGCAGATCGATATATGACGTGTTTCAAAATTTACGAATAGGGATGAAAAACATCACATCGCAGATCGAAGGATCTGTATATCTTCGACTTTAAAAAAGCGTTCGACAGAGTTCCCAAAGATCTTATTTCGACGCCAATAAAATCTCAAAATGTACTGGAGACGAATATACTAGATGGAGTGAAAAGTGACCTCCTTGGGAATTAAAAAAAATTTTTTCTTAAATGTTTTTTTATATTATTCAATATAGTCCCCTTTTAGTTTGATACACCTATTCCAGAGATTTTCCAACTTCTTGATCCTGTCCGAAAAGTAATTTTCCGGATGGTCTGCAAAATACTCCTCCGTGGCGTCGATGATTTCCTCGCGTGAGCTGAATTTTTTATTGATGAGCCATCTTTTGGGGTTTGGGAAGAGATAATAGTCCGAAGGATCCAAATTCAGCTACCAATCAACGCCAAAAGTCCGTCCGATTCCGTATCAGCAAGTCCAAACACTCTTTCGAAGTGCTCTCGTGTTCGTGTTTTTGGTCATTCGCGGCACCCAGCGGCAGGATAACTTTTTCATATGCAGAATATTGCCAAAAATATGGCGTGTGCGCTCAGTACTAATCTTTGTGGTATCCGCTAGCTCGCGCACCCTCACTTTCCGGTCAGCCAACACCATTTCATGTATTTTTTTGACATTGTCCTCTGTAACCGCATCGGAGGGCCTGCCGCTGCGGACTTAATCGGTAGTGGAGTTGCGGCCACCACGAAACTCTCGAAACCAATATTTGACGGTGTAATCTGACGGAGCATTAGCCCCATAATATTTATCCAACTTTTCTTTTGTGTCCTTAGCCGTTTTGCCTCTCAAAAAATAAGGTTTTATGAGAGAACGAAAATCGTTTTTGTCCATACTCAACATAATGCCAAACACGTTAACAACAATCAGCTGTCAAAACAAAACTAAAGACAGTATCGCACTGAAATTTGGCATGTCTGCCTAAATATGAACGGACTTCAAGGCACCATAACCTTTTTTGCAGTAGCAGCGCATTCTGGCGGTGAAGGATGTCACTTTTCACTCCATCTAGTACATATACATACATGAATGATAGGTATTATATACAATAAAGTTAAAATGAAAGTTTAATGCACAGTGGGAATAACCGGAGAATTCGACATTGAAGTTGAAATACAATACATCAAGGGATTATACAAAGTCCGTTACTTTTTAATGTCGTGCAATACTTTTTATTGAAGTAGGACATAAACGAGTCGGGAACAAAATTGTTTATTTACGCCTATGAAAGCGCTATTATAGTCAACAACGTGACACCCCTACAAGTAAGTATTAATAATTGGAAAAAGGCACTAGACTATAATGGGGTACGAATCAGTCATATTAAGACCGAATATCTGCACTAGTGATTCTCCGAAGCCAACATCTATTTAGAAAGGGTCATCGGGGATAAATAGCGCGAAAAATCCGGCGTAATTTGTGACAGAAAAATGGCGCTTAAACTTAAAGGTTTTTTATGCATAGCAGTCGTTCGCCCAACTTTAACATACTGATCGCAATGGTGGGCAATGCGGGAGAAGTAAAAGGAAAATGCAAATGTTTGGAAAACATTAGAGGTGCAATAAAACGTTATCTAATAAGAAGTACGCGCATTCGCGGAAGTCTTCACATAAAGAAACACCACCTATCCATCCTATCCTTGGTCTGCCTCTTGTTCTTTTGGTTTCAGGCACGGCGTTGAATATTCATTTTTGTTTTCTTGAATCATGCATTCTTTCTAAATATCCAAGCCACCTTATTTTTTGTGCTTTGACGAATCGCAGCATCGTCTTCGAGTATTGCGTTGATTTCCTCGTTCGTATGGTGAATATACTCGTACATATATTTCATTTTCTAGTCTTGCACCGTATATTCTACTTACACACGCATAGAGGCGATCAGTGAAAATGGGATTTTGGTTTTCCAATATTTGGAAAGTTTGCCATGGGTTTGCCACTACCATAGTTAGTCTATGGTAGTATCTACACCTACGAGTAGATATCAAACTTTCCAGATATTGGAAAATCAAAACCGGTTTTCTACTGATCGGCCCTATCCGTGTGATCCTGTCTGTGAATACGTGTAAATTGTCATCAATGGCAATTTCCCTCTCCTTTTATACAAACCACGCCCATTTTAATCAAAAAAATGTCGGCTCCATTACACACATTCGTGCAAATCGCTCTCATTTTAGCGATTTTACTTGTAAATTGCTCGCCTTCTAGCAAATTTTGACAAATCCTTAGAGATGCAGAAGTGTTGGAATTCACTTACAGTGTGTCTGTGCAAAAGTTAAGCGTTTGCAAAAGTATTAGTAGAGTTTGACATCTAGTTAGTTTATCTATGGCCACTACTACTTTTAAGGCTTAAGCACTTCCAGAAAAGCTTTAGATTACCTCCTGGCGTCACCTGCCATTGAGCGCTTCGGTTGTGGAATTAATTTATTACTATTGCTGCCATAAGATCCTGCAAGGCGTTCTTATAGGTAAAATTTGTAAATTTGCTCTAGACTCTCGTTCTCTTTGGGTCTGATCGTTTAATAAAAATAATATGTATCTGCCTATAATTACTGGATTAGCTGGTTATCCGTGTGTGTCTCCTAAAATAAAAATAAATAAGACACAAGCCTTATTCACTCAATTTCTTCCACGAACTCTCTGCCAAACCTGCATATTACAATACAATAATTAATTAAAGATTTCCGATTGTCGTCCACATTCCGGAGGGTATGTTAACCGGTCAAAACGTACCTTCGTCTCGTTCTTTTACAGCTTCGGTAACCTCGACTGCGGTAAAATCTGCAGTTTGCTTTTCGTGGGCGACTGCAGAGGGAATGGTATTACCCAGAATTCTCTGTTTATTAAGGCATTAAAGTGTCCTTTCCGTGTATTGCAAATCTCATGATCTCCCGTTAGTAGGGGGTTCACCTTCAATATAATTCGGCGATTTTTCTTAAAAATCTTAGGTCATACTTCGACGTTCCACGTAGTTTAGGTTATGTTGGGACTAAACTCTTTGCTTTGGCAACAGAACAAAAATAAGTAAGAAATTTCAAACAGCAGGTCTTAACAGCATAGATTTAACATGAGACACCTAATATGGTTTTCTTCGGTTTTATTTCAACAATGAGGACCTTTTTGGATATATATGTTATACACAGAACTTACTTAAGTTGCCATTGGTCTGTACTGGAAGCGTAGAACTTCCCAACTGATTTCAGATGACTCCAGTCAGTTGCATCTATCGTGAAATTTTAATTCATCGCATCGCATAGTCTCAGTTCTTTTTCGGATTTGGTTTCGCACAGATTATCTCTTCAAAATCAGCTGCCAAAGTTCTTATTTTTATCTTTTTCTTTTTCCTTTTCATATATGACTTTAAAATTAGCGTGGATGATCTTAACCCCATCCTTAGGATATTCAGTGAGAGACTCGTATATTCAATCTTTAGCACCCATCCTTCCTCTTCGTATGACTGATATCAAGGATACATTCAGTTTAGCTATAGTGTCCACTAAAATTCTGATTTCTGAAGTCCATTTCGGAGTAACTTATATTCCATTGCTGTTGGATGTGTTATCGGCCGAAACATCAGCAGTCTGAGACTATACAACTTAGCTGGCTTTTTGCAGGTCTGAGCATTTAATTATATTCGCATGGTCAAATTAAGTAACTGGAGTTCGAAGTCCTTCCCCATTCTTCTGGAAGTTTTCATACGTATTTGTAATATCAATTCTGATTTACTAATCCTAGCTTCTAATGTAAAATGATCTTCCATCCCTTTGGTCCGCATAGTTCGATAACAAATCAAACAACTGCTGCTGGCATATCGATAAATACTTCTTAACCTTTCAAACTGACAGTTGGAATCTTCAACGAAAAACCGCGTAATTTGTGTTTCGATTTTTTCCCAATTTGTTTTAATTTGCTTAGATTTTAGTAAAATAAATAATTAATCAGTGAAAACCCACAGACAAAATGAGCGTCAATGAAAAAATTAACGCGTATTTTATTCTCGATGATGAAAATGACGATGAACCTGCAGAATTAAGCTCTGCATTTGCTACACTGAAGGAGCGCATTAAAAGCGACAAACACATAAAATGGATCAATCCGGCTGAAGGTTTTTCTTTGATTGTTTCCGGAAATTTGACAAAAAAAGATGTTTTCGTATTTTCAAAATTCGAGGGTCAACTCTTTGAACAATTGCAAACAACAAAATGTTTAATAGTTGGCCCAAAATGTCTTATCAACTGTCTGCACAAATGTGAACCCATACCATTGGGTCAATCGCCGATTTACACTACAGCCATGAGAGGATTGAATATATCCGCCTCTGGTCTATCAGCTGAAGAGAAAGAGAAGATGAGAGTATTGATTTCCTGGATGGGTGGATACTATTTCCAGAACTTGGGACGGTCCATAACACATTTAATATCGAACACGATTAAGTCTACAAAGTATGAACATGCTTCATTGAATGGAATACCAGTAATGCACGTCGATTGGGTGCACAAAGTATGGAAAGAGAGCTGCATCAGTAATGGTGTTACAGCTACCGATGCTGAGTTTGATAGGTATAAGCTGCAGGTGTTCTATGGTGTGAATATTACATGCTCTGGGCTGGATAGTCAGAAGAAGGCTGACATTATGCGACTGGTCGAGGAACACGGAGGGATATACAATCGTGCATTTAGGTCTCAGTATACAGATATCGTTATAACGGAGAAGAATAAAGCTAACTCGGACAAGTACCAGGCGGCTATAAGGTACAAGAAGGACGTACTTATTCCGGAATGGATATTTGATAGCGTGACCAAGGGTTTTGCTCTTCCAACGAAGAATTACAGAGTGAACACCATGAAGGTTTCCACACCGACAAAGCCAGATCACAGTGTTAATGATTGTACACAGTTGTCAGATGTTTCAAGGATTTCCGTCATGGAAAGCTCCAAGAAAACAGATCTTACGGTCAATGATTCTGTGTGCTCCAGTTTAGACAGCACAACACGATCACAAGGATTGGCTAAAGTGGTATTCACAAAGCAGGCAACACCGACTGGGCAACAATACAAGTCAATACTTCAAGAGATCTGTCCGAAGAAAGCAAAGAAAGCTGGAACTTTTCTTGATGGGTGCTGCATTTACCTTAGTGGCTTTCTGAACGAGGAGAAGGACAAACTGAACAAGATTCTCAATGCCGGTGGCGCTACACGTTACGATGAGATCAATGAGAACGTCACGCACGTTATTGTGGGACAGCTAGACGAAGCAGACTTTCGTGCTTGGCGTAAGGAAGGTCTGCTCTCTGTGGTTAATATTGTTAGGTTGGATTGGCTTGTAGAAAGTATCAAACAAAAGCAGCCTGCTAGCGAAAATATTTACAGAGTCTCGCTTCCAAGTAATCGTGAACCAGATGCTCCATCTCCTTCGAGCAAACGTACGTTGCGCTCGATGAATCATAGCTTCAAGCAGCCAGATATTCCTAAGAAACGTTTATTTTCGGCACTGGAGACTCCCTCTGAAGATTTAGCATCACAGATTTCTAAGAACGAAGAAGATGACTTCATCTCACAGTACTCCCAGGACACACCTGTCAATCTGCCTCCGCCAGCACTTTCCGCTACTCCCAAGGCAGACAACACATCCTCATTTAAATTTCCACCGGCCGTAAGTACTTCAACCCAATTAAGCTCGGCTGGTGTTCGCAGTGTTGGTGATGGAAGTAATGGTGGTGGCGGTGGCTCTGCTCCTGCCCCTCCGCCAACTACAGACTCCGAGATGACCAATGGATTGACAACACTTGACTACGAGAATCTGGATTTCCTCCAAGGAATGGCTGTTTACATAAATCGTGAGCACTTCGATGAAGAGTTCCATTCGCAGTTAATATGCGAGTGTGAAGCTGCCCATGGAAATGTGGTAAAAGAAAACTTCAGAGACCCCGTCGATTATGCAATTGTGTCATTCGAGAAGACTCTAGATGTTAAGCGGCTCCCAGTTAAGGCAAGACATATTGTCACCGAGCTTTATGTGGTAAGTATTGCAGGCCCACTGTCCCATTCCAGTCTTACTTTTCTTCATTTGAATTGCAGGAAGAATGTATGAAGCAAAACAAACTCGTCCCGATTGAGTACTTCCACAAGCACATCCCGAGCACAGCTGATTCTTGTCCCCTGGATGGTATGACCATTGTCGTGAGTATCTATTCCGGGTTAGAACGTGACTTCATCGATGCTGTGGCGCAACTTCTAGGAGCGAATGTGAACAAGACATTTGTAAAGCGTGAGAAACCACTTCTGGTATGCCCAGCACCTGAGGGTTCAAAGTACGAGGGCGCCATCAAATGGCAGTATCCAGTGGTGAGATCTCAGTGGCTGCTCGATTGCGCTGAGAGAGGTGAAAAACTTTCATATAAGAACTATCTGGTGGGAGATAGTCTACTGGATTTTCCCATATCACCAGCATTGCGAGAAAAGAATTCTAATGAATTGTCTCGCACACTTACCACGTCGCATTTGCAAAGGGCGGTACCAATGGAGACTGACGCTGCTGAGAATATTTCAGTTGCACCTGTCGCAAGTAGCACTGTTGCAACTGAGTTTACTCCGTTGAGAAACAAACGGGTCACAGAGTTGGCAGGACCGAGCAGAAAAAGTTTAAACGCCGAATCGCCTCACACTCCAACAAATGTTATGGGAAGACCTTCATGCAACTTTGAACTGATGGACGAAATTTTAGCTGAAATCGAAGACGAAGCTGAGAGGGAGTGTCTAAGGGAAGTCATTCTCGAGATGCGAAACAATCAGACCCCAGAACTCGAGAGAATAAGGCGTCAGGCGTGCACACCCATCAATAGGAAATTGCCAACTCCTAAAGGCATTCCAGACTTTTGCACTACTCCAGAGTTCGAAAAACGAATGTCAGAAGAGTTTGAGCGACGCTGGCGGCTGCCCACAAAGAAGCTTAAGCCCAACACCCCCATCGAAGAGATCCGACAGCGAGTCCTTCGTGCTACTTGCAAAATGTACGGCATCGAATACAAAGGCGACGCGGATTCCAAGCCAACAACACCAACAGCAAATGTCACAACAAAAACGAATCAAACTACTCCGCTTGCTGGTGTTTTGTCACGTAAGAAATCTAGTTTCCAGGAGAAAATGGACTACGAAGACAGCTCTGCAAACAGCTCAGCTCAAACGCCAGAGCTAAAGCAGATCAGTGAGTACCTCAAAAACTGTGAGTCCCGTCGTCAGAGCGTACAAAAACCGAAAAAACCACAAATGTTCGACAATACCCAACATGATGATGTTCGTGTGCAACGTTTTGAGTCTGAGAAATTTGGTGGAGGTACCGAGGAAATGGTCACTTGGCGTGATCCAACAGAATTCTCAGTTTCTCGTCGATCTAAGTGTGCCTCTATGCAATTCGTAGGAACGCCTCGATTTAGCATTTCCTGTTACAGTGAGACCGTACGTCATGGGGTTATTGAAAAAATCCACCAATTACGTGGTGAGGTGTCAGAGAATCTCACAAGTTATGACCCAGACTGTACGCATTTTCTGTGCGAACGTCCTAATCGTGGCGAGAAGATGCTAGGATGTATAGCGTCAGGAAAATGGATTCTAGGATTAGCTTACATTGAGGAATGCTTTGCTCAGAATTGTTTTGTAAACGAAGAGCTCTTTGAATGGGGCAATCCAAAAGCATTTAATCTACCAGATCTCCCAAAAGAAGAAAAAGTAATCGCCTCAGCAGCTCATCGATGGAGGAAAGAGTTGTCCGATTCAGAGCAGCCAAATGTGGGAGCTTTTAGTGGATTTCGTACTATTCTCAAGATATCCGAACGCCATAAAGAATCGCTGATGAATGTTATCAAGGCTGGTCACGGGGAAATTCTTCAAGTACAATCCCCATACGCAAAGTCGGAAGCAGTTCGACGTGCAACGCATTGTTTTGTCGATGTCAAGAAAACTCCGCTCATACCAAACGATTATGCAGTTCTGGTGGAGAATGATGTGCAGATTTTATCGCAGATATACATTAACGCGTATCTAATGAACGGTAAGAACGCTGATATAAGCCTATATACAATTAAAATGTAATGATCAGAGAGAGAGAGAGAGAGCTAAAAGACGATTCTAATGTCTGAAGATTTTGTTGTTGTTGTTATTTTTACCATTTGCGAATACGATTAAAATATATCGGCGTTAACCATTAAGAGCATTTTTTCTTTAACTTAGAGGAACATTGCTTTGTTTCAGAGGGAGATGTAGTCATAGAGTTGAGGCCTCTTTACACCTTTATAGAGGCAATTATTGCACGTTCCAGCTTGAGCTTCAACTTGGCGTCGATAGACTGTTAACTTCCCGCAAAGAGCTGATGAAAAGTCGTGTCTTAAAAATGAGTGCACACGGAGTCTAAAGATGTGTTGGTGCCGCAAATTTGGAGCGATAGATTGTACCAAAATCAAAGTTTGTTTTGAACCGAACGTTGAGCACGAATCTAATGGTTTATTGAACATTCAGGTATTCTGTAGTTTCCTAGTGTAAGTCCAGTTCATGTGCATCATCTTGTTGATGGAAAGTGCATGTCCCTTCATCGGTTTCCTTTTTGATTTTGTATATTTGTCTTGTGATTGGGCATTGCGCCGCTTGTGTCTCACTTTTACCACGATGCTGAATTTGTGTGAATGGAAGCAAGTCTGGATCCTTCTACGGTTAAACTCCATCAGGATAACAGATCTGAGTGCTGTTTTTGACAGCTTGTCTCGGGAAACCATAAGCCCGTCTAAACGGCGGTTGAAGAGGATAAGAAGCCGTGAGGCGAACGGCGCGAAAAGCGGATAAGTGTTTTCAAAGACGCTAGTGCCAAAAACCACACTCCTCCAGCGGCAAAGGAGAAGAGAAACAGGCCGGCAGAAGTGACTCTCACTAAAACTGATTAAGTTCTCGGAACTGAAACTGGACCTTCTTCTTCCGTCCCGAATAGGGCCAAGAGGAAGAAAGTTTCCGGCACTCCCTGTGTCGATGGATTTTTTTGTCCACTAGCCTCAGTGCTGCAACAAATGCTGCAGTTCCAGTGGATGGGAATCAATTGAAGCTGTCAATACCGTATAGATAAATACCAAGTCCGCCCTGGTTTTATGCGCACGGTGAACGGAAGTCGGTTGTAGCGGTTAAATCAGCCAGACTGGAGTAACTCAGATAGTCTAATCGCACTTACACTGAGTACGAAAAAATCGTTTGCCCCATGCTTCAAACCAACTTTTCAGATAATCTAACCTGAACCCGCTAACAACCAGCCCCTATTAACGAAGCTGCAAGTGATCTGATTAACACAATACACCGTAGCTGGTATCAGTCCTCAGTGGTGGCGACGAATGAGACCATCAAACACGCTGGTGCTTCCTCTAATGGCTGTAAGTCCCCTGGTAGCAGTGGCATATATCCAGTTACTCTATAAACCGCAGGTAGCCCTAGACGTTATTAGGCGATTGATGCACTAGATATACATAAGCAGTTGTTCTCTTAATGAGAAGGAGGAAGCTGACTGGTCTGACTCAGCTTGTGGTTAAAAGCATTACCATCATTTTCCCCAACGAAGCTAAGTATCTGGGTCCCAAATCACTATGGAATCATGGAATGAATATGGTGGGGCTCAGATAAGAGTTTTTTAGGAGTTAAACCCGTGTTAGGACTGCCTGCCTGCTCAATTAGGTCTTCAATTACCAGTTGGGTTTTATATGAGCATAACTGTAGACCGCACGATTTTAGAGGTTGCCGGCAGAACAAATGAATGCCGACGTCTCTAAGAGGTCAACGTTTCCTGGTGCCCCTCAGTACTAAAGACAGCATGAAGCTTGCTTGCATCGTGACGAGGTACTTTGTTTTGCTTTGAGAGCTCGCAGAATTTGTTCAAGTATAGTGCCGGAAAAGGTGCATAAGGCCGCGCTATCTTTTCTAAGCCCTTTTTGTCATCAAAGGTCTGGGGAAAATCGCTTCTGAACTTGCAGAGCAGCGAGTGTTCTCTACTTTTGTTCTACACAATCTGGCATCAAACTGGGACACCAACTAACATCTCTATAGCGTTGAAGATATAAAGTGATGGTCAGTATCGATCTGAACTTCCTTTGCTCTTGCCATTCGTTAGATAATTAATAAATAGCTATCTTGCGATTTGCCTCACTCGTTTTTAGTTCGGTCTATACGAGTATGAAATTGATTACTTTTAAGCCTCATTCGATCAGAACGCATTATTAATTTCTGAAGAATGGCTGCCACCTTTTATA
The DNA here is from genome assembly GCA_963966105.1 of Volucella zonaria. Taxonomy (NCBI): domain Eukaryota; kingdom Metazoa; phylum Arthropoda; class Insecta; order Diptera; family Syrphidae; genus Volucella; species Volucella zonaria. The sequence continues at coordinate 171,317,762 of OZ014532.1, read as the reverse complement.
TCTTTACCAATATTTTCCCAAATTAAATTATTTAAAACTATTGCTTCATAAGCTTTATGGGCTGGCGTCAAGTGCGTACTAAACGTTGTCTTCGTTATCAACTTGTTTACTTACTTAATATGGGGTTGTAGTCCGGGTGGGAGCTGGGGCTCAACTACCAAGGGTCTCCTTAGCTAGCTGTCTCCAGTTTCACACGCTAAGTTGATTGAGGTCCCATTCCACTTGCGTGAACCACCTGATTCGCCGTCTGCACTGTCCATAGGGGGTGGATTCGAATATCTTTCGGAGCGGAGTATTGGTGATTCATTCACACTATATTACCCAGACTCCCTAGTCCTTGGTTCTTCACTCTCCTGGCTAAGTCGTTATCGCTGTATCGCCTCCTCCACTCACCCGCTATGCAGAGGGGACTGAAAATCACCCGAAGAATTTTCTTCTCATTGCCGCCTTAGCCCAAAGAAGCAGCGATTGGCTAGAGTTATTCTTCGCTTGATCTCAGCGCTGGTGTCGCTGTCTGAATTGATAGCGGAGACTAGGTAGACTAGGTGCTTAACTACTTCAAAGTTATATCTGTCGAGTGTGACGTTCTGTTTCAGACGTAATTGCCCATTAAACACATCTTCACCCCTTCGGCATCACGCTGCTTTCTTCCGATTATGTCAATATCATTGGCGTATGCGAGTTACTAGATGGAATTTTATAGGCTAATATCGGCAAATTTAGTCGTAATACGGATTGTTATGAGGTGCTCATTAACATGCTGGAAACTCAAGACTTCTTGCCTAAGCCTAGTTATAACAACAAATCCGTAACCAAAATCCAAATAGGCGCTGCTTTTGCCGTCAATAACAATCACCGTAGTAAATTTCGCAGTTTTTCATCCTTTTTTTGTCCGGGTCATCCCATCGCATTTCTTGGATGGCGGTAACATCCGCTTTATAGCATTCCATGCCGTCTTCCAATTTCTCAGCTGTACGTGGCCAATTAAGGGACCTAATATTCCACGTGCAGATACGAAGTTCTTGTAGTTTGCAGGGGCTGTCAACAGTAGATCCGTCCGTATGCGAGGGTGATGTTGCTTCGTAACTTATTTTTATTCCATGGCCAGGCAGTTATCCCGGCGGCACAATCTCCAACCTGGAAGGCCAGTTCTATTATAGATACCCCCTATGACGAGGGTCGGTAAGACCGTGAGCACTGAAGTTAGTTCATTAAGGGCTCATCCACCAGCGTATCTTTTCCAAGAATTTGACTTTGTTTCGGAAATCCCTATCGGCCTGAACTTCAAATATGTCGGAGTAGCCCAGGTAAGATCTATTTTGTTATATTCCGGGATTTAAATTTAAGCACGGTTGATGTGTAGGAACAGTTACAACATTGGGCTCGCAACTTGACATCTCTCATTGCGTACCCTATTTCTACAGCACCGAACCATCACATTCATGTTATCACGTGCTGCACTAAAAGCACTGCATTATTTGTAAAAAAAAAAAGCGAGGGCCCAATTTTTTGATAACCCCAGACAGTACTTTCAAGTGTGCTTTCGCCTTTGCACTAGGGCAGCCTATCAACAAATATATTGTAAACTATGTTTCTATCATGTTTCTGTGATTTTTTCTCTGAATTTGACTAGAATACAACACAAGGAAAAATACGATCTTTTTGATGGACTTTTCAAATTTGTTTAACTGGTAGAATTATGCATTCCCGATGCACCGTGAAATCTTTAACAGACTTCTTAAACAGTAAGAAACAAAATCAAATCTAAAATTCCATCAATTTTTTTTAAACAACAATTTTCAAATTCGATAACTTTAACTTGAGAGCCACTGTTGTATAGTCAATTCTTCTTTCTATCGACGTACCACCACATCCCAAAGATTCCATCACTCATCACTACTTCTCCTTCGCCTGACATTTGTTCAAATCAGAAACACATTCGAAAAAAGAATTCTCTGCTTTTCCCTCATTCGTTGACTTGCTCGCTCCCAAAAAGGAGACTTTTCGCCAAATCTGTCTTCCTGGACACGAAGGGATACGTCCTCGCGGCTCCAGAGCAAATTAGAAAAAAAAAAAAACAAGAAACAAAATTATCGAAAATTTCCTGCTTTTCCGCTTCGCATAAGAATAATCCAAATCGCAAATCTTTTGGTTTTTTGTTTTTCCTTTATTTTTTTTTTATGTTATCGTTATTCTGTGCAGTGTGCAACAAAACGAAATCGGCAATAAAATCGGTCCGAAGGCGAAATGAATTAAATGGCATCTCGAAAAAAGTAAACGAGAAAAAATAAAAGAAAATAAATCTCTTCTCCACTTTTGTCCAGTTCTATTCGGTTTGATCGGTTGCGTTTGGTTTTGTGTTTGTTTCTGTTACTTCCCGATTTGCCTGTGCTTTACTTCTTGTTTTTTGTTTTCGGAAAAATCCTCTTCTCCATCCCGAGCAATCGAAAACGAAAAGAAAAAAAAAAGTCGAAGTGTAGCGTAAATCGCATCCCTAATGAGCACGTAAAACAAGCGCGACATTTCTTCCACTCTGGCAGTAAAATTTGTCCATTTACGTGTGTGTGAAGGTGAAAACGCGACTACGGAAGAGGAATTCAAAAAACGCCAAGAAAACGCGAAAAATTAGTGAATTTTCGCCCTGGGAGCAATTGAATGTGAATGGTGTTCCAACGACGACGCGCCGCCAGAGCACACTTGGGTGTGTGCCTTGAGCCACAAATCGGCGATATACTTTAGTGTCAAGTGTGTGAATAGCCCCAAAAGATGTTTTACTCTAAAAGATAGAGAGCAAAGAAGAGAAGAAGAAGAAGAAGATTTTTCGCGCTTGAAGAGCAATTCTAGTACGAAACCCAGCCCAACCCTAGCCCTGTCCCACTATCCCACAATCCAACAATCCAACAATCCACCCAATTCACGACAATTCCAACAACAAAAAAGAAGAACCATGGCAATGGCTAATGATTTATGGCGCGAGTGTGTCGCCTGGTTAACCCGCTGCAAAATTCTCCCCCCAGACCACAAGGCTAACTGGCCAGAGTCAGAAATTCGAGTGCTTGCACTGACGCTTCGTGACGGTGTCCTTCTGTGCAATCTAATCATGTTCTTGGATCCAACATGCATGGATAAAGGAGACTTCAATCGGAAACCACAAATGGCACAGGTGAGTTACTACATAATACAACATCAACAATAACGAATGAATGATACTAACCACTGGTCCTACTGCTTCTTTGTGTAGCCACCTTTGGTGGCTATTTATGTCTATAGCTTCCTTCCGGTCGGGTAGAACGTTTCGTTGCAAGGCGCAAGGGGCCAGGCACGCGGTTGTCGTTACTCCTACATATGTACATACAGCCATATTCGTACGTACCATTCATATCATTGCTGCTGCTGCCGCTGTTGCTGATAACGAGAGGTTTTATGTTTATGAGAGGCTCGCTGTTAATTTATCGGCTATGGGGCATTGGGCTTTGTTGGCTATGGTGCTGCCTCTGGCCCTGGCTGTGACTCTCGCACTGGGTGTATCATTTATCTATTCGCCTGCTTGGTTATCTATGGGGAAAGGAGTTGTCATTTCGCTAATGGCAATGTAATTAGTTGTGTTTGGTGTTTGCGCGTTTGCTAGAATTGTGCGCAAATATAGACGAATGACGGTTTTTCGTTGGAAGGCACCTATCTACTGCCACGCTCTCATCGATCAAGGACACCTTACCACACACCATACACACATGAGCACCTTAAATCTACCCCAGTGAAAATTGTTTACATCAACAAAAATGAAAATGGGAAAGTATTATGAAAAAAAAAAAAAAAAAAAAAAAAAAACAAATTATTTATTCAGCTTGGGAGGGAGGGAGATAATTCCAAAACATGGCACTCTACAATGTGGTTCAATATGGATTCGATTGGGAGTACACTCTACTCCATTCCACTTTACTTCCCCCACCTGTGGGCTTGCTTTTGAATCGATCTAGCAGCATTGCCCGAATCAAACACTTGTGAAGCATTCGTACATAGTTTAATCAACGTGCTGTTGACCTTTAGGTGCGGCGAGGTGCCGGGAGTACTGTGTGCTGTCTTCTTTTATTGTAATTTGATCGCTGCCTGGTGATATTCGTAGTTCTGAGGAACGACTCACAGCACAATTGAACACAATTACAAGTCGAATCGAATGCTGGAGAGATGGGGAAATAGTGGCAAAAACGACGAGAGAATTAGCTGGAACTAACGTTAATTAATTTTATGCTTGTGGTTGCTTCATTGGACATCGGTATGACTGAAACACTGTCGTACAGGGTACTCGTATGTATAATAGATTGGAAATTGGCGAGAGATTCTTCTATTTTGAAAATTCCCTCTCTACATCCAATGGAAACTGTTTTATTTGCTGATTAAAATCTGTAGGCATTCGCTGGTGGAATCGACAATTTTTAGAATGTATACGGTCTGTCAAGGTCAGTGGCAACAGCTGGCATTCATCAGATAAACAAAAAGTTTCATTTGAAATGATTCGGAAATTTTGATTGGAATTGTGGCATTGGCCTACCTGCACATTTAGGTAAGAGGATTGTGGAAATTAAAAAAAACTAATTTTGTTTCTATGTCCTATTGGCATGAATGAGAGCAGGAATTTATTCTAATTAGGATGTGTTCTTGTTACGGATATAAACAGAACTCCAATTATTTCAATTAAAACAAGCTTCTCTTGGTATGACCCTCAAAACCTCTTTGGAAGATCGTTTACGAAACGCATGTCCTGTATCCACTTCTGGTTTAGGATTTCCACTAGGTGCTCGGTTTCAAAAAGATGAGTAAATGGTTCAGTGTCTACAATACTAGCACCCTGGTTACCTGAAGTCCGATGCGAGGGTAAACTGAACACTTACAGAGATGATGTTCCGCGGGGTGGTCAAGATTTTCGCAGCAGGCGTCGCAGGATCACTTATTTCTAGCAAATTTAGGTGTTTAGCAAAAGCGAGGAGCGCGGTCACGACACCAGCAGTGCACAGTATTTCCTACTGAGAGAGCAGGAAAGTCGGCGAAATCTTTTAGGCGTCGGGAAGTGTTCGGTTCGTTTGATCTGCGGCATCCTGGAGAGTTATGCCATCTCCAGGAAGCCCTAACGGAGGACGCTAAAAGAAATTATCTTCTGAGTTCATCGGCGATCTCGTTTCTCATGATCTTATTGTAACATGGGACCCAAACAAAACTCAGTGAGTCCACCACTTGAAAATTCTTTGAAGACTGCTTTCAGAGAGCCCGTGAATTTTCGAACTAGCTCGGAAGTGTTGAGAGGGCTTAGCAAGGCCTCAAGGCCTTAAGACGATGTTGGCTGTTGGTTTATAGCTAGATATATGCAGATAGTTCGCCCCTTTCGCCGATTCCTCAGAATACAGTCCATTGTCATTAGGATTTGGTATATCTACGCTTGCAAGACAAACGCAAGTTTCACAACGAGGAGTGAAATCTAACATTGTTGCCGCATCCTACATCGGTTTTGGACCCATCCGTAAAGAATCGACAACATTCCTTTTCTAGCTTAAATTTTCGGCCAAAACTATTCCATTCCATTTGGCAAAACTAGTCGTAGTAGGCGCATTTCAGTGCAAGCTTCTTCCACCAGACAACCGATGTATTCTTTGCCATATAATTGGTCTTATCAAAGCCGGGTAAATCTAAAGGACCCTTCTCGGTGAAAAGCCTTATGTCTTGCTTCGATGTTCTTTACTTTGTTGTTGTAATGGATGGTGATGCCTTTAAGTACTAGATGAGTCAGACCAGTCAGCTGATTGAATACCCATTTCTAGTGCACCAATCATTACGTTTTAAAGCAGACGATTGCTGAGCTTGATCTACCAGACATTAAAGCTACATTATCTACATATGCCTGAGCGTGGATATTAGAACCATTGAGAGCGTTAATAAGTGATTCGATTAAGATGTTATTCGTCTGCGTCGCGTTGTCAAAAACGTACTTAATGTCGATAAAAATGCCCAGCGCGTACTACAGGGTGCGGCAGAACCAGTTGAGCAGTTTTGAAGAGTTATAAAAAAAAACCAGGGTATATATGAAACAAATGTTTTTATTTTTGAAATCCGTAGAACTTACCATTTTATACGCATTAATTTTTAAAAATAATGTCTTTAAGATGGCGGCCGTTAGCTGCAATATATTGCTGGAACCGGTTTCTAAAGTTTTGAACAGCCCGTTGACACATTTCGAGGGGTATCGCGTTCACTTCTTCAACAATTCGCTCCCTTAGCTCTAGCAGGTTTTGGGGGCGACGTTTAAACATTTTTCCTTAAGATATCCCTAAAGAAAGAAGTTGAATATGCTTAAATCCGCAAGCCACCCACGTCACCTCTCAATGACACTAGAGGTCCGGGAAACATTTTTCTTAAAGCATTTAGAGAATTATTTCGGGCTGTGCGGGCTGTAACCCTATCCTGTTGGAACCAAACATCCCTTAACCCCTCTTCTTCAACAACCACATCCAGTCGGGGCTATAGAAAATTTTGTAACATTGAAACATAACGGCCGGAATTTATGGTCACGGGCCAATAACGCCCAATTGTGATACGGCACACCACACCGTTAGTTTAGGAGAATGTATCGGTATTTCGTGAACAATTTGGGGGTTGTTTTCAGCCCAGTAGTGAAAATTTTGTTTATTCACAATCCCGCTTACGTGAAAATGTGCCTCGTCGCTGCTGAAGAATGCTACTTCAGGAGGGATCGCTGCATGCATTTCCTCACACAGATTTTGGCGGTTGGCGTAGACAACTGGGTTCAATTCTTGAACCATCATTATTTTGAAGGGATGGAAATTCAAATCTAAATGAAGAATTCTCCTCAAACTGCGGTGTGACACCCCGTCTTGGCGATTCCTCCAGTGCTGCTCTCACTAGCTCCACATTTTCTGGTGTTCTGATGGATCTTCGTCGGCCACGTGTATCTATTCTTAGTGTGCTACCAGTTGACTCCAACTGCCGAATCCAGGACCGAATTGTGTTCGCAGTAGGAACAGCATTATTGCGCGGAATGTTAAAGCTTCGCTGAAAAGCTCTTTGCGTCGCAATCACAGATCAGTTGTTTTTATAAAACGCACGCACGGCAAAGCCACGATGTACATGTCGAAACCATGTTGGCTAGTAAATGGGGATGCCGAGAGAACAAAACTGCCTACCCCCACAACCGCCCGAACACCTGACCCACCCTCTAAACTGTACTTGTAGAGTGTGCCTTCAATCGTGTCCGGTTTCCAAGGACAGTCTCGCAGGATCTTTCGCCGTGCTAGGCATGTTTCATCTTGGACAGAAAATGCATTCGCCAGGTAGTTTTTTTTTGCGCACATGGAACTCGATCAGGCTCTTTAACATTGATCTGAAGCTCTTGGCGAGTGAGTAACCATTTTTGCCGATTTTCAATGTAAAGATTGCTCTTATTGTTCTTACTGTTCGCCTAGTATCCGATCTGCCAGCGACTTTAGGTACTGCGGTTTCTGTTACTTATCTTCAGTGATAGGAACTGGTCCTGAGCCGGTTCTGATCAGGTAGTCTTAAAAATATGAGATAAAGGGTTCCTGATTTTGGCTGAATGTAGGTGCTATTAGATCTTCTGAGTGTTTCTAGATTTATTTGCCTCTTTTGACGATTTTGATAGTCTGGTGGTTTCAATGAGATTTGATATATTTTCGCAAAAGACTTTTTAAGAGGAATTCTTCAAGATCCGGATTAGCTTTGTTCGAATCGATAACGTATTCGATACATGCATTTCTGCGTTTGCTTTAAAGAACATGTCAAGGCAACAAGACACCAATAAAAAACCCGTAGAGATGAACGAGGAAACTCAGTGATAGATCAACAGTCGATACTGATGATATGGAAAAACCACTTCGGCAGGCTGTTAAACAGCGAGGACAACCGAAATTCCGCTGTCAGGCGCAATAAATAATTCAACCTGAACGGTGGAGTCAAGAGATCCGTCCATCCAACCAAAATGAAGTAAGAATAGCAGTAATCAAGCTTTAGTACAACAAGACTGCCGGACCGAAAGGCCTACCTGCCGAGTTTTTTAAAGGCAGCGGGAGATGACTTGGTAGAGATATCAACAAAAAAGAAGATCTTCTTAATCGCGCCAATTATAGAGGCATTAGATCCCTTAACATCGCATATAAGATTTTATCTGCTGTCTTGTGTGAACGCCTGAAGCTATTTATCAACGATCGGATTGGCTTCTCTCAGTGCGGTTTTAGGCTCGGTAAGTCGATAATCGCGCAAATATTTATACCACGCCAGATCCCCAAGAAATCCAAATCGATACGCACCACTTCTTTATCGATTTTAAGGTCACATATAATAGCATCTAGAGACGAGCTATACAGAGCCATGCCTGCCAAACATGTTAGATTGTGCAGAATGACTATTTAGAACGCTCGCTGCTCCGTATCCGTGATGCGTTGTCATATAAACGAAACTCGTACATACTTTGATAACTTGACATCATTGGTAGAACTCAGCGAGCTGTCACTGATGCGTTCGCAAGTGTTGGAACAGAAGCGGAAAAAATGAGTTAAGTATTTACGGGAGCAAAACTAAGTCAACAAAAAGGGGCAAATAACATCGACGAATCGGACAGGACATCAAAATTGGCAGCTTTAACTTTGAGGTAGTGAGGGACTTTGTATACCTCGGCTCCGCTATTACATCTGATAATGGCATCTCATTAGAAATGAAACGAAGAGTTACCCTTGCCAATCGCTGTTTGTTCGGTCTAAGAAGGCAAATGGGTAATAAGGTCTGGTCGCCAAATGCGTATGATTTTAGTGAGAGATATGTAAATGTAATAATTCATGTGCTGATGAAAGCACATGTTAAAGACACTACTACATATATATGTATGTTATATTGCTTGCAACATCAGCTCCACGGCATCTACGTACTCGTATATTGATTGCGTATGCAAGCATTCAAAGCAAATGTTTACCTTAATGTCAGGATGCTCTGAAATCTCACATTCCAAAATTCCTCGAATCTAAATCTCTAAATAGAACGGAAAACTGTATAATGTCCTGTAATCGGGTTGAGGTTTCAGTTTCAAGTAAGACCAAGTCACCTGCTTGTAGGTCATTTGATTCTGGAAATGGTTTGGTGTGGGCTCTATGGTCCGGATCAAAGAGCCTGAAAGGCGAAAGTTTTGCATACAGACATTTTCATCAGGACAGGAGCTGCTTAAGAAAATGTTGTGAACCATGGTCAATGAGAAATGTAAGCGTTTTTAACTTTTTATCAAAATATTTCAAATGATAACCATTCTTGTACATCCTACTCGTAGGTGAATCACAGATTTCCAAGTACTTGGGTAGCAGGCCAAATGCCTTTGGAACAAGAAACTTAAGAAAACAAAAATTATAATCGTAATTTATGTCTTCAATCAACTTTTACATTCGAAATTAATTAAGAAAGCTTTAGAAGCACAAATTTCTTTTCCACAGAAAAAAGAAAAAAGAACTGGCATAAGAAATAGAGATATCATCAAGGATCCAGACAATGCTGGGGACAGAAACCAACACCACCACTTTATAATTAAATCTCTATGAAGGAGAACTGCACAAAGAACTGCATAAGGCTATATGCCTTTTCAAGGAAATCCTATCCTTCCAACCACAGCCCAGTTCCACAATGAAAAAGAAAACCTTACAACTGAGTAATTGCTCTATCTTTGGATAAAGCAGACTACTCCTGTTGATAAAGAGCCTTACACTTTTATGTCCGTATACCAGAGTGCTTGTGGATAACTTTGCCCGGAGTAACTTCCAAGTTGAATTGAAAATAAATTATGAAGAAATCATTTTCTTTGCTCGGTGTTCCATAAATATGGCTTTTATTTTTAACTTTCGGAAATAAGTCAGTTGGTGGAGATTAGGGTGCATCCCTAATAACCATTAGGCTTGACTAAACCTAGAAGGCAAATGATGTTATTTTGCCAAACATTTAATTGAGCTTTGTTGCGGGACAAAGTGTTTTCTTTTTTGTGGATTCAATTGTGGTATAGTGTTTGAATTGAGGATAACAAAATGCTCCATTCGAATTGAAACTGAAGTCCAGAACCAATGATTAGATTACAATGCATGTTATGTTACATACTGGTATGTATGATGTTCGTTTTGTCGTCTGGAATGTCCTTTAAAAAGATTTTCATATACAATATTTCCTCAAAAGGTGCTGCTGAGTAGACAGGCTTTAAACATGACTTCAAATTACTTGTGATGTCTAAGAATAAAAGTAACTAACCTCTCTTCAAATTAAACGATCTAAGTTTAATTACGGTGGCAACTGAAGCGATTGACATTAAAACCCTGTCGTAGAATTTTATGGACGCACTTTTACGAGCAGACTATTAAAGACAACTAATTCCCTGTAGCATGATTTGGCATACCTACAGCTGAAGCTGATTACATTTCGCAATTGTTTGTTGGATTCAAGAACGTTTGAGTAGTGCGACCGATTCAAGGAAGGCAGAGAAACGCTTTGGAACAGCATCAATATCAATTAAACACGGTTGTCATGGTGCAGTGTATCAAAAATTCTTTCCGATTGGTCAAACAGCTAACAAGGAGTATGACTTGGGTGTTATGCGCCTTTTTAGGAAATCTATTAGAAATTTTATTATATCTAGACTACTGCACCTGAGCACACATGACCTTTTGCCCAACAACTCAAACAGTGTCAGAGTGAAGTCTTCCTATTCTTCAAGCTGTAATTGCTACTTCGAGGAAATCGTTTTGTGTCCATAGATCACACGTCTTCTGAAGAGTATTTCCCATGATGCCGAAAAGAATGGCAGAATGGCTAACACAAAATGAAACTACAAGGTGCCTTCCAGGGCTTTTTAAAAATAAGAAGAAGAAAAATTTTTTTTTTTTGACAAAGCCGATTTATTTTTTTCAAAATAGTCCTCTTACGACTTAATACAGCCATTTGGACGGTCTATAAGTATGTCGAATGAGTGTTTTAGATCGTCGGCCGAGTTTCCTTCAGGATGTCGGGTAGCTTCTACGTCCACAAAATGCTTTCCTTTCATCAGCGCGCACGGTGCCAAAATAGGCGAATACGGAGAGTTGTTGACAGTTAAAATGCGGTTTTTAGCCAAATAATTGGTCATAAGTGTCAACTGATGAGATGGCGCATTTTCGTGCAACAAACTCAAACTTCCTTCTGCGCGATAATCTGGCCGAATACGATGCCCCAAACGCTTCAAAACACCAAGATAGAATTTTGCATTAACTGTTTGGCCCGGTGCACAGTGGTCGATTTAGTGTCATTAGCTGGACTTAATTCGGATTTAATTTTTTTATTATGTTTGATTGGAAGGAAATGTGTTTTATAAATCAATTTAAAATCATTTCCATAACTTCAGCGGATGGTATTTTGAGTTGTCGGGTTGGTAGATGTCGTAATTCGCTTATCTTTGGATCAGAAGATGTCAACATGGTATGGAGCACATCAGTATTTGTAGCGATTCGGGACATCTTTCTTCAAAACGATGTCAGCACCGTGCAACAGAATTTTATGGACACTTACTGGCATTATGTACCAATTATATTTGGAGACAAGTAATTTTGCTGTGTCCAAATAGTAAGTACGGAATTTATTGGTATCAAATTTCAAACCTGTCTTTAAAACAATTGAAGAGCGTTTGACCAGTTTCTGGTCTAAGACTATTATTTTAGCAGTTTTTCCTGGATTCTTAAATAAACGTTCGGTCCGTGTTGCCATCATTGGTATTTCCTCCACCTTTTTTTTGGAAGATCTACTGAGATTCCCAATTCAGATCGGAGTTCATTTTGCAATAATTCTTTTCTATTTTTATTTGCTAGTTTCTCTTCAACTCCTCTTGCATGCCAGCTTTCATTTTCAATTTTGTAAGATGCATGTAGCAGTGCTTCCATAAATTGTATAATGTGTGCATGAAGACTTTGTAAGCCGTATGAATAGGCAGTGGTGTCAGAAGGTTTTTGTAAGCAAAGTTCAATATTGTTCATGTCTTTAGGAGATGCCTTGCACATATAGCAAACCGAGCTAGCCCTGTTCTCCATAAGAGCCTTACAACTAAAACAGTTTTGTCGTTAAAGATTACCCTTGTGGCTTCTAGACAATTTATTTCGGCTTCCATACGGTTGAACTCTCTTGTTATTGTCTCAACATTTCCCTTTGCGAGTACGAAACATACTGGACGGTAGTATCTTGGAGAAGATGTTCTTGAATTTATCCAGATATTTTCAGTCCCAGAACCAACTAAAGGTACTATGCTTTTTAGCACAATATCAGTATCACTTGCCTCAGAATTTGCTTATAACGCGAGTGCCCTCCACTACCATCAGAGCCCCATTTTAACGAACGTACCATACTAAAGTATCACCGTTCTCTAACTGGTTTTCAAAAGTTTCAAGTTGTGCAGCAGACAAACGTTGTACAGTGAATTCAGAAACGTCAAACATTTGTGCAGCAATGCGGCATCACTACTTATTTGCGATGCTGATGCGTTGCTTATCGAATTTTTCGTTGACATTTTAGAACGCATTGTTTACATTAAACATTTTAATTTCAAGATGGAAGTTTTGCTAATGAGAGTTTTAGTCGATAACTATGATCGTAAAGACGACTTTTAATATGTGTGAATCAGGAAGAAAATGGTTGGAACGCGTACGGACTTTAATAACCAGATTTAATAGAAGGAAAATTCCTAAAATTAGAGATTATTACAAAGTTATAGAAGAATATCCGCTCCACTTTCGATGTAAGTTCACTAATGATTTAACTCTTCTTAATGAAAATCAAACCATTTTTCTAGGATTTGCGAATATCAATAAATCCTTTTTGGACACCTTTCTATACTGGTTGCCTGGGATACTCCTTAAAGAAATGTTTGTATATTACGCTTTGGAAATTGTGCAGCGGCAGGGTCAGTTTTCGTATCCTTGGTTCGATCGGTTCAATATTGGACGAGGTACTTCATACAACATCTTTATGAAAACCATAAATCTTATCTGTTGCTTAAAAAGTGAAATAAGTTGGCCGTCCATTCAGCAACAAAAAAATATAATGGAAGATTTTGCGAACAGTAGGGAAAACCGATTTCCGTTCCTTGTTGGCTGTATCGATGGGACTCATTTCAATACTCCTACTCCAAAAAAGGATGCCAGCAGTTACTATGACCTCAAGGGAACGTTTTCGATTAACCTGCAGGTAACTTTGAGTACTTCATTAGGAAGAGTATGTTTCTTAACTTTCTCCGCTTAGGCGATTAGATTTTATTGAATATCCAGGAAGCTGCCACGACGCCAATGTATGAGTTAACAGTCCGATATTTAAGGCGCCGACTGGTAGAGGAATTGAGTTTGCCGAAAACGCCCACCTCTTGAGTATATGATGGTTCCATTTAAGGACAATGGTCATCTCACATCCGAAAAAAAGAAGTTTAACATCTGTCTAAGCTCCACAAGAGTGTTTATACGATGTTTTGGAATTTCAAAAAAAAAGTTTCAAATTTTGAACTATACAGACGTCCGAAAAACAGAAAAGATTTCCAAAATAGTTTTGTCTTGTTGTATACTGCATAATTTTATTATTAGCAGAGAAAAGGATTCAATTTATTCAGATTGGAGAGCGACAAATAATGAATCTCTTGAAATTTTTCTATTATCACCTGAATCCGAGGCAATAAACACGCAGGAGGGTATCCAAAACGCAACTGTTTATCAATGCTTTTTTGTGCTTGATAGAACAGATAGATTTTATTTAGTGTCTTGTAACAGAAAAAGATAAATATATAGGAATTTCAATAAAACTTAATAAAAAACATGAACGTATTGGTTCTATCGCAAGAACTTCATAAAAAAAATATCAAAAATTATAATTCATTACACCGAACATCATGCAAAAAACTTCGGGTAGGTAGTTACTATCACCATCTAATTGGATTTGCTTTTCCCTAGCATTTCTCGAAGAATGTAGTTTAAGCTTCGCAATTCTTGAATGCGGTCCAGTTTCTCTCGCTCCAACTACATCACTTCCTTGAATCGTTCTTCTTCTTTTTTTGCCTCCTCTTTCAAAAAATCTAGAGCTTCACAGTCTTTAGTTTTGCGGCGTCTGGTGGGAAGACTTGGAACGGGTCCTGGTTCTGAAGTTGAGTCAAAAGATACTTCAACTTCATCTTCCATAGCACTAGACGCATCACGTATTTGAATGTTTGGGACGGGTTCATTTGACACATCCAGACTAGGATGCAGAACAGGAGATGGAAGTTTTGACATCAAATTTTCAGGTGAAGGCTCAATCATATGCTTTGTCCCATAAACTTGATCAAGTTGGTCGAAATATTCGCAATAAGTAGCGTCCCTTGCAGTTTTTTTTATTTCGATTCTTAATTCTTTTACAAATATGTTATCATAACATTTAAGAATTTTCGGTGGATTTGTGTTTTGTTGAATTTTAAGTTAGGAATTCTGAAAGAATCCTTCCCCAAAGAAATGCTCTTGACTTTTTCCCAGAGGAAAATTCTTTTTCATGCCCTAGTCTTGTCGTTATTAAAAGTTTTACCTCCGCGGCGCTGAAATACTATACTAATTTTGCGAGAAAAGTTAAAATAAAGAATTTAACAAAAATTTAAAAATATTCGTCAAAAGCATGTATCTATTGATAAAATTGTTTATTTACTTACTTTTCTTTCTTGTCCGACATTTTTGATCGACGAATCAAAATCGCATCTGGTATTTCTGTGATGCTTTTTTTCGTTATGTTTGCGCATCAGTTTGACCAATTTTGCAAATATGAACATTGACGATGCCAATTGTTTGCATTAATGAACATTTTGCAAAGCATCATGACGCGTTACTGAATTTACACGTAGTGACAAGTCCAACAATGGCTGTAGGTTAAATTCACATAAGTTTTCGGTTATAGTCAAAAAATTACTTGTTGGATGGCACTCTTGTTTTACTGCTGAAATAGTATCGTAGGCTGGGTAAATATTAGCATTTCTTTCTTTTGCGCTTTTTTGAAGTTGCTTATATTGATGTTTTGTCAATATAAGTTAAAGCGTACACTCTCGTTATGTAGATAATTAGGGTAATAAACCCCGGAGATAAGCTTGCTTGTGGAGACCATTACTCTAGCAATGTGCCTTCGAATCAGGTTAGTGTTGTACAATATACGAGGGTAGCGCCAGAAGTACCGGACCCGACGTATAGATGGCGGTTGTTTTTCAAAAAGAATGACAATTGTAGAAAGTACCAATTTTATAAAACTTAAATTTGAAGTTTGACGACGCTATGTTGTTAAGTATTTGTTCGGCAGCCATCAATAGTGAACACTCTCAATGAATTTTTAAATATCGAAAAAACTGGTCATCGTTATGTGATACAATACTTTCATTTGAAAGGCCTCAATCCAACCAACATCAAAACGGAACTGAATTCTACTCTGGGTGGCAGAGTTTTGGCGAGGCCGTACGAGTTGCCAAGACGAACATCGCAGTGGTCGACCAAATGAGGTGAGTTCGCCAGAAATGTTGAAAAAAAAAATCCACAAAATGATATTGGAGTGCGTGAACTAGCAGATATGGTAGCCATTTTAAAAAGCACTGCACCTCGCATGTTGACTGAAAAATTAGACATGAGAAGTTGTGCGCAAGATGGCTGCGGCGATTACTCACAATAGAACAAAAACAGCGAGTGTTTGGCAAAGTTTCACAGCAATAAAGCCGAGTTTTTGCGTCGATTCATAACCATGGATGAAACGTGGGTCCATCACCTAACACCCAAAACAATGGACTTAAAGGCGAGAATCAGCTCCAAAGGAGGCGTAGACAGTTCCACCTTCAGCCGAGGTCATGGCGACAGTTTTTTGGGATGCGCGCTGGATAATTTTCATTGATTATCTTCAGAAAGAAAAACAATCAACGGCGTGTATTATGCGAACTTGTTGCAGCGTTTGGAAGAAGAAATCACGAAAAAACGGCCGCAGTTGGCGAAGAAAAAGTTTTGTTTCAGTTCACTCATCCGTCATCGCGATGGCCAAAATCAATGAGTTAAAGTTCGAATTGCTTCCCTATTCGCCAGATTTAGCGGTCTCGAATTAATTTCTATTTTCGAACTTGGAAAAATGGCTCGGTGGTATACGATTTACCAACAATTAAGAGATAGAGCTTGCGGTTGATGGCTGTTTTAAGGAGCTCGACGTTTCTCACTATAAACAGGATATCGAAGCTATTGAACATCGCTGGGAAAAGTGTATTGAACTACAAGGAGACTAGGTAGAGAAATAATCATATTTTTCCCCAATTTTTTTGTGTTTTTTTTGTCAGGTCGGGTACTTCTGGGACTATCCTCGTACATATCCTGTTGTACAGTACATGTAATATTTTATGTACTCCGATTCTGGTGTTCTGCACAAGCGAACACAAGTCTTAAGAAAGGCCCTCTTAAACACCCGAATCTTTTCCATTAAACTTGTTCTCATGAGTTCCATGCTGACCGTGCTGACCGCCGACGGCACTTTTCTGCGTATTTCCACGTTTGCAAATACAGGCCAGTTGTTTTGGCACTTTGTTCAATACAGGTACATCCACGCTTACACCTTTAAACAGATCACTCTGATTTGAAGCTACCTGGCTAAGAGCTAGTGCCATTATTTTTCTCTCACCGCGGGCTCGCCATATACGTGCGTAGCAGCTTACCAACCTCCAACACCGTGTAATTCCTGTTCCAATCCGGAATTCAATTTCATGTGGTTAAAATTCCATCTTCGTAAGCAAATTATCCACTACTGCTTTATTTACAGAAGCCCCAAACTAGACCTCGATCCGATTTTTAACGAGTTTGATGCGCTGTCTGACTCCATTCAAAGAATTGCATCCCTGTATCCTCATACTGAAATCGTTATTACGGGCGATTTCAATATACACAATTCTGGGTGGCTTCGACATTCTGGATACACAATACCCGAAGGAGGGTGTGTTGAGATCTTCGGTATAGAAAATAACTTAACCCAGCTTGTAAATGAGCCCACACCTATACCAGATGTTGATAGTCATATCGCCAACAACCTGGACCCTGCTAAGTATACTGTTGATGAGCTTTCTCTCTGTGTCATATCAGCTAATTTCTCGTACATCGGCCACACAGTTGGAGAAAAGATTCCTAAAAGAACCGTATGGCAATACGAGAAAACCAATTGAAGCGGACTTAACAACTTCTTTAGGAATCTTAACTTGTCGTTATGTTTCCTCGATAATGACGTGGATGCCACTGCTGACATGATCACAGAAACTATTCTCTTTGGAATGAGATGCTTCATCCCTCATTTAATGAAGAGTATCAAACCAAAAGAAAAGGCATGGTACGACTCGAGCTGTAAATAGGCTGTCAGGGTTAGAGAAGTGTTTTTTCGGTCCTACAAGATTAACCCGACAGAGGAAAACCGAAAAAAGTTCAAACGGGCCAGAAATGACTGCAACGTCTCTCTCAAGCGTGTGAAATTCCAATACGGCCAAAAACTGAGGCAAAAAATACTACAAGGTAAGTAAAATCTTTTGGTCGTTTGTCAAAAACATCAGAAATTCTGCCTCATCCTCGATCCCAACGCTCATTTACAATGACATTCCAGCTGTCAGCTCTTTGTACAAGGCCAATCTGCTTGCTACACACTTTGCAGCCAGCTCAACATTTCCAGATTGTGCTTTGCCCCCGCCTATAATTGAGTTATGTGTTATGTGTTACATGTTATCCGTTTAATTTGCAATAAAGGTTGTCGGGATAGTAGTTTAATTTTTTTTAAAAGCTTAAACGTATTACCACTAAAACACTTATGCAGGGTCTTCTAATAGGGACTTCCGAACTTTAACAATTGATAGCGGCCATATTTTTGAAGCTAAATCTGTCAAATTGACTGCTATTTATTCAGTCTGTTTTGCCAAATCACCATGGACGGACATAGCGTTCAACAACACGTGCAAATTATAAAATTGTTTTATCAAAATGGGTGTTCTGTTCGGGCAAGGTTCCGCGCGCTTCGCCCATATTACGGTCGCTATAATCGTCTTACCGAGAGGACTATTCGCAGTGTGGTGGATAAATTTGAGTCCACTGGTTTAGTAAACGATAGACGATAAACGATAAACCAACACCCGTACGTCGACGAAACGCAAGATCTGCCGAAACATCGCCGCTGTCCCTGAGAGTGTGCAGGAGAATCCGAGAAACTTGGCTAATTTTGCGTCGTGACTTGGTCCTGCACCCGTACAAAAATTCAACTGACCCAGGAGCTGAAGTTAAACGACCATAGACAACGACGTGTGTCACTGTTTGGTGTGGATTTTGGGCTGGCGGTGTCATCGGTCCATATTCCTTTGAGAACGACGTTGGCCAGGTCATCACCGTCAACAGCGAGCGCTATAGATCGATGATTTCCAACTTCTTCTGGCCTGAGTTGCATGATATGGACACCAACGACATGTGGTTTCAACAGGACGGCGCTATGTGCAAACACAGCTCACGCCACATTGGAAATTTAGCGATTGGAGGGCATGGTCATCTCACGTGGAGGTGATGTGAACTGGCCACCGAGATCGTGCGATTTGACCCCGTTAGACTTTTTCTTGTGGGGTTTTCTGAAGTCGCAGGTCTATGCGAATAAGTCACAAACCACAGAGCCCTCAAAGACAACATAACCCATGCCATCGGTCAGATTCAGTCTGATTTATGCGCCAGAGTCATGGAAAATTGGACATTTCGGATGCGCGCCACTCAGAGAAGCCGCGGCGGACGACATTAGAACGATATTATCTTCCATATACGTTCCATTATGTCTGAAAAGTTTCCAACCGTAACGTCAAGATAGAGGCACTCGTCAATAAGAGCTAGTGAATGCTAGTTGTGCATCTTTTGACAGTTACTTACCGAAGTTTCAGTCATTCTGGACGCGCAGTTTTTAGTTGACAGAAATTTTGGGCAGCTGAATTTAAACGTGGTCGTAAGAGCTTGGGAGATGATGAACGTTCGGGACGTCCAAAAACTGCAACCACTGACGATAACATTGCTAAAGTTCACCAAGTGGTTGAAAATGTCCAAAGAACGTGTTTGTTACATATTAAATCAAGATTTAGGCATGAGAAAATTGTCCGCGCGTTGGGTGCCGCGTTTGCTTACGTTAGACAAAAAACGTGTTCGAATGAACATTTCCAACGCTATGTTGGCGCAGTTTAGGCGCAATAAATCCGAGTTTTGGCGCCGATTAATTACTGTAGATGAAACTTGGATACACCATTATACGCTCGAAATAAAAATTCAGTCAAAACAGTGGACTCCAAAAGGGCGAGCCGGCTCCAAAAAAAGCAAAAACTGTTTTTTCGGCTGGAAAAAGTGATGGCGACTGGTTTTTGGGATAGTAAAGGATTTATCTTAATCGATTATCTTCAAAAAGGAAAAACCATTACAGGAGCATACTACGCATCATTACTTGTCAAGCTGAAGGCAGAAATTGCGGAAAAACGGCCATATTTGTAGAAAAAGAAAATCGTGTTTCACCAGGACAACGAGCCGTCTCACGGAATCCATGAATTACGGTTTGAACTGCTTGACCATCCGCCTTATTCACCAGATCTAGCCCCAAGCGGCTTCCTTTTGTTCCCTCATCTAAAAACTGCGCTCGGAGGACAGAGATTTTCGTCAAATGAGGAGGCAATCACCTTCGTGAACAATTATTTTGCAAAGAAAAACGCCAAGTACTACGAGTATTTGGACGGGTTAGAGAGATGGGAGCATCGCTGGGAGAAGTGTGTAGAAAAATAAAAAAAGTTTTGAGAAAAAAATGTCTTGTATCATTGTTCGGTCCGAAACTTTTCAGACAACCCTCGTATAATGGCATCGATAGGCCATTCAAACAAATAAAAAATTTCGAAGAAAAATATGACAAAAGCGTTTGACTTGGTTGATTACGATATACTACTAGGCAAATTATATAGTGCAGGGTTTAAAGGGGTGATTTTTCAATGGTTGAAATCTTATTTAAAAGAGAGAGTTCAAAAAGTTATTATAAACGGCACACAAAGTGAAACTCGGGTTTTAAAAAATGAGGTACCACAGGGATCTGTCCTCGGCCCTTTGTTTTTTTTAGTATACATCGGTTTTTTGACGGCATTTGCAGATGATATATCATTTACCTATCAGTCAAATTCTGATTTTAATTATATTTTACAAATTGAAGAGGACTTAGAATTTCTAAGAACTTGGTTTTCGAACCATAAACTAATAATTAGTGAAAAAACTAAATTCATGACTTTTAAAACCTCTGGTCATCCAGTTTGTAATTACAACCAGTTTTTTCATTCTCCGAATTGTAGACAATTTAGCTTTCCAATTCATGATTTGATGCTTATAACACGAAAAATGTATCTTTTAAAGAGATTTTGCTCTAAAAAGATTCTCAAAACAATATATTATGGCCTTGCGCACTCTAAACTACAGTATTGGGTTATCTAGTTAGGGTGGTTCCTATGCAAATACTTTTAGACCTCTAATAATTGCTCAAAAACATCTTATTCGAATAATCTGCAACAAAAATCGTTATACCGAAAGTTAGCCGTTATACAAGGAATTGCAAATTCTACCTATGAGACATCTTTATATTTTTAAAGTACTTAAAGAATTTTTTAAACGAAGTGGCAATATTCCCAGCAGAAACTCGCAATTATATAACCTGAGAATAAACAACATGCACCTGGTCACTGTACCGATTGCTCACAAAACTTATTTCTCTAACTGTTATACTGTCGCAACCCCTAAGTCTTTCAATAAATTACCTCTATCTATAAGGCAAAGTCTTAATTTTAAATCTTTCTTCAAAATGGTGAAAGACTGGCTATTCACGATTGACTTAAATTGTATTGATAACTATTGTTGAAAATTTATTATTAATAGAATATGTATCATTTTCTTGCTATCCTTTTGCTTTCTTCTCTCTCAAACATTGATATACTATGTATTACGAGCGGGTCAATAAGTCCGTGACTTTTTGAATTTCTGACCTCTTTACTGAAACAGCAACACTGCTCCTGTCAACAGGCATTTGTCAGTTGACTCCTGTCAAAATTTAAACTTGCTGCGTCAGTTAGTTTGTGTTTGACAGCTATTTTTATCAGACTACTCACTAATTTGAGGAGAAAATGGACAAAAAGTGAATTTCGTGTGCTTATTAAGCATTATTTCTTGCGAAAAAAAAACCATTACCGAGACCAAGGCTAAGCTTGATAAATACTATGGGGACTCTGCACCATCGATTTCAATGGTAAAAAAGTGGTTTACTGAATTTCGTTGTGGCCGTACAAGCATTGAAGATGCCGAACGTCCTGGACGCCCAGTTGAGGTCTCTACACCCGAAACAATCGAAAAAATTCACGATATGGTGTTGGCCGACCGAAGATTGAAAGTGCGAGAGATTGTGGAAGCCGTAGGGATCTCGCATGGCTCAGTGGTTTCAATTTTGAATGATCACTTGGGCATGAGAAAGCTTTCCGCAAGATGGGTGCCGCGTTTGCTCACAGTCGACCACAAACGCAATCGTGTAACAACTTCACAGGAAGGTTTGGCGTTGTTTAATCGCAATATGGAGGAGTTTTTGCGCCGTTTTGTAACCGTGGACGAAACATGGATCCATCACACCACACCAGAGAACAAACAACAGTCAAAACAGTGGGTTTCTAAGGGTGAATCGGCGCCAAAGAAGGCCAAGGTGGGTTTGTCAGCCAATAAAGTTATGGCGACTGTTTTTTGGGATGAACGCGGGATAATCCACATTGACTACCTTCAAAAGGGAAGAACAATCAATGGGGAATATTATGCCAACTTATTGGACCGATTCAATGACGATTTGAAAAAAAAACGACCTCATTTGGCCAAGAAAAAAGTTCTTTTCCACCAAAACAATGCAAGGGTGCACACATGTGCAGTTGCCATGGCAAAAATCCATGAATTGGCCTATGAATTGCTCCCTCATCCACCCTATTCTCCAGATTTGGCTCCGAGCGACTACTTCTTGTTCCCAAACCTGAAGAAATGGCTTGGTGGAAAAAGATTTGACTCCAATGATGAAGTCATCTCGCAAACAAAGGCCTATTTTGAGGACCTCGACAAATCATTTTTTTTGCAAGGGATAAAAAAAATTGGAGAAGTGTTGGACAAAGTGTATAGAGCTCAAGGGAGACTACGTTGAAAAATAAAATTATTTTTTTATCAAAAAATCTGTGTTTTAATCCAAAAGTCCCTCGTATATATTGCTGATTGCCAGCCCTCAACAGTTTATTAGTGGAAATTTTAATTTACAAATGTACCATTCAACACTAATTTCCTAGTTACAGAATGACAGCTATTATTTATTCCTTAAAAATTGTAATTGTTCTTATTTTAAGTTGAAAATGAAAACTGAATAAATAAACTAAATAAACTAAACTAAACTAAAACTAAACTAAAGATATCTCACACACACTTGTTTTATTTAAATTTAAAGATAGGAAGCGCTTAATGAAAGACCCTTTCATTTTTTAAGGTCTTAAAAGTATTCTACGCAAGATCTGGCTATCAATTGAGTAGACTATCAACTTAGAACAAAAAACCTTAATCTTGTTGTACCTCCTCACAACTTGCAAATCTTCTTTAATTTCTTTACACCCCTTCCCCTTAGAATATTCAATATGCAGCCACAAAACATAAGAATAATCAGAAATAAATCCGTTTTTCTAAAAAGAATAAAGTTATGGTTATTTAATTTAAATTATAAAGAAGTCGATAATATGTATTATGTATATGTATATAAATTTCGTTGTTTGTAGATACTTTTAAACTTAAAAAAAATGAAAAAACAATTGTTATTTCCCTGAAATAGTTTGCCATCTTAATGAATTAATCCGATTGTATTTATATTTTTTATGGTATTCCAAAGTAATAATTTCTGTTCAGTTTATTCAGTAACAGTAAGAATAATTATACTATGTAAATCTTATTATACAAATGCAAATGAATAAATAATAAATGAGTGAATGAAATTAAAGCAAGAGCTTGAAAAAACGGAACAAGACAGGGTTGTCTCTAAAACCAATTATCCAACGTAAAGGGTCAGCTTAATCGTTTTAGTTGAGAAGTCAGATGGTTCTTTAAGAATTGTTTGGACGGTTTACATAGATAAAAAACCATCCAGGAGCACAATACCAAGTTGATTCGGACTTAGTCTCAAGCTAAATAAGCAAAAATGTAAGTTCAGTCTAACAGAGGTCAAATACTTTGATCACATCTTAAATGAATTAGGGGTACAAAGTGATCCTGAAAAAATTAAGGCAATTATGCAATTACGAGTACCGTCTCCAAATTTTGTGAAAGATTTTCAGGTATGTTGACTTATTTCGGATCATTCATACCTAATTTATCCAATGAAACAGAGCCTTTGAGATCATTGCTCAAGAAAAATGTCATATCCCAATGGAATACTCGTACGAATAATTCGTTACTCGACTCAAATCTCTCGTCATAGAGCCCCGCTTATTTTAATCCGTCAAAGTTGATTGTAATCTCTTCGGATGCCTCGCAATTTGAAGTAGGTGGATGTTTGCTACAAGACAGACAATCCTCCTGTAGCCTTTGCCTCAAAGACCCTTACAGGATGTCAATTAGGTGATTGTATTTATCTGCGAAAAAGTCATTTATGGTCAAAATGACCACAAGCCACTAATTCCGTTATTCACAAAAACATTAGCCCTCTGAGGAAGGAGCTCGGTCCATGTGACTTAAAGCCTAATATTCGTCCAGAAATTTAGAATACGATTGATGGAGCATTATACCACCTTGATCAAAAAGTTACCGCACCACACCACCGTGTGGCGCTCCCATTGTTCCGATTTGAGTTCTGTTTTTTTTTTGTTAAGTTGGTAAATCTGTTGTTGACATTCCCTCTAAATCTTAGCGTCATAGTTTGACATTTGCAAAAGTTACGTAGCCAAGAGTACATCTATCTCTGTGTGTGATTGCGATTTTTTTTACAATTTTAGAAATGGATTTAAATTAGCAACAACGAACTTGTACGAGTATTAAACGGATTTAATGGTGCGCGAACGTTGGAAATGTTGGAAAAGTGTTTCGGCAACGATTCTCTAAAGAAAACGGTCGTTTACCAGTGGCACGAGCGGTTCAAAAGTGGTCGTGAGTCAATCGAAGATGATGAACGCAGTGGCAGACCATCGACATCGAAAACCGACGAATACATTGATGAAGTAAAAGAAATGCTGGTCAATAACCGCAAATCAACCATCAGAAAGATAGCGGAGGACTTGAACATTGCCTATGGATCCGTCCAAGACATTTCTGTTAATGATTTGGGTTTCCGTCGTCTAGCAGCAAAGTTGGTGCCAAAAGACCTCAATTTCATGCAAAAAACAGACCGTGTTGACGTCGCAAAAGAGATGATTTCCGAAGCTGAATCCAATCCCACATTCATCAAAAGGATCATAACTGGAGACGAGACGTGGGTTTATGAATACGACATGCAATCCAGACATCAGGCAAGTGAATGACGTTCACCAAATGAGCCGAGACCAAAAAAAACCACGTCGTTTTCAGTCAAAAAAAAAGGCAATGCTCACGGTTTTCATGGATTACAACGGTGTAGTGCATCATGAATATTTGCCAGAAGGCCAGACAGTAAACAAAGAGTATTACGAGTATTTGAGCGTTATGAGACGTTTGCGTGAAGCAATTCGCCGAAACAGACCAGAATTGTGGGCAGAAAACTCGTGGATTTTGCACCATGATAACGCACCGTCGCGTCGCACAGTGCCATCATTATTCGTAATTTCTTGACGAAAAATGCAACAAATACCATCCAACAGCCACTGAATTCACCTGATTTGGCTCCCTGTGACTTCTTTCTGTTTAATCGAGTTAAAAAACAAGTACGGGGAACGCGTTTCAGCAGCCGAGAGGAAGTAATGGAAAAATCGCAGGAAGCACTGATGGACATACCGAAAAGCGAATATAAAAAATGTTTCGAGGATTGGATCGAGCGCTGGCATAAGTGTGTTGCAGTCGATGGGGATTACTTTGATGGGGACAATATAGATTTAGATGAATAAACTTGTATTCTTAATTTTCTGAATAAATTTAGAAACTTTTTGATCAAGGGTAGTTCCAACCCAATTTGCCGATCCGTGTCGTAGAAAGAGAGTTGAAATATCTAGCAAATCAATTGCGATCACGGCTTTGACACTTAGTTCGTCGCCTGACTTGGGTTATTTTCAGAATCTTAGAATCTTTGACTCTTTCGCCTTTCTGTAATTTCAGCTGAAGGCTTTTTTCTGGCAGAGACTATGTACATTGTAATCGAGTAAGTTGTAAAGGCTTGTTCACTGAGACCCAGCTCCTGCATTAGTGTATTGTAGATCCATGACATTGACAGCGGTTTAGTTGAAGGCCGGAACACAATTTAACTCTTATAACTCCGTTTAGATGGGCTTCTGCAGACTTTACTTAAACCACACTCACATCGTAATTTAAATGATGCTCTAAAAGACAGCCATTTACTCGGTATCAACAATGACAAAGAATAACGCGTTCGTTCTGAGGCAGTCATCGGAAAACGTAAAATGACTTCCAACCAAACGATTACGAAACTGTGTTATGTACGAGTATATAGTATACCACTGCCTAAGACGTTTAAATTGTTTTCTCTAGAAAATAAATCCAAACATTTATTACTTATGCCAGTGAGCTGTATCCAGATAATACGAGCTGAGCATGATATAAGCCAAAAACTCATTAAAGGCCATGTAGACATGTTGTTCCGTAAAGCCAGTAGGTAGTACTACATACCGGATAACAAGGGTTGGCCCATTAACTTTTCATTATGTCCTGTCACCACCTCCTACTGCCTACATCATCGTTCGAGTTTAATGTCTTTGAGCGACCTATCTCCATCAGCACGTGATAATCAATAGGAAATTTGTTGCGGATTTTTTTTCGGACACGTCCGGTAAATTAAAATGTAATCAAAATGCTACCACCGATCCCTAATACGACGTGACGCTTTATGAAAATTAAATTTGAATTTTTAATGGCACTAGAGATTAAGGAGATTCCCTCGCCTACAATTACTACCAATTCATCAACTGAAAAATGCTTTGACAACTCAAGGACTGGGTAAAGGGAGATTAAAAAAATGATTTAGTCTAAAATTGACAAATTTGTGGCGAATTAAGAGTGTGAGTAGTACCTACCCACATCATCACCCTGGTAGATTGATTCCTTTTCTACCTCGGTCTATCTCTGGACTTAAATGCGGATCAGAGAACTGAACTCAGACGCACACTTAGACGGGCAAGTTCAATTGATAGAACTTGTATGTTGGCCATATTAACCTTCAATTTGGCAAACATTTGAAACATTTTTCGTCCAGCTGTCCCTACTTTTATCTTTTCCAATTTCCTTTCATTTTCAATTGAAAATTCCTTGCCTAGGCGTGTGTTAAGTATTTTTTTATTTTCCATCTTTGCAAGTATGATACAAATATTTCCTTCAATCCCCAATGATTCTGGTAAGGAATAACGACAAACGACGACTATAAATGGTGCGGAAGGTTCCTCCTTTTTAGTGTCGATGTGTGGGCTTGAGAAGCACTTATGCTAGCTTTCGAAAATATATGTGCCAATATGGGGGTTTTCGGTCTTACACACATTTGTTGTGCAATGCGGTGGTGGCGACGTATAAATACGGGGTGATATAAACGAGTGATACGAACGAAAAGGAAAAATACTGTTTCAGCCTCAGTATCCTTGACACGGGGACGATAACTTAAAGGGAAGAAATCTATAGGACAGGGACATAAGTATGTGCGCATATAAATGTTACAAAAACGACGTGAAAACATGAACAAAAATACAGAAAAAAAAAAAAAAAAAGGACCAAGATAACAAAGGACCGACGGGCGACATCGACTTCGACTTCGACTTGAAGTCGACATCCAGCTTTCCGTATACCTACCGCTCCATTTTGGGGACTCGTGTCCTCGCAGGTGTGTCGAGAAATTTGAAACCATTGATTTAAGGATGGGACACCCTACTACGCACACTGGATACACGTTACTTGGGATATTATCGAAAATGTTTTCTAGGGTTGCAAACACAAACAACAATTGGCAAGACTACCTATACTTAATTAACTTTCCCTTGTTTGCTTGTTGTTTTCTTAAGTTTATTTTTTCTCCTTTGTTTTACCTTACCCTCCACCTTTCGCAGTTGCCTATGAAAGAGTATATGTATGTGTACACATATTTTTGGGCTTGTCAGGACGAAGCATAAAACAAACGACATAGCAATTTGTTTAAATGACTTTATTTGTAGGGAGAGCCCACCCGTCGTGGATAAAGTAAAAAGGTAATGAGTGCCACTTAAGAGGCGACCACTTTTTGTCAGTGAAACTTTTTCAAGAAAAGATTCACACCGTACGGATACGGATACGGATATACCATAAATATCAGTATGAGTACGGCTAACGGATACACCTTTATTTTGTTGTAACATTCGGTAATTGACTGTAAATAAGTAACAGCCATGTTGCTACTTGCTAGTTGTGCTTAACTGTGTCAAATAAGAAAGAATTGACAATTAATTTTCGAGTGTCATTATGGGAAAATTGTTTGGAAACAAGTTGCGGCTTACCATTAGAAATCATATCTGGAAATGGTTCCTTCTTATTCCTATTTCTTATGGCATATGACAAATTTGATACTTGGAAAGAATGGGCACTTTGTCTTGCAACGACGACGATGGTACCACAGATATGAATGCGTACACATGTGTTATATATTTTCGGCCACCAGGTTGTTTTTCATCATCAAAATACCTACGCGTGTGTGGATATACATATTTCAGAACTACAATATATTACTCCCAACAGGCTGGATAAGAACATAAAGTTGACGCGCGCTCGTTAAAAAAAGCTTAAGTCTCACACCAAACAGAAGATTATGCGCGCCAAGTAAAATTATGGCGCTATAAAGTTAAAGTTAAAGTCAGATTCCATCGTGATTTGTGAGAGCGCATAAAAGGGATGAAAAATGTATGTGTACTGCTTAATTACGTCAGAAATGAAGAGATCAAGGAATAATCGATTTAAATTATGAGCGACTTTTGAACGTAGGCGGTACGTAGGTAGTCGGTGCTTTAAATTTAAATTTAATTTGACGAATTAATTAAAATATCGTTATATGGTGTCGGTATTAATTTAATTAAAGATTTCTGGCGAAATAACAGGAAATTGAAGTAAACGATCGTTCTTGGATGAAAATTGAAATAAAAAAAAAAATGCTTTTAGTGGAAAGGTCTTTTTTGTAACACTATTGACTTACGTAGGTGGTGGCTCTGGATGGACTTGGGTTTCAGAAAATAAACCTCTGTAGACCCCTTTCTTCAGTTGCATATTGCGTTGTACCTGCGGTAGTAACCGAAGCCTCATGTGCTGGCTTTGAATGTCCAAGTCACGTTAGACGATCGATGTACACTTTTCCAGCCAAGTCGTTGCCAGTCTTCAGCTTGTAGAGTTCGCCGTTATATCCCCTTCTTCAAAGCCAGTCAACTCCACAGAGACGTTCGCCTTCGCAACTGATTCTGATGCCTTCTGCACACTTTACCATCTACTTGCACTTGGTATTGGGTCTACAAGTAAGTTTCCAGCGTTTTTTTTTCCAAAATTTGAAGTTTTATTATGAAAACATAGTTACAGTGCTTTATTCAAAGTATCGTCCATCGGAAGCTACAACTTTCCCCCATCTTTCTGGCAATTTATAAATTCCGGACCAAAAAATTTCTCATCTTTCGAGCCCAAGAACGTATCGAGCCAATTTTTGATTTCCTCTACTGAGCTGAAGCGTATTCCCGTAAGAGCGTTCTGCATCGCACGAAACAAGTGGTAGTCAGATGGTGCCAAGTCTGGACTGTAAAGCGGGTGAGGCAGAATTTCCCATCCACTATTTTCCAAATAGTTTTTCACCGAAACCGCAACATGTGGCCGAGCGTTGTCGTGATGAAAAATGACGGACTCATGCCTGGTCTCATATTCTGGCCGTTTTTCTTTTAATGCCCGCTTCAAACGAATTAGTTTGGTTCGATATAATGGTCCTTTGATGGTTTCACCACTCGGAAGCAGTTCATAGTATACGACACCCTTTTGATCCCACCATATGCAGAACATGACCTTATTCACGTGAATATTTCGTTTCGGCTTTGTATACGATTTTCTGCGTTTAGGATTATCATAATAAATCCATTTCTCATCACCAGTGACAATACGATGCAAAAATGATTTATTTTTATACCGCTGCAGTAACATTTCGGACATGCAAAATCGCCGTTCGACGTCTCTTGGCTTCAATTCGTACGGCACCCAGTTTCCAACCTTTTGAATGAATCCCAGTGCTTTTAGGCGCAGGGAAACGGCTTGTTGCGTGACGCCCAATGATGCAGCAAGTTCTTCTTGAATCTGACACGGATCCTCATCCAGTAAAGCGTCCAATTCCTCGCCTTCAAAACTTTTCGGCTTTCCGGGGCGATCTTTGTCTTCAACTTCAAAATCACCACTTTTGAACCGTTTGAACCACTCGCGGCACGTCGATTCACCAATACATTCCGCCCCATAAGTTTCCGAAAGCAAACGATAGGCCTCAGCCGCACTTTTCTTCATATTAAAGAATAAAAGCAGCGCTTCCCGCAAGTGACGTTTATTTGACTGGAAACTTGCCATGATTTTGCTCGATAAAATGTACGACACCGATAGAACTGCTCAAATATAACGCTGCAAAGTTGTTGACGGATACAAAACCTACAAATAAAACACATGGGGTCTGACATTTCTGCCCGGGATCCACTGGTAGCGCCATCTCTGACAAACGCTGGAAACTTACTTGTAGACCCAATACATTCTTCTTCCGCTACCACATACAACTATTCCTGGCGCCCACTTCTTTTTTGATTGATACTGTCTGACGAATACGAGTTTTTGAGGGGAGAACTTAAATCGATCTCCGTGAGAACTCCTTCTTCTCCTTTCCTCAGGTATCATAGCAAAAAGGATCGTTCGATGCACTCGGCCGCTTAACATTTCTGCTGGAGACAACCCGGATTCACCCGGTGTAGACCGATAGGTTTCTAAAAATGTAGCAAGTGCCTCCTCCTCACACGATTCTTGAAGATTCTTGGCTAACGCTGTTTTAAACGTACGAACCATACGTTCGGCCACTCCATTCGATTCGGGATTAAAAGGTGCTGCAGTTAGGTATTGAATAGCATTCGTTTTATAGAAAACTGCGAACTCTTTGGACGCGAACTGCGGCCGACACCAGCGTCTTAGGAAGGCCCTCCAGCGTGAAAATTGATCTCAATGCGCGAATGGTAGCATGAGACGTTGTTGACGGCATCTTGACAACGAACGGGAAACTCGACTTCGAGTCGACTACCACCAGCCACATGCTCTTCTTGAAAGGCCCGGCGAAGTCTATAGGGATGCGCTCCCACACATCTGTTGTCGACGGCGAACTAAAATACTCCTTCGGAGATTGGCAGGCGTTTAACTGTCAGATTTTGCACCGCTTCAC
This sequence comes from Volucella zonaria, assembly GCA_963966105.1. Lineage (NCBI taxonomy): Eukaryota > Metazoa > Arthropoda > Insecta > Diptera > Syrphidae > Volucella > Volucella zonaria. Next base: position 171,287,075 of record OZ014532.1, on the reverse strand, counting down.
GACTTGCTCAATGTCCTCATCGATCCTCGACCACCAGCAGTAACGACGAGCCAGCTGATTAATTTTGGTTATTTCCCAATGACCTTGATTAATTAGCCGCAACACCTTGGCCTGCAACGACTTGGGAACTATTACTCCGCATGAAACCTCTGTCTGAAAAAGAAGAACGTTAGTATGCACACACAAAGAGAACTTTCTACGGAAAAAAGGTTGCGGTAAGTAGTTAGGCCATCCCTTCTTTATATGATCAAAAACTTTCTGCAATATGCTTTCTTTTTGTGATTCGGCCGCGATGACCGACGCGCTCAACGGAAAATCTTTTAAGACAGCATCGACTTCTACAACCACTTGCTGTACGGTATTCTCCATCAACTTGTCGAACTCGAAGCATTCCCATGGTGCTTCGTCGACCTGTAGCGAATGGAGTATGTGTAACTCATTAATATTATGGCCCATCTTTGCAGGCGATGAATTGTCATCACGGGTAATTTTTTTTTCTGAAGCTCTTGCGCGCTCTTGGACGCTGGCAAATCTCGAATAGCCTTCACACGAGACTCCGATAGTCTTATTCCCTTTGCATCTATAATGTGTCCAAGGTATTCTATTTGCTCCTTCGCGAACTTGCATTTCTCTAGCTTACATTTTAGTCCATGGCTTTCGAAACGCTGAAGTAAAATTTCCAAATGTTCCACATCAGATCGACCAGACACGATGATATCATCCAAGTACGATACACAAAAATTCAGATCGGCCGTGAGTTGTTCCATATATCGCTGGAAAATGCCAGTTGAACTAGCAATGCCCTGCTTCGTGTTGATGACGCACAATTGCTTCGACTCATTCCCTAGCGGGATCTGCAGATAAGCGTCGAGAGAAAAGCTCATTTATGCGAGGCACTGGGTAGCGATCGATGTCCAAATCCTCACAGAGCCTGAGACTTTCCATTCGGTTTTTTTACAACTACGACCGGAGCTGCCCATTGACTGTTTTCCACCGCTTTCAATATTCCTAGGGTCACTAACCTGTTTAACTCCTTCCTCACACCTTCCTTTTGAGAAAATGGGACAGGGCGATGCTTAAAATATTGCGGTCGGCCTTCCGACTTCAAAGTAAGATGCGCGACAAAATGTGTGCTACAGCCGCGGCCAGGACTGAATACTGACCTATATTTTTCACAAACAGCCTTTGGTTTCGGTGCGAGTTGGAGTCGAAGGCCTTTCACAACTTGTAAAGCTTTTTCAAATTTACTATGCCCAACTGAAAAACTCAATGCGTCGAACCAGTCCAGTCCAAATATATTCGAAGCCAACGGGCTGTCTTCCACCAGCGTCTGCAGCTGACGCTCTTCATCTCGCCAACACACGTTCAAATCAATGGACCCTCCTCCTCCATACGCTCTCAGAACCCGAGAAGTCGGTACAAGTCGGGGTTTTCCTAATTCCCTCCAGACATTCAATCCAATTAGCGAAGCAGTAGCGCCTGTGTCCAATTGAAACGTTAATGTACGCCCATTTACTAACACACTTATCATTATCTTGGCCCCACACGCTCGGGATCACAATTTGAAGAAACTTCATCGGGAATCGCAAACGAAACTCTCCTTCCGACTTCCACCACAGCGAATTTCTCCGTCACTTGATTGATGGCATGTGTTTCCACACTATTGAGTCGCACACGACTTCTACCTCCAGACCTTGTCCGACGTCGCCTTCGGTTCGCTTGATGAGAAGCGACTCCACCCTCGGCCTGGCGCGCCAAGGAGCACACGGTTTTAATATGCTCCCTTTTCCCACACACGTCACATACAGACTCTAAGTGGCGGCACTGGGTACGATTTTGCTCTTGAGCGTTCCACGAATTTTCTTACACTCCTATGGTGATGTACTACGTTTACCTCAACTCCTTCGGATGTTTTTTCGATGTCTTTTAAAATACTAGTCACCAGCTGGGTGGACTCATATCCCCTAGCGATGTCCTTGATTTCTTCAAGAGATGGGTTTTTGGGTGGCGTAGCTGCGCTGCGAACTGCATCATGGGGAGTGTGGAAAACCAGCACAATTCCTTGCTAATCCTTTCAGCTCAGCTATCCACTCAGCATATGACAGATTCGGAAGCATTTTTGTGCGGAGAAATTTACATCGGGACACCAGAACATGCAATTTGGAAGAAAAATGACGACTTAACCTTTCCGTAAGCTCTTTAAATGTGTGCATACTTACGTTTCCTGTTTCAAATAATTTTGTGAGCAGATCGTTTACTGCCGGCCCACACTCAGCCAAGAAATGTGCTTTTCGTAAGTCGTCGTCAACAAGGGAATTAGCAGCGAAATGTTGCTTGAGCTGGAACAAATAGCTTTCCCAATTTTCCTTTTCGGGATCAAATTGGCGAAACGGTGGCATTGAGCTGCGGATGCTAGATGATTTTTCCAACATTCTGTCCATGAATTCCTTGTTCGACGCCATAAACTCTCAAAAAACCGCTGCTGCTGTAATAATTTCCTTTGACATTGCTGGTTCCAACGCCATTTTAGCGTGTTTTCGTTAAACAACTCGTCGCCAAATGTTAAATTTTCAATAAAAATAATTCCCTTTATTAAACAATGATTAATTATAAAAACATTTGATAGAATATTCGCTCTGTAGCACGTGCGGCTATCACCAGGTTCGCAGGAAGAAGAAAACAAGTGAGATCTCCAATTTTGACATTCCAACAAATGTGGCTACTGCTGAACTTCTGAAACTGAAGATGGCAGCTGCTGGACTTCTCAAACTAAAAATGGCAACTGCTGGAAAGTTCACTTATCTTGGAGGTCTATGATGCAACAAAAAATCGTAGATGAATCCTGCATTAAAGCAGAGATATTTTTCGGGGCATTTTTATTTATCTGTCAGAACAGAGCATTCAGACAAGTCCATTGTACCCTTTTTAAATTTCTATAGAAAGATAGGTAAACGCTTAAGTGATAAACTACCTACAGTACAACCACCAACAATTGTAAAGTAAGCAGTCTACAGTGTTTCCTACTGAGAAACAAGAGAAAAGTAGCTGATCTCTTAGAGACGTGAGGAAGAATTTTAGGGATATTGGGATGTTGGACGGCAACAATCGCAAGAGATCGCCAAATCCTTTTCCGATCGAGTCTCCCTTTATCCCTTAAGAGTTCCTATGCCGCCAGGATCCAGTATCGAAGACCAGTGGCAACATGCCAAAAAGTCGTCGAAGATGCCGGCTCTGATGTGCTGTGATTCAATCGGCCACCACAACGAATCACCTGATTTGATGACTGCTGACAAGTACATGCAGCTAAAGCTGCGCTTTATAGAAGGACCAAAGCTGCTCACGATTTCTACGAGCAGAAGGAACATGAGACGCGCGAGTTCGAGAAAATTGAGGGATGGTATTCCAGGAATGAGGTTCGGAAATTTTACTAAAAGGTATGCGACGGACACAAACTCCGAAGCGAAGCGTGTAGAGACGAGCAAGGCAACATAGTGGTAGAGTCGCAGTCGATGCTGAATGTTTGAAAAGAGCATTTCTGTAGCTTCTATAACGGCGATGACGAATCAAATACCGCTGTCAGGCAGAACGAACCTTTCAACCTGGACGATGTAGACCAACAATTCCAGGATGAAGTGAAGACAGCCATATCTAAGCTTAAGTTCTACAAAGCTGCTGGAGCGGACGCCCTCAACGCCAAGCTTTTCAAAGCCGTAGGCATGAGCATACTCATGTGTAAAATATGTTAAAATTGCATTGTCTGTCCGATCCTCATGAAAAGAAACCGTCTGAACTGCGCCAAATACAGAGGCATCAGCCTTCTTAACATCGCGTACAAGGTCGATGGATTTTAAGGCCGCGTATGACAGCATCTATAGAGACGAGCTATACAGAGCAGTGTCTAGTTTTGGAATCCTCACCAAACTCGTGCATTTGTGCAACATGACGATGGAGAATGCACGCTGCTCCATCAAGGTCGCTAAAGAACTTACCGAGACTTTTGATGTCAAAAGAGGACTTAGACAAGGTGATGCGCTGTCATGCGATTTCTTTAATATCATTCTTGAGAGAATAGTACAAAATTCACTCGCCAACACAAGATGCACAATCTTTTAAAAGTCTGTCCAATTACTCGCATACGCCGATGATATTGACATAATCGGAAGAAAGCAGCGTGATGTCAGTGGCGCTTTCGCGAGTATTGAGGCAAAAGCGGCGAATATGGGTTTAACGGTCAATGAGGGTAAGACCGAGTATATGCTGTTAGCAAGAAAGGACACCCAACACCTATGTTTCAGACAAAACGTTACCTTCAGCAGATATAACTTCGAGGTAGTTAAGGGCCTTGTTTACCTAGGCTCCGTAACCAATTCAGACAACGACACCAGCACTGAGACCAAACGAAGAATAACTTTTGCGAGTCGTTCATAGACCTCCGTGAGGAATTGACGTGTTTCGACTTTCTAAGTGAAATAAGTTTTCATTAAAAGTGCTACAAAAACATTTCAATCAAGTGCTTCGGTGGCCCAGTGGTAGTGGTGTCCGACCGACAGAACTGGGGTCGTGGGTTCGATTCCCGGAAAAGTTGCATCGACTTTTTATTTTTAAAAATAAACAAAACAAAAAAAAAAAAAAAAAAAAAAAAAACAATAAAGTGGTAAAGTGTTGTTTATCACGTGATGGATTGTGAAGAGCGGTCCGCTATGCCTATAGCGGGACTTGCTGAAGTTTCAGGTGAGGCTTCGAGTGGTTCGAGCCAAACCCCGAAAACAAAGAGAAAGAGGAAGCTTCCAACTTCCAACTTAGTAAAACGGCCCACCCAATCAACGGCAAACAACTTCACTTCATTGGCAGCAAGCGAATCTGATGATGAAGAGGAAGAAATGCAGGCCATAAGTAGCAGCATCAAAATGCTACAGCAAAGAGTGCTGGTCATAAAGGAAAAGCAAATGCTAAGAAGGAAGAGGGAAGAGCAGGAGCAATCCCAACAACAGCAGCTTGTTCAAAAGCAGCCCCAACAACAACACCAAACAAATAAAATAGCACAAGTGCTACACCAACAAAAGGCTAAGAAAGACCAGCAACAACAACAAGAGCAGTCACAACACCGGCAACAGCTAAAACAGCAGCAGCCACAAAAACGGCAACAGCAAAAACAGCAGCAGCAGCAGAAACAACAACAGCAGCAGCAACAACAACAACAACAACAACAACAACAACCGCAGCAGCAGCAGTAGAAGAAGAAGGAGAAGGTGCCTCCTATCAACACCTATAAATTGGAGGTAAGTGCTAAGAAGGACCTGTGTAGGCTGGTCATTGGCAATAATTTTAACATTAAGAGATTGGGGAATGATCGCCATGCCATCCACTGTAATACAGTGGAGGGCCACGCGAAAGTGAAAGAGCTCCTAAAGGAAACGACGACGGAGCACTACTCATTCACACCGAAGTGTGAAAAGCGGCAATCGATGCTGCTGAAGGGGTTGGAACCGTCTTCTGATCCTGAGGAGATCCTGGCACTGCTTAAAGAGAAGGAGTGCGAAGGACTCAAGTTTGTGGGGGTAAAGCCATTTACCACAGCTAGAGCCAGGCGGGAGAAACGGAGTCTACCGTTCTTCCTGGTGCAGCTCAGTCCCGAAAGCCGTCTGGATAGTCTAAGGAGTATCAATGTCCTAGACTACCATGTGGTTCACTGGGAAAAATTAAAAAGGAGCGAAGGCGTTATACAATGCGTTCGCTGCCAGAGGTTCGGGCACGCCGCGTCGAACTGCCAAATGCAGCCTCGATGCGTGAAGTGCGCAAAGAACCACAGTTCTGAGGAGTGTCCTCTGGGTAGGGACGGAGCATCCGATAGGACGCAGCTCTCTTGCGTGTTATGTGGGAACGTGGGACACACCGCAAACTATCGGGGTTGTCCTAAGTTCGCTGACATTAAGAAATCAAAACTGGCTCAGCAGCAGAAGGTGGAGGTCAAACGCTCACCTGTTAGGTTTCAAACACCAGCCGTCACGTCCCAAATTTCCTACGCCCAAATGGCGGCAGGTAGGGGGGCTACGGTACAGCAAGCGACAGTTGCTTCTCCGGCGCCAATGCCGAGATCTTGCTCGCAATCCAAGGGCAGATGGCTCAGCTGCAAAAGCAGGTGCAAGAACAGGCCAAGCGGGTGGACCAGATCTACGCGCTGCTGCCGGGCCTAACGCAACACATGTCGTAATGGGTACGCGCATGGTGGAGCAAACTTTGAAGGTCCTTGCGGTGAATGTTAATTCACTGATTAGGATCGAACGAAGAGCCGCGATGTTTAAATTGTTACAAGACCAAACTCCTGATGTGCTTTTCGCTAGCGAAACCAAGCTAACCGATAAGCACAAACTGGAGTACAACAATTATATTGTTAGAAGAAGAAACCGGCCCGGATCCAAATGTGGAGGCGGGGTCGCAATCTTCATTAAACAAGGTATAAAATTTCACAGAGTATACAAGGGAGTGTTGCGTAGGTTCCGGGTGTTGGAGGCAGTCGTCATTTACATCCCGCTCCGCAGTGGAAAGCGGCTGTACTTGGCCTCTGTTTATGCACCTGAGGCTTCACAATCCACTTTATTCATTACAGAGCTCGACACGCTTTTTCGACTTCTGAGGCTGGAATCGGGGGAGAATTATTGTGTAATCGGCGGGGATTTCAACGCTAAACACAGAGATTGGGGAAATAATTTGCCAAATACTAGAGGGAACCTACTACTCGATTGGTGGGGTCAGCACGATGTCATGTACAGACTCGGTCTTAAAGCGACGGATAACCCGTCGTTTCCCAGAGGCGGGTCTTATTTGGATCTACTGATGTACGACGAACGTATACGACTGACAGGTACGAATTTACAAACGCTAAACTGTCTGCGCACATTCGTGTATGACAGTGACCATTGCGGTTTTAGCACCGAAATTACAGTTCCCAACGAAATTGCGGAATTGGAGGAGTTTGTCCAAAGATATTCTTACAACTACAGTAAGACTCGATGGACACGATTCTCTGCAACCTTGACAAGAGCACTCGCTTCGAACACGCTCCATCCACCGGCCAATAGGAATTTGTCAAACGAGGAGATCGACAATTACCTAAAACAAATGGACGAGACAATTAAACAAACTATGGACGCTACAATACCACGGTATCGACATACGACTAACGAAGACCTGTTCCGCAATCCTACTATTGACGCACTGCACCGACAGAAAAGTAGACTACTGACAAGACTCAAAAACTTGTACAGACAGTTTACTGACAGACAAGACCCGGAGATTAGGACACTGAAGTCGTCGATTAAAAATATTCAAACGTTAATAAAAGAGAATTACAGAATTTCTGTAAGTTCATATTGGAACAACAGGGTTCGGGCTGTAAACACCAGCAACCCGAATATGTTCCCTCAAATAAACAAACTATTTCGGAGAAAAAATCAAAACGACCTTCAGTGTCTTAAAATAGCGCGGACAACAGACAACGAACGGTTACTGACAATAGCAGGTATTGATCCAAATGAGGCCGCTGATGATGACGACTTCTTTGTTATCGAGGATCCACAGGAGAAGGTTGAGGCCATAGGGGCGACTTTCCAGGAAATATACAAAGCCACTGATACCATTGGTCCTAATTATGACCTGGACAATCGCGTCTTGGTGCACGGCCTCTACATTCGAAATGAAGTAGATAACTGGCGATCCGAGGGCTCTGGTTCAGCGACGAAAATATGGCAAATAATGTCATTGCCAGAGAGGGTGACCTACCACCGTTCATTTCGAAGGAAGAGCTCCATGAGATCTTCGTCACAATCAGGGCTAAGAAATCAGTGGGGACCGATGGTATTCCGAACATCGTGCTTCGACATCTTCCTCTAGAAGCGGTGGACATTTACACCACCCTGTTTAATAATGCAATGAATAATGCACATTATCCAGCGCATTGGAAAACTGCGGTGGTGCAACCTATCCCGAAAAAGGGAAAGGATATATCCAATCCGGCGAATCTCCGGTCGATAAGTCTCCTTCCGAATATCAGTAAGGTGTTTGAAAAAGTAATCGATAGAGCTCTGTCTAGGTGGGTTGAGGACAAACATATAGTTCCGGATAATCAATTCGGTTTTAAGGCGGGACATGATATCTCACATGCCGCGTTTATGCCCTATGGACGATCAATAAAAACGCACTAGAGATGGATCGTTCTCGTGATACGAAATCCACGACTTTTGTTTGGACAAGTGAGGCCTTTTTTTTTTTTGCAAACTGCTTCACGCAAACGTCTGATAGGATCCAAGTAATACTGTTTGCGAACAGTCTGGTCTTGAGGAATAAAACCATGTTTTTTTGACTGAAAACGACGTGGTTTATTCGGTCTTGGCTCCTTTAGAGCACGCCACTAGCTCGCTTGAAGTCTGGTTTGGTGGCATACTTATAAACACACGTTTCGTCATCGGTAATGATAGGTTTGATGAATATTTGGTCAGAATCAGCCTCGAATAGCATGTGTCCTTCGTCACCAGGTTTGCACCGACAAGTCCAAATGATTGGCTAGAATACCGTGAGAGCACCCGATGGAGATGTTGGCCGTCTTTATTAACTCTCTAATGGCCAATTTGCGCTTAAAGGCCAGTAAACCCTTGATTTCATCAGCGCGTTCCTCAGTTATTGATGCCGATGGTCTGCCAGAGCGGTCGGCATAGTCGACAGCTTCACGATCACCTCTGAAGCATGCAAGTCAATCGAAAACTACAGTTTTCTTCAGCGCATCGTTGCCAGATCAATTTTTTGACATTTCCAATGTCGTTAATTCGTATCCATTTCAAAAATCACCGAAAATAAAAAGCAGCACGATATAAGCACAACTCTGTACCTTTCACATATACGTATTACGTTAAAATTTAGTGGAAAGGTCAAGGACAGTTGTACAAACATACCAAAAAAAAAAAACAAAAAAAAACACGACACCTTGTCTATTCCGGGAATTTTTTTTTAACAAGATGGCAAATGGTAGATAGTTGAGGTGGTTTACACTACTCAAAAGATGTTTTGAGCTGAGTTTTAGCTTCGCAACTTTCTCCCAACAGATTCTAGTAGACAAAGATGAGTATCAATTAAGTTTTTATTTAAGTACGGTCGATTTTACAAAGCCTGGATGCAATTTATGTTGGTACCGTGATGGTTTTTTAAGTTGTATGATCACATAAATCACACAAATTAATTTATACGAGTATCTGTCCAAGAGGATGTTTCCAAGCTAAACGTCAGCCCTTCCGAGGATAATAAAACTATTATTTCCAAACAATATGTCTGCTGTCAGCATCAATTTCAAGCACATTTATCGTTGCTTATTTTGCTTTTATGGGTCGTAGTCTGTGAAATATGTGATTGCTTCGAACGAAGTCCTTTGAAGTTGTTTGAATTCTTGCGACACATTCCAAAATAACAATAGACAAATTCTTTGACGAACGTTCAGGTATCACTTAATCGAAAACCAGCGCGACATGAAACCTGAAGTATGCGACTGATAAAAAGCTTCGCTTTGCTGTCGCTTGACATGTTTTCTAATAAAATACTTACTTGTCTCATTGGAAACGCTATGAAAAGCTACGACAATCCCATCGGAAGCATTTACAGATATATGTATGTACATATGTATATACGTATGGTACTAATGTATCTGCAATACAAACACACTACTATATACCAAGGACATTATGTGTCAATGTTCCTACTCTGAATCTGTTCCAATGGCAAAATCGTGTGAACTTCACATTTAACCTTTTTCAAGTCGAAATTTCCACATCGTTGGTCCTTTGGTGGCGACAAGTGGCGCGTCCATTCCAAGCATTCCACATAAAAGTTTAACACCAACCATAATGCTGGCGTCACCATTTGCCCTTTTTCCCGGCAGCTGTTGGATGATGTAAGCGATTCCTTGTCAGTGTATGAGCCCAGTTAATCTCGTCATTATTTGAGCAACAAAATAACAATAGATACCGCAGATGTAGGAGATATGGGATTTTGCTGAATCCATTGTTCATTCATATTCTTAACCATTGTCACCATAATGGTGGTTTACAAATTGTTTCCCTTTACAATCCAGAAATGTATCCACCCACATCCTTTCGCAATAACTTGACTATCTATAGGAAACCTCCTCTCGTCCTGTACGTGACAGTCAATTTTAAATTGCCATCAGGTCAAGGTTCTTCCAAAACTATTACACGCTACTTTCAATGCCACTCCAGAAGTTTATGTGGTACTGCTGGTTCTGATGGTGCTGGAAGTGGTAGCAGTGGTGAAGGATTAACTTCGGCACACAACAAACCCCCTGAGCTGGGTTCCATTTCCGCTCGCATTTCCTACTATCCTACCACTCGTACAGGGTAGGTAAAATGGAGACCGCACTACTTACAACAACCGGAAATGGCTGTAATTTCAATCTCATGATAGCGGGAGGTAGTTGTTCAGTCAGTCGGTGGGTTGGTTGGCTGGTTGGTTAGTTGGTTGGGTTTATCTGCAACCGCAGTCGTCTCCCAAAATAAATGGCATGAAATAAATTTCAGGTCAAGGCTGTGACCAAACAGAATTCGTGGAATAAATTTGCACAAAGGAATGAAAATAAAGTGGAAAACGAAACCTTGGAGAAGACAATAGAGTCACCATCAACCGCCTAAATGGATTTCAAAGCTCGATTGGATTTAAAGCTCCTGGCGCTGATATTATTTTCGAAAATGTAGTCCTTAATCCGTGCAGGGTTGCCATATGAACATGTGAAATTACATTTTTATGCTTGGACGAAGATTGAGCAGGTGACATGGATAAAAGCAGTGGCGCAGGTTCTCGATAATCTGTGGTGGCTTCTAGAGACTGCAAGTGTTAACCCTGGCTAAAATTATAAGCGGGTGCCAGCACTCAAATTTGGATAAAGAGCAGCTGAAGAAACCCACAGATGGAATCAACTCATCCAGCCTCTTGACTTGGTGATTCAGAGATTATTTGACATATTCAAAGCTTAGGTCTGAGAAGGATTTCAGGGCAGGCTATAAGGGTTTCCAAAGTAAAAATTATGGAGGAGGACTCAAATTCAGTTAATGGGAATACCATTATCACCACGTAAACTGTTATTGGAACCGCTGTAGCAGGCCGCTTTTAGTATGTCAAGGGACGCTACAAAGGGCCTGACCCCTGGGTTACTCGTCGGTCCAACTCCTCGCCAGCGGAGAACCAACAAAATGTATGGTTACGAAAACCTCGGATACGAATCATATCACTGTTGCGAACCATGTTCTTTGCAACACGCAAACGATTTTCGGCACTGCATGTGGAATTTTAGGTCCTTTAACGGATCACGTGCAGCCGAGTAATTCGTAAAGACTTTAGACTGCTATAAAGCAGATCTAATCGCGATGGAATGAACCGCGTTTAAGGAGGATGAAAAACTGCGAGATATACTACAGAGAAGACAAAATCGGCTGTTTTGATTCACATTTGCCATTTGAGGCAGACTTAGGTAAGAAGTCCTGAGTTTCAAACAGATAAGCCTCGTAGAAATTCACATCAATATACGCCCACGCCTCAGGGGAGCAAAAAGACCATGGCACAAAGGCTTCATTTTATGAGCTCCTCGACAAAACATACATATGCTCAATGGTCTAAGCAGTTTGTGGACATTTTTGGTTATATAGTCGGTAAATATGGCCTGCTACACTCCACCACCGCTGTGGGGTGATTTGTTACAGTAGCCAATGCATACGAGGCCTGTTCAAAAAGTTCAGAGTACTCCCCTTGAGCTGCTTCGCACTTCTCCCAACGGTTTTGCCAATGCTGGAAAGCCTCTTCTGCTAAGACACGCAGGTGGTCCATCGCAATCTGTATGATGTCTTCCCTGGTCTGAGATGTGGTCCCTTTCAAAGGCATTTTCCGTTTGGGGGAAAGCTATAGAAAGCGGCGTCAGGAGAGTAAGGAGATTGGTGAACCACAGGTGTATCGTGTTTGGCTGGGAGAAGAATGAGCGGGGGCATTATTGTTATGAAGTTGCAAGGTGCCATTTGCCCACAAGACCAGCCGTTCAGCATCGCGAAGGTGACCCAGAACCTCTCGGTAGTACTCCTTGTTGATAGTAGTACCGTGTGGGGCATACTCATATTGAACAATGGCCAGAATGACTTTCACATTACTTCGGACATGTCTTGCTTATTTGGGCCTTAGGGACATTGCATGTTTCCATTGTGATAACTGGAACTTGATTTCTGGTTCGTACCCATGAATCTAAGACTCATCACCACTTGAGAATCCCCGAGCTTAAAACAAAATTTGATGCAATAACGTTGTTAAATTTTTTCGGCCATCCTGTCTGGTCACTAAACTCCGCGCTCCAAGCTTTGTTTGTTTTGCCAATAAATATTATGGTCGAATACTTTTTGAACAGACCTTGTAGTTCCCATACCTCGACATTTATAAGGAGACCTGATGATCTCCTGATCAATCTACCGACATGCAGATGGATCACTCACATTGCGATCGATGAACGAAAAGTGCTTCTCCAGTATTTAGTATGCCTGAACGATCCATGTTTTTCGACGGCTCATATTGACTTAGACCACTACCTTGTTGTAGCCAAGGTACGAATGCCGATATCCTTAACTCCGCTAAAAATAAAAAATACTGTCAGAACCTTTAATTTCGAAAAGATGCAACTGGAAGAAACCGGCAGATCTTTTGCTGTTCAAGTGTCCTTTAACGTCACGCGATGCTTTGCCCCGCCAGCATCTTATCCCGGAATCCATTAGCAATGCAGTCAACAAACCACCCATCACCTGCGAAATCCGATGTTGGACGATAGATGAAGGTTGGTGTACGCAGGTAACCAGAAACCTATAAAGCGACGATGCAAAGTAGGACTCGACCTGCTGGTAAATTCTACGAGGATGGGCGAATCCCGCCTTTTGAGAAAGAAGGAATATCAGCATGAGATCAGAGAATTGGGAGATGCTAAAGTTGAAACGACGTAATAGTGATACGGTCCCAGAGTTTTAACGTCCACAAATGGGCATTGTCTAGAAAACTGGTGTAGGGGTGCCGCAGAATTTGAATGTGCTTGACTATGTCAGTGTCGGCGTGCAGCTAATACTGCTCTTGTTTCTTCGAATTCGATAATAGGGCCATAGATCTCTTTAACCTCGTCCAGGATTCTATACCATACATACATATACATACCATATGATGAAGTATAAGAGGTCCGTAACAATTCTCAAGAAGCGGATAGTAACTGTTACATCCTTTTGGATCGCCGTATCAATTTTGCGAGAATATTTTATTCAGGATACCCATCTTTGTGCTATCAGAAGCAGATATAAAAGAAAGTGTATATCGACTTGCCTTTAATGGGTTTTGTCCAGGATTTGGTGCTTTGTGAAAATCTGGTCTTTGGTAAATTTAGAGGTCTAAAGTCAAAAGGGCTAGTCAATTTGTTGGCTTTAGTCTTTCAGCTAGTATAGTCTCTAGGACATGACACATAGGTAATTGTGCTGATATTGCGGGAATTGGCGCAAATCGTAGGATATTAAGTTTCAATTGCTAGGCATAGTTTCTTCCAGCGGCCGTATGCAATCTGTTCCGAGTTCAGTTCTTTTCTAGCCACGGGTATTGGAACAGCAATTCCATCACCAGCAATCGGAGTTTCGGTACCATCTCCTTCGGTCAGCAGTTAAGAGATACGACTCCTCTATAATCTTAGCATTCCCTGGGCACATGTTACAAGATTTATGTTTTTTTTTTGCCACAGAAACTATATCCGACCTTGAAACCATCATTGAGGCGCTTCATTCTTTGAAAAAAAGTGTCTCCTCTCTTTTCGCCGTATATCTCAACTCGCATTCCCAACGCTTATCTGTGATAGCAAGCGGTACGCATAAGATGAGAAATGTGATTCAACTATGCACTAACAAATATCGTCGAGCTAGAGTTTGCTCTGGGTGAGCTGGAGTTTGCTCTGGGCGAGCTGGAGTGAAAGATCAGAGAAAAGACTGGATATACGTTGCGACTAATGCAGTTTTTCGATGTCAAAACTTCGTCGTGTGTGCGAACTCTGGCTGTGATGATGTGATGGGTCGAGTCCATCTGACAGACGTCCCATGTGTTTTTCATGAACATCTGTTATAGAATGACTTAATTTCACGGGATGTATGGGAAATGGGGGGGCCAGGATATAGACGCCTGACCAACGCTTACGTGTTTCAGTAAAACACAAGTCGAAAACTGTGTTGAGTGCAAAAGGTTCTACTCTTCAAAAGGTCTTGAAGAAGACCTAAAACCTTTTGCCGATCAACATTGGGCCAACAAATTTTATAGAAGACCCTTACTGCGACTTTAATATTAAACCACAGTCACCATGACGCTTCCACTAGGGGTCCTATTTCTTTTAAGTCTGGCCCGGTCTGAAATCCTGACTCCAATGATACCGAGTTTTAAGACTTGGTAGGGACCACCGGTAGTCCTGCCACGCAATAGGATCTTGTGACCGGCCGTTTGTAACTGGTCAAATCATAGCAATCTTCGGTGGCGTCAGTCAGGAAGCGTTTACGATAGCACCAGTGTTGTTCTACCTCCGTTTATTTCTACGTCATTAATGGACGTAGCCTTGATAACCTGACAGTACGTCCCTTGATTATGGGATATTCTGGTGTACTTGTGTACATCTTGATGCTGGAATATGGTGCTACAAACTATGATGTTACACGCTGCGGAAAGGGCGATCAGCCTAATTTCGTTGTCGGATAATTCATCGCAAAGGCTGATTTTTTTTGACGGCCTCTGGCCGAATGATTTTTTATATCGGTCGCAGTTTAACTTTCTCGTCCGTCGAGGCATGAAAAGATTAGAGAACTTCACCTATATTCAGGGTATGGCTAGCCGTTCGTCTACGGGTATGAAACTGAAGGCAAAATGTCGCAGTCTCTGCTTTATCATAAATTCTACTCGTAGTATGTGCATCCTATCTGCGACTCACGCATTTTTTTTAAATGTCACCTTGTCAATACCGTTTTGACACAACCTCTTGTTTTATTGGTCAAATATTTCCATTTTATTCCAGCTCTTTTGCTTAGTTTTAATTTTCTAGGCCGCCGCTGCGGTATTTGCTGCTCATTTTCAGCGATAAAAAAAACATTTCCACGTGCAGTTTTTTGGATTCGGGTTGCAGTAACTTTGTTTAAGTGAAAGATCCGCCTTTAATTTTTGAAGTAGGTACGAAGCACGTCAAAGCACGCTTTTTCTTGGGAGCTTTTGCCAATATGCCCGTCGATTTATTTTGAAGATTGAGTCCAGGTTTTGAAGCTGAAGATTGCTTATAATGTTGCTCTTTCGGTGAATTTATCTGCCGGAGGGGCTTTAAATGTGTCCTGATAGGACCGGTTACCTTCTCTATCTTATCTTACCACGGGCTGAAAAGTCCGTTTTATAGTAAAACACAAAATTTTTGCAAAATTCAACTTTATTTATCAATATAGTTGCCTTCGTGGGCGATACACTGATTGAAACAATTTTTCAATCTTTCGATACCAGTTTTGTAGTACGATTTCGGTCTTAAATCTCTTTCCGGCGAGCATTCTTTTGAGGTCTGCGAACAGGAAATAGTCGCTGGGGGCCAAATCTGGAGAATACGGTGGGTGGGGAAGCAATTCGTAGCCGAATTCTTTCAATTTTGCCATCGTTTTCATCGACTTGTGACACGGTGCATTGTCTTGATGAAACAGCACTTTCTTTTTCTTCAAATGCGGCCGTTTTTCTGCGATTTCGTCCTTTAAACGCTCCAACAACGCCATGTAATAGTCGCTGTTGATAGTCTGCCCCTTTGGAGATAATCGATGAAAATTATTCCATGTACATCCCAAAATACGGATGCCATAACCGTGCCAGCCAAGGACGAGGTTCGTCGCCTGCTCGCCACTCAGCTGACTGTCGACTTGACTCTGGTGGGAACTGATGGAGCCAAGTTTCATCCACCTTAGACCTTAATCTGAGGGTTCGGTGTTCGCCTTCCGAAATTGTTGATTTTCTCAGAGGCAGCTAATTGTGGAGGTAATTGTCTGTTGAGTTAGCTCTTCCAGAAAACTAATCTGGATGTCCATATATTGCCTTTTGTTAGCTCGATAATTAAATATATTAGAGAAAATCTGGTATGCGACACTAAAGGACACCTTTGTAAAAAGCACAATTGAAAAAATAGTTTTTCGCACATCGCGCACGGGACGCTCCTGAGTCTAAATCAACATGCCTCTCTAGCCATATCGAGTCCTAACTGGCTTCCTCCAGATACGCACACTATGTTGGTTGAGGTCTCCTTCCAAGAGTGTGGGCCAACTTAGGTGAGGATTCGAAGTTCCTTCGAGCTGGAATCCTGGTGTCCATGCTTTCTATATGAACTTTCTTAATCGCTGTAAGCGAAGCCTTTTGACTAGATCCGCGTCGTTATGCAACCGATATAGTTCTTCCTTTCACCTTTTGCTCCACCAAATATCACACGGGGAATTTTTCGCTCAAAGCAACTAAGAAAGCTTTCATCCTGCTTTTCAACTATGATGTTCCCTTAGTCATTTTTGCGGGCTTTGATGCGGATCTTGCTGCTCTGGCACGTCCTCTTTAGCGTTGAAGCTTCATTCTTACAGTAGCAGCTGTCTATTTCTTCAACATTTTTCGAACTTCCTCGTTTTCCTTCGGAAATGTTTTTTTTATTTTTTTTATCGATTTTGCTCCTCTGCTGGTACCCGTATGTATCGATAACAGCTTTCCGTTCGGAAATGGGTTTCTTGTTTGCGTTATAATAGAGAGCTTGAGGGCGAAGCGATTTGCAAAGGCGATTGTAGCCTCTCGACGTTAAAGCTCCTCAGAGTATTTTCCTTATGCTATAGTGCCTTTGATATCCGCACTCGAACCTAGTGCGTGTTGGAATCTCGGAATGTGCTAACGTTTAGAATATTGGATGTGTGACTTTTGTCTACCACATTGTGATCAATCAGACTTATCGTATTTTGATCAGTAGGCCGCCATGCGCCCTTGGGGATCTTAGGATGTGGGAAACGTGTGCTTGCTGCGACGATGTTTCAGCTACTTGCAAAACGCTATCAGTTTAAATCCCTTTCTGGTTGTGGTGTCGTGCAAGATGTTCATGCCCAAGGTAACCTCTTCACTGAGCACAATTTTTACGTCGTACTTCCGACACTGCTTACGGTTCTGTCTATTAGCTCGCCTAGACGTATTTTTCTTCCTTTGGGGCATGTGCGCATATAAGACTGATGTTTGTGAATTTAGCTCTGATACAGATTTTCATCAGTCGCTGGCTTTTAGGTCTAAACCGCATGCCTTTATTCTTAATTCTAGTACAATAGATATCTCAGTTGGTGATTGTCTTCTTGTCCGGTCCGTCCTAGTTATATCAGCCTTATAGGCTTCCAGTGTCTTTCCTAAGTGTTTAGGAGTACTCACATTAGAGGTACCTACCTGAAACGTCGTGGCCGGGTCATTTTTGGGCCGCTAAGCTAAGAATCACATCGGCTTGTGAGGAATAAGGCGGCGAATTTATGTGGATCAATATCGGCAATAATGCTCACGGTACGACCTGTTATTTTTCCCGAAAATCTTCATGTTTAGACTTTAGAGACGCATTTTATAGCCGATCTGGTCAACAAAATATGTACCCACCTCTTACCATAAGTTTTTATTTACGGTTAGAGCCAGCGACGGAATTAGGCACTCTGATGGGTTGGTACTAATATCTCACCCAGTTTGTCACTCTAACGTTGAAGGTCAGACCAGCAAGAGCACCTCCGAGTGGAGGCATTGCGCTTACGAATAGCTCTGCCCTACTTAAGTTACCGCTACTTGCACATTGATTTGATGAAAAAGCTTTTATGGTTCTGTATTCTCATATCCAGATAAGAACGATAGGAAAAAATTTAAATAAAACAACAACAGTGTGAGATATAAAATTGGTTCTGGCTCTATGGATTGTGTTCGCTCCAATAAGGGCAATTTTGCTTGTTGACATAGCCGCTGAGCCAAAAATGGGCCCCTTCCGAGAAGATGATTTTTTGGTCAAAATCCGGATCTCCGCCTACCATTTCCAGCGCCCAATTATCAAACTTACTGCGTTGTCTTATACGGATGTAGGGCCAAATGCAACCGCAAAATAGACCGGAATGACTCTTTGGCGATGCCCAATTCAGCAAGTCGGCATCGAATTAACATGTCTGGTCTTCTTCGATAATGGCCGCTACGGCGGCTATTTTTTCCTCATTTTGCCCCAATCTCTATCTGGTTGGTGGCTTAAGATCCAAAGGGGTGTACTCGCGACGAATTGCCTGCACACTGAAGCCATGATGACAACCGACCTCACGATGAAATTCACGTTGCGTAATTACAACTGAGTCGGAATGGAATATTTTTTAATAATTTCCGCGCGTTCGGCAAGCGTAAAACGATGTATGATGTAGTGGCATACCTTACTGGATATTTTAACAGCTCGAAGTCGTTGGTAACTTTGACAGCTGCTGAAACATAACAATTAGAAAATCTATCATTGCTATCTGGTCACCCTTTACTATAGCCTGCTCAACAGAAATCTGCAGTACAGTCTTATGGAAGAGCTTGTTTTTCGAACACTGGGGCCTATCGGTCAGTTTTCGGTTAAAAATACTACAAATTGCCACTGGCTTACGTTGAAAATGTTGTAAATCCTCTTACAATCCGATACAATCACTGTGCGACCGGCCTGCCTAAAATTCGGAAACAGAATGATCAATTGCATGTACGAGCACCTACATCTGGCATTGATGCCTCTGGATTTTCTAATAGTACCAGAGTTGCCAGTATTAATTTTAACAAAGCGATATTGTTTTTTCACTGTATTTTCATAAGTAAAAAGAAAATTAAGGCTACGTTTCACTAATATATTGTACAAGTTTTGATCTTACCTTTGTGTCTTGTATAGAGCGGAACGTATACAGGTGTCCTAAGTCCACGAACTCCGCCTTCTACAATCCATGGTTTCTTAATTAGGATAATGTCTTCTGCGTTTTTGGAAAGACGCAGAATGAGTGCGGCCGGAGCCTTTTTTGAGTGATTTAGATTAATCCTAATTAAACCTTATCATTGCTTAAGTTTCCCAGAGTGGCCTCCATCACGTTGTTGTTGAAATTCTCCGATTCTGAAGATGTTTTCAAGAGCTCAAGAGCGCATCTTCTTCCTCTGATCGTATAGAACCTCTTTTTCCTTCGTCATCGGTTTCCATTTCCGACAGGAAGTCAGAAGAGGAGACCGACGGCTTAGTAGTCACCTCGGATAAATTGGAGTCGTCGCTATTCATTTCTGGAAAGGATATCAACGCTCCAAAATCTAAGGTTGTACGAGTATTTGGTGGTGTCTCCGTTAAAGGAGAAAAAGGTTGCTTATCAGCATCCAGCTCATCCTTTTTATAGACTCTTAGGTGTACTGACGCGAAGCTAAATCAAATTATACCTTTTGTCTGCGCTAGAGGGTTAAGGGATTCCTTATTGAACGCGATCAACGCGCATCTATAAGAGCCGCTCATTTCCTCCAGATTCGCGACTTTTTAGTAATGAGTCGGAAGGATCGGGTTGCTGAGCCTGATAATTTTCAGAATGCTTTCTGGGGAGGAGGGTTCAGCTGGAATCCAGGGGCGAGTTCGAGGTCTGCTAGGGATGTCCTGCTCAGACACGACCTCGAGTTTTGCACCTAGCCAAATCTCTCCTAAACCACCTATGGCTTCAATGAAGAGCAATAAGCTTGACGTGGCCTTGCTGTGCTGCCAGCCAGCGTCGCTTGTAATGGGAGGTGGTCCGGGGTTTCACCGCATGATGGCCAAGAAGTTGCTCGAAAGCTCTAGCTTGACCAATTGCCACTGTTCAGGTGCTATTGATCCGTCGGTGTCGTTCCTGTCGATTACCGCGATCATTATTGCGTCCTTCAGAACTTCGCTGAAAAACCTCAGAGATGTGCTGCTGGAACGCCCAGGGGTTTTGGTGTTGTAAGTTTCGGGCCTCTTGGGAACCGGCACGGTTGGAAGAGTCTTGTTGTTTCGGGAGCAGTGGAAGGAGTGGAAGCAGTGGGTAATCCGCCTTTTAGGATGTTGTTAGCCTACTCAATCTTGTTCTTTATATCTGCGCTTCTCTCAATCTCCGGAATGGATCCGAAGGTTTTGATGATGTGTAAGTCATTTAGGCGCCTTAGATGGAGCTTGCCGATGCGGTTGAGCCCCAAATTTCTCCTTAGGGGGAAGAGCTTTAGTAGCAGCGTAAAGTCCGTGGCCTTTGAAACAAATTTGCTGCTGCTAGGTGTGAAGGAAGTGATAGGATCATGGCTTGCCACAGTCTTAACACTCCTTGAAGATTTGGTTTTAGGCTCGTTGCGCTTGCCTTTAGGGGGTGGTGCACCATGGCCTGCCACAATTTTACCTATGCTCGACAAAGCAGGCGCCTTGCCGATAGTCGGTGTATAGACACTGTTCTACCGTCCGGTATTTTTTTTTTTTTTGAGATTTTGAGATTTTGTTCATAATATGGTCCCACGATTAGCAGAGAGAGGCCCATCTGTACAGAGATCCGCTGTATACAGATAAGTCTAGCTAATCCTGAGGTCACCAGGTATCCGGATACTTCGTTTGCGACTGAGCTATTTTTGGAGATCCTGGGCTCTCAGCCTGGTTGATCTGCGGCGCGTCGTAGGGGCAGAATTAGTGGTTGGTTGGAAGGGGTGTTGGGGGGGGGGGCAGCATCCTTTATTTTTTTATTTTTAGAACTCGTCTGGATAATTTCTCGAGTTTCATTGACCCTACTCAACATCTACAACTCGACAAGTTCGATGTTCATGGTAGAAGTGCTGAAACATAACAATTGGAACAACTATTATTGTTATCTAGTCACCCGTTATCCTCAAAACACGTAGATGGCAACTCTACGGTAATTATCTTCAGAGATTCCTGTAGACAAATATGCATATCATAGTATCCCTACCAGAGCTTTCAAGAGCGAAGTGCTTATGCATTTCATTGCAACCAGTTTGATAGGAAAATATTCCTACCTTCCCTGTGCTTCCCTTATTTTTACTGGATTCAGTCAGTTTATGACCGCTGACCAAATCGAATCATTCTGGTCCAGTCGATGGCTCTTTTCAGTGATGCTCGGCTATACGCAGGACCGAACCTTGCAGCTGCATATCCGAACACCTCTAAGTCGTCCTTTTTCTTTTCCAGATATCGTTATGTACGAAAGGCGTTACAGTTCCTTTACTGGTCTGTGACGTACAGTGTAGACGCTGATTTCGTGTAGTGAACTCTTTTGATGCCGCCACAATTTTTAAGAAGTGGATATAAGTCCTTGGGTAGGGTAAATACTCGTGCATACTTTTGATTTACTACTCCACTTCGACCTACACATTGTACTCGTATTATTCATTCACGAAAGGCATTTCTGTAGACACTACTCGTTCCACAATCGCATATCTTTTAGTTTCATTGTTTCATTGTTGAGAAAAGAAAAGTTCAAATTGCCAGGGCAGGCCAATTTTTGAAGTAACTTTTCGAAAGAAAAATTGTTGTGGCAACTCTGATGTATGGGGATTTCAAATATAGTCGACACGACAGCGTGGGAAGGCACGAATGATGGAAAATGATTGAATTGAATCCCGAATATTCGGCTAAAGTGATTCTCTTCATGAATTTGAAATTTCAAAAGAACCCGAAGGATAGTGGGGATCTGCTGCTGGGGTTGGTTCCAGGAGGTTGCATTATGCAAATTAAGGTCACCAGAAGGCAGCAAAAATCCCGGTTAGTTGAAATTTGAATTCATTTTTGGACCTATCAGCCAATGGATGCGGTTTTCTGGAGGAAGAATCTACGTGCGAAATTTGAATGGGAAATTTTCATGTGCCAGCATGTAGTTCTAATAAATACATACGCACATACGTATCAATTGAATGCTCATAGGAGGAACTAACGCGGAAGGCTACTACCATGTGGGGGCATAATTAAGTACAAAAATAGTCAGGAAGAGGAACGTGTTTAACATTATCGATGTCGATGTCGATGTCGATGTCGATGTCGTTGTTGTTGTCGTTGTCGTTGTCGTTGTCGCTCTCGATGATGCTGCTGCTGTTTTGGTAATCAGTTTTAATTTCAGGATATTAATTAGAGCAGTTTAGAAGGAGCCGACACAACAAAAACAATATCGACATCATAATTTATTCAGTGTTAACAAGCTTCATCAATAATTGTGCTTACGGTGCGCATAACAGTAGATCGTTAATGCGGTCTTTGCTTTTTAATTAGCCAGCTGAATTTGATATTGGTCTTGGGTTGGGTAGCAACACATTTCAATAGTGCTGCTGCTGTAATGGTTTTTATGGTGGGGAATAAGGAAGCGCATGGAGGTTCATGGGTTAAGGAGGCGTGTGGAGGTGCAAGATTTATTGGAGTAGCACTGGTAATGGCGTTGATTAAATGTCAAATTTTGGTTATGACTTCTCAAATAAAACAACCAGGAGGTGTACTGGATATAGAAAGCGTTCCTTTCCCGTAAAGCATGTTTGTGAGAGAATCAATCATCACCACCCTTTCAGTGCTTTTTGCATATTTACTGAGAATATTTTAAGGCACATGTTGGATATGAAATGGGCCGAACAGGTCAGGCTATTTATTATGGAGGGGCTCTCATTAGTCTTTGTATGTTAGAAGAACCTTTTTGACAGGGGAAGGTTAACTAAGTTTGCAGACAAATGGGTATCCTTTTCAGCTCTACATATGGGTACCTTCGAGTGACTCGGAGTTTGGGAGAAGGTGGATGGTACGAGCAGTGTATTACTTTCAACCGACCCCACACAAACCGAGTATACTATCAACACGAAACCTGATTTTGTATTTTGTTAAGTAAAATTTCCAACGTAATATAATCGTAGAGTAACACCAGTCCCTTTGTTTTATTCCGGTTCTTCACAGCGTGTCAGAGATAATTATTCTTCTATTTTGTAGTCATCACTTAATTTCGATTTTGACAAAAGCAAGAGAGTTCATTGGTTTTAGATGACCTTCAGTACAAGGGAAGCGTGCCTGCTTTTTGGGTGGATTAGCGCCGGTTGGATTAAATCCAAGTAAAGATAAAACAAAGTGGTCTGTGCATCTAATAGTGCTGAGGTCCACGATTTTTTACCATTCAGTTTACTTGAATATCGAGTAAGTTGCCGTTTCTTGTTTGTTATGGATTAGGATACAGTGTTGTGTAAAACATACCGTATTTTTATCGAACATTTTTGTTTGGTGAATTTTTGGGAACAGAAAGAAGCTAAGTAAAATCTATTTTCAATTTAAGAAAACTTATTGTATAAGTTTACAAATAAAAGTAAAAAAAAAGTTTTGCGATAATATGTTTTATTATACAAAAAAAAAAAAACTTAACTCGGTAATGGCTTGTGCAAAACATACCGGATTTTCGTTATACTTAGTATTTTATTCAGTAACCGTTGTTTTTTAGATCTCCTCGCATCTTTTAGGCATGCACGGGACTAGATTCTCACGTCATAAGTGCGTTTTTGACTCTACCCGTCTTTTTAAAATATCCTGCAAGTTCTCGATAGGGTTTAGATCGGGCGATTGAGGGGGCCATTCCAACACATCAATATTTTTCTGCGCAAACCACTCCTTAACCAACTTTGATGAATGTTTTGGGTCATTATCATGTTGATAAGCCCAACGCAGTGGCATCTCCTCCTCAGCGTGTGGTAGCATTACAGATTCCAGTATATCCCTATACTGTAAACGATCCAAAATACCACTAATCTCATGTATTGGTCCACATGCCGCACCAGAAAAACATCCCCACACCATAATTGAGCCTCGTCAATGCCTCACGAATGAACGACAATATCGTGTTCCCTTCTTTCATGTAACATGAATACTTCCATCGGAAGCAATCAAGTTTAACTTACTCTCGACGCTAAAGAGTACAGTTTTCCGCTTCGTTGCTGACCAATTCAAATGGTTTCTTGCGAATTCCAGTCTAAAAAACGATTGGCGTTAGCAAAGTAATCAAAGACTTACTATAAAAATAGAATGGTACCTTTTTTGTCTATGCTTAGCAGTAAGTAGAGTCTTTTTCGCTGGTCGAAAAGAATAACAGACAGCTTGTCTTAAACGCCTGTGTACGCTGCTTGCTTCAATTGAAAGCTTGAGCTCACTAACAATCTTTCTAGCCTTCAAGAATCATTGTCTTAATTTGCTAATCGGTTCGGAGGGTTGTTTTTTGGAACGTCCTCCACAGTGAATGTTTGTGACCGGTTTTCTATTCTGAAACTTTTTTATAATGTCACACACTGTCGATGATGGTGTTTTATACTTTATGGCTATGAATTTTGTTTTAGCCCTGCCCTGAAATCCGCCTGTTTAACCACACCACTGTATTTATTTTTAGCCATTTTATTAGTGAACAAATTGAAGACACCTGACCTTTTAAGTTTTGTTAACTCTATAACTCACTTCAAATTTTTTTTCTATTTGTAAACTTATGCAATAGGTTTTCTTAAATTGCCAAACAAGTGTACCTACTGTATTCCTGTCCCCTAGAACTCTTCAATGGAAAATGTTCAGGAAAAATCCGGTATGTTTTGCGCAACACTGTATGTAGATGTTTATTTGGATGTTTGGGTCCATTGTACATATTTTAAGTTCAATGGCCGAATTTGTAGAGATACACCAACGGTATCGATATCGATATCGGAGAACACTGGGGGCTGTCACCGTTGCTAGTTTTGAAATGGAATAGGTTTAAGTATATGCTGTCAACAAGAAGGGACGCGCAACCGACGAATTGGACATACAACTATAATTTCATGATAGTAAGGGACTTTGTCTACCTTGGTTCAATTCTGCCAACAACACCCCAGTAGAAATAAAACGAAGAATCACTCTTGTTTCTTTGTGCTAAAAAGGCAAGAGTAGAAGGCCCTATCCCTCCCGAATTACTAAGAAGACTCTATATAAGACCTTGATCATCCCAGTCCTACTTTATGCCGCTAAGGCATGAAAGCGAATGAAGATATCCTCAGTCGTTTCGAGAGAAAAATCCTTCGAAAAATATCCGGACTCGTTTGCGTTGGCGAGCTTTAGAGGAGAGGATTTAACGACGAAATATGTGAGCATATGAGATGGGTAGAATATGTAGAGCGAATTGATACTAATGCTCCGGCCCGCAGAGTCTTGGAATCTAAGCCATAGGGACGGAAACCTCTGAAGCATCGCGGCTAAGAAATCCTATGATGCCTAGTTGTTTGGAAAAAAAAACGATGGCTCTTGGACAACCTCAAGTGATGAATCACTCAACCTGCTACTGGACATCCACTTTCCAGGTATCTCTCAATTCGGGGGCAGTAGCAACCCAACCAGGCCTACTGCAACCGGGACCAAAATTCATGGTCTAATTACAAGAGACAAACTGCTCTGAGCGCTGCATAGCTTCAAACCACACAAGTCTGCTGGCCCGGACGGTATAATAGCCGCCGAGCTACAGAGGTCCTCAGATATTATTCTGCCTTCGCTAGAAAATATTATGAGGAGCTGTGTAGAACTAATCCACATTCCACCGTCAATGTAGTTTTCATTCCCAAAGTTAGAAAATGCTCTCATGCTGTCCCAAAGGACCTCAGACCAATAAGTCTATTATCTATCCTTGTGAAAACTCTAGGACGGCTGATTGATATCCATATACCATATGAGCTAAAATTGATCCAAGTCTTCTCTCAACGGCGCAACATGCCTACTGTAAAGGAGAGTTGGTGGAAACGGCTCTGCATTCACTAACTAGTCACATCGAACGATCCCTACATTATAGAGATTACACAATGGTTGCTTTCCTGGACATAGAGGGTGCCTTTAACAACGTCAACACATCCTCTGCAGGTTGACGACTCACTTAGGAATTTGATCAGTCTTATGCTAAACAGCAGGATAATCAACTCCAAACTGGGTGGTGCTTCTGCTAAAAGATGTGTCAGCAGAGGTATGCCGCAAGGCGGTGTACTCTCCCCCATTCTCTGCAACTCGATGGGTAATGAACTGCTGATATACCTGGAAGCGGATCACAGGTAAGCATCGTAATACCATTAAAGAACTCCTTCAGCTAAATCTTAACAGATTAACCCGTTGGGCAGATCGCTGTGGATTGGGAGTAAACCCCCATAAAACTGATTTGTCTTTTTATCCAGGAAATATAAAATTCCTATTATAGACCCACCGTCCATAAACGGTACCAGCTTAGTCTTTTCCGATGCAGCAAAATATCTGGGTCTCATTTTTGACAGGAAACTAAATTGGAAACCTAACATTCAAGAAAGAGTCAAGAAAGCTGCAGTAGCTTTGTTCTCTTGCAAAAAGCCATTCGGAACAAATGGGGCCTCCAACATCGCATAGCCCACTCTTTGTACATCTCAGTTATAAGACCCATCTACGGGGTTGCTGTCTGGTGGACGGCCTTAGATAACGCAGTCAACTGCCGCAAACTAAGCAGAGTCCGAAAAACAACATGTCTATGCATAAGCGGAGCCCTACGTTTTAGGTATTCTGTTTCACCTGACACCCCTCGATATCTTCAACAGGCAAGTAGCTGCGACTGCAGCTATTCGCCGTAAAGCGACTACACAGCGGACAAATAATTTATTTGGCCACGCTAACATTCTTAATATTATCACAGAGAAAATCGATTTCACCATACCTGAACTTTGGTTGGACAAAGACTTCCGTGTAAGCCTCCCCTCTAGGTCCTTCTGCTAGGAAGATGCTTTCATGGAGGACAAGTCAATCCACTTCTACACAAATGGATCAAAAGCAGATAGCGTGGTTGGTGGCAGTGTTTTCTCAGATAAACTAAATCTAAGTCTCTCTTTCCGTCTTCCAAATCACTGTAGGGTATTCCAGGCGGAAATTTTGGCGATTAAAGGAGCTCTGTCCTTTCTGAAGAAAAACGTGATATTTGCAAAGCACATCCGGGTAGTCAGGCAGCTATCAAGTCCCTGGACTCAGTCTCATTCAATTTTAAAACCGCCCTTGAATGCTGATCATCTCTTGCGGAGATGTAAGAGCAGTTCAACCTTCACCTTTGTTGAGTGCCGGGCCACATAGACATTCCAGGGAACTGTAGGGGCGATGAACTCGCCAAAATTGGAACCACTCTACCTATTCTACCGGTAAAGGGTAGCATAGGTATACCAATCGCTACATGCAAATTAATATTAAAGCTAAATAGATCTGGCCAAACGAGATCCGAATCGCTCTAAGAGTCTGATCCTTCTAAATAGGAAGCATCTCAGCGCCATCATAGATGTCATCACTGGACACTGCCTACTAGGCAAGCACGCAAGACGGCTTGGCGCCTTTACAAATGATTTCTGTAGAAGCTGCATAGACGAGGAGGAATAGGAGATAATCCTCCACCTACTCTGTACATGTCCATCTTACTCCCAGAGAAGAAATATACAGATGTATACAGGGTGAATGACTCGAACTCCAGCTTTTTAAAATGCTATAATTTTTTTATTTTTTGATAAATTTTATTGTGCCAAAGCAAAAAGTGTTGGAAAATACATCAATTTTCAAATTGTATCAGTAGTTTTCAATATGTCCACCTTTGGCGTGAATAATGACCCTGAGACGGCCGAAGAAAGCATCGCACGCTGCACGCAAGTGGCTCTGCGGTATTTTGCCCCATTCCCGGCGAAGTGCTTGTTTGAGGTGGTCCAAACTTTGGTATTTTTTAGTGCCAACCTTCGCTTTCAAAATACCCCAGACAGAGATATCCAACGGATTTGCATCCGGAGAATTTGCAATCCATTATGTCGAAGAAATGAAGTGTGGAACATTGGAACGGTCAACCAATCTTGGTTGGCGCGCGCTTTGTGAGACGTTGCCGAGTCTTGTTGAAATGTCCACGGTCTCCGACCGAAATGATTGTCTGCCTCTAAGACAGTTTCACGGTATACGATCGCATTAATTTTGACGCCACGGTCCAAGAATACGAAGACGGAAAGCGACCATCGGCGGTTATGGCGGCCCACACCATCACCATCGGTGCTGCCATTTTTCTGGTGGCCATCCGAAGGTGTAAATTTTCGAAGGACCTCTCTGGCAAGTAACCTCGGTCATTTTGTTTGTTGACATATTGCTCGATAACAAATGGCGACTCATCGGAAAAAACCAAATTCGGCAACTCAGCACTTTCGTGCAAGCGTAGCAACTCCTTCGCTCTTTCGACTCGAACTTTTTTCTGTTGCCGTGTAAGATCGTGTGCTTTTTGGAACTTCAATGGCTTGAGCCCAAGCTCATTTTTCAGTATGTGTTGCATCCGTTCCAACGATATGTTGAGCTCACGAGCCATTTTTCTTCCACTTCGACGCGGATTTCGCTCAATTCGAGCCTTCACTTTCCGAACCATTTCTGCCGATGTTGCTGTTTTTTTATGACCACCTCCATGGCGTGCAACAGCAACGCTGCCAGTATCACGGTAACGAGCTATGGTTCGAGACACAAATGATTTATTCACGTTGAGGTGCTGGAGGACTCTAACGATAGCTACTTGTGGTTTTCAAGCCAAATATAAAGTAATCACACTATCACGTTCGAATTCTATCGCGGATAAAAATTTTTCAACACAACTGAGGCGCAAATCGTTTAAAAGGCTTGTAAATAATAAAATTATCTGTCATGTGTCAAAATTTGAGCTAACTGTCATGAACGGTTTGGAAATTATAGCAGTCTGAAGTTGGTTGCAGTTCGAGTCATTCAGGGTGTACAGTCTCCTACGATTCATCGTAAGCTCAAACTGGTTTCATTAGGAAGAGGATCATAGATCAACGTGGCATATCAATGGGCCAATAGGCCTAAGTGCGTTGGTGTTTCCAACAGCCACTCTTACCTACCTAACCCAGAGGGACAACGCAGTAGAGGAACAGCTCACCTTAGGTTGCGCACACAACCGACTTGGAGTCCGAAACCGTGGTGACTGGAGAGGCATGTTAGTTGAGGCCCAGGTTCCCTTTAATGAAGGGAACTTGCGTGATTGTATGTCAATCATCTTGTTCTGAAAGCAAATTGTCTTTAGAGTAAGAGAGGTCTAAGCTATATCAAATACTAAAGACCGCTAATATTTTAACTGCATGTGGAATTTATTTTATTTCCAATAAACCCAGTTTTATGTAGTTGCAATCCTATTAATTTATAAAATAGTAGGAGCCTACATCTCAAGAAGTGGTTTAAAGAATTTCTCAAAATCACCATTTGACCATCTACAGCGTAAGATTTAATGCTAAACGACATGTAGTCGAGTTTTACAACAGATTCGGTGTTTAAACAAATCATATACTCACAAAGTGTTTAAAAAGATTTCCCTAATCTTATTTCCGATAGTATTCCACGAATTTCCGCTCCAGGATCCACTTTATTCAATTGACTATTTGAAGAAATTTCAAGATTTAAAATCTCATTTGTTGGAAGTAGCCACCTTTCGGTCCCTCCAAGGAGATTAAGAACACGGTAAGGCTATTACATCAAAGACGGATTTACTGAATACGTAGAAAATCCAACGACAAGGCCGCCTGAAGGAGAATGTATGATGAATATTCAAGGATACTGAGAAGGTTAATACTCGTATGGTTTAAACTAAGTAGAAAGCTTTTCGAGGCACTTGAAACAACAGAAGGTATACCAGGAACAACATATAAATACCGTGAATGTCAAGTCTTTTTCCAACAATGTAATTTGATCGATATTTGATTCCAATTAATACTCTAGGTCTAGTGGGTGAACTTGGTATCAGAAAATATCTAAAGCCAATGTCTTAAAGGAATATGGGATTTTTCTAATGGTAGAAAATATGTGCTTTGTTGAAAACGTGTACAAACTAAATTAATTATATTCTATGCCTGTTTACAATATAAACCTTTACTGCAACACTACCGCGTTCGATTCCTGACGTCCCTGTCTATCCAGTCAAGTTAAACGGGCGCCTTCCTGTATGCGCTCTTTTTGGGCCAACGTATTCCATTACATGGCATGGACAATACAATTTTCTTTCTTACGCGTCAATATATTTCTGCAGATACAATTTGGACAGAACACTCTCAGAACGTTTATCAGACAGCGATTAACAAAAGTTTGGAGTTTATTTGTGACATTGAAGGACACTTTCTAAGTATTGCACAGGAAAATGTAGTGTGCTTCTCCATATTTTTGCTCACATTCGATTTTTGTAGCTTTCGATATGCACCTTCTACGCCTACAGTACTAGTGAGACGATATGGTATTCCCAAGATAACGAAACTTATCTGATTTCCCGACCGATGGTATGATTTGTTGAAGAGTAGGGGGCAGACGAAGAACCTTTGATAATTTTGGCTGACCTCCAACTAGGAGGTGTTGAATTTTGCATTTCTTGTTGAAAAAATATCACCAATCACCACCAAGAAGAGCAGTGGTGATAGTATACAACCTTGCTGAACTCCACTTTGGATGTCAAATACTTCCGGCAACATAATCGTACATCTATACACCACGTGAGGCCTCCCACCTTCATAACCTGCCTGGATAATAGCCAACAATCTATTTGTTATGCAATGTGAACTTTCGCATTACACAGTCGAACGCGTTTTCTAAATCAATGAAAAGCAGGTGTAATGGGGATCTATAATCAACACATTGTTCGACGACAATCTGGAGGGTGTTAATTTATTGAAAATAGGGAGCTCAAGAACGGAAACAAGCATGTGGACTGATGGGGGTAGTTAAGAGATGTTCTCTGCACTATGTTGGCTATTGTTTTTGCAAGGTGTTTCTCCTATGTTCACACTCCATTGGATTGCCTTTCTTTAGGAACTTGATAAGGATTCATTGCATGCAAGGATTTGCTCCTTCGTAACATCTTCACTTTTAGAAAGAATAGGTTTGTAGTTACTATGGCCGAATCCTTGCAGAGTTCCGTGGGAAGTTTTTAGAGTCCTACTGCCTTGTTTGGCTTAAGTGTTTCACCAAATTTTGGGTGTCGGACAACTCGGTTGCGAGTAAAGTGTAGAATGGGACAGATTGGCATTTAGAAGGACTACTTCTCAAGATTGTTTAATGACAGTGATGATCGAATACTAACTCAAAACTCTACCTCTGAAATCCATATAATTTGGAGTACTATCAAGGCCGACTTCCTCTGAAAAAATGTAAGTTTATTTTGCTATAGCACACACTGCGGTTTCGATGACCTTATGTTGCTTTTGTCTTTGAACTCTTGTTCTATGGACGTCCCGCTTGACCTAATAATACCAGAAATTGACTGCTGCTGGAATAAAAGTTGATTTTCCCTATGGCTAGGACTTGCTTAGGCTCCACAAAATGTATGGAATTGAGTCGGTTTTCGACTACTGATAGACATAGAGACATGTCAAAAATGCTGCGAAATGTCTAGGTCTCCTCAAGCGATGTAAGGAAACCTTCACTCCCTCTGATCTGGCCTCAATATACATATCAGGGACTCATCCGCCCGAAATTGGAGTACAATTCCCATATCTGGTCGGGTGCGCCTAAAACATATTTGCAAATTCAAAACCGTGCGATAAAACTGATAGGTGATGCTAATATCACTCAAACAATGGACACCCCCCGTACACCGACGTAATGTCTCGTGTCCTACTCTGTTTTGTCGCTATTTCCACTAGCAGTGCTCCATAGTTGGTCCCACAGCCGTATAAGATTGTGCTGACGCAAGAATTGAAGCCGGATTAGCGTATACAGTGCCGTAAGTTCGCTAATTGGGCGCTGGAATTGTTGGCCTTGAGTTCCGGACTTTGGCCAAAAAATCATCTTCTCCGACGAGGCCCATTTTTGTCTCGGCGGCTATGTCAACAAGCAAAATTGCCATTATTGGAGCGAACACAATCCACAAGTGTTCGGCCAAGCATCAATGAATCCACAAAGATTGACTACATATGTAGTATGTATTTTCCGTTATTCTCGCGCAGCTTGAGCAGCAAAACAAAATCAATGAACTTATTTTAGATAAGCTAAAGAAGTTTGAAAATAGGTTCAATAAAAAACGTCCTTCGCCTAAAAAATGAAAAGGGAAAAATTAAACGTACTCACCTGGAATGCAAACGGAATCTTAGAAAAACTTTATGAACTTGAGTTATTCCTAAGGAAAAACGACATTGACGTTTGTTTGGTTTCCGAAACCCACTTGAAAAATGGGTCATCTGCAAAAATTAGAGGTTTTAAAGATTACTACGCGTATCACCCTTCGGGAAACGCGAGAGGCGGATCCTCTGTATACATTAAAGAGTCTCTTGAGCACAACGTAGATATAAAAGTAGAGCTCGAGTCTGTACAACTAATTGCGGTGCGCGTAAAATTGGTACGGAACTCCTTTACTATTTCAGCCATCTACTGTCCTCCACGATTTACGCCTTCAAAACATATATTTAAAAATATATTCAATTCTCTTGGATCGGCTTTTATGATTGGCGGTGATTTCAATGCCAAACACACTTTTTGGGGATCAAGATGTGTCTCCCAAAAGGGTAAAATACTCTATAAAGCATGTATGGAACACAATTGTGACTTCTATTCAACGGGCAAGCCGACTTCTTGGCCAACAGACACAACGAAAATACCCGATCTTGTCGATTTCTTCGTTGTTAAAGGAATTCGTAACTCGGATATAAACGTTGATGAAAGCTTCGATCTTTCCTCCGATCATTCTCCAGTCATACTGACAATGAACGACACGTTTATTAAAAAACAAGGACCATTAAGACTAACTGGACGAAATACTAATTGGGAAGGATTCAGAAATGAGATTAATAATAACCTAGAACTACACGTTTCACTTAAAGCAGCACTTGAACTCGAAATCGAAGTGGATTCTTTCGTTGAAATAGTCCAATGTGCTGCGTGGAACAATACACCTTGTCAACGAAAAAACACGGCTAAACGTAACTTAAACTACCCGCCTGAGGTAAAAGATATGATAAGAGAAAAAAGAAAAGCTCGCAAAAGATGGCAAACAACTCGAGCGCCGCAGGATAAAACACGCTTAAACAGGCTCTGTAATCTGCTCAAGGAGACTCTTAAAAGTTACAGAAATTCCGAAGTAAATACATATGTTCAAAACCTGACGGCAGGAGAAGAAACAAATTACTCGCTTTGGAAAGCTTTAAAATGCTTAAAAAGGACCAAAATCCCCGCGCCACCAATCAAGGTCGGCAATAACGAATGGGCTAAGGGGGATAAGGAAAAAGCGGAGGTTTTTGCCGACTATCTTGAAGAAATTTTCAAGCCCTCCGACGGCCCGACACTGGCACCCGGCACCAGTTCTTTAGAAATAGCATATAGTAATTTTGTAATGACAAATGCAACTCTTGCTGAAATCAAAACTGTAATAAGGAAATTAAAACCAAAGAAGGCTCCGGGTATGACCTTATTACCGGAGAAGTTCTGAAAATGCTACCTCAAAAAGCACTTATAAAGCTCTTACACATTATTAACGCGGCTCTGAGGCTTGAATACGTGCCAAGCCAGTGGAAAGTTGCAGAAGTCATTATGGTACTAAAACCAGGAAAACCTCAAAACGATAAAAAATCATACAGACCCATTTCTCTTCTACCGATCCTGTCGAAAATCTTTGAGAGGATTTTGCTAAAAAGTCTTCTCCCAATTATCGAAAACCAAAATCTTATTCCCAGCCATCAATTTGGATTTCGGACTAAACATTCAACAATTGATCAGGTGCATAGAATTACTGATGTAATTGAAAGATCCCTGGAAGAAAAAAAGATTTGTTCGAGCGTATTTCTTGACGTCTCACAAGCTTTTGACAAAGTATGGCATGAAGGTTTGAAGTTCAAACTGCGACGAATTTTGCCATTAAAGCTTTATAATATATTGACAAGCTATTTTGAAAATAGAATTTTTCGCGTTCGATACGGAAATGATGTTTCGAAATTTAAAGATATCCTAGCCGGAGTACCGCAGGGAAGCGTACTGGGCCCACTTCTGTACCTTTTATATACAAGAGATATACCACACGTCGAGGATACTGTTCTCGCTACTTTTGCTGACGACACCGCTATCTTAGCGGTTGGAGAATCAATAGAAGACTCAACGGCGAAACTTCAGACTGCTTTAAATAAAGTCTACGAGTGGACAAAGATCTGGCGAATTACCCTTAATGAGACAAAATCTGTACATGTTGACTTCACCTACAGAAAGATAAATCACTTGCCCATTTCTATAAACTCGGTGTGTATCCCCTTTGCAAACGAGGCTAAGTATTTGGGAATGACACTTGACGCGAAGCTTAAATGGAAAACGCATGTTAGAAAGAAACGAAAAGAACTAGAGGCCAAATACAGAGAAATGTACTGGCTACTTGATAAATATTCCAAGCTAAGCTTAGAAAACAAGCTGCTTCTTTATAAGCAAGTGCTAAAGCCGGTGTGGACCTATGGTATACAACTCTGGGGTTGTACTAAGAAATCAAATGTAAATATAATACAAACTTTTGAAAATAAAGTGCTACGACAATTTGTGCGTGCCCCATGGTTTATAAGAAATAATGACCTGCATCGAGACCTCGGAGTTCCTTTCGTAGAAGATGAAGTCAGGAACTGCGCACGAAAACATAAAGTCCGGTTAAGCGGCCATATCAACAATACAGTCCTAGAAGTCTTGGACGAACGAAACATACTACGCCGTCTTCAACGAACTAAACCGTTGGACCTTGCGCGATAAATTGAAACCGCATTAAGAAAGCGGAATATGTAGGGTCTTCCATTGGAAAGTGTCCTACCAATCGTGACTAACTTATGAAATAAAAACTGCTTGATAAGTTCTACTTAGTTGCGGTATTAAAATCAACAATGAAGGGAGGTGTTTTTAGTGAGTAAGAATCTCACACTACTATGAGCACGCGCTTCTGATGCTCATAGTGTCTGATGGAAGATTTTCACCTGCCCTCGCCGGGAAAAAAAAAAAAAAAAAAAATATGTATTTGGTGCGAGACACACGATAACGGAAACACCGTTACCGTCAATGGTCTCAGATATAGAGCAAGGTTAACCGGCTTTCTATGGTCAAAGCTCGACAACATCGATATACCCGAGCTGTGGTTCCAACAAAACGGCGCTACATGCCACACAAGAAACGCAACGCTCGAAGTTGTAAGGCAGAAATTTGGCGACTGGGTCATCTCACGGCGAGCGTTCATCAACTGGCCGCCGCAATCATACGATTTGACAGCACTCGATTATTTTTTCTAGGGCTACGTCAAGTCCTTAGTCTACGCTAACAAGCCAACCAATTTGGACGAGTTCGAGGCCAACATTCGATACGCTTTTGCTGGAATAAGGAACCACATATTGGACCGAGGCATCAAAAATTAGACCGACCGCTTGAAGTACTGCCAGCGGGGCCGAGGCGGTCATTTGAATTATGTGCTATTCCACATATAGTGGCATGAACGTAGCTTCAAAATAAAGGCAGAATCAGTTTTATATCTCATACCGTTGTTGTTTTATTCAATTTTTTTTCCTATCGTTCTTATCTGGTCACCCTTTATAAGGATCTTTGAAATCTGAGGAGTTCCTTTTAATGAACTTCAATAGAGAGTTGGCTTTAGCAGCAATATAATTTATAAAAAAGGGTGTTGTCTTTAGTGGTTTGGTTTTTAAACTGGCAACACTGCTTCTACAGATTGTCAGTTTGACAGTTGATTTGTGGTACATTTTGCCATTTTACGATGAATAGATTAACGCCAGAACAACGCGTGCAAATTGTGCAAACCTATTTTGAAAACCTAGGGTCCGTTCGCCAAACTTATCGTGCGCTACGTCCATTTTACGATCGACATAATCGTCC
This sequence comes from Volucella zonaria, assembly GCA_963966105.1. Lineage (NCBI taxonomy): Eukaryota > Metazoa > Arthropoda > Insecta > Diptera > Syrphidae > Volucella > Volucella zonaria. Next base: position 171,251,116 of record OZ014532.1, on the reverse strand, counting down.
ATCTGAGCAAGTTATTCGGAACACGAGAAATCGTTTTCGCTCCACATACACTCTAGTGGATAGTACGCATCCCCAAAGACGACAAACATTGCGAACAGAAGAAGTTATTGGCGTTGTGGAGCGCAGTGTTGAGGAGAAACCGAATGAGTCGATTCGTCATCGTGCACAGCAATTGGAGCTATGCCCATAAACTTTGTGGAAGATTTTACGGAAAGGTCTTGGCTTAAAAGCATGACCATTATACGCGTCGTAGGTTCGGTGAATGAGCCGAAAACATGATTCAGCTGGATCCTCATTTTCAGCGCAAAATTTTGTTCTCCGATGAGGCCCATTTTTGGTTAAACGGATATGTAAACAAGCAAAATTGCCGAATTTGGAGTGGATAAAACTCAGAAGCCTTTGTCGAGACACCCTTAGAACCATTAAAACTCACTCTTTGGTGTGCTTTATGGGTTGATGGAATCATCGGCTCATATTTTTTAATGACGATGCCGGCCAGAATGTTAGCGTCAATGGAGAGCGCTTCTTCGTTCCTCAGTTGAATGGTATTCACGTGACAGGGCTTTGGTTTCGACAAGGTGACGCCACATGCCACACGGCACGCGACACTATCAATTTATTGCGGGAAGAATTTGCTGAGCGCATAATTTCGCGTAATGGACCTGTGAACTGGCCTCCACGATCCTGTGATCTCATATCTTTAGATCACTTTCTTTGGGGGTATGTGAAGTCACTAGTCTATGCCGATAAACCACAGACGGTGAACGATTTGGAAGTCAACATTCGCCGTGTTATTGTAGATATACGGCCCCAGTTGCTCGATAAAGTTGTCGAAAATTGAACTTCATGTTTGCGCTTTATTCGAGCTAGCCGTGGCGCGCACATGCCCGATATCATATTTAAACACCAATGGCATAAAATTATCTATTAAATAAAGCTAATATCATAAACATTAACATCAGCGTCAAGTGTTTTATTTCATATTGAATGTGTATGCTTTTAAAAAAAACACCCTTTATATATGTATGAAATATTAATTTTCCATCGAAAATCACACGGAGATCTTTAAAATCGCCAACAACTCGTATTTGAGCGTTATTTACGGGGAATGTACCTAGTCTAGTCCTGTGGAAGATTTCATTCGAAACGGCCGGCATTTGCCTTAAAGCACGACCTGAGATCTACGGCCAATCATCAATCGCATTACGGACCTCATTCTTCGGAAAGTTGTGGACAGCGCGAACAACAGCTCGCTTCAAAGACTCAATACTTCGATGATGAGTATAGTGTATACAGGCCATATCTCTAAAACGGACCACAACTTGTAACCCAAAGGGTTGAGGTTCGGACTACCAGCTGACCAATCATCTGGTAATATGAAGTCGGGTACATTTGTTTTAGCCACTCTTGAGTGGTTTTCGCCTTGTGGGCTGGAGCAAAATCTTGTTGGAATGTATAGTGCTTGTTTGCGAACATTGTTCGGCTTTGTGGCTTAACGACATCTACCAAAACAGTGGTTTGGTAAATTGTCGCCGAAGTCTTGATTCCTTTTTCACAAAAATGGAGGTTGGTTATGGTATCGTAAGAAATTTCCCATCATACCATTACATTTCCGGGGTGGTGGCCTCTTTCAGCCCTTGCAATATGTTCTGAAGCTTCTTTTGATGTCCGAGCATACAATCGATCATTTTGCATAAGAAAAGTTTCTTTCACGGTAAAAATCTTTTCGTCGGCGAATAAAATGTGTCTGTGAGAATTTTTAGCGTCCCGCATTAAGAGAGTTTTTGACTTTAGCTTAAGTTTTCGTTTCAATGTTAACAGTCGCAAGTCTTTAGTAGGCACTAAGTCCCAAGTCTTGTTTGATGATGCGAGACATGGACTTTTGCGAAATGTTAATTTTTTCTTCGCTTTTTCAGTGGTGGTTTGCGTCTGATTCGAGCCTGCATGGCTTTGATGGCTCACGGAGTCCTCACAGTGCGTGGACGGCCGGATTTTTGACGGTCACTTAACTTAAGTAGCATCCTCGAATAATTTAATAGTACGGTAAACAGCGAGTGATTGTAAGCGATCGCAAGGTCTGAAGATATCACCTTTCGCCATACCATATTACACTTGTATAAGCCGATCACAATGATGTCACCCCATTCCATGATTGTAAATGACTAAAACCAAAAATCTTTTCCGCGACAAAGAAGCGTAAAAGCAACGAGTTAAATAACGGTTAACATGACAAAATTGAAACTAATACTTTATGTTGCAATAACAATTTTATCAATATTTATAACTAGACTAGGTATAATGTGGGAAAATATAATGAAGACCCCTGTGATAGCTCATGCAAGCGAATTTGCCGATGTTTAATTTTAAGTCGGTTAAGCGGAACCACTTAACGGAACAATATAATATTGTAATGGTAATGTTTTAACAGATTCGGTAGATCATTAATAAAAAGCAAAAATAGGGAAGGACCTAGATGGCTGCCTTCTGGAACACAAGAGGAAACAATTATTTCTTTCGAAAAATAGTCTCCGATTACAACAAATTGCTTTCTGCCATGTAAATAGTTTTTGAAGCACTAGCACACTGTTGACTAAATCTTCCTTAGTCAACTCCAAATTTCTACGTGAAAAAATGCCGCTTGACGGGATCGTATAAATCCTCCTCACCCTTGAGAGCGTCGTGGAACATTTGTTGAATGGATGGCTTTGATACTTCTTCAGTGCACCCTACTCTAATCTGTGGCTCTGCTCTTCCAAAAACTATCCTTCCCAGCAGGATGTTCAGTGCACACGGCTCGTTATCCTTTACATGACGTTGTCCGTAACCTAGCTGGAATTTCACCTGGTCCAAACTAACTCTAAGTGCTTAACTGAGAACACAGTCTTTAAAAAATCAATTTTACACTAGACACTGAAATTGTTGTTCTGAGCGAATCCTTAGTCCGGGATACCACCTTCGTGCACTGAAGACTAAGTTGTTCCGGTCTAACTTCCAGACCCAGCTGGGTTTCTATCATTGGCAACGCTGAACCATCGTCTAAAAAAGCGAATGTGTCCACGAACTTTTTATTTCAGTAAATACGAATGGGAACGGCCTTCCGATAGATTGCCGCCAGTAGGAGAAGAAGAAATTGATGTGGACAAACGCAGCAGCTACAATTAAATTAGACTTCGAGACAGTAGAAGGCTGATGCAACAGCAGATGATGACGTCCAGAACAGGTGTTTATGTCATACGACCTTGATTTGGCATAGGTTCTCCAACCGTGATGCCCTGGATCCAAGCATGCAAAGCAAACTGACTTTTCTTTGGCATACGTAAAAAACAATTCGGCTTTGAACTCGTGACACTGGTCCAAAGTGTGTTGTTTGCAGTCACATTTACCACACGAGGGATGTGCGTCACTCGACGAAACGGGATGGTGTGCCAACACTCGACGAGAAAACTTTGCTATCGCATGTGCCTTTCTGTTAGAACCCGATCGCTACGGCTTCATCAACTCAGGAGGCAAGTCGATAATCGTCTCCGTCAGTAATTCTGCAACATTTTTTAACGTAGCACCAGGGATCGACATTTTCTTCCTCCGACATTCTTGATATAAATCGGAGCCCAGTTTACCAGCCAGATTCATTAGGACTTCCCGTTTCATCGACTTAACCTCTACCACAAAACCATTTAACCTAACTGCCCATAGGTATAAGTTTAGATCATATTTGGAGGTAAGACTTGGCATATTCAACAAATCCGACGTTAGACTATGGAATAGAACTTCAGGGCGTCTAAAGATTGACAGAAGAAAATTCATAATTGCAGCATCGTCCGACGAGTACTTCAGCCGGTCACTAACTAAGTCCTTCGGAGCTTTACGCAAGCGTGCGACATTCTCCTTCCCCTTATAAAGTGACCATTCTTCAAGCGGTCGGTCCATTTTTTGATAGCTCGATCGAATATGTGCGGCGTTATTCCGACAATAGCGTGCCGAATGTTGTCCTCGAGCTCGTCCAAATTAGTTGGCTTGTTAGCACAAACTAAGGACGACTTGACGCAGCCCTAAAGAAAAAAATCGAGTGGTGCCAAATTGCATGATCGTGGCGCCCAATTGATGAACGCTCGCCGTGAGATGACCCAGTCGCTAAATTTCTTCTTCACAACCGTTGCATCGGTTGTATGGCATGTAGCGCTGTCTTGTTAGAACCACAGCCCGGATATATCGATATTGTCGAGCTCTGGCCACAGAAAGTCGGTTAACATCGCTCTATACTTTGTCATTTCGAAAGAAAAAAATCCGATGATGCCGCCATGCGATAAACCGAACATTTGTGGATTGTGGTCGCTACAATAATGGCAATTTTGCTTCTTGACATAGCCCCTAAGCCAAAAATGGTCATCGTCCGAGGAGATGATTTTGTGGCCACAATCCGGATCTCAACTTTTCCAGCACCCAATTAGCGAACTCACGGCGTTGTCTTCAATTCTTGCGGATGTAGGCCCAAATCTAAGCGCAAAACAAGCCGAGTTGACTCTCTGGCTATGCCCAATTCAGCTGATTAGCGCCGAATCGAAATTTCTGGGTCTTCTCGGATACTGGCTGCTACGGCGTCTATTTTTTTTCTTCATTTCGGAGCAATCTCTGTCTGGTTGGTGGCTTAAGATCCACAAGAGTGTACTCACGCTCAAACTTTTCCATGGTGCGGAAGTATCTCTCACTTCTTTATAATCTCAATAACTTCCACACACTATATAAACTCGATAAATAACAAATGATGCACGACTGATGACATGTGCTAGGGATACTCTATAACATAGCTAATTCCCATGCAAACTCTCATGAGACGAAGCCAGTCATGACTCTATGTGCCAATACTCGGACACGAGATGGAGCGTCGGTATCCCGGGCGCGAGTTATGCATTTTGTCCAGCCCTTACAAATAAACCATAACTTATTTGAATAATGTCTTTTTGTACTTCAAGGTCTCTCACACGACTAACTTGTTATCTTAAATTAACTTAGCATAATATCTAGAATAATATTGTACAAAACAATATATCATACAATGAAGAGTAGATAGTTAAGAGCTAACAATCATAATGCTTTGCTTGGATTGCTAATGTTATTCTCAAACTAGTTCAACCGATTTCGCTGGAGCAATTCTGTTCCATGCTGCTTATCTTCTTAGCATAGCCAAGCCAAGCCAAATTTTATTGTTAAGCTGAAGTTTTCTGTTGCATGTTGATGATGGTTTTGGTGTTGTTACCAAGTAATGCATAGGTAGGCACTTTGGCGATGGTAACGATGATGATGACGATGCTGATGGTGTTGCTATGCACATAACTCGTGCGCTGTGCACTCACCCATGATACCCACTTTATCGATAATGGTTCATTCCGTCCGAGTTAGTGCCCCACCACGCGCGTTACCACCTCTTTTTTGTTCCCTACTCCGAATCTGTCGCCTTTTCGTTCCTCTCCCATGTCTCATTCCGCCCGAGATATGCAATCATGCGCGCTACCCCCACCCGTTTCCTTTTTCATTTCATCGGAGTTTTAGCATTCACAAAGAGATGGATATTAAGGAAAGTTTGAAGTGGAAGAACTATTGGCTACGTAGGAGCAATACTAGTGGAAATAGCGATACAACATCGTGAGGTAGGAACACTTCAACCTTGTTGGATGATATTCATGTTATGGTCATTTACAAGTATTATCGCACGGTTTTGAATGCCACATAGTGGGTGAAAAAGGGTTTAAGGATTCGTTTTATCAGAGTTCGAAATCACTTTCTGTCGCTTTTTCGTTTCATCTGAGTTCGGAATTACGAGCGATAAAAAGTTCCACTTCGAAACAGCATTCATTTTTACAAATGAACAGATATACTCGTATCACACAAAACGAAAAAGAAATGATTTTTTGAAACCTAAAAAAAAAAACACTTTCTAGGTGACCTTAAACATTACTCAACTTTGACTGACAAGCCAAATTTATTGATCCAAAAGAAATAATTTTTTCAATCACCAGAGCCCCAAACATTTGTTAATCCAGTGAATTTAATTGCATTATAGACCAACCCGAAAATTTAATTATACAAGCACTTTTGCTTAAATGGGCCACTGTGCGCGGTAGCAACGAACTGCATGGGCTATATATTGTAATTGCTTTGACGGAATCAGCTAGAATTCATCGGCTCCGATAGGAATTGAATTGAATTTTTATTTATTCTAAAAGATTGACATTCATATTGTATTATCTGCAAAGCCAGGGGGCTTGTCTGCAGAAGATTGGTCTTTAAGATTAATTACATTACATTATGTTGAGTTCAAAATACACGTATATAAAAAAAAAACAGTTTAACAGTTTGAATTCAAGAACATTTTCTTAACATTTTTTAAAAAAATTGGTTTCGGAAGGTTGTTTAAATTTGTTGTAAGCTCGTTAAATATTGTCGGAACAGCAACTGCATACTTTCTACGTCCATATTCGTTCCAGAATTTTGGGACCAAAAACTTATTTTGTTGCCGTCTACGTGTGTTAACTGCTTGTTGGGTTGGTAGCTTATAGGTGTTATCATCTTTGAAAGTTGATAGTATGTCCATCTTATATAATTGTTCTATTGTGAGGAATTGTCTTATGTCATTACCATGATGTCGTTCTGACTTCTTAACTATTTTTTGTATGCTGGCATGCAATGAGTTTAGCCTCTGGAGCTGCTGCGTGTTGACCCACTATAATAGCATTGTTGAAGAACATCTGCTGGCCATCGATAGCTAAGATGGAAAAGAGCGGCAGCGAATCCTCAACATGATAGCTGCATTTAAAATTGTAGTCGACGGTGACTCCTAAATATTTGTATATAGATACACATTATCCAGGATCGTCGAGCAGTTGTCATCAGCTCGAAGAAGTTGCTGAGTGTTAACCTTATGTAGGCAATCATAACCATGCATTTTTATTAAGATTTTGTGTTGTAGGATGTGCGGAGGACGTATGTGCATTACTTTAGTTGTTTTTTTGCATTTATGATCAGGCCATTGTCGTGACACCATGTTGTGACTATATCAAACTTCTTCTGCATGATTTTTTCAGCTGGTTCAACGTCCTTGTGGGTAACAATAATTGCTGTGTCGTCTGCGTATGTGTAAACTGTGCTTTTGTTAAGAGCTGCAAGCATATCGTTCATGTATATAATAAAGATTAACGGTTCTAATTTGGATCCTTGTGGAACTCCATACTTTGAAAATTTTTCTTTGCTTTGTTTAATTTTGACTTTGTATTTGCGGTTTTTTAGGTAGTCCCCAAACCATGACAAAAGTGGTCCTCTTATGCCCATTTTTTCCATCTGTTTTAGAATATTTTTATGGCATAGCGTATCAAAGGCTTTCTTAAAATCGATAAAAAGTACTATGGTGCTATGGTTTTTTTTCTTGATTTTGGTTAATTTGGGGTGAAAAATCACCGATCAACCAATTTATACTTTTTTTTTCTGTCTGAAGCCGAATTGATTTTTTGACAATATATTATACTTTTCTAAATATTTAATAAGTCTTTTGGATACCACCTCTTCGAGGACTTTATCCGTTACCGATAGAATTGAAATCGGACGGTAGTTCCCGATATCGTTTTTCGGGCCACCCTTGTATATCGGTCGAATGACGGATATTTTAAGTCTTTCGGGGACCTTTGATTGTTCCAGACTCAAGTTTATAAGTTTTGCTAAAACCGGAGTCAGAATCTCAGCATTATTTCTTAAGTCCTTTGGTCGTATACCATCTTCACCTGCTGATTTGTTGTCTTTAAGTAATTTAAGAATTTTCTGTACTTCTTCAGTACTAGCTTCATTCATATATTGTACATTGATCGCTGAACACTGCTGGATGGACCCGAGTAAGATTTATGTTCGCATATATGGATAGTATTTGTTATGTTTAAAGAAAATTTTTGTGCAAAATGATTTGCGAGATTATCATACTCGTTGGTAGCAAAGTTTTTAGCCAACAGATCATCCAGATTTATGAGTCTTTTGCCAAGTATTGAATTGATGATCTTCTATGTCTCCGTTGGATTGTTTTTTGCATTTAAGAATTGTTGCTTGAAATAATTCATTTTAGTACTATGTATCTCTTTATTTAGGTGGTTGCGAAATGCTTTATATTCTTTTTCATAATCTTGATTTCTTCTATTGTTTTTATATCTTCTATATAAACGATCTCTTTTTAGACATGCATTCCTTAGATCTGCGGTTATCCAATTATGCTCATTAGATCTTTTTTTTGATTTTTCTGAAATACGTTGATGATTTTACCATTCTTTTAAAACATCCTCGAAAGATATTGTACAAATCGTTTACGAGGGGCGTTCAATATATTCTCGGTATCGATATGAAGGAAAATGCGAATTCAATTTAAATTGTTTTTATTTTTCAATATAATCTCTTGAGATAAGCTTTTTTAAACCCTCAAAAAAATAAATTTCCTCTTTCTCTGTAAAATACCCATTTATTGCCGACTTGAGTTCTTCATCATCCGAAAATCTTTTTCCACGAAGACATTTTTTCAAATCCGGAAACAGGAAATAATCACTAGGGGCAAGGTCTGGACTATAGGGTGGGTGTTGGATTTCTTCGAAACCACAATCTCGCGCAGCAGCCTTGGAAACTCGCGCCGTTTGAACAGGAGCGTTGTCATGAAGAAGCAACACACCCGCTGCGAGTTTACCCCGTCTTTTCTTTTTAATTTCCTCCCGCAAATTATGCAAAGTGGAAGCGTAGGATGTGGCGTTGATGGTTTCACCTTTTTTTTTGTACTCAATGAGCAAGATTCCCTTTGAGTCGCAAAAAACTGTGGCCATGAGCTTTCGGGCAGACGGAGTGACTTTGAACTTCTTCGGGGGGTCTGTTTCTTTTTTATGCCACTGCATGGACTCTTGTTTGCTTTCAGGGTCATAGTGGTGGACCCTTGTTTCGTCCCCAGTAACAATTCGATCCATAACACCGTCCGCGTTCTCACTACACATCTCCAAAAGCTCTCTACAGCATGCGATTCTCACTTTTTTCTGAGGCGCTGTGAGCATTCGTGGCACCCACCTTGCACTGACCTTTGAAAGGTTAAGATGGTCATAAAGAATGGTGTGAATGGTATCAATTGAAAGCTTGGTGATCTCTGCCATCATTTTCACCTTTATTCGGGCATCCTCAAGAACAAGTTTTTCGACTTCTTTGATGCTTTCTCCCGTACAAGCAGTAGCCGGGGCGCCGGAGCGGGGGTCGTCTTCAATGCTCTCTCTGCCTCTCTTGAACTCACTTGACTACTTTTGCACAGTTGATAATGAAGGTGCGGAACCCTGGTAAACAGCCACCATCTCTTCATGAATAGTTTTTTGACTTTTTCCTTGCTTAGTGAGAAATTTAATTACAGCGCGATGCTCAATTTTCACCATCATCGTTTCAGTTGCCATTATGATTCTGTTTAACTAGAGATAAAACGCGAATTAATGATCACATTTATATGAAATTTTACATGAATGCACTAAAATAACAGTATTACTTGATAAATAAGTTAAGTTTAAGGTTCACCCCGATACCGAGAATATGTTGAACGCCCCTCGTATCTCTGTCAGATCAATCAACTGTTGCCAGTTAAATTGTTCAATTTGCCGTAACAAGTCATAACTACTAATATAACTGAACATTTCAGGAGCGTTTCTTTCTTCTTTCTCATCAGATTTAATAGCCGCGCAATATATGCCAAAGTGGTCAGAGCAATATAGTTCTACTGCCGCGGATATAATATCCATGCATTTAGTGCGAATTAAACAGTGATCAATTAATGTTTTTGTGTTTCGGGATAAGTCGACACGCGTAACCGATTTAATTGTGTTTATAAATCCTCTTGATGCTATCAATGAAAGGTATCTGCTCACATTAGGATGGTATACATCATTTGCATCAATGTTGACATCACCAATTATTACCAAAGTTTGCCTTTTATCTATTGGGTCTACAAGTAAGTTTCCAGCGTTTGTCAGAGATGGCGCCACCAGTGGATCCCGGGCAGAAATGTCAGACCCCATGTGTTTTATTTGTAGGTTTTGTATCTGTCAACAACTTTGCAGCGTTATATTTGAGCAGTTCTATCGGTGTCGTACATTTTATCGAGCAAAATCATGGCAAGTTTCCAGCCAAATAAACGTCATTTGCGGGAGGCGCTGCTTTTATTCTTTAATATGAAGAAAATTGCGGCTGAGGCCTATCGTTTGCTTTCGGAAACTTATGGGGCGGAATGTATTGGTGAATCGACGTGCCGCGAGTGGTTAAAACGGTTCAAAAGTGGTGATTTTGGAATTGAAGACAAAGATCGCCCCGGAAAGCAGAAAAGTTTTGAAGACGAGGAATTGGACGCTTTACTGGATGAGGATCCGTGTCAGATTCAAGAAGAACTTGCTGCATCATTGGGCGTCACGCAACAAGCCGTTTCCCTGCGCCTAAAAGCACTGGGATTCATTCAAAAGGTTGGAAACTGGGTGCCATACGAATTGAAGCCAAGAGACGTCGAACGGCGATTTTGCATGTCCGAAATGTTACTGCAGCGGTATAAAAATAAATCATTTTTGCATCGTATTGTCACTGGTGATGAGAAATGGATTTATTATGATAATCCTAAACGCAAAAAACCGTATACAAAGCCCGGCGAGCCTGCCCAATCGACGCCGAAACGAAATATTCACGTGAATAAGGTCATGCTCTGCATATGGTGGGATCAAAAGGGTGTCGTATACTACGAACTGCTTCCGACCATTATATCGAACCAAACTAATTCGTTTGAAGCGGGCATTAAAAGAAAAACGGCCAGAATATGAGACCAGGCATGAGTCCGTCATTTTTCATCACGACAACGCTCGGCCACATGTTGCGGTTTCGGTGAAAAACTATTTGGAAGATAGTTGATGGGAAATTCTGCCTCACCCGCCTTACAGTCCAGACTTGGCACCATCTGACTACCACTTGTTTCGTTCGATGCAGAACGCTCTTACGGGAATACGCTTCAGCTCAGTAGAGGAAATCAAAAATTGGCTCGATACGTTCTTGGACTCGAAAGACGAGAAATTTTTTGGTCCGGGATTTATAAATTGCCAGAAAGATGGGGGAAAGTTGTAGCTTCCGATAGACGATACTTTGAATAAAGCACTGTAACTATGTTTTCATAATAAAACTTCAAATTTTGGAAAAAAAACGCTGGAAACTTACTTGTAGACCCAATATTTTGTCAATGTTTTGTCCTAATTCATCTATAAATTCATTTACATTAAGTCTAGGCGGGTCTGTATATAGCAAATATTGTAGCTTCAATCTGTCTTCTTTGAATGGTTATTGTAACACATTCATAGCACACATAATTCATATTTATTTTTGTGTATTCTATTGTTAAGAGATGGCGTAACTTGTATTATTCCATTGGAAAAGCTACTGTCATTGTACGTCATTTCAGTATATGTCATTCATTTGAAGCGTAAACAACAATAATTTTTTTTTCACTTAAATATGTCGAATTTTGTGCCTGAAAAAGTGTTTTTGCGGGGAGATCTTCTTCATGAAGAAAACTGCTGCCGAAAGTCATCGTATTTTGGTGGAAGTTTATGGTGAACATGCGCTAGTTGAGCGAACGTGCCAAAAGTGGTTTGCACGATTTAAAAGTGGTGATTTTGGCTTGGAAGACGATGAACGTCCTGGGCAGCCAAAAAAGTTTGAAGATGAAGAACTGGAAGCATTACTCTATGAAGATTGTTGCCAAACACAAGAAGAGCTCGCAGAATCTTTGGGTGTCACTCAATCAGCCATTTCAAAACGTTTAAAAGCAGCTGGATATATTCAAAAGCAGGGGAATTGGGTTCCACATGAACTCAAGCCGAGAGACGTCGAAAGGCGGTTTTGCATGTCCGAAATGCTGCTGGAACGCCACAAAAGGAAGTCATTTTTGCATCGGATTGTTACTGGTGATGGAAAATGGATCCATTGCGGCAACCGCAAGCGCAAAAAATCGTATGTGAAACCCGGCCAACCAGCCAAATCAACGGCAAAGCCGAATATCCATGGCGCGAAGGTAATGCTCTGTATTTGGTGGGATCAGATGGGTGTGCTGTATTATGAGCTGCTAAAACCGGGTGAAACCATCAATGGACAACCATACCGAACACAATTAATCCGTTTGAAGAGAGCAGTGGCCGAAAAACGCCCGGAATATGCGACCAGACACGAGGCAATAATTTTCCATCATGATAACGCACAGCCCCACGTTGTTATTCCGGTTAAGAACTATTTGGAAAACAGTGGATGGGAAGTCTTACCCCACCCGCCTTATAGCCCAGACCTTGCCCCTTCTGACTACCATTTGTTCCGGTCGATGCAGAACGCCCTCACTGAAATACGGTTCACATCAGAGCAGAATATCAAAAATTGGCTTGATTCATTCTTGGCTGCCAAGCCGGCGCAGTTCTTTTGGGATGGGATCCACAAATTGCCAGAAAGATGGGAAAAAGTTATAGCTTCAGATAGGCAATATTTTGAATAATACTATTGTACATATTTTTCTTAAATAAACGTTCAAATTTTGAAAAGAAAAACCGCACGAAATAAATTATATACCCAATATATCATCTTTTATGAAAATCATTAAGCCGCCACCTTTTTTATCAGTTCTATTATAGGCTAATGGTTCATGAAATCCAGTAATTATATAGAATGAGTTCTCAATTTTTTTTATATTTATTTCAGAGAGCACTATTACATCGATTTGTCCAATAAATTCATTAACGCTTAAAATAAAATTATTCCAATTTGCCCTAATAGATCGTATATTTAAAAAGAAATAAGAAAATCCATTAATTTCCGTAGTAAAATTATTCATTTCTTTAAGGCATTCTAAATGTTTAAATTTAATATTCACGAATTCATTTTCTTCGCCAAAAAAGGAATCGCCTTAGCTGGCGCGCTTAAGTGAAAGTGGACCACAGCCAACTGAAAGCGATCAGTGCTAAATCGCCCTAAATGGAAAGAGATGGTGGTTAAGACACATGAGCACACCGGTGTATAGCGTCACCTAAAGTAAGAGTAAATTAGCACGAACAGCAAATGTTTACTGCCTGCATATAAACTTGAGTTGGGGTCAGCGTAATAGTTAAGTCAGTGAACCAACACTTCCTCTTTGTTATATGTAACACGATTTGTTTACATAACATATTCAGCGATAAATTCTAGTGAGTCTGTACATTGTGACTCAGCGTCCATCGTCCACCGGAAAATGAAATTGAGGAGAGATTTTTTTTATTATAAGCAAGTGCAGCTTAGTACGTAATTTGAAGGCCAAGTACCAGCTTAGACTCCCAGTCTCCGTCTTGTTAAAGCCTTTCTACATCTGTACTTCCGATAACAATATCCAAGTTCATACGTGTTTAGAATGAATACATTTATGTGTCAGCATTTATTGTACGTCAAAAACCCTGTAGTTCTGAGATGAAATTAAATTTCGAAGAAACTCATAACAAAATTTTGTAAGAAAAAATGATTGCTTTGGCGTTCACAGTTTCGTGGAAATTTATCTCAAATCCAGGGAAAGCTACTTCGGAAGTACAATAAATTAAAACTTACATTTCAAAACTGATAAAATGTATCCGTATCAATTATCACATTCAATTCCTCGAATGGTGTTCGATGAGGGGGCTTAGATAAGCAGAAAATGGAACACCAGATGAGGAAGTAACCAAGTTGTATAATAATGCACGTGTATTGGGAAACCAGATCCTCAACAACCATTTTATTCATTAGAAATGTTAGCAACTGGAACAAACTTTTTTTTTACGAGAGTTTCTGCAAATTTACTGAGGAGTTAACTTTTCTCAAAATATTTACTTTTGCATTGAGATAGGATATCCTGGTTTCTCTGAAGAGAATTTCATTTGAAACCGGTTACAGGAAGTTAAAGTTTTCATATATTCACACAAGTGGGTAATAAGAACTTTTAACCGTTTAACTTTTGGGTCTGAGTTCTGAGTCAGGAGGAGAGGGAATAGTGTTTGGGAGTTCTAATAGACCGCTCTTGAGTTTTAATTTCTCTCCAGCTGGAACAAAGTTTTTGTTATCCAACTCTCATTCAAATGGATGTATCCTTAGAGATGGTGTTAGCATTGCTCCGAAATATTCGGATGAGTGGGAAACGTTTGATGAACGTTACTCTTATTCCTCCCCAATCAACCAACTTTCAATAGGCTCAAACGTTGACTTTAATCATCTGACTCCAGAAAGTAACGAATGGAGACAATGTAAAATCTTTGTCACTATAAATTAAATAGTAAATTCGTTATTTCTGAGGTCTTCTCTGATGAGATATGCATCTTCAAATCCTTCAGTCAGTACTGTATCTTCTTCTAAGCCAAAGTTCATTGATTGGCTCAATCCGAGTCCGAGGATATTGTTAGGCAGCGATCAGATCCCTAAGTACGAGCATTTTAATTTCGGGAATGTTTAGAGAAGAACTGGCTAGACTCTGATTTCTTTGAATAAACAGTAGGCAGCTTGACAACGTCAACCCATCAACCTTAAACAAGTGACACACTTATAAGTGCTTTCTTAGGTCAGTCATAGGTGGACTCATCAAGGCAATTATGAGACCTCTAACTGACCCATACTCGATTCTAAGCGGCCAAGAGAGCTGCCCTGCTTTCTCGAGGATCACAATAGGATTCCTAGGCAGTTACCACTTCCTAAATCTAAATGATCTGTTCTCTATAAAGATGCAGATGTTTTTGATGAAGCGCATCCTGTCGGTTCAATTTTGGGGCACTTTATTGAGCATTTGAGTCTCTATCGCATCAATAACGCGCTTAGGCTTCCAAAGCCTAAATAATTTTTTGCTTTATCTTTACATAGCCCCAAAATAAATATGGTCACATCAAACGATCTTGGTGCTCAATTCAGGGATCCATTAGCAGTATAGTAAGTAGCGCCATCCTTCACGCCAATGTCCTCCATATTTTAAAAAAAAAAAAAAAAAAAAATCACAGTTCCTTGTCGTGTGGCGCAAGCTTTAGCCTCATTTTTGGATGATAATCCCACTAACGTGAAGACCACACCCAGCAGGGCACTTTCGTGTGTGTGGCTCACTCCAGAAATGGCAATTTTGCTTGTTCATAAACCTCTTTACTTAACACGATGTTTCGATGAAAACAAGGATCGGCTTCGGTGCCCAAGAGCCAGTAAACACCCATTGCAAGCCATGTTCTCGTGGCTTCAACAGCTGCACCAGCTGGATCTTATACAGGTGTAGGCCAAGATCTTTTCGCAAAATTTTTCATAAAAGGCCAAATTATTGCTATTGACGCCGAATTCAGCACACACCACCACAATTCGCCACAATTGCACTTTTAGCGGCTTCCTCTGCATACACAAAGCGTTGAGGTGTTGTTGACGTTACGTCATGCAGAGTGCTTATGTGCGAAATTTATCCACAACACGAGGAATAGCGAGTTCAGTTGGTCGATTATGATGTCAAAGAGCGATTACTTCTGAGCTTTACGGATAAGCGAGGGTTCTCCATCGTGATTCTGCATGCTCTGATATACAATACGTATATAGCTCGTCTCAGTTGATGCTGTTATAAGCGGTCTCAAATTGGATGAAGAGGTGGCGCTACAGTCCGGGGTGAACCAACAATCCTCTCCAGCAAGCAGGATATCCCGCCAACTGTCTCCAGTGCCGCACTTCAAGTTGGTTGAGGTCTCTTCCATTTGTGTGCACCATCTTAGATGCAGTCGTCCTCTGCTGTGTCGTCCCTCGGATTATGCTTATATAGTCCCCATATGCTTAATATATCTCAGACTTTGGACTGGCAGGCGCTTGACTAGACTAGACCGATGTCTCTGTATAGCCCGTACAAAATTACACGCAGTATCTTTCTCTCGAAACTGCCAAGTGTTTTTTTCAACTCCCTTCGACAAGGTCCAAACCTCTGCGCCATGGAGCAGAACCGAGATGGTAAGGGTCTCGTGGTCTTACGCCGGTTTGGTCTTACGAGAGAGGGCTTTGTTACTCAACTGGCTCCTGAGCCCAAAGAAATAATGAATGAGAAGATTTCTGCGCTGATGTCGTTGCTGTTTGTAAATGCGTTAAAGGATAGACGAAGTCCTTAACCACGTCGTTACAAGCTATAACCTCTAATGGTGACGCTCTGGCCAAGTCAGCGGTGGTGTACACCGTTTACCGGGCCTAAGAAAAAATCATGCTTCTTTTGTTGCCCAGTGAGTTTCTTATGATTTTTTCTAGCGCGATGTTAAAAAAAAGTCACCTTTCTCGAAATTGGGGGGCTCGAAACATCCATAATCATCGTGCATACCATTAGACATGGTGTTGTATAGTTCACCCCTGTGCAGCGTCATAAGCGACTTTGAAATCGACAAACAGATGGTGACTGTCGATCGGAAATTTGCTGGTCTTTTCCAAAGTCTGCCGTAATGTATTTTTGTGTGGCCTATCGCAGTGTGAATTGTTAACTCACTAGGGTTAAAACCACACTGCTATGTTGTGAATGATTGATGGCATCATAGTTGGTGCAGTTTAATGAGATCCCCTATCATGTGGATCGGGAAGACAGGGGAAATACTACTTGCGAACACCGTAAAGGCTTACGGTAGTGTTAGACATATGCAATAGTTGGGTTCGAACCAATCTGATACGCTCTAAAACCTCCCTCTTGCCATGTGGCTTTAATCAACCCTGGAACCATTTTAGCATTACTTCCGTGTGGAGAAGCCGTTTGGGTTCTAAGAACTCCGCTACAGTAACGAGCGAGCTCGTCTCTTCGTCGAATCGACCGTCATCGCAAGTATCCCGAAGGGTACCGTGGTCTCTTATCCGGTGGCCTTCTATTCAGATCTCTTAACCCGAATCAGCGCAGCAGGGATATGTATCGCCAGCAGAATTTGGCTCTATAACAACCTATACTTAACCGTGAGTAAACGAGTTACCTATGTACGTCCGCCCATCCCATGCACAACTAACAGCTGTCGTTGCTGATGCCACTTTGCGAAAACGAAGAACATGTGCTCGGCGGTATCATCTACCGCAGGCAATGGTCGCATCTGGATGATAGTTTCACTGGCCTGCCGTAAAGATATGTGTTGAACTGCCCGTGTCTGAAGAGGAGATGGGAAAAATACTCGTACAATAGTAATTCACCTCACCATGACTTCGATCCAGTCGCGGGCTCATCCCGGCGTCGGTGTATCCACGACTTCCTCATACCATTGCCAGCACGCAAATACTAGATGGAGTGAAAAGTGACCTCCTTGACCGCCAGAATGCGCTGCTACTGCAAAAAAGGTTATGGTGCATTAAATTCCGTTCATATTTAGGCAGACATGCCAAATTTCAGTGCGATACTGTGTTTAGTTTTGTTTTGACAGCTGATTGTTGACAAAAACGATTTTCTTTCTCTCATAAAACATTATTTTTTGAGAGGCAAAACGGCGAAGGAAACAAAAGAAAAGTTGGATAAATATTATGGTTTCGAGAGTTTCGTGGTGGCCGCAACTCCAATACCGATCAAGTCCGCAGCGGCAGGCCCTCCGATGCGGTTACAAAGGACAATGTCAAAAAAATACATGAAATGGTGTTGGCAGACCGGAAAGTTAAGGTGCGCCAACTAGCAGATACTGCAAAGATTAGTACTGAGCACACACGCCATATTTTGGGCAATATTCTGCATATGAAAAAGTTATCCTGCCGCTGAACGCCACGAATGCTCACTCCTGACCAAAAACACGAACGCGAGAGCACTTCGAAAGAGTGTTTGGACTTGCTGATGCAGAATCGGGCGGACTTTTGGCGTCGATTGGTAACTGTATTTGAATCCCTCGGACTATTATCTCTTCCCAAACCTCAAAAGATGGCTCATCAATAAAAAATTCAGCTCACGCGAGGAAATCATCGACGCCACTGAGGAGTATTTTGCAGACCTTCCGGAAAATTACTTTTCAGACGGGATCAAGAAGTTGGAAAATCGCTGGAATAAGTGTTTAAAACTAAAAGAGGACTACGAGGGTTGTCTGAAAAGTTTCTGGTCGCAACGTAAAGATAGCGGCACTCGTTAATAAAAGCTAGTGAATGCTATTTGTGCATCTTTTGACAGTTACTTACCGAAGTTTCAGCCATTTTGGACGCGCAGTTTTTACAATAGTTGACAGCCGTTTGAGTGGGTGTGAGTGTTTTTTTGTGTAAATGGAAAAAATTGAGTGTCGAGCTGTTATTAAATTCTTATTTTTGAAAGGCAATACGCCTACGCAAATCAAAAATGAGTTGGACTCTGTGTATGGGGACTCTGCACCATCATTTACCACAGTGAAATTTTGGGCAGTTGAACTTAAACGTGGCCGTAGAGCTTGGGAGATGATGAACATTCGGGACGTCCAAAAGCTGCAACCAGTGACGATAGCATTGCTAAGGCTCATCAAATGGTGTTAGACGACCGCCGAATTAAAGTGAGAGAGATAGTAGAGATTATGACAATGTCCAAAGAACGTGCTTGTTACATATTAAATCAAGATTTAGGTTTCTCATGCCTACGCCTGTTAGCGCGTTGGGTGCCGCGTTTGCTTACGTTAGACCAAAAACGATTTCCAACGTTCTGTTGGCGCAGTTTAGGCGCAATAAATCCGAGTTTTGACGCCGATTAATTACTGTAGATGAAACTAGGATACACCATTATACGCCCGAAACAAAAATTCAGTCAAAACAATGGACTGCAAAGGGCGAGCCGGCTCCAAAAAAACCAAAAACTGTTTTTTCGGCTGGGAAAGATTATCTTCAAAAAGGAAAAACCATTACAGGAGCATACTACGCATCATTACTTGCCAGGCTGAAGGTAGAAATTGCTGAAAAACGGTCACATTTGCAGAAAAAGAAAATCCTGTTTCACCAAGACAACGCGCCGTTGTTCCCTCATCTAAAAACTGCGCTCGGAGGACAGAGATTTTCGTCAAATGAGGAGGCAATCACCTTCGTGAATAATTATTTTTCAGGGAAAAACGCCAAGTACTTTTTTTAAGGGTTAGAGAGATGGGAGCATAGCTGGGAGAAGTGTCTAGAGTTACAAGGAGACTATGTAGAAAAGTAAAAAAAAATTTTGAGAAATGTCTTGTATCATTGTTCGGTTGGAAACTTTTCAGACAATCCTCGTATATTGAATAATATAAAAAAACCATGTAAAAAAAATTTTTTTTAATTCCCAAGGAGGTCACTTTTCACTCCATCTAGTATTCCATCTCTCTTGTCGTTATCTTATTCAGATTCTGGGAACATAAATTTCTCTCTGCGCTCCTGAGCTAGCAACACGCCGGACACAGCTCTCGCGATCACCATAACGGCTGCTGCGGAGACCATGCGGACGCGATCTAAAAAGGCCCGTGGCGTTGTACCGATGTAAGACGCTTTCGGAGACCCCGTTTCGACAGCAAATCTGCCAGACCTTGGGTGCCGTACTGGAATATAGAATTGGCAACAGATGCTAGCAACTATCTTTTGTCATCTCGCGCGCCGCCAACATTTGGGATTAGCCTAGACAGTACGGTAGCGACTTCAGCCGCCCTCCTAATTTGTTGCCCAAAGGTGAGTCGTGAATCGACTCACATTCCGAGGCTGCGGATTACTGCACCCACGACGTTCACACGGAAGCCGATCCAAACCATCGTTGATATTGAGGGCAACCAACTTCGGTTTTTTAGAGTGGCCAACTCAAAGTCGTTACCCGGCAGCAAGTTCACCAAATAGTGGAAATCAGTTGGTGTACGTGGTACCCACTTCGAACAGAGCTTTCGCATACCCAAATACTCGTGCAAAATACGAGGTACGCAGTCTACTGCTACGATATCAGCTATCTGACATACTTCCGCTTTATGGTTGTTCAAAATGGTTTTGTTGATTTTTTTTATGTTTCCCAGCGTAACAGCCTTATGTGGGCGTCCAGAGCGTTCATCATCATTTGTGTCTTCTTTGGATTCAGCAAACCAGGGAGAAATGGTTGCTTCCGACGCAGCAGATTCCTTAGAACACTTTAAAATCCATTCTCGAGTTTTAGCGGTACTTTGTCGCATCAAATAACAGTGGTTTATCAACGTACGAAACTCGTTTTTCACCATAGTTTTGAAAATATCAAAAGATGCGTCACTAAAACTTCGATATCTCGATGACTAATGGTCGAAATGCCATTAAATTTTGAAGGCTGGTACTTACTAATGGATATGTATATGGGTATTTCTTTCTGTTGCCCACAAAAAGAAAGTACCCTGGATTGCGATTAACAAAATATTTATTCTTAAAACTTATTAAATTATAAATTATACAAGGTGAAAGAAAATGCAAAGCGCGTGACTAGTCAACTTATGACAGGAAGAGAAAAAAATCAAAAGTGACAGCTGAAGAAATCGAATTACTTAAATAATATCCGGTGGTTGGCGCTGCTGTTCTTGACAGGGGTTCGTGTCTGTGATACAACAGCCGCCACATCTACTCCCCCTTCAGTGACCTGCTTCGATTAGAAGGGGAACGATACTGACTTTCTTGAGCAGGTTTTGACCGGTCTGTCCATTGTTGTTGATGAGTTTTTTTTAGTAGAATGCAGCGGTGCTGGAGTTGGTTAATTAGTTTGTGAAGCTGGGTCCGTCTTGGCGATAAATGCTGGCTTCAGCATTCGAGATAGTTTTCTCGGTGTCATTGATGCGAATGATAAATACCCGATCGTCGATACGTTTGATCACCTCGTGCGGGCCGGAGTACGGATGGTCAAGTGGTCGTCTGACGGCATCCACTCGGAGGTAAGCGTGCGAGTTAATGCTCACAAGTCCTTTAGGATGAAGAAACGTGATTTAGTATGATGAGCCGTTGGTGTGGGTCGTACCTTCCTGATATGTTTACGAAACTTTTCTAGGAAGATGCTAAGATTGGCTGGAAGATCTTCTGGTATTCTTAGATCAGTGCCGAAGAGTAATTGAGCTGATGATGCATTTAAGTCTTCCTTAACGCAGGTCCGAAGGCCGAGGAGAACTGTTGAAAATAAATCGGGCCAGGGTGTTGGAGCGGCCTTGACGATGCGATGCCAATAGATTGAGGTCGATAGAGTATTGCATGGATTTTGGTAGCTCCAACCATGTTTGCCAGAGCCGTGAAGAGTTGAGACTCAAACTGTTTCCCTTGGTCTGTCGTGATGGTTAAAGGAGTGCCGAATTGGAAAATCCAGCTCGAGTAAAAAGCCGTAGCGCCTGTGTCGGCTTCCATGTTAGAGAGTGGCGTTGCAACAGGTCAGCGTGAGAACCTGTCAATCATCGTGAGGCAATAACGAAGCCCGTTAACTGCTGGGAGTTCGATGAGGTCAAGGTGTACATAAATGTGCGAAGGAAGATTGTACGGTTGCGCCTTTGAACTTTGGACTTCTGGCACGGAACGCATTCGCATGTCCCTCGAGTCGCGTTTAATTCTGGGCCAGACGAACTTCTGCTTGAGTTGGCGAGTAATGACACGGCCACTGGTGTGAGCGAGACCGTATACCACGTCGAAAGCACGCTTGCGGAGAGGCAGTAGGATGTATGGACGAATCCAGCCGATGGAGATATCACAATAGGGCGGGCGCTCCTCTATGACGAGTTCCTGCAGCTTAAATGACGTGTGCTCTTTAATTCGTTCTAGCTCTTCATCACTCTGCTGGGCTTCATGAATGATTTCCGAGTCCAGAGTATTGGGCATGGAGATGGTGTTGATGCGAGATAGTGCGTCAGCGACGACATTGATGTGAATAATCTCACTGGTAAATTGGGAGATGAAGCTAAGCTGATGAAGTTGCCTGGGCGAAGCTTTGTCTGGTCGTTGAGACGAAAGATCGACCATCGAGAATATGTCTGAAGAACTTGATGCTTGCGAAGATAGCGAGGAGCTCCCGATCATAGGTACTGTAGCGAGTCTTTGCTGGACAGAGCTTCCGTGAGAAAAAAACCCAATGGCTTCCAGAGTCCTTCATCTTGTTGTTCAAATGCGGCGTTGATGGCAAAATCTGAAACATCTGTTGAAAGAGCCAGTGGTGCATTCGGAGACAGGAATTAAGATGTGACGGCCGAGCCAACACTGTCCTTACAGTTTTTGAGGGCTGCCTCTGAATCGGATGTCCATTCGATCTTGCGGTTGTCCCGCTTTTTGGCGTTCTTTAGGTAGCTATTAAGTGATGCTTGAATGCGAGCAGCATGCGGAATACAACGGCGGTAATAATTTACCATTTCCAGAAAACGGGGAAAGTCCGATATTGTTTCCGGTTTCGGGTAGGAGAGGATAGCTTGAACCTTGTCTAGCGGAGGAGCGTACCCATGTTTGCTGATGGTGTAGCCAAGGTAAATTACCTGCTCGTTGCCGGAATTGATAGTAAGATGATTTTCGCTTAGGATATTGAAGATGGTTTCCAGAAGGTTGTCCATGTACCTCTGAAACGTCTGTGTGGCATTACGTAGACCAGGTGGCATTCCCAAAAACTCAAAAAGCCCGAAAGGTGCCGTAATGGCTGTCCTTTGAGTATCTTCTTCAGCTACCGGTATTTGGTGATAGGCCCGCGTTAAGTCGATGGTTGAAAATATGTTGCTACCATGACAACGCTGAATCACATCATCGATATACGGGACTTGATAGCAGTCGGGAACTGTTTGTTTGTTAAGACGTCTGTAATCACTAGTTGAGCGCCAGCCTCCCAGTTTCTTTGGCACCATATGCAGAGGGCTAGCCCGCTGGCTGCTGGATGGTCTTCCTTGGCTGTCTTTAGTTTGTCGCAAGTGAGCCTACGTGGGCGTTCTGCAACCGACGGACCTGTAGTTACGATGTGGTGCTAGACTGGATTATCCGTTTTGATAGAAGGAAACGACGATGGCCTAGTAATGTCAATGTACTTACAAAGCTGTTGCCTGTAAGCGGGTGCTAAAGTTGAGTCAGAGATGTTTACATGTTTGCTGCTGATGGAAACTTTGCTAAGCTGGCCTGGTGCAGTAAGTTTTGTCAATCGGTCGATGAGACAGCGTCGACAGGAGGCCGTAGTAAGTTAGCAGACCAGCTCCAATAATGGCAATCTTTATGTCGGTAGATGAAGTTCCATCTGAGAGGACGCCGGACGTCAAGATTCAGGGTGACGCGTTGCTGCCCATAAGTTTCGATTACTGTGTTGTTTTCAGCATACCTTATAACTTAAAATCAGTTGATTTTGCCTTGCAATTTGTCCATGTTCTTGTCATGATGGAGATAACGGACCCTGAATCGACAAGAAACTTCATGTTGGTCTGACAGTCGAATAGAAATAGGCGATGTTCGGTGGTGATAAAATTGTTGCTGTTATTGTTGTAGTTGCTTTCGCCTACCACCTGCACTGACCACAGCAAATTTAGTTTTCCGATGATGATAGCTGATTGAGGCTGCATGAAGGTTTGCAGTTGCGAGCATTAGACCCCCATTTGCTGTGAAAGAAACAGCTGGTGAAACAGCTCGTGTACCAGGTCGAGAGGATGAACGTGATCTGTTGTTGCTAGAAGACCTCGATAGCTTATTGAGGACTTCTCTGTTGAGAGTGATCAGCTGAGATAGTGAGTGTCTGATCTCTATGTGTTCTTGGTTCACTGAGTCCACTGAAGAGGCAGCAGTAAGTTGACGTTGAAATGACTGATGGGCCGGGTGCATTTTCCATTAGAGTGTCTGCATCGCTGGCGAGGTCGTCGAGTGTTACTAATGATTTTGAAAATACTCTGCGCGTTTTGTGGTAGTAAAGCGAGCCATCTGACACGTAGAACATCCTCAGAAGCTCGGCCACCTTGCAAGAATCCTCATCTGTCTTAGAAGTTGAGAGGGTTTTTTATCGCCGAGCTTAAGTTCAATCAGAGCTTTATGTAGCTGAGTCGGAGAGACGGTTTAAAAGATGAGCCTTCAGTTAATATACTTGTCTTTGATTGGTGGTGCCCTCAGAATGTCTGACACTTCCTGCAGTGCATCAGTTCCGAGAGCACTGACTATCAGGTGATATTTGTCGGCGTCGGAACGGATGTTATTCGCCTGGAAGATGGATTCCACCTGGAAAAACCGCAGGTCCGGATTGGTTTTCCAGAATGAGTTCATTCTGCAGTTGTAAATTACCTCAATATCACAGTTGGTAGAATATGTTTGTCCAGTTGGCGCAGAAGTAGATGAGCCTTGACTTGGGGTGACGGCTGGAGAAACTCGTGCTTCGTCATCCTGCTCACTGAGTAATGCATTTGATTCTCCGGGTTGTGAATGTTGCGGTGTACGCTGAAGAGACATTGTCACAGGAAGATATCCGCAGTCGTGTGAAAATCGAATGAGTTGTTGAAACGCAAAGGATAAAGGTTAGATCGCAATCCGGTTGGATCACGTCGCGGTCATCGCGACAGCTTAAGAAATCGAATTACTTAAATTATATCCGTTGGTTGGCGCTGCTGTTCTTGACAGGGGTTCGTGTCTGTGATATAAAAGCCGCCACATGTACATATATGGATAGAGTCGCCATCTATGTGCCAGTTATCGAACGACCTGTTAGGTGTTGGTAAAACTACTGAGCGTTGTTCCTGAAGTAGCAACCTTCTATTTTTTTGACTGGTCACTTCTCATACTATTTGTTGGTGAACTTTCTTCTTTTCCTCTTATATATATACATGGTGACTTACTCGAACTATAACTTTTTAAAATGCTATAATTTTTTTATTTTTTGATAAATTTTATTGTGCCAAAGCAAAAAATGTTGGAAAATACATTCGTGCGGTTTTTTTTTCAAAATTTGAACGTTTATTTAAGAAAAACATGTACAATAGTATTATTCAAAGTATTGCCCATCTGAAGCTATGACTTTTTCCCATCTTTTTGGCAATTTGTGGATCCCATCCCAAAAGAATTGCGCCGGCTTGGCAGCCAAGAATGAATCAAGCCAATTTTTGATATTCTGCTCTGATGTGAACCGTATTTCAGTGAGGGCGTCCTGCATCGACCGGAACAAATGGTAGTCAAAAGGGGCAAGGTCTGGGCTATAAGGCTGGTGGGGTAAGACTTCCCATCCACTGTTTTCCAAATAGTTCTTAACCGGAATAGCAACATGGGGCCGAGCGTTGTCATGATGGAAAATTATTGCCTCGTGTCTGGTCGCATATTCCGGGCGTTTTTCGGCCACTGCTCTCTTCAAACGGATTAATTGTATTCGGTAGCGTTGTCCATTGATGGTTTCATCCGGTTTTAGCAGCTCATAATACAGCACACCCATCTGATCCCAACAAATACAGAGCATTACCTTCGCGCCATGGATATTCGGCTTTGCCGTTGATTTGGCTGGTTGGCCGGGTTTCACATATGATTTTTTGCGCTTGGGGTTGTCGTAATGCATCCATTTTTCATCACCAGTAACAATCCGATGCAAAAATGACTTCCTTTTGTGGCGTTCCAGCAGCATTTCGGACATGCAAAACCGCCTTTCGACGTCTCTCGACTTGAGTTCATGTGGAACCCAATTTCCTTGCTTTTGAATATATCCAGCTGCTTTTAAACGTTTTGAAATGGCTGCTTGAGTGACATCCAAAAATTCTGCGACCTCTTCTTGTGTTTGACAACAATCTTCATAGAGTAATGCTTCCAGTTCTTCACCTTCAAACTTTTTTGGCTGCCCAGGACGTTCATCGTCTTCCAAGCCAAAATCACCACTTTTAAATCGTGCAAACCACTTTTGGTACGTTCGCTCAACTAGCGCATGTTCACCATAAACTTCCACCAAAATGCGATGACTTTCGGCAGCAGTTTTCTTCATGAAGAAGGAGTCCCCCCAAAAACATTTTTTCAGGCACAAAGTTCGACATATTTGAGTGAAAAAAAATTATTGTTGTTTACGCTTCAAATGAGTGACATATACTGAAATGACGTACAATGACAGTAGCTTTCCAACGCATTTTCCAATGGAATAATAACAATGGAATAATACAAGTTACGCCATCTCTTAGCAAACCGCACGAAAGTTATAGACCCAACATCAGTAGTTCTCAATATGTCCACCTTTAGCGCGAATAGCGGCCTTGAGACGGCCGAAGTGCACGCAAGTGGCTCTGCAGTATTTTGGCCCATTCCCGGCGAAGTGCTTGTTTGAGGTGGTCCAAATTTTGGTATTTTTTAGTGCCAACCTTCGCTTTCAAAATACCCCAGACAGAGAAATCCAACGGATTTGCATCCGGAGAATTTGCAATCCATTATGTCGAAGAAATGAAGTGTGGAACCAATCTTGGTTGGCGCGCGCTTTGTGAGACGGTGCCAAGTCTTTTTGAAATGTCCACGGTCTCCGACCGAAATGATTGTTTGCCTCTAAGACAGTTTCACGTCGATCGCATTAATTTTGACGTCACGGTCCAAGAATACGAATACGGAAAGCGACCATCGGTGGTTATGGCGGCCCAAACTATCACCATCGGTGCTGCCTGCGTTCCGATGGCCGTCCGAAGGTGTAAATTTTCAAAGGACCTCTATTGCAAGTAAACTCGGTCATTTTGGTTGTTCACATATTGCTCGATAACAAATGGCGACTCATCGGAAAAAACCATATCCAAACTCGGCAACTCACCACTTTCGTGCAATCGTAGCAACTCCTTCGCTCTTTCGACTCTAACTTTTTTCTGTTGCGGTGTAAGATCGTGTGCTTTTTGGAATTTCAATGGCTTGCGCCCGAGCTCATTTTTCAGTATGTGTTCCATCCGTTCCAACGATATGTTGAGCTCACGAGCCATTTTTCTTCCACTTCGACGCGGATTTCGCTCAATTCGAGCCTTCACTTTCCGAACCATTTCTGCCGATGTTGCTGTTTTTTTATGACCACCTCCATGGCGTTTTGCAACGCTGCCAGTATCATGGTAACGAGCTATGGTTCGAGACACAAATGATTTATTCACGTTGAGGTGCTGGAGGGCTCTAACGATAGCTACTTGTGGTTTTCCAGCCAAATATAAAGTAATCACACTATCACGTTCGAATTCCATCGCGGATAAAAATTTTTCAACACAACTGAGATGCAAATCGTTGAAAAGACTTGTAAATAATAAAATTATCTGTCATGTGTCAAAATTTGAGCTCATTGTCATGAACGGTTTGGAAATTATAGCAGTCTGAAGTCGGTTGCAGTTCGAGTCATTCAGGGTGTAGAAGAAAAGATATAATAAACACTAATGACTAATGGATCAACAATACTACAACCAAAAGGATTTCCGGTCCAAGTTCGAAAAGACATGGACGACCGAACCTCTGTCTCAAAGACCGCCCTATCGACGATACGAAAGTGTTCTCATCTGCTTTACTTTAAGTTTCGTGCCTATGATTGGGGTGGTATGTCTTCTACCCCCAACTTCTCATTAAATTTTGCCTTTTCTCCACCACCGGCTAGGTATGCCTTCGCGATTCATCCCCATTCTCAACATTCAACCCTCGTCGTTTATTGTACCGAACCTTTTTTCATAATGAACAATGCGATGGCATAAGGTGAAGCATGGAATGCGGTAGGTTGAGTCCGCCGTAGAATTGTGTAAACTGATATGCTCAACCTTCATTCATCTATGAAAGAGTGAAGACGGTCAATTCGAAGAACTTGAAAGCGCTGCCAGGAATCGAGTTACCTTCAGTAGTCAGCGCGATTCAGATATTATAAATCCCATCACCTAAGGAGCACATGGTGTCTACAAAACCTCAACTTCAAGTATCATCGCCTCACGTCTGAGAGGCAACGTTTGTCTCAGATCTTTGAAGTCTTCGTGCAATTGAAAGTAACTTTTGATTTGATTTCATTGCTCTCTTCAAAGTAAAAATTTTAGAAGAACAAATAAATACACAAAGAGACCACATCTTTATGTTAAAAGGACTTTAGCCGCCGAAATTCATCAGAATTTCATTCCATTTTCGCATGGAATCCAAGATACTCGTGCCTTGAAACAGAGAGGGTGATGATAATCCTCTTTTTGAACTGAATAGCTGTTGGATTTCAAACAGCACTCCAACCCATTAGAAATTGGCGACTTATTTTCTCACTCACACAAGACATTCCTTGTCGTATCCCTTAGCCCTAGTCGTATCTATTCCCCTTGGTTAAAGGTCTACGAGTAAGTCAGGACGAAAATTAAGCTGATACTTGTTAAAGAAGCATGTGTCATGTAACCGACGAAGACCCTTCAGAAGATCCATTAGGGACCTTAACAAGGGATGTTAATTTTTTTTTTTTTTAAACAATCCCTCCTAACTAAGTTCACTTAGCAAAACCTATTTAATCTTGTATTCGTGTACTCGGAATAACCATCACAAAAAAAAGTTACTTTTTCTCCTGAAACAAGAGAATCCTTTGGGACTTTGCCCCTCAGCAATTATTTTACTCGACTGTGTAGGAATTCCTTGAATTTATAAAAAAAAAAAATTTCAAATTAATTTGAAGGTTGTTCAGTATAGAAGTTGAAATGCATTGTGTCTTCGGTGAGTGCCAAGGGAAGCAATTTGGAATCGCTGCCTTAGGCCGTTGATTGTGCAAGCTTAATTAAGTCAAGGGTAATTCAAAATTTTAATCAAACTTCGCAATGATTGAGGCAAAATGTTGTGAAAATGTTTTCGTATTCTCTGTGCAAATATGTCTATGACTATGTACATCCATCTGTCTGGGTGTTGTTTTTATATTATGGAAGCGGGTATAATCCTTCCACCCACTTGTATTGGCAGAACATAAGCGGAAGTGTAGGAAGTCGAAAGTTAACAAGAGGAAATCATATTGAAGGTAACCAGTAACCACTCGTAAACTATACGAGTATCTCAGCTGGCATTGTTCTATCCGGCCCATTGGGTAAGGGATAGAAGCAACAAAGTTTGATAGACGAGAACGATTGCACTTCGAGGATAATCACAATGTTATCCTTGTTTTGTAGAATCGAACATTGTTGTCTGTGGAGAGTCGATGTCAATTAATTAGTCCTGTGCCTAGCATTTTGTAGTTGCATTACATTCGACTAGATACCACCTCCGTACGGCGTACGTTGGCGGATAAAGGTGGTAAGTTATAAGTGCTAGTTATATTATTTCATGAGGAGGATATAATTAAAAGATAAAATCACATGTTCTTCGTGCAATTATCGAAGAAAACAAATCATCAAGGACACGCTACCAATTAACACATTCAATTTCTCTTCTCAGGACGACAGTTACGACGACGATGTTACGGATATCTGCTATCTCCATGGATACGTAACAAATGTATAGAGCGATTTTTCTCTGTCTCAGACCTGCAGGGAGGTTACAGCCATTCGTATACATACGTATACGTCCTCCTGTAAACACCCACTCTATTTAATTGATTTTAATGACATTCTTTCGTTAACCCATCATGTGAGCGTCGTCCTTTGATTCCTCAGGATTTCATGAGGCGGTACTCCCTCCCATCATATCGTGCCGTATCCCCATATTCACAATTAAGGATTCGAATGAAATAATTCCTGTGCTGTGTAGGAAGGACAAGAAAAATGAAACCAACAAACAAATCTCGAAATTGAGAGAGAAGAAATTTTTAGAAACACGGAGGCGGTAATGGATTTTTTTCACCCGAGGATGACAAGTGAGAAGTGTGGTAATTGTTTTCGCGAAACAGGGACACGAACACTCTTTGAGCTTGAGTTAATAATGAAACGTTGCTGGCGGTTGTGGTTAACAATTTACGTTTGTTTTTTGGCACAACCAACAGTCATGGCGGAAAAACACTTGAGTTTTCAATTTAATCTATATGTCCTCTTTGGTTGCTTTTCGGAACGCAGTTTAGTTCTTTTGGCTTGTTCTCAAGTGAATTTTTCAACCAAGTAGTCCTGGGGTAGGCCTTTCGTAAGATGACACAAATTCAGACACTTTAAAATCAAAGATGAGATTGAAGCGCAGTAACATCTTATGAGACTACCCGGAGTTTGTGTGCCTGATTGGGTTCCCATTTCTCGAGAAACTCAGCGGGAGAAGATATAAAAGGTGATTTTTTTTAGAGGTATACAAATTGAATTTGAAATAAATCACTTGAAGCTAATGTTAATGTTTATGATATTAGCTTTATTTAATAGATAATTTTATACCATTGGTGTTTAAATATGATATCGGGCATATGCTTGCCACGGCTAGCTCGAATGAAGCGCAGTCGTGAAGCCCAATTTTCGACAACTTTATCGAGCAACTGGGGCCGTATATCAGCAATAACACGGCGAATGTTGACTTCCAAATCGCCCAACGTCTCTGGTTTATCGGCATAGACTAGTGACTTCACATACCCCCAAAGAAAGTAATCTAAAGGTGTGAGATCACAGGATCGCCGAGGCCAGTTCACAGGTTCATTACGCGAAATTATGCGCTCAGCAAATGTTTCCCGCAATAAATTGATGGTGTCGCGCGCCGTGTGGCATGTTGCATCATCTTGTTGAAATCAAAGCTCTGTCACGTCAATCCCATTCAACTGAGGAACGAAGAAGTCAGAATTCATGTTTCTATAGCGCTCTGGCCGTCATCGTCCTTAAAGAAATATGAGCCGATGATTCCATCAGCCCATGAAGCACACCAAAGAGTGAGTTTTAATGGTTGTAAGGGTATCTTGACAAAAGTGCCCTACTGGAAGTAACCTCAAGATTGCGAAGCTCGACCGGAAGCTATATTCTGGTACCACGGGAGGTCAGGAGCCCCCGGAACTATGGTTCCGGCCTGACCTAGGAGTTGACCCCGTATCGTGGTGGCTGTAAGTTTGTACCCAAAATCGCGGGGAGAACAGAACTAATGGTGCTTGGTGCTTGGACATCTCATGGCTTGGCATATGTGTAGTCTACTACGACCTGTGCTAAACCATGAGATTGCTATGGAACCAATTGGTCTGCTCGATGTGGAGTTGCATTGCAACCGGGTGCCATGACCCACAGAATGGCTGAGGTATTAGATAGGCCTCGACCCTTCACCAAAGGGGAAGTTCGTGCCTTACACACGACTTCAAATCTGGTACTGGTGGTAGTACTTGTACTACCCGAAGTGCGCTTATCAACGCATTGTTTTGATATCTTGTGCGAAGACGCACCGTAGGCTTAAGCCCTCACGGCAGGTACCTATGTTAAACACAGGAGACATCTGTCTCGAAAAAGGCTTCTGAGTTTTATCCACTCCAAATTCGGCAATTTTGCTTGTTTACATGTCCATTTAACCAAAAATGGGCCTCATCGGAGAACAAAATTTTGCGTTGAAAATCAGGATCCAGCTGAATCATGTTTTCGGCCCATTCACCCGAACCTACGACGCGTATAATGGTCACGCGGTTTCAACTCTTGCACAAGCTGGATCTTATAAGCTTTTAAGCCAAGATCTTTCCGTAAAATCGTCCACAAAGTGGATGGGCATAGCTCCAATTGGTGCGCACGATGTCGAATCGACTCCTTCGGATTCTCCTCAACACTGCGCTCCACAATGGCAATAACTTCTTCTGTTCGCACTGTTTGTCGTCTTTGGGGATGTGTATTATCCAATAGAGTGTACGTGATGCGAAAACGTGTCCCGAATAACTATGGTAGCCCAGATGGACGATTATGTCGACCGTAAAATAGACGTAGTGAACGGGAAGTTTGGCGAATCGAACCATGGTTTTCAAAATAAGTTTGCACAATTTGCAGGCGTTTTTCTGGCGTTAATCTATTCATCGTAAAATGGCAAAATGTACTAACCACAAATCAACTTTCAACTTTCAAATTGACAATCTGTAGAAACAGTGTTGTCAATTTAAAAACCAAACCTCTAAAAAAAAACACCCTTTACTATAATATGTCATGTACCTCCTATGCAGATGGGATAAAATGTTCTCTAATTTTTTATGTAAGCAGGACTCACTCATGTAGATGGTGGTATAGTCCGGGGTGAACCAGGGTCTCAGCTAATATGCTTCACCAGCCGATGCGGTCTTATGCCAGCTGCCTGTAGTTGCGCACACGAAGTTGGTTATTGTCCCCTTCCACTTGTGTGCGGCCGTTCTCTAATGCGTTGTTCCTCTGCATTGGAGTCGAAGACTTTCCGGGTTGGGACGCTGGTGACCATGTACTCAAGGTGACCTAGCCATCTGACGAGGTCGGAATCGCAGTAAAACCTGTACAGGATCGAAAATTATCTGAAGAACTTTTCTCTCGAAGCTCCAGAGAGCATTTTGATCCGTTTTCATCAGTGCCCAAGCTTCTGCGCCGTAAAGCAGCACTGGCATGATCTGTGTTTTGTGTTGTGCTTTTTATGTTGCTCGAGACAGGGCTTCATTACTCACTTGTTTTCTAAGCCCAAAGTAGCAGCGGTTTGCAAGAGTGGTTCTTCGCATGATTTCCGTCGTCGTTGTCGGAGTTGGTAGCAGAGCCGAGGTAGATAAATTTTCTTAGTAGCCCTAAGTTCTAGCCTACTATCGTAACGTTTTGCTCTGGGCATCGATGTTTTGTGTCCCTCTGGGTTGGACAGCATATACTTTGTTTTGCCTTCATTGACCGGCAAATAAATTTTTGCCGCTTTTGCTTCAATAGTCACAAACGCTCCATTGACAACTTGCTGTGTTCTTCCAATTGTGTCAATGTCGCCTGCGTATGGGAGTAACTGAACAGACTTTTGAAAGATGTTACAGTTGACATTCAAGAACAATGTAGAAAATAGTCCCTTTCTGACATTCAAAGTCTCCATTTTGTTCTTACCGACTTTGGCGGAGCAGCCTCTATTATCACCCGTCACTCGGATGGGATAGCTGGACATGGCTCTGTTTAGTTCATCACTATAGATGCTGTCATATGCTGCTTTGAAATCGATGAAGAGGTGCTGTGATTTGGAACTCCTGAGTTTTTTCCAAGGTCTCCCGTAATGTGAAAATTTGATCTGTGGTGAACCTTCCTGTTTACCTTAGGTGTACACATAATGCAGCGGACAGGATTTTATATGCGATAATTAGGAGACTTAATATATGTTTCCCCATGTAGTTGGCTCAGTTCAGGGGATGTTTCTTCTTTATGATCAGACAAACAATGCTGAGGTTCCAGTCGTCGGGCATACTTTCGTCGACCCAGATGTTCGAGTTGAGTTGATTTATGCTCCGTCTCCCATAATCACCTGCTGCGGCCAGCAGCTTTGTTAGACTTTCGCTTGAAAATTGTTGTCCTTTTTTTATCTTGGTCGGGTGGGCGGAAATGTTGTCTGTCTTCGTTCAGCTTGAAACATTCTTATGTCTGAAGGGGGGAGAATTAATCTATTCAGATTCTCAGTCTGTATTGTGGTTCTACGAGTATTATGAGATTTCTTTCTCTATCCTTGTAGATGTCTGTTCAGGCTGTACATCACTGGTATGTTGGTAGAACTTCCCAACTTCATTCTTCTGGTAGCTTTTCACTACGGCCTCGATAGAGCGCTTCTCGTGCTCCTTCTTTTTTCTTCTGAGGAGCCTATGTTCGGTCCTTCTTTCCTGCTCGTAGAGGTTGCGAGAGCCTCTCGTTATTTTCTGCAGAGTCGCCCTGTACATTCGCTGTTTTTCTGGATTTTCCAGGGGTTTCTTTGTTATGGCGGTTTGGAACCCAATACATTAGAGGCGGCCTCCCAGAATGATGCCACTGATATTCTACGTTCGATTATGGTGGCATCGGACTCCTCGGGTTGTTAAAGAGAACTCTTGTGACTGTAGTCGTCCGACGTTGAACAATAGTTTGCTGTGGGCTGTTACGGATATACGCATGCGTATCTTGGCTACAACAAGATAATGGTTACTCGGAACGCTTAGACATCCAAAACACTGGAAGAACGCCTTGCATCAGCCGTGTGATCAATTCGGTTGCCGGCTTTTTTGATCAGGATTCAGCCAGGTTCCATTATGGATATCATAATCTGGAAAATGAATGCTGGCTATAATTAACATACTCGTACATTGCGTCTCGACGCAAAATCAATAAGCCTGTGATCGTTTCTGGAGGTGATGTTGTGGAGGCTGTACTTTCCGACCTTTTTACCAAAGATATCCTCCTTCACTAGCTTGTTTGCTTACATACCTGAAGCTTAAGACTTGTTCTCTTAGTCTTCCTCAGACGGCGAGTCCGAGTAGGCATATAGTATTTGACGAATATAGGATACTACCATATTTTTAATAATTAGTTGTCCCTCTGAATTCTCGTGGTGGTTGGGTATTGTACGATTAGGATCGGCACTTAGTGGCAGGCACCGGGTAGTTGTCTCGTCTATCCGAAGTTGACTTGCCAAAATTATAAGCGCGAGTGTTAGGCTGGAGAAAAAAACGGCTTTTTCCGCAAAAGCTACAAGCAGTGCCAGTTTAGTACTTTTGTTATATTAAAATCGTTTTCGAATGCTCTGGGTAACAGCATCAGCAAAAACGCAATTCACGCGTTAGGGGGGGTTAGGCCACTCTAGAGGCCGTAAAAAAGGTTTTTTGTGATTTTTTTTCATGAAAAATATAAAATAAATCGAGTTTACAAAGGTAGAAGTTTATTGTAAAACATAATTTCTTATAGAAAAATTTATTTAAAAATGGCGGCTGTGCAGCGTTTCTGAGGTGACCTCTCCTTTTGGAAGGGTCTACGGCTGTACCAACAGCCCCTGTAAATTTTGCATTATGATGAGTTTTTATTGTACATAACAACAGGGCCCCCGCCCAATTATCAAGGCTTCGCCCATCAATGTCGTTGTCTAATAAAAAGCGGGGGCAGAGCAAATTACTGGTCGTATCGTACACATCTTTAGATGAGGCCATCGAGGGTTGCTACGATCCGATCAGTTACAACTTGCCGATCATAGGTCTTGTTGGCGGCAGGACTACCGGTAGTCCCTACCAGGACTTAAATCACGGTACCATGGGAGCCAGGGGCCCTCCGGATCTGCGTCCGGGCCTGACTTGTCGAGGTAGGGCCCCTTTTAGGAGCGTCATGGTGGCTGTGGTTTAAACCCAAAATCACGAGAAGGGTCTTACCCAATGTAGAGTTGCAATGGATGCTGTGACCCTAAGAACAGTAAGAGGTTTTAGGTCGGCCTCGACTCATACCAAGGATGGAGCTAGTGCCTCCAACACAGTTCCAAATTTTTATCAAAGGATTAACGGAGAGCGATGGCAAGGCATATACTCTTCCATGGACATATGGGCATTCCGTAAGCTTAAGTCTTCCCGACAGGTGTTTACGTTAAAATCCAGAGATTATGTACATAAAAACAGCTAGAGATGTACATAGGATTTTGTTGATATATTGATTTTTGGCCAAATGGCGCACTTCGCCAGAAAATTGTTAATAACAAATGAACTATGCCATATAAAAAAAAATCCTACATACTTATTTAGATATATATATTTTTAAAGATCTGGTTAAAATTTGAAGTGAATTGGTTGAAAATTATTGAAGTTATGGGTGCGGCCAACTTGATAAATGCAGTTTTGAGATAAACGCGTTTAAAATTTTTAGTTATAGAAAGCCATGAAAAATTTTGCAATACCTTGAAACCGCGATGCTAGCACCATATAATTGACCTTCTAGATTAGTGTCCTGTTTTTCCATTTCCTTTCTATTGGATTTGGATGCGATTGTAGCTTTAGACAGTGATCTTTTATGCGCTGTTTGTCAATCTCCAAGCACATTTCGTAGTTGTTCGGGCCGATTTCTAAAACCGTCGCTTTCATTGTGTGGAAAACTAAAGCAAAGCCGTCATTTTACACGCAAACTACAATATCCATTGCTACAGTATGGTATATCCAACACAGTTTTACCAGTAGAAATGGATTTTGGGGCCAATGCCCACACAGTCGAATTACTAGATGGAGTGAAAAGTGACCTCCTTGGGAATTAGAAATTTTTTTTTTTTAAATGTTTTTTTATATTATTCAATATAGTCCCCTTTTAGTTTGATACACTTATTCCAGCGATTTTCCAACTTCTTGATCCCGTCTGAAAAGTAATTTTCCGGAAGATCTGCAAAATACTCCTCCGTGGCGTCGATGATTTCCTCGCGTGAGCTGAATTTTTTATTGATGAGCCATCTTTTGAGGTTTGGGAAGAGATAATAGTCCGAGGGATCCAAATCCAGTTACCAATCGAAGCCAAAAGTCTGACCGATTTCGCATCAGCAAGTCCAAACACTCTTTCGAAGTGTTCGTGTTTTTGGTCAAAAGTGAGCATTCGCAGCACCCAGCGGCAGGATAACTTTTTCATATGCAAAATATTGCCAAAAATATGGCGTGTGCGCTCAGTACTAATCTTTGTGGTATCTGCTAGCCGGAGCACCTTCACTTTCGGGTCAGCCAACACCATTTCATGTATTTTTTGGACATTGTCCCCTGTAACCGCATCGGAGGGCCTGCCGCTGCGGACTTGATCGGCAATGGAGTTGCGGCCACCACGAAACTCTCCAAACCAATATTTGATGGTATAATCTGACGGAGCATTAGCCCCATAATATTTATTCAACTTTTCTTTTGTGTCCTTAGCCGTTTTGCCTCTCAAAAAATAAGGTTTTATGAGAGAACGAAAATCGTTTTTGTCCATACTCAACATAATGCCAAACACTAAAGACAGTATCGCACTGAAATTTGGCATGTCTTCCTTAAATATGAACGGACTTCAAGGCACCATAACCTTTGTTGTAGTAGCAGCGCATTCTGGCGGTCAAGGAGGACACTTTTCACTCCATCTAGTAAAACTTTCATTACAGTTTTGAGTATAATCACCGATGACCCTTCATAAACTGACTGATATCTTCATACACTTCAATTGATAGAGCTGGCTTATGTTTGTACTCAGCCAAACTATTTGCAGCTTTAGTCTTTTGCCATGAGCACCATGAATCCTCTCCGATGGGACATTTATCGTGCTGCGGTTTTGCATCAGTAGATAATTTATGATCGAGTGTAGCCCATATACTGTTTCTTATGTTTTCAACTGAATCACAGTTTCTAGCAATGGCTAATCCATAATAAATAAAGAGTTCGTCTATTAGTTTTCCCGTTAATTTGTCCCTTCCACCCAGACCTTTGGTATTATTTTACAAATTACGTAGACAGGTACCCATTCGCTTTTGAACGTGATCTATACACTCTTTCTTGGGTACTTGCCTTTAAAAGCCTTAGAATCACCGTCACCAATATAATGGGTGTATTTTACCTGTTGTTAGCTTCGGATCGCTGAAACACTTCAACAACTGCATCGACGTCCATTTTTCCTTCTGATCCATCGTGACTCACATCGCACTTATCTTTATGATTTTGCGCCCATTCCGTATATTCTTCGGTATCTTCTTTATTCTTCCAGTACTCACACGTATTTTGATTTCACTGCGCAGTTTATAATTTTTTGCACTGTAATAGCAAATAAGAGTCACTAAGCCAAAAAAGGACGTAAACCCACGTATGGCTGATGCCATAATCCTATTTTCTCCTTTTTCAATGGAAATAGTTGTCTCATTTTTCGCTGCTTTTATCATACTGTTTTTGCAAACTAGTTTAGTTGCAGTTGAAATTCTTTTGACAACCTTATCATAGAAAGAGTGGAACATAGGCCGAGGTAATTACAATTCTACGGTTTATTTCATAGCCTTTTTCAATAAATGGACTACTCAGTCTGTACACGTTTTTCACAGGACAGTACCATTTTGAATCCCAAAACGCGCTTACCACTTTCCGAAAGTTTCACTTGCGATTTGCACACTTTACAAACGACAACGTTTGAAATAGCTGAAAAAACTGCGATAAAGTTTCTCATACGATAACCGAAACTTGGATTCATTTCAGTATCGTTCATATCTTCCAAGTGCCTAAACTTTTTCACGGACGTACGTACGCGGACATTCATTTCACTTGGTCAATTCAGCTATCTTTTTCCTCTTGCTGTATGTGTACGTGTCTCTTTTGCATCTTTTTGACCAAAATACACTTTGTCACTCATTATAAAAATGAACCAATAATTTAGAAAACAAAAAAAAAATTAGCACAATTGTCGATAAACAACAAACGTTTCTCAAATAGCGTCATTCTCAAATGTTTCACTGTACGAAACTGACTGAAACCGATGTTTCTAAAGACGAAACAATTGATAGTCTGAACACGTGGCAAATAGCTTCAAAAACACATGCCATATACGCTGCTTTCATAAAGTGAAATAATGCCGAATATTAGCGATTGGCTTTATTTCACTTTGTATTGTTTTTAATATTGCTTTAAACCGATGGCTCTTGAAGAACCTTAACTGATGAATCACTGAACCTGCTACTGGACATCCACTTTGCAGGTAGCTTCCAATTCGCGACCAGTAGAAACCCAAACAGGCCTACTGCAACCGGGATCAAAATTCATAGTCTGGTTACAAGAGACAAACTGCTCTGGGCGCTGCATAGCTTCAAGCCATACAAGTCTGCTGGTCCAGACGGTAAAATACCTGTCGAACTACAAAGGTCCTCAGATATTATCCTGCCTACGCTAGAGAGAATCATTCCCAAAGCCGGAAAATGCTCTCATGCTGTCCCAAAGGACCTCAGACCTATAAGTCTGTTACCTATCCTTGTGAAAACTCTAGGACGACTGATTGATATCCATATACCATATGAGTTAAAATTGATCCAAGTCTTCTGTCAACGGCGCAACATGCCTACTGTAAAGGAAAGTCGGTGGAAACGGCTCTGCATTCACTGACTAGCCACATCGAACGATCCCTACAATATAGAGAGTACACAATGGTCGCTTTCTTGGACATAGAAGATGCCTTTAACAACGTCAACACATCCACAATCACGAGAGCGCTATCAACTCTGCAGGTAGACAACTCACTTGGGGAGTTATTCAGTTTTATGCTAAACAGCAGGATAATCAACTCCAAACTGAATGGAGCTTCTGCTAAAAGATGTGTCAGCAGAGGTATGCCGCAAGGCGATGTACTCTCTCCCCTTTTCTGCAACTCGGTGGGTAATGAACTGCTGATATACCTGGAAGCGGGTACTAGCAGGATCACAGGTAAGCATCGTAATACCATTAAAGAACTCCTTCAGCTAAATCTAAACAGATTAACCCGTTTGGCAGATCGCTGTGGATTGGGAATGAATCCCATAAAACTGATCTTGTCCTCTTTTCCAGGAAATACAAAATTCCAATTATAGACCCTCCCTCAATAAACGGTACCAGTTTAGTCTTTTCCGATACAGCAACATATCTGGGTCTCATTTTTGACAGGAGACTAAACTGGAAACCAAATATTCAAGAAAGAGTCAAGAAAGCTGGGGCCTTCAACCTCGCATAACCCACTGGTTATACATCTCGGTCCCCACCTACGGGGTTGTTGTCTGGTGGACATCCTTAGACAATGCAGTCAACTGCAGCAAATTAAGCAGAGTCCAAAGAACAGCAGGTCTATGCATAAGCGGAGCCCTGCTTTTTAGATGTTCTATTTCACTTGACACCC
Source organism: Volucella zonaria (assembly GCA_963966105.1). Lineage (NCBI taxonomy): Eukaryota > Metazoa > Arthropoda > Insecta > Diptera > Syrphidae > Volucella > Volucella zonaria. The sequence goes on along the minus strand of OZ014532.1, from coordinate 171,211,610 downwards.
CTCGATATCTGCAGTAGGCAAGTAGTTGCGACTGCAGCTATTCGCCTTAAAGCGACTACACAGTGGAAAAATAATTCATCTGGCCACGCTAACATTCTTAATACATTTAGAATCCTCACAGAGAACATCGATTACACCATACCTGAACTTTGGTTTGACAAAGATTTCCATGTAAGCCTCTCGTCTAGTTCCTTTTGGGAAGAAGTTGCTTTCATGGAGGACAAGTCAATCCACTTCTACACAAATGGATCAAAAACCGATAGCGTGGTTGTTGGCTGTGTTTTCTCAGATAAGCTAAATCTAAGTCTCTCTTTCAGTCTTCCAAATCACTGTAGCGTGTTCCAGGCGGAAGTTTTGGCGATTGAAAAAGCTCTGCTCGGGTTGAAGAAAAACGTGATATCTGCAAAGGATATCTCCATCTTTTCGGGCAGTCAGGCAGCTATCAAGTCCCTGGACTCAGTCTCATTAAATTCGAAAACTGCCCTTGAATGCCGATCATATCTTACAGAGATGTCAGATGTCAACCTTCAACTTTGTTTTGTGCCGGGCCACAGAGACGTTCAAGATAGGTATACCAATCGCTATATGCAAATTAATATTAAAGCTGGATGCCAATAAAAAAACAGACCTTAGGTGGACTGTTGGACCAACATGTCTAGCGACTAAACAGATCTGGCCAAAACGAGATCCAATTCGCTCAGACTCTTAGATCCTTCTAAATAGAAAACATCTCAGCGCCATCATAGGTGTCATCACTGGACACTGCCTTATAGGCAAACATGGAAGAAGGCTTGGCGCCTTTACAAATAATTTCTGTAGAATTTGCATGGACGAGGAGGAAGAGGAGACCTACTCTGTACATGTCCAGCTCACTCCCAGTGACATAAACGATCTAAAGAATATAGGCATTAACAGTCTCCTACGCTTCATCCTAAGCTCAAACTGGTTCCATTAGTAAGAGGATCATAGATCCAAATGGCATGACAATGCACAGTGGTTCAGCTTTCAAAAAAGTCGGGTTATAATAACAATAAAATTAGTTTTGTTTATTTTATCAAAACGTAGTATTTTACTTGAAACAAGTGCTATTTACATAGTATTAAAAATGTCAAGTAATATGATATAATAAAATTACAATAAAGCCCAAAAACTTAATAAATCCAAGACTTCTTTTACTAACGCGGACTTTTTTTTTTATACTGCAACTTTCTTAAACTAGAAATAAGTGGATTTGAATTAAGAAGAAGGTGGTGCAGGAGATCCATGTTAGTAACATCTCGGGAATGTTTCCTAGTATTATCGCGTATGAATAATTTGACTAATTTATTACAAGACCCAGCGGTTAGTTTTAGTTTTAGTTTTAAATGCATTTTATTTTTTAAATCATTAATTCTTACATACTAACAAAAAATGCTTAAATGCTAGCTTAAAATTACTCGTACTTAACAATCTTATACTAACTTACTGGCCCCACACAGGCACTCTAAGCTACTCTAAATTCTTATATCTATGTCTTTCGACTTTATTTACATTTTATTGAAATATTTGTATACTTAAAGCTAAGAAAAAAATTGCTAACAAAAACTTAGCATATGGACTTAATTTTTTATAAAAACTTAATATCTAACTTAAAATAAACTTTAGGCTACCTAACCTACATACACAATACACACACATAGATATTATACATTCACAATTATATACATATATTAGTATATACAAAGGTATATACCAATATATGTATATATTTCTTAAAAATAACCTAAACCTATGTAAGCTGGCCATCGCTATTTACAGAATGAATAGACTGGTCAGCTCTGCCTCATTAGTGAGGCTGGTCCGTAATTGACGGAAACGACGACGAAACATCTTCTCCATCATTCAACCACCAGAAATGCTGGTGCTGCTGAACGACATCCCTCTTATCGCGATTCCCCACCGCCCTACTGAACCTGAGACGATCCACACTGCCGTGTGCGACGTCTCTGCCGTAGTTGAGTCGCCTGTCCCCAGCTTTCCGAGCGACATGGAAGATTAACGGGACCGCTGATCTATCCTGGATCAACCCTATCTGATCTAGGTAGAGGAATGCTTCCGGTGGAACGAAGCCATCAGAGCGCACACTCTCGTGGTAAAGGTAATTGGGGTAGTAAGCCCCAGATATCAGGTTATTCGTCGAGTTCATTGCTCTTGCAATGTGCCTTCGAGTCAGCTTAATTACGAAGTTGTCCACTCGCATTAGGTTCGCCCTGTTGTAAAGGACCTCATTACGATAAAATTTTTTGTACTCCGACTCTGGTGTTCTGTACAAGCGAAGGCAAGCCCTAAGGCAAGCCCTCTCAAACACCCGAATCTTTTCCATTAAGCTTGCTCGCACATTGAACCACACGGGACACCCAAATACTAGTATGGGCCTGATAAGGGCCATGTAGCAGATTACCTTTACCCTCGCATCGAGTTGGCTGCTATAAAACAGTCTCTTTGTAAGGGCAAAAGCTCCTTTGGCTCTGGCCAGAGCAGCATCTACATTTTTGTCAAAATACAGAAACTGATCTAGCCAGATCCCAAGGTATCTGACTACATTTCGACAGGCAAGAGGCTGTCCGTGTTGTCCAATGATCGAGAACTTACGCCAATTTTTCCTGGTATCCCTAGAGGCTCCAGACAACGGCGTCCTAAAGAGAATGGTTTCCGACTTCTGAAAGTTGATTTTCAACTTCCAGTCATCGCAAAATCGTCTTATCTTATCGAAGTCACGCTGCAAGAGAGTATTAATGACCTCGATTTTTGGACCTGTTCTGTACGCTATCAAATCGTCGTATGTACGTACGCAATAGTATGGGGAAGTGAACCTATCAAGTCGCTTGTATAAATGTTGAATAGGATCGGCGAATTGACCGCGCCTTGCTGAAGACCATTTTTAATTTGAAATATTCCAACAGAAGTCACATCACTATTTTTCACGATGAACTGTCTGTTGGTCAGCATATTATAAAGAATGTACAAGAGTGGTTTACTGATCCCCAGCCTAGTCAGCTTATAGAAAAGACCCTCTAACCATACGGTGTCGAAGGCCTTCTTCAAGTCAACAAGGCAGGCACCAGTACATTGCTTTTTGCCTTTATTCCATTGGATATCGGACACCAGTTTAGACGCGGCATGTGAGATATCATGTCCCGTCTTAAAACCGAATTGATTATCCGGAACTATATGTTTGTCCTCAACCCACCTAGACAGAGCTCTATTGATTACTTTTTCAAATACCTTACTGATATTCGGAAGGAGACTTATCGACCGGAGATTCGCCGGATTGGATATATCCTTTCCCTTTTTGGGGATAGGTTGCACCACCGCCGTTTTCCAATGCGCTGGATAATGTGCATTATTCATTGCATTATTAAACAGGGTGGTGTAAATGTCCACCGCTTCTAGAGGAAGATGTCGAAGCACGATGTTCGGAATACCATCGGTCCCCACTGATTTCTTAGCCCTGATTGTGACGAAGATCTCATGGAGCTCTTCCTTCGAAATGAACGGTGGTAGGTCACCCTCTCTGGCAATGACATTATTTGCCATATTTTCGTCGCTGAACCGGGTGAAACCAGAGCCCTTGGATCGCCAGTTCTCTATTTCATTTCGAATGTAGAAGTCGTGCACCAAGACGCGATTGTCCAGGTCATAATTTGGGCCAGTGGTATCAGTGGCCTTGTATATTTCCTGGAAAGTCGCCCCTATGGCCTCAACCTTCTCCTGTGGATCCTCGATCACAAAGAAGTCGTCATCATCAGCGGCCTCATTTGGATCAATACCTGCTATTGTCAGTAACCGTTCGTTGTCTGTTGTCCGGGCTATTTTAAGACAATGAAGGTCGTTTTGATTTTTTCTCCGAAATATTTTATTTATTTGCGGGAACATATTCGGATTGCTGGTGTTTACAGCCCGAACCCTGTTGTTCCAATATGAACTTACAGAAATTCTGCAATTCTCTTTTATTAACGTTTGAATATTTTTAATCGACGCCTTCAGTGTCCTAATCTCCGGGTCTCGTCTGTCAGTAAATTGTCTGTACAAGTTTTTGAGTCTTGACAGCAGTCTACTTTTCTGTCGGTGCAGTGCGTCAATAGTAGGATTGCGGAACAGGTCTTCGTTAGTCGTATGTCGATATCGCGGTATTGTAGCGTCCATAGTTTGTTTAATTGTCTCGTCCATTTGTTTTAGGTAATTGTCGATTTCCTCGTTTGACAAATTCCTATTGGACGGTGGGTGGAGCGTATTCGAGGAGAGTGCTCTTGTCAATGTTGGGGAGAAGCGTGCCCATCGAGTCTTACTGTAGTTGTAAGAATATCTTTGGACAAACTCCTCTAATTCCGCAATTTCGTTGGGAACTGTAATTTCGGTGCTAAAACCGCAATGGTCACTGTCATAAACGAATGTGCGCAGACAGTTTAGCGTTTGTAAATTCGTACCTGTCAGTCGTATACGTTCGTCATACAGCAGTAGATCCAAATAAGACCCGCCTCTGGGAAACGACGGGTTATCCGTCGCTTTAAGACCGAGTCTGTACATGACATCGTGCTGACCCCACCAATCGAGTAGTAGGTTCCCTCTAGTATTTGGCAAATTATTTCCCCAATCTCTGTGTTTAGCGTTGAAATCTCCGCCGATTATGAAATAATTCTCCCCCGATTCCAGTCTCAGAAGTCGAAAAAGGGTATCGAGCTCTGTAATGAATAAAGTGGATTGTGAAGCCTCAGGTGCATAAACAGAGGCCAAGTACAGCCGCTTTCCACTGCGGAGCGGGATGTAAATGACGACTGCCTCCAACACCCGGAACCTACGCAACACTCCCTTGTACACTCTGTGAAATTTTATACCTTGTTTAATGAAGATCGCAACACCGCCTCCACGTTTGGATCCGGGCCGGTTTCTTCTTCTAACAATATAATTATTGTACTCCAGTTTGTGCTTATCGGTTAGCTTGGTTTCGCTAGCGAAAAGCACATCAGGAGTTTGGTCTTGCAGCAATTTAAACATCGCGGCTCTTCGTTCGATCCTAATCAGTGAATTAACATTCACCGCAAGGACCTTCAAAGTTTGCTCCACCATGTGCGTACCCATTACGACATGTGTTGCGTTACAAGACCCAGCGGCTTCCTCAGATAATTCACCAATAGATAATAAAGAATTATCTATCACTTCTGCTCCGTGAATCAATACTTTATGTATTGATGAAGGTAAGGAGGTATGACAAGCATCTTGGTAGTATCAAAAGCATAACTCTTAAATTTTTCTGAATTTATTTTATAAGCAGAAGAAAGGCTCTGCAGAAGGTGACTGCATCTGTCAATAAGATCTTTTCTAATATGTTACCTGTTATTTCAGATGAAATATCAGAGTTATGGAAAAATGTACGTGCTGTGTTTCGATCATTGGATGTGCCACTTTCTCCACTTCGAGGTTTGTCTACAATTAAACCTAATTTTTCCCTAAACTGCCGTTGAACTAGCTCTTTTCTCTGAGCAAGACTAGCTTTATCTTCTGCAGAACGCGCTTACTGCCACTTTTAAATATTAATTCGATAGGAAACGTGAATAAAATACTCGAAAAATCTAATGTATGAATGCAAAGGAGATAAGCCAAACTCAAATTTACTAGTATCAGGGACCTCTTTTAAGCATATAATCGTTCATCTCTTTTGGTGTTGCACCACAAATGTAACACCTACTCGTAGATATTATCTACCATCGTCAATTGTAAGGAATGGGTGATTTTAATTTCATGGCCATTAATAAGCATTGAAGTAGGGACTAACTGGTTAATTTGACTTTTGAAATAAACTTCTTCTTGCAAGGTGACTTCCATTGTTTCTTTTGTTGAATTGAAAACGAATTGGTCTGCACCACCTAGTAGAGGAAGGGCATGGGTTTTTCCAAATGATTGATTCATCACAGGTATTCGGTTTATAAACAAGTTGAAGAGGTAACATACATAAGATATGACAAATAAACTCGAATCTTCGATAGTTGAATCTGAAAATTTCTGCTTAAGTATATTCACTATGGCCTGTGCCATAGTGAACCCCATTTACCAATTAAAACTAAGTCATCCTTAGGTTCGTGAAGACTTTCAAACACAGCTTTTTGAGATTCAACAATGCGACTTGATGTATGGTCTAACAATGATTGCAAATTGATTTCAGCAGAAGATTCCGTCACGCGAATATCAGTTGGATAGCAACGTATTTTGGCTTCCAGCACTTTATGATAGGATGGAAAAACATTTGGTATTTTAGAATGAATCACTTCTCTTAATAATAAATATTGGTTTTTAGTAAGCTTAGCTTCATTAATAAATGAAACAACTTCATCCGTGCTAAATTCCAAAGAACTTTCTAATTGATTTGAACTGCTAAGTAAAGTAGTTACAGCGGAATCGTCCATCTGTGATAAAACTGCTAATCTGCGACGTTTGGACCTCTTGCTGCAGTCTCCAAACTCCTTCCTGTATCGCGTTCCACTTGTAGATTGAAGAGATTCCTTGTGCTCGTCGTTCGTTGTTTCCACATACTTCTCCATCAGATACTTTAAGTATGCAGACTTCGGTCTCATTTAACAAGCTTTCGTATTGTATTTGGCCACTAGCTTAGTTTTTGATCTCCTAAATTGCTTCCAATATGCGGCAAACCGTTTACAGAGATTCAAAAGGAGATTTCTCAAGCAATCAGTCTTGATATTTTCAGCATCCGGTAAAGAATTCGCAAGGGATCCAAACACTTCCCGAAACCTTTTTGCTTCATTTTCTTTAGTTTTTGAAGCTATCCACGTATTTAAAACAAGCATTCGGGTAAAAGAACACGTAATGGTTGTGCCTGTAAAAGAAAAACTATTGAAATAATATAAGTAAATATATTGGTTTACTCAGAGGCCATGTATAGTCATATGCATGTCTTAGTTAGTAATTTGTATTTAAGGTCAAGCTGACACCAGTGACATGTGTCATTCTTGTTTAATCCGCCATCCAATAAACATATATAAAATTACTACTAGCTACTCGCTATTAAAAAAATTTTTTTTCTAGTACTGGACCTAGTCTCCTCAATGACTTGTAACAACCCTGAGAGCACCTAGGAGCACCTAGACTTTGCGGTTATTAAAACTAGGAAAATAAGAGATTATATTGATATATGACTCATTTATGGCGATTCGTGGCTTCATAAGTAAAAGCTTAGTTGAATATGGAAAATGGTTAAAAACAAAAAAAGTGGAAGGTGTGTTTTGACGGAGTTAGTTACGAATAGTCGCATTGTTAAGGAAAACATATTGGGTCTACAAGTAAGTTTCCAGCGTTTGTCAGAGATGGCGCCACCAGTGGATCCCGGGCAGAAATGTCAGACCCCATGTGTTTTATTTGTAGGTTTTGTATCTGTCAACAACTTTGCAGCGTTATATTTGAGCAGTTCTATCGGTGTCGTACATTTTATCGAGCAAAATCATGGCAAGTTTCCAGCCAAATAAACGTCATTTGCGGGAAGCGCTGCTTTTATTCTTTAATATGAAGGAAAGTGCGGCTGAGGCCTATCGTTTGCTTTCGGAAACTTATGGGGCGGAATGTATTGGTGAATCGACGTACCGCGAGTGGTTCAAACGGTTCAAAAGTGGTGATTTTGAAGTTGAAGACAAAGATCGCCCCGGAAAGCCGAAAAGTTTTGAAGGCGAGGAATTGGACGCTTTACTGGATGAGGATCCGTGTCAGATTCAAGAAGAACTTGCTGCATCATAGGGCGTCACGCAACAAGCCGTTTCCCTGCGCCTAAAAGCACTGGGATTCATTCAAAAGGTTGGAAACTGGGTGCCGTACGAATTGAAGCCAAAAGACGTTGGACGGCGATTTTGCATGTCCGAAATGTTACTGCAGCGGTATAAAAATAAATCATTTTTGCATCGTATTGTCACTGGTGATGAGAAATGGATTTATTATGATAATCCTAAACGCAGAAAATCGTATACAAAGCCGAAACGAAATATTCACGTGAATAAGGTCATGCTCTGCATATGATGGGATCAAAAGGGTGTCGTATACTACGAACTGCTTCCGACCATTATATCGAACCAAACTAATTCGTTTGAAGCGGGCATTAAAAGAAAAACGGCCAGAATATGAGACCAGGCATGAGTCCGTCATTTTTCATCACGACAACGCTCGGCCACATGTTGCGGTTTCGGTGAAAAACTATTTGGAAAATAGTGGATGGGAAATTCTGCCTCACCCGCCTTACAGTCCAGACTTGTTTCGACTTCTGACTACCACTTGTTTCGTTCGATGCAGAACGCTCTTACGGGAATACGCTTCAGCTCAGTAGAGGAAATCAAAAATTGGCTCGATTCGTTCTTGGACTCGAAAGACGAGAAATTTTTTGGTCCGGAATTCATAAATTGCCAGAAAGATGGGGGAAAGTTGTAGCTTCCGATGGACGATACTTTGAATAAAGCATTGTAACTATGTTTTCAAATTTTGGAAAAAAAAACGCTGGAAACTTACTTGTAGACCCAATAATTACTTTAAAAATATCGTACATACCTTCAATTTGAATATCCATTGTACAATTATATCACAAACAATAAATTACTCGGAAAAACCACACTTTAAAAACAACATCAATTTATGTGAACAAGTAAACTAATCAGCACTAATCAGATGTTACCAATTCCGGTGCACAAAATTAACTGTGCCGTGTTTGTAATTGCAATGTTTTTTTATACCTGTGAATAGAAGGGTTTTTTATGTTTCCTCTAACGGTGAAATAACATCATATTTGCAACATCGCTATTACGGCTCTATGACCTACGGCTGAACCACTGTGCAATGGGCCAATAGGCCTAAGTGGGTTGGTGTTTTCAACAGCCGCTCTTACCTATCTACCTAATATTGCGTTAATATAAATTAACTGTCATCATGTCATGCTAAAAATGATTTAAATAAACGGTACCATGTCAAATTGACCAGTTACAATTACAACTAAAATACAGTTGCTAAGAAGTTATAGGCGCCTGCCTGACAGTTGTCGACATTCCGTTAGCGGAGCGACGAAGTCGCGTGAGCGTTTAAACACTGTGGAAAAAAGGTTGAAATCCTATTAGCGGCCGAAGCGAGCCGCTTCAAACTTGAATTGAACACATATTTCAGCATTCAACATTTTGTTTTTTTTTTATTTTATTTAATAAAGTTTTAGTTATTTAATTTATTTTAGAGTTACCTATACGGTAACCTATGTTAATCACATAAAACAGAACAATGTTTAATTCCTTTGCCTTCTCCCTGAATTCGGCTTTATTTCAGAAGCAATGGCCGGCGTTATTTCACTTTGTCATCATGAAATTTTATGACAGCAGATTCCAGAATTCTCGGCGTTATTTCACGGCACCGCAGTAATACGTACTCTAGTTCCCTAAAATACGCCCCTCGTTTCGGTCATAACAGGCTCGCTGCCTACTTGGCGGCCTTGTACAATACTATAAATTGAAAAACAAGTACTTCGAGATATTTCCCAGCCATAATCTTTTGGAATATCATTTTTGAGATCCTAAAGGACGATTGAAGGCAATATAAAAAAAAAATCGATTTTTTTTTTAAAATCTTAACTTTGGGAGCGTGTTGTAGTCTAGGGGGCTGATGTTTAGGTTATTGACGAGTGCACATTTACACTTGCGGTCATAAAAACCGCACCATATCAAAATGATTGAAAAATTGTTAATAACTACGATAATAATTTTTGTAATGAAATAAAATTTTTGTTGAGTACTCCGCAGTAGTTTATAAGTATTTCTATCTAATTTCCATCTGTTTATTGAATGTTTGAAAAAAGATATTAACAAAGAAAGAAAAAGCAGTTAATGTTCTTATTTTTTTAAAATATTTTAATACAGTCATTGGTTAACAAAATCAAACGATACATTTTTTATGTATGTGTATATAAGATGTTTAGATATGCCACTTTTACCAAAAAATTATTTGGAGTTGCTCCTCCTTTGGTGGTTATAACCGCTTTTATTCTAGAAGGCATCGAGTTTACTAGAAGTTCAGTAATAACCCTTGAAATTTCAGTATTCCATACATGTTCCAGAACTTCATTTAGCTTATTTTTACGCTCTGGTTTATGTTCAGCCACCTTACGTTTCATTACATGCCACAAGTGTTCGATTGGGTTTAAATCGGGCGAATTAACTGGCCAGTCTAGTCTGGTAATTCCGAGGTCATCAAACGTTGTCTTGAGCTGAAAATTATTGAAAGACTCTAGTTACTTATCTGTTTATTATTTATAAAGTAGACATCTAGAAGTTGATTTATAACACTTTAGTTACGGATATGGCGCGGTGGCAAGGTGCAGAATCATCTTGAAAAATGCACTTGTCAGTATACGAACGATGCTGTTCAATTGCTGGTACGAAAAATTCCCTTACTACTTCTCCATACTTTTGAGCGTTCATAGTTCCATTAACAAAGTGCAAAGGGCCCAAAACGTAAAAAGAAAAACATCCCCAAACCATCTGGCTTCACTGTTTTGACTATGCACTCGTCCTTGAACCTTTCATCTGCTGACCGTCGTACGTATGGCAAATTGTCGGCACACAACAAATTAAATTTACTTTCATCGGACCATTTCACACATCGCCAATCATCCTGCGTCCAATCTTCGTACTTTTTTGCCCACGTCAAGCGAGCTTTTTTCATTTTTGTGGTTAGGAGAGGTTTTTTCGCTGGTCGTCTTCCATATAAACCTATCTCCCGTAGCCGTCGGCGTATGGTTTCGGCGCTAAGATCAACTTGATGAAATTCACTCAGCTCTGCTCTTATACGGACAGCACTTTAAAAGCGATCTTTCATGCTAATTCGTTGTAATACATTGTCCGTCTTCTGGGTTGTTTTAGGTTTTCGTCCCGAGCCTTTTTTCCTTTCCAGTGGATCCAAATTTTCTTTTTTCTTCATCAGTCGTACGATAGTTGAATGACAGCATCCTATTTTAACCGCAATCTGACGATAGCCAAGCCCTTCAATATTTGAACTTTTTCGTCCCGAGTCAATTGATGATATTTACCAGACATTTCACTTTTTTTTTTACTTGTCATCGTCACAACTCAATTCAAACTAATTTCTTTTGCACTGAATACGAGGCCGAACTCCGCTATGGGGAATACCCTTCATTAGGATGGGAAAAACCTTTACGATCTGATGTAATTAGACATTTTTTGAGAACTCATTAGGTGGTGCGGTTTTTATGACCGCAAGTGTAGTTGTACGTACTATGTATAGTATATTTTGAAGCAGAGCCCCAAGCCGTGTATAATGACAATAGAAAGTCAGATTTATGGATCTGTAACTCTTGCGAAGTGAGCACAGTCTCTTTTTCGTCACCACATTCGTTTACACTTTACAGATACCATCTATGGCGAGTTGTGACTCGGCTTCAATCAATTAACTCAAGGAGTCTCGAACTTGACACTAAGAATTTCCAAGCCGGTGTAAGCACTGTCAGTCCTATTTTAGTGTTTCCAATTTAGCTGGCCTTCTTAGGTATCGTGTAAATTAAAAAAATTGTTGAGCGCGGCAGTTGTGTGGACCAAGAACTAATATTTGTAATTGAGTCATCCGCTTCGTCATTTTGTGCACAGTGGAAGGGGACCTACGATTTTTTGCCAACTCTAAACGGTGGCATAGTAAGAAACCTTTTCTTTGGCAGAAAGATCTAACTTTCGTATGTTTTTCGTTACCTGCTAGTTTGGTTTTGGACTCAGACCCTCTTGCGTAATGGTCAGCGAACTTACACACTGCACCACGTCACCATCTATAGCATTAAAGATGTCCATGAAGAACTTCCTGATGTTGGAAATGTCTTTATTGGCGTGAATGTCGGATTTGACGATGAAAGTACTTCCGCTTTGGTGTATTCTATGGCTGTGATAATAGGATTTTTCCAGTTTTAGCTCTCTGCAGAAAGGCCTATTCCCATATAGTAACTCTGCCGTATCAACCGAACCTCAACTCCTGTTACCGCGAATTTTTTATTTTTTTTTATAATCGGCGCGCGCTCAAGGGGTTTTTGTACCCTTAAAATGTTCGTACTCAGCGCGGGCGAAGGAAATTTAGGGAGGAAGAAACGACAGGTACCGATGTACATTGTTTTTAAATGTTTGCAAGTTATAATGACCAGGAAACACAGAGGTCGGCAGGTCATTCCATAAGCGAGTTGTACGGCTTTGGAAAGAATCATGGTATTTTAGAGTACGTCCGAAAATGGGCTTGAGGGTATACTGATGAGCATTCATAGCGAGACGGGTGTTACGGTTGAAAGTTTGAATGGGCGGAATGCTACTGGCAATTTCAATGGAGCACTGGTGGTGGAAATAGCAATAAAACAAAGTGAGACAGGAGACATTTCGTCGGTGTTCGAGGGTGTCAATTGATTGACTGATATTAGTATCACCAATTAGTTTTATCGCACGGTTTTGAATCCTATCTAGCAGGTGCAGAGATGTTTTAGGAGCACCTGACCAGATGTGGGCATTGTACTCCAATTTTGGGCGGATAAATGCCTTATATATTGTGGCCAGATCAGAGGGGGTAAAATATTTCTTACATCGCTTGAGAAAACCTAGACATTTCGCAGCATTTTTGGCGACATCCAACGTAAGTTGTTACTGATACACATACCGAGAATGGAAAGTTTATCGGTTTTGACGATGCAAGTGCCATTCATGGATAATGGCTGGGTATTTGAATTTCGCTTTAATGACAGCAGACAGCATTGAGTTTTGGAAGCATTAAATTCTACTCGGTTGATAGTTCCCCAGTTGGTTATGCTGTTAATATCGGAATTTAATGAGCTTAGCATACGCTGCCGTTCCCGTTCTACAGCCGAAGAGCAGGTGCGTGAGTCCGGGAACGAATATGAGAAGCAGAGAGTGCTGTCGTCAGCAAAGGAATATATTGGATTAGAACTGGCAGACAAGAGTCGGAGACAGACCGAAGCCCTGGGGCACACCAGCATTTATTTTGTGAATATCAGACTTGAAACCGTCCAAGACAACTTGAATTGACCGTTCCGAAAGGTAATTTCTAATCCATTGAAGAAGAGAGTCATCGATCCCAAGAGCACGCATTTTCGACAAAAGAGCCTGATGCCAAACTCTGACAAATGCCTTAGAAATATCAAGTGCAACTATCTTACTTTCGCCAGATTGATGTACGCTTTGGTTTCACTTTTCGGTGCGACATGCCATCAAATCACCAGTGGACCTGTTGCTACGAACACCATATTACCGGTCATTGAGAAGTTTTCGTGTTTCGAGATATTTCATGATCTGACGGTTTGTCAGCGTTTACATGACCTTGGAGAGAAGGGACGTAAGTGCAATGGGTCTGTAGGAGGAGAGAGAAGAAGATTCGCCTTTTTTAGGGACGGGCTGGAGAAATGCTGTTTTCCATCTGTTCAGAAAGAGTCCTAAAGAGTAGGATTGATGAAAAAGCTTACGCAGTGGTTTTGCCAGCGTGGAAGAACACCTCTTCAGAAGAAGGGGAGATATATCATCTGGACCAGCGTATTTATGCATATTAAGATCTGTAAGTACTCTTGCTACTACACGAGTGCGAAAGTGGATTCGTCCCATTGTGGATTCGTCGCAATCAAGCATAGGCGGGAACAAACAACAGTCTGGGAGTGTTGAGCTAGCCGCAAAGTGTGCAGCAAGCAGATTGGCCTTGTCCAAAGAGCTGACAGCTGGAATGTCATTGTAAATGAGCGTTGGGATCGAGGATGAGGCCGAATTTCTAATGTTTTTGACGAATAACCAACAATTTTTACTGCCTTTGGGACATTGCAGTATTTTTTGCGTCAGGTTTTGGTCATATTGGAATTTCACACGCTTAAGAAAGGCGTTGCAGTCATTTCTGGCTCGTTTAAACTTTTTTCGGTTTTCCTCCGTCCGGTTGGTCTTGTAGGACCGAAAAAACAGTTCTCTAACCCTGAGAGCCTATTTACAGCTCGAGTCGTACCATGCCTTTTCTTTTGGTTTGATACTCTTCATCCAATGAGGGATGACGCATCTTATTCCAATAGTTTCTATGATCATGTCAGCAGCGGCATCCACGTCGTTATCGAGGAAACATAACGAGCAGTTAAATTTCCTAAAGAAGTTGTTAAGTCCGCTCCAATTGGCTTTCTCGTATTGCCATACGGTTCTTTTAGGAATCTTTTCTCTAACTGTGTGGTGGGTGTACGAGAATTTAGCTGATATGACACAATGGTCCGACACAATGGTCACCCTGACAAGTACTGCACATCAACGCAGTACTTGTCAGGGTGAGAGGTTAAAAACAAGTCCAGGGTGTTGGCGGTATGACTATCAACGTCTGGTATGCGTGTGGGCTCATTTACAAGCTGGGTTAAGTTATTTTCCGCAGCGAAGATCTCAACACACCGTCCTTCGGGTGTTGTCTGTCCAGAATGTCGAAGCCAACCAGAATTGTGTATATTGAAATCGCCCGTAATCACGATTTCAGTATGAGGATACAGGGATACAATTCTTTGAATGGAATCAGACAGCGCATCAAACTCGTGGAAGGTCGAGTTGCTGTCCAGTTTGGGGCTTCTGTAAATAAAGCAGTAGTGGATAATTTGCTTACGGAGATGGAATTTTAACCACATGAAATTGAATTCCAGATTGGAACAGGGACTACAGTGTGGTGGAATTTGGTAAGCTACATCACTACGCACATAAATGGCGAGACCGCGATGGGGAAAGAATAGTGGCACTAGTTCGTAGCCAGGTAGCTTCAGATCAGAGTGGTCTGAAAGGTGTGGGAGGGGATCTACCTGTGTTTCACTAAGTTCCAAAACAGCTGGTCGGTACTTACACACGTGGACGTACGCAAAAAAGTGATTACTTTTTAGTTCGCGTATATTGGCTACGTCCACCCTGAATTCCCTTGACATAATCACAAACAAACACAGTAAACACAAACACCGACGACACTAAGCAGGGCCGCGAAGTGCAAATTCTGACGATGGTTTACTGAATCAAATGATAAATACAGCAGCGGCAGTGACCGAGTGCAAGCAACAGTACTAAGACCAGGAGCGGGAGAGGTGTAGGATTCCCACACTGTGTGATAATTTTTGTTTTTTTTTCTATGGCACTTCACTGATTTTTTTTTTCACACGCGCGCGGTAGTTTTTTTTTTTTTTTACAGCACGGGTAAATACGAGTGCAAGATGACGTGTGCACTCGTCGGTGGTCGGCACGGTGCATGGGCTCTGACCAGAGCTATGAACTAACTAGCAGAGGGGCTCCGGGTGGTATGAAACGTCTGTAAATTTTAAACTTGTCTGAAAGCTTTTATTATGATTTCATTCTTTTTTTTTCTTGTAAGAAAAGCAGACGACATCGGCTGTGGGTATAGTATGAGATGCACATGGCCCAGATGGACATGCTATGGTCACTTAACTGCGGAACCATAGCTCCTTCTCAGGTAAAGTCCTCTGATAGAGTGCGTTTAACTCGTCATTGTAGAAATGAAATTCTTCCCGGGCAGTGAGGTCATCGTTCGCTATCTGTCCTATTTAATCCACAAGTACGTCATGCAGTAATCTTTAGAGATACGTTAACCTTTTGATTTTAGAGTGAGATTAAAATGAGTGTGATTGGCACCCATTTCGATCGCCACTGGGCACTTCAAAATGACAGATTCCGAACGCCAGATAGATTTCTGAAATTCTGATAAAGAAACAGCGCGCAGTCACATTGGTGAGCTCTTTTTGGCAAAAAGAAAGTCTTAATTCCTTTTGTCTGCCAGTCGTCTTTCCAAAGAAAGTACCGAATTCAATATTTCAAGGCCAGCGTGTCGCATTTTCTACTACCCTCCGAGAGATTTGATGTTCAAAACTGCCAGCCCCCCTGGTAAATGGTATCAATTTCATCAATAAATTCGCTCTAATTTCTAAAAGTGTCAATCATTTTCTTACATACTTTTGTACGTCTCCTTTTTATAACTTTCGGGTTTTGTTTTTGTTTTTTTCTTTATTTTTTGAAGAGGGATAATTCGAATTTACAAGAAAGGTTTATGTCACAGCGTGAGTGTTTTTCTGAGAAATATTGCCGTGATATGGCGTTTTGCAACAAGTGGTTCCAACCCTTAACTTGTTTGTATTTGAAACCTTGTTCAAATAAACTTTGTATGCCTTGTGTGGCAGTATTCCCTTCAGTATAGCAACAAGGTGCGACAAGACGTTGTCAGAAAAGCTAAAATTTTCAGTAAAACATTACAATTGACATGAAACATTTCTTGGAATTTGTTTTCTATTCCTTAGAGAGGTTAAATATTTTATGTTCATGAGAGGTAGGTACTTTTTAAATTCATGTCGTGAGTTTATTTTTTTTTTTTTTTTGAGCTCACGCTGTTTGTCGTGTTAGAAACATAGAGAGCAACGTCCATGCAAAAAGTTCGCTGGATTCGAAACGATAGACTGAAGACCATATCTACTGGAACCTGGGGAACATGTCACAATTGGAAGTAAGGAACAAAAGTTTTAGATATGAGCCTTGTCATAAAATGACAGATTCTACTCGCATCATGCCCGTCTCTACCCAGCTTGATGGCGACAAAACAGCTCATTTTGCTTGTTGACAATTTGCTGGCTTCTTTTATTCTGTTCGATGTTGTTTCATTGAAAAGAGTAAACTTTCCGACTAGTTATAGAATATTGATTCATTCCAGTAGCTCCTTTTGTCAAGATAATTTCGCAGTACTTTAACACTCGTGGTTGCATTCTACGATCAATATTGGGCCTGATGTCAGTACACCTACAAGAAAAGTCCAAAGATAAAAAATCAGAGCCCTCCACCGGCTGATAGCACTATTATTAAGCCGAGTGTGTAATAGACTGATTTGTGGATGAATTGTGTTAGATGTAACGCTGTCCCGCTGGAACCAGTTCTGGAACCGATCAAGTTGAATTCATCAATTTCTAGCCAAAAAAAAAAGGGTAATCTTGCCAAATTTGAAGAAGAGTGCCGCCACTTCAAAAAGCTAATCAAATAGTCTCACGCTGAGGATGCATTAGATTTGTTAGTTTTGCAAATCCAGAAGAGACTGATGGGTCTCGATTATACTCGCAAAAGGGCAACGTTTGGTGTGATCCTCATACCGCGCCGTTGGCATTATTGATCGTATTTTGTATTTTTTTTTTTTTTGCAAAAACTAGGCCTGAGCTTGCGTTACAAGCAATGGGCAATGTTACCGGATAACGATCAGAGTTTATTTCTTCGAAAATATAGACGAAATTGATTTGAATGTTGTGCGGTTCCAGGAACCGCATTTCCTTAAAACTAATGACTACCTGATAACTCAACTCAATGGGAACATTATATCGCGAAATAGACCAGCGAATTGGGCACCAGCGCGTTTTGACGTCACTTGATTATGTCTTGTGGTTCGTCGTTGGTGTATGCTGAAAACCGCAAACTGTTTCGACCCTAGAGGCGAATATTCGGAGCGTTGTTGATAATTTGATAAGATACTTACTAACATAGATGGCGCTACATAGTCTCTAGGCTTTCAACGTAACCACTTGTCATATAGACTTAATTTTACGGGATGTCCATACATCCATGGGAGCAAGGATACGCATTGCCATCTCTCTGCCGCCCCCCTGAGATACCAAAGCAGAACTTGTGTTGGAGGTACAAGTTCCACCCTTGGTGTGAGTCGAGGCCGATCTAAAACCTCTCACTGTTCTTAGGGTCACAGCACCCAGTACTTATTCCAACTCTACATTGGGTCACACCAACAGGAAAAACCTTCCCGCGACTTTGGGTTTAAACTACAGCCACCATGACGCTCCCATAAGGGGGCCTACCTCAACAAGTCAGGGCCGGACCGAGATCCGGAGGGCTCTTGACTCCTATGGTACCGTGATTTAAGTCCTGGTAGGACCACCGACCTGCCGCCAACAAGACCTATGACCGGCAACTTGTAACTGATCAAATCGTAGCAACCTTCGGTGGCGTCATCTGAAGATGTTTATGATAAGGGACTGCGTTGTCCCCCTGAGTAGGAGTCGAAAACTTTCCGTGCTGGGACGCTTGTGTCCATGCACTCAAGGTGACTTAGCTATCTAAGCCGCAGAACTCAGGGACCGAAAATTATCAGAAGAACTTTTCTCTAGAAACTGCAGAGAGCATTTTGATCCGTTTTCGTCAATTTTCAAGCCTCGGCAAGGCAAAGCAGCTTTGGGGTGATCAGTGTCTTGTATTATGTCCTTTAGGTTACTCGAGACAACGCTTTACTATTCAATTACACTGTACGTCCAAAGAAGCAGCGATAAACAAGAGTCGCATGGTCTCCGCGCTATTGTTGTTGTCGAAGTTGACAGCGGAGTCGAGGTAGATAAAGTCCCTCAGTCACTCTAAGCTGTAGCTGACTGTCGTAACGTTTTGTTCTAGGCATCGATGTTTTCTGTCCTTTGTTGACAGTATACGAGTATACCTTGTTTTTCCTTCATTGACCGCTAAACGCATCTTCTCTTAATCGCTATGTTCTTCCCATGTCAATACCGTCTGCGATATGCGAGGAACTGAATGGACTTTTGAAAGATGGTGACTTTGGAATTAACTTCTGACTTTCGCCCAATTCTTTCAAGAACTACATCACATGACAACGCATCGCCTTGCTTAAGTCCTTTTCTGACATTCTAGGCCTCGGTTTTTTTCATCGTCATCTTACATAGTCGAATGAGTTTGGCAGGGATGCCAAAACAAAACATGGTTCTACGAGGGGCGTACAATATATTCTCGGTATCGATATGAAGGAAAATGCGAATTCAATTTAAATTGTTTTTATTTTTCAATATGATCTCCCCTAACATCAATGCATTTGTTACATCTTGAGATAAGCTTTTTTAAACCCTCAAAATAATAAATTTCCTCTTTCTCTGCAAAATACCGACTTGAGTTCTTCATCATCCGAAAATCTTTTTCCACGAAGACATTTTTTCAAATCCGGAAACAGGAAATAATCACTAGGGGCAAGGTCTGGACTATAGGGTGGGTGTTGGATTTCTTCGAAACCACAATCTCGCGCAGCAGCCTTGGAAACTCGCGCCGTGTGAACAGGAGCGTTGTCATGAAGAAGCAACACACCCGCTGCGAGTTTACCCCGTCTTTTCTTTTTAATTTCCTCCCGCAAATTATGCAAAGTGGAAGCGTAGGATGTGGCGTTGATGGTTTCACCTTTTTTTTTGTACTCAATGAGCAAGATTCCCTTTGAGTCCCAAAAAACTGTGGCCATGAGCTTCCCGGCAGACGGAGTGACTTTGAACTTCTTCGGGGGGTCTGTTCCTTTTTTATGCCACTGCATGTACTCTTGTTTGCTTTCAGGGTCATAGTGGTGGACCCATGTTTCGTCCCCAGTAACAATTCGATCCATAACACCGTCCGCGTTCTCACTACACATCTCCAAAAGCTCTCTACAGCATGCGATTCTCACTTTTTTCTGAGGCGCTGTGAGCATTCGTGGCACCCACCTTGCACTGACCTTTGAAAGGTTAAGATGGTCATGAAGAATGGTGTGAATGGTACCAATTGAAAGCTTGGTGATCTCTGCCATCATTTTCACCTTTATTCGGGTATCCTCAAGAACAAGTTTTTCGACTTCTTTGATGCTTTCTCCCGTACAAGCAGTAGCCGGGGCGCCGGAGCGGGGGTAGTCTTCAATGCTCTCTCTGCCTCTCTTGAACTCACTTGACCACTTTTGCACAGTTGATAATGAAGGTGCGGAACCCTGGTAAACAGCCACCATCTCTTCATGAATAGTTTTTTGACTTTTTCCTTGCTTAGTGAGAAATTGAATTACAGCGCGATGCTCAATTTTCACCATCATCGTCTCAGTTGCCATTATGATTCTGTTTAACTAGAGATAAAACGCGAATTAATAATCACATTTATATGAAATTTTACATGAGTGCACTAAAATAATAGTATTACTTGATAAATAAGTCAATTTATATATGCAACCACAGCTTCACCCCGATACCGAGAATATCTTGAACGCCCCTCGTACATGTTCCCGTAGAAAGTGCATCAGTTAACGCCTCCTGACCGTCAGTCGCCGGTGAATTACTGTAAAGCCATCCTCAATCTTAACAACAAAGAGGGCGATTTTGCGTCGAAGATTATTATGAGTGACGAGGCGCACTGTTCTAAGCTATGACATTCAAATTGTCCTCGGCTGGTAGTACTGTCGAAAAGAATAGCATGCGTGACACCACCTCCGATAACGATTTCAGGCTAATCGACTTTGCAGCGGGCCGAAACATTGTCGTATCTAGCACGCGGTTTCCGCATCTCGATATTCATAAGGGGACATGGAGAACTCCTAGTCAATTAACTATCAACCAGATTGACCACATTGCGACCGACGCAAGTCACTCCTCCAGTATTATGGATGCCCGAAGGTTACCTTGTTGTAGCCAAGGTCCGGTTGCAGATATCCCGAACATCAGAAAGGCAACCTAATACTGTGAAGAAGTTTGACATCGGACGTCTATAATCGCAAGAGATTATCAAATCCGTTTCCGATCGAGTTTTCGTTAATCTAAAGAGGTTCTATTCCGCCATCATCAAGTATCGGAGACCGTTGGAAATGTAGCATTGATATGGGTTTCACTCGACCCCTGGTTTGACAACGAATGTCAACAAGAACATCCAGCTAAGCAAGATGCATACAAAGAGGCTCTGCATAAAAGGGATAGAACTGCTCACGAACTCTACGAGTAGAAGAGGAGAGACGAGCACCGGCTTCTGAGGAGAATAATAAGGAGAATGCAAAGTGCGCGGTCGATGTAATTGAGATATGTTACTCCAGGAATTAGATTTGAAAGTTTTACCAAAAAGTAAAAAAAACATGCTATGGATACAAACTCCGAGCCTGTAGAGACACAAAAAAGGAACATTTCCACGTAAGCGGTTACGTCAATAAGCAAAATCTTCGTTTCTGGGGCACTGAAAATCTGCGTGTGATGCACGAAGAGTCATTACAACCACTCAAAGCTACTGTGTGGTGGGGCGTTTACGCGGGAAGAGTGATTGAGCCGTATTTTTTTGAGGACGCCATCGGCAATACGGTCATTGTTTCTGGCGAACGCTACAGGACCATGATAAATGAGTTCTTACTGCCGAAATTGGATGAGCGGGGTTTGGTGAACATGTGATTTCAACAAGACGGTGCAACTGCACACACAGAACGACCCACAATGCATATTGTGAGGGAAGCGTTTCCTGGTCGCATAATCTTCCGTTTTGGCGATTTGGCATGGCCAGCGAGATCGCCGGATTTAGCCATCCCAGACTTCTTTCTTTCGGGCTACTTGAAGTCGCGGGTTTATGTCAACAAGCCTCAGACAATCGCAGCCCTTAAGGAAAATATTCGACAGGAATGCGAACAGTTATCACCGGAAATCTTGCGGAAAGTTATGGAAAATGCGATAAAACGTGCACAAATGTGTATCAACACTGGCGGCAGCCACTTGGCGGATATCATCTTTTCCACTTAACAGAAACAATTGTAAAGGTCAAAATCATTTTTTTTTATTTAGTAAAAAAGTAATTCAAAAACAAAATTGGATGATTAATTTTGCGCCAACTTGTATAACAAAGGTGGCGGAATGGATGGCTTTCTTGCTGGAAGGAATCTAGTAAAAGCATCAATGACGTGTTCTCGTGAGAGCTTACTCCACCAGACAACCGTCACATAGAGTGTAATTGGCCTTATCATAACCGTTTAGTTCCAAAGGACCCTTCTCGGTGATTGGCCCCATCTCTTGCCGGCAGCCCCTTTACATTACCATTAGATCGCTTAACAGACTCAAGTCTATGCCAAGTCAGTGGTCTGTCCAACTATATGGGCAGGCAATTGGACCTTATTTTCACAACAGATTCAATTAACTCCTCAGTCTCACTTTGTCCCCTATCTCTCTCTACAATCGACAACTACCCCCCCCTTCTACTTTCCTTTCACAACCTAAGCATAAATGATGCCTTATCCATTTTTTATAAAGAAATATTTAATTCTTTTAGCCTTTACGTTCCGTTTTCCCGCCTTAAAACATCATCTACTAGTCCTCCCTGGTATAATCGCAAGCTCCGTTCCTTACGAAACAAGAGAAACAAGTTATGGGCTGTTTTCCTGCGTACCAGATCCTTGTCCGACTACTCCAACTATCTTGGTGCTTATCTTCATTTCACCGAACTTTACGATTCCCTTTACCAGCGTTACCTTAATAATGCGCAAGTCAACCTTATAAATGAACCTAAGTCTTTTTACCAATTTGTTAATTACAAAAGAAAGTCCGATGGTTACCCTCTTTCCCTCTCTTTCAACAACAAGTCATCAACCGATCCACTCACCATTGCCAACCTATTTGCTAGCTTCTTTAAACAATCCTTCACCAACGACTCCTTTGTACCAGACCCATCCTATTTTCGTTACCTACTGAACTTCTCCAACGGCCCACTTCTCTCTCACATCTTGGACCCCTCCTATATCGAATATAAATTACGAAGTTAAGCCCGGTCCAGATGGCCTCCCTGCCATATTTCTTAAAAAATGTTCTTCGTCTCTTTCCCTTGCCCTTTCTGATCTCTATCTCGTCTATCCCTTTCACAAGGAGAATTTCCTCAGGTTTGGAAAACCTCCTTTATAACCCCGATCCACAAAAAGGGATCAAAGAACGAAATAACAAACTATCGTCCAATCGTTAAACTCTCCCATATACCCAAACTAGTCGAAAGTATTTTGTATGAAGCTCTAAGTTTCCAATGCAAATCACTTATTTCCCCTAGACAACATGGCTTCCTAAAGTGTAGGTCAACCACCACAAATCTCGTTGAATTCGTATCTTTTGCCATCTCTGCCCTAGAGAACGGCAACGAAGTTGATGTACTCGTAGTTGCAACCCATTTTAGCAAAGCCTTCGATAAAATCTCTCATCGATTAAGACTCTTCAAATTGTGTGCCCTCGGCTTTGAACCCATACTGTTAAACCGTTTTTACAGTGTTCGTTTTAGGTCAGCCCACTCCGCTCCATTTTTGGCCACCTCTGGAGTTCCTCAAGGTAGCCATCTCGGTCTCCTTCTCTTTATATTAACTATAAATGATCTCGATAGGATTATCAAACACTCGTCCGTCTCCCTTTACGTCGACGATACCCCAAATTTTTCAAAACCATTTCCTCTCCCCATGACTCCTTCCTTCTTAAAATAGACCTTGATAGTTTTTCGATCTGGTGCCTCAAAAATTGTTTGGAACTTAATATCACCAAATGTCAATCCATCACCGTTTCCCATAAGCGGCACAAATCTCCTCCCCGACTCTACCATCTCCACAACCAACCTATCTCCTCCATTGAATCTCTTCGCGACCTCGGCATTTTGTGTGATAGGGAGCTCAACTTCCGTTTACATATGGATGGGATAATCCTTAAAGCCAACTCTGCACTAGGTTTTGTAAAACGATGGTCCAAAGAATTCACCAACCCATACGTGACCAGGTCCCTCTATATTACCTTTGTTCGTCCCCTCCTAGAGTACGCCAGTCAAGTATGGTCCCCATATCATCGCGTTCAATATCTCGAGAATCGAAAGCATCCAGCGCCGTTTTCTTCGATTTGCTCTTCGAGGTTTGCCCTGGGATGATCCTTTTACTCTGCTCCTCTATCAAAACCGTCTCAACCTTATTAACCTAAACACCCTTTCATCGACTTCTTTCATGTCAGGTTGAATGCACGTCCCTTCACCACTCTATTTTCCTCAACACTGACCCTCGTAATCTACGTACCCCTCGTCTCTTCTATCTCCCAACCCACCACACCACCTATGGCGCGAACGAACCAATCTCCCGCATGCTACGAAAAATTAATTCAAACCCTAGCGTCTTTGACTTCCACCGCACCACTTCCTACCTCAAATCCGTTCTCCTTCACCACTCTAACCAACCTTAGTTTTAAGTTTTAGTTTAAGTTTAATTTTAAGTTATAGCTTGTATTAAGCCGAATAAATGGGGGCTTTCGCCCAATCGTCGATCACGTCTAGAGCCTCATGCGGTTTAGAGCATTCAGTCGCTGGGCACGATCTGATAGACCGTACAGCTCCGTACTTTTTTAGTTTTCTCTTTGAATGAGCTTAGGTGTTAAAGTGGCTACATATTATTTCTGTCCATGAAGTCGGCCTTTTACGATAAGCAGGGCAACTGCAATTTCTTCCTTCGATTCTCAGCAGTTGACAAGATATCCTCCATTCAGTCAAACTATTGTATATTTTGATTCGAATGTCCAGGCTCACCAAATGTTCGTATCCGTTCGCTTTGGAATATCTACCCGATCACTGTGCAATCATCTATGTATTTAATTATAATGTTTTTCAGAATTTGTCTAAATTTGTCGCACGTACTGTGCATTAATTGTTTCTTTGTAAGCTTTTGCAAACCAAAAATTTGCAAACTCCAGTTTTGCAAAGGAATATAAAGAAGTTCGCCTTCTGAAAACACCGCCAATTGCTACCGTCATCGGGTGAATATAAATTAGGAAGCTCCGAATTAAAATAAAGAAAAGGCACGATTGGGTCACAATTATACGAGTCTCAACGAATATTCCATCCCAGTCAGCAGTTCGTTATTAATCACTTTAACGAAACGGCCGTTAGCAGACAATAAAAGCAAATGGCATTCTTTTATTTTCAAACATTAAAAAGCCACTCTTGCAATATGTTTTTCGTTACTCCAACATGAACTCTGCCTTGTCGCCTTCCAAAGTACCTGACTTGACTCTGTAATAGTGTAACCGAACAACTGTCATTTAAAATGTCAATTTGACGCCGTTCTCTATAATTAGATTTTGCATTCAAATACAAGTACGAGTATTGTACACCATCACTTGGGGAAGTATCTGACAGACTGAGTAGGCGACCAGTCGTTGCTAGGTGCCATTAGCTTCATTTTAATCTTATCCTTGTGGCAGGTTCTTCTACAAACGACAACACAACTTGAAACCAACTTGAAACTCGATACTCAAACAGTTAAATGGTGTCGCAAATGCAATATAA
The DNA here is from genome assembly GCA_963966105.1 of Volucella zonaria. Lineage (NCBI taxonomy): Eukaryota > Metazoa > Arthropoda > Insecta > Diptera > Syrphidae > Volucella > Volucella zonaria. The sequence goes on along the minus strand of OZ014532.1, from coordinate 171,186,465 downwards.
AACCAGGAGCAACTATCTTTTCTCTGCAGTCTTCCATATAGTTCCAGTCCTACGTCCTACGCTGGCTTACAGTTTCAAATGCAAATGTGTTGCATTTAATGAAAACAAGGGAACTTTTATAAAATCCCCCACCAGCGTAATGGCAAGCAAAATATTTTGTACGAGTACGACGAAAAGCCGCTTAAAGGCTGAAGGCTGACTCATTTCGGAATAGCCTTTTGATTTTTGCATTCGGTAAAGACGCGTTTGAAAATAAAATATCCCTTAAGTACGACGTCAACAGAAGTGCACGTATGTTACGCGCATAATGCTGATTTATTTATGTGAAAGCCTTCGAGCACTTAGACTTACTCTCATGTGCATGTACATATGCAGATATACTCGCATGTAAATTTTTAATGTCCCAACCGTCGTTCTTCTACATACGTCAGTCGATTCGATATTCATGACGCATTTTACGGTGATTTTAAAGGCATTTAAATAACTTCTTTTTTTTCTTACACAATTGTACGGGTCAATTTAAATCACGTGAGAGTGGAAAAAGTGTAAAAGTAAGTAAATGTAGATCAACCAGGGTAATTACGGACTAAAGTGGATTGATATTGCGGATGAAATGCAATTAATTTATAAAGCAAGACGATACATTTGTGGATGCTTGGTCGCAAAAGTTGTCACCCGATGTTCTTTGGCTGTAATTTTTTTTTTTATGAATGCAAAACTTTGGTTCTGCTTTTGGATTGTGTTTATTTGAATGTCTTACATTTTTGTCCATTAAATCGAGAAAATGATGACCATTCGGGCCCGATTTGTGGCATTTTCCATCACTCTTGGCAGAACTTCCAGGTAGCTCGCGGCCAGTAGCAACCCAAACAAGACCACTACAACCGTGAGCAAAATTCATGGTCTGATTACAAGAGACAAACTGCTCTGGGCGCTGTATAGCTTCAAGCCATACAAGTCTGCTGATCTAGACGGTATAATAAATGTCGAACTACGAAGGTCCTCAGATATTATCCTGCCTACGCTAGAGAGAATCATTCCCAAAGCCGGAAAATGCTTTCATGTTGTCCTAAAGGACCTCAGACCTATAACTCTATCATCTTTCCACGAGCTAAAATTGATCCAAGACTTTTGTCAACGGCTCAATATGCCTACTGTAAAGGAAAGTCGGTGGAAACGGCTCTGCATTCACTGACTAGCCACATCGAACGATCCCTACAATATGGAGAGTACACAATGGTCGCTTTCTTGGACATAGAAGATGCCTTTAACAACGTCAACACATCCGCAATCACGAGAGCGCTATCAACTCTGCAGGTAGACAACTCACTTGAGGAGTTGATCAGTTTTATGCTAAACAGCAGGATAATCAACTCCAAACTGAATGGAGCTTCTGCTAAAAGATGTGTCAGCAGAGGTATGCCGCAAGGCGGTGTCCTCTCTCCCCTTCTCTGCAACTTGGTGGGTAATGAACTGCTGATATTCCTGGAAGCGGGTGCTAGCAGGATCACAGGTAAGCATCGTAATACCATTAAAGAACTCCTTCAGCTAAATCTTAACAGATTAACCCGTTTGGCAGATCGCTGTGGATTGGGAATAAATCCCATAAAACTGATCTTGTCCTCTTTTCCAGGAAATATTGTACAAAATTCCTATTATAGACCCTCCGTCCATAAACGGTACCAGTTTAGTCTTTTCCGATACAGCAAAATATCTGGGTCTCATTTTTGACAGGACACTAAACTGGAAACCTAACATTCAAGAAAGAGTCAAGAAAGCTGGGGCCTTCAACCTCGCATAACCCACTGGTTATACATCTCGGTCCCCACGGGATTGTTGTCTGGTGGACGGCCTTAGACAATGCAGTCAACTGCAGCAATCTACGAGGGCGGGTCAATAAGGCCGTGACTTTTGGATTAAAACACAGATTTTTTGATAAAAAAATAATTTTATTTTTCAACGTAGTCTCCCTTGAGCTCTATACACTTTGTCCAACGCTTCTCCAATTTTTTTATCCCTTCCAAAAAAAATGATTTGTCGAGGTCCTCAAAATAGGCCTTTGTTTGCGAGATGACTTCATCATTGGAGTCAAATCTTTTTCCACCAAGCCATTTCTTCAGGTTTGGGAACAAGAAGTAGTCGCTCGGAGCCAAATCTGGAGAATAGGGTGGATGAGGGAGCAATTCATAGCCCAATTCATGGATTTTTGCCATGGCAACTGCACATGTGTGCACCCTTGCATTGTCTTGGTGGAAAAGAACTTTTTTCTTGGCCAAATGAGGTCGTTTTTTTTTCAAATCGTCATTGAATCGGTCCAATAAGTTGGCATAATATTCCCCATTGATTGTTCTTCCCTTTTGAAGGTAGTCAATGTGGATTATCCCGCGTGCATCCCAAAAAACAGTCGCCATAACTTTATTGGCTGACAAACCCACCTTGACCTTCTTTGGCGCCGATTCACCCTTAGAAACCCACTGTTTTGACTGTTGTTTGTTCTCTGGTGTGTTGTGATGGATCCATGTTTCGTCCACGGTTACAAAACGGCGCAAAAACTCCTCCATATTGCGATTAAACAATGCCAAACCTTCCTGTGAAGTTGTTACACGATTGCGTTTGTGGTAGACTGTGAGCAAACGCGGCACCCATCTTGCGGAAAGCTTTCTCATGCCCAAGTGATCATTCAAAATTGAAACCACTGAGCCATGCGATATCCCTACGGCTTCCACAATCTCTCGCACTTTCAATCTTCGGTCGGCCAACACCATATCGTGAATTTTTTCGATTGTTTCGGGTGTAGAGACCTCAACTGGGCGTTCAGGACGTTCGGCATCTTCAGTGCTTGTACGGCCACAACGAAATTCAGTAAACTACTTTTTTACCATTGAAATCGATGGTGCAGAGTCCCCATAGTATTTATCAAGCTTAGCCTTGGTCTCGGTAATGGTTTTTTTTCGCAAGAAATAATGCTTAATAAGCACACGAAATTCACTTTTTTCCATTTTCTCCTCAAATTAGTGAGTAGTCTGATAAAAATAGCTGTCAAACACAAACTAACTGACGCAGCAAGTTTAAATTTTGACAGGAGTCAACTGACAAATGCCTGTTGACAGGAGCAGTGTTGCTGTTTCAGTAAAGAGGTCAGAAATTCATTATTGACCCGCCCTCGTAAGTAGAGTCCAAAGAACAGCATGTCTATGCATAAGCGCAGCCTTACGTTTTAGGTATTCTGTTTCACCTGACACCCCTCGATATCTTCAGCAGGCAAGTAGCTGCCACTGCAGCTATTCGCCTTAAAGCGACTACACAGTGGACAAATAATTCATTTGGCCACGCTAATATTCTTAATACATTAGGAATCCTCACAGAGAACATCGATTACACCATACCTGAACTTTGGTTTGACAAAGATTTCCATGTAAGCCTCTCGTCTAGTTCCTTTTGGGAAGAAGTTGCTTTCATTTAGGACAAGTCAATCCACTTCTACACAAATGGATCAAAAACCGATAGCGTGGTTGTTGGCTGTGTTTTCTCAGATAAGCTAAATCTAAGTCTCTCTTTCCGTTTTCCAAATCACTGTAGTGTGTTCCAGGCGGAAGTTTTGGCGATTAAAGGAGCTCTGTCTTGTCTGAAGAAAAACGTGATATCTGCAAAGGATATCGCCATCTTTTCGGACAGTCAGGCAGCTATCAAGTCCCTGGACTCAGTTTCATTAAATTCGAAAACTGCTCTTGAATGCCGATCATATCTTACGGAGATGTCAGAGCAGTTCAACCTTCACCTTTGCTGGGTGCCGGGCCACAGAGACGTTCAAGGGAACTGTAGGGCCGATGAACTTGCCAAAATTGGAACCACTCTAACTATTCTACCGGAAAAGGGGAACATAGGAATACCAATCGCTACATGCAAATCAATATTAAAGCTGGATGCCAATAAAAAAACCGACCTTAGGTGGACTGTTGGACCAAAACGAGATCCAATTCGCTCTAAGAGTCTGATCCTTCTAAATAGGAAGCATCTCAGCGCCATCATAGGTGTCATCACTGGATACTGCCTTATAGGCAAGTAAGCAAGACGGCTTAGCGCCTTTACAAATGATTTCTGTAGAAGCTGCAAGGACGAGGAAGAAGGAGGAAGAGGAGACAATCCTTCACCTACTCTGTACATATCCAGCTCACTCCCGGAGAAAATATTTTCACTTAGGAGCTTTCTTTTACAATGACTTAAACGATTCTACGCTTATCATAAGCTCTAACTGGTTCCATGAGTAAGAGGATCATATATCTACGTGGAATCACAATGGACCAACTAAATGGGGTGGTCTTTCCAACAGCCACTTTTACCTACCTACCTAGGTCTTCGCATTCTTGATGGGTACTCTCTTTGCGGACTTCAAGAGTCTGAGGCTTGATGACATAGACTCGTGACTTCAAAAAACCCCTCAAAAAGAAATCTGGAACGGGTTAACCAGGCGATCTTGCCGGCCAGTGGAAATCACCAAAGGGAGAGATTAGGCGATCCGGAAATGCAGCCCTCAGAATTTCGGTTGTGACTCGTGCAGTATGCTTGGTTGCTACATCCTGTTGGAACCAGATGTTCTCCAGTCCCGATTCATCCAATTGAGGAAGAGGAAAGTCCTTCAGTATAGCTCTGTAGTGCTCGCCGTCCACAGTAGTCGTTTGACCCGAGGTGTTTTCGAAAAAGATAAGGCCCGATGACTCCTCCGGCGTAAACGGCACACTATGCAGTAACTTAGAGCGCCTGTAATGGCTCTTCGTGAGTTATACGCGGATTTTCGGTGTCCCAGAAGCGATAATTTTGCTTATCACATATCCACAGAGATGGAAATGGGTATCGTCGCCCATTATGATTTTCGATGAAAAGTTGTCTCTCTCGTGGTCGAGATTCAGGTTGGCTTGAGCGTGCGTTAAACTATCTGCACTTTGTAAGAGAACATCTTACATTCTTTCACCAATTGCGCAAGTGCGTGGCACATCGTCTGGCCGATATTCTGGGATCCTCTGCGATATCTTCCATCACAGCTATGATATTCTCAGCAGAACGGCTGCTCCGGGGCGAACTCTCGTGTTGTCCCATAAGAGCGGTTAAACGTCGTAGTGTTTGGTGACCGGGAAATCTGCCCCGAACTTCGCGCTGCGCCAACACCACCGACGAATTATTCCGCAAAAAATTTTTAACATTTATTCCGCGTTCTGTAGGAGTATAGCGATTCATGTCTTGTTGAGGTGTATTTTGTATCTGTTTACTTCATAAATGTCAAAATAGAATTGACATTTGCCGCCATTTGCAAAAATTATAGCATCTTCCGATAGGGTGATGACTTTTACGCCATCTAGTGCATAGGTATGCAGATTCAGGGGAATCTTGCTGAACCAGAAACAAATTGATCAAATCATCGCAGATTGGAGAGCGCATTTTATGGAATGTAGAGTTCAAATGACAAACTCATTTTCATTAGAGTGATTCATTTTCATCGACGTTAAACTTGATGATGAGAAAACGGTCCAGGCTTTTGGGAAAAATTTACAAGAAATGCCTAGATTTTCTGCTGGCTGATCGTGCGGGTTACTTCAATTTTGTTGATTAAGCCCTTTGATAAAGTTACATTAGTTACATTGAAAATGCAGGTGTTTCTAGAAATTTTTCCATCAGGCTAAGATAGTCGACCTGTTCCTAAGTGTTTCTCCTGGAAAAATTTATTAGGTGCGCAACTAAGTTATCGCTGTTTTGTTTTTTGATGAAAATTCAACTTTATTATGAAAAAATGGTTGCCCATCGCTAGCTACAAGTTTTTCTCATCTTTCTGGCAGAGCTCCAATACCTTTATGGCAAAACTGAGGCTATCCACGAATCAAGCCATCTTTTGATGTCTTCATATGAGCAGAACTGCTGATCAGTCAGACCATGTGCCATCGATCGGAACAAGTAATAATCGGACGGCGCAATATCTGAGGAATATGGCGAGTGGGGTAGGACTCCCCATTTGAGCGTTTCCAGGTGGGTTCTAAGGTGAGGCCGAGCGTTGTCATGCTGTAGAAACACTGTTTCGTGCCTCAATTGCATCAATTGAAGTCGATACCGTTCCCCAGTGATGGCTTCGTTGGATTTCAACAGTTCATAATAAATAACACCGACCTGGTTCACAGCATAACCTTCGCAATGTGAATATTCGGCCGAGCTGACGACGTAGTAGCATGACTGGGCAATCCCCATGACTTTCTTTTCTTTGAGTTGCTGTAATGCATCCACTTTTCATCACCCGTGACGATGCGGTGAAGAAAACCAGTTGTTCACAATCTAACAAACGACTCTGAACGTCCCTTGGCTTCTAATCATAAGGAACCCAAGTTCCTTGTTTTTGAATCTTTCCCAACGCATGCAATCGCTTGGAAATGGCTTGAGGAGTAACTCCTAATGCTGAAGCAAACTCTACTTGCGTTTGGAATGGATCCTCATCGAGCAATGCCTCCAATTCAGAGTATTTGAAGGATTTTGGCCTTACTTCACGCGGACAGTCGTCAACATCGAAATCACCGTCTTTGAGTGACGGAACCAATCATGGCACGTTGTTTCACTTAGACCAGCATCTCCGTAAACTTTGTGGAGCTCTTGATACGCTTCAGCCGCCGGGGGAAATGACGATTATTTGACGTATATGACGCCAGAACAAAATCCCTAATGTGTCAAAACGGCTGGTTTACCATATGTCTAAGCTTGGTTCATGACGTCTTGGATATGTCAAAATCGACTTACTGCTGGAGCCATCTATTGACAAACAGAACTTAGTTGCGCACCAAATATACTCGTATAAAAAAACAACACTACAAATGGTTAGAGTTTAGGGCCTCGCAGAATCTACAAGTAGAAAAGAAGGGAAGAACATAGGCTCCTCAGAAGAAAAAAGAAAGACGATGCGCTGATATGTGATTTTTTCTACATCCTTCTAGGAAGTCAGGAGTTAATTCCAAAGTCACCATCTTTCAAAAGTCTATTCAGTTACTCGCATATCGCATACGGCAGCATACAGGGATTTTTAACGAAGCGTTAGCCCTTATTGGATCAGAAGCGAAGAGAAGATGCGTTTAGCGGTCAATGAACGAAAAATTGTAAACGGTGAGCCCACAGATGGTGTGGACGTTGACTGTCAATTACTGTCATTTACTGAATTCAATGTGGTTGATCTTTTTGACAGATGTCATAGAATCTTTGGCAATTTTAGTCATGGAGTCGTTTACCACGTAATAATGCATTTTTGTTATTCAGTCTTATTACGAAAATGGGCGATCTGTAAAATTAACATTTCGTAAAATTCGTGAATTTTACGATCAACATAGTTGCCTTAGGAAATCGGGAATTCGTGCCAATGGTGAAGGGTTTTGAAGAAACTGGTTCGGTATCGGATTAAACTCCATATCAGCATGCTCGGCCAGCACGTACACGCCAAAACGTCACCACTGTGAGCGAAAGTGTTCGTCGACGAAGTTAACTATTAGGCCTCACATATGGCACTTTATGGCGAACGTTAAAAGTTGGTCTTCATTTGCACGCCTATTAAATCCAAATTACACAACAATTGAAGCCTTTGTACCATCTACGACGTCGCCGATTTGTTAACTGGATGTTGGAACGCCAGGTCAATTTGTCATCGAATTTGATCTTTCCCGATGAAGCACATTTTTGGATGGATGGGCACGTAAATAGACAAAATTGTCGTTTCCGTCGACCATACGAGATTCATGAAATACCAATGCATCCCAAAAAAGTCGCTGCATGGTGCGGATTATGGGTTGGCGGCATCATTGGTCCGAGCTTTTTCGAAGATGAGGCTGGAGACACAGTTATAGTGAATGCAGAACGTTACCCCAAAATGTTGCGCGGCTATTCTTTTCCAAAATTGAATGAGTTGGGTGTGGAGGATCTCTGATTTCAACAGGATGGTACTACCACCCACACAAGTCATCAATCAATCAATTTATTGCGTACAAAATTTTGAAGATCGCATTGTTTCGGTTAGAGGAGAAGTTGATTGGCCTCCAAGGTCTTGCGATTTGTTGCCTTTAGACTTCTTCCTGTGGAGTTATTTGAAGAGTAAGGTCTATGCCAATATCCCAGCAACAATTCAAGATCTCAAACATACCATCCAAACTGAAACTACGGTCATTGATCCACTTATTCTTCAAAAAGTAATCGATGATTTTGATCTTCGGATGGTCGCTTGCAACAGAAACCATGGTGGTCACATGAACGATGTTGTGTTCCATTCATAATTGCCATAGATATGCTGTTAATAAAGGATGCACAACATCGATGCCTAAAACAAAATGTTACGATAGTCACCTACAGCTTAGAGCTAGCCCAAGGGATATTATCTACCTCGACACCGCTATCAAGTGCGGAAATCATTCTAAGAATCATTTTTGCTAATCGCTGCTTCTTTCGACTTAGAAGGCAATTGGATAGTAAAGCCCTCGAGCAACCAAATAAACATTATACAAGATTCTAACCATCCCAGTCCTGCTTTATGGCGCAGAATTCTTTTCTCATATTGGTCTCGCCATTTACGTGCGTAGCGATTTAGCTTGCCAAATTCCACCACACTGTAGTCCCTGTTCCAATCTGGAATTCAATTTCATGTGGTTAAAATTCCGTCTCCGTAAGCAAATTATCCACTACTGCTTTATTTACAGAAGCCCCAAACTGGACCTCAATCCGACTTTTAACGAGTTTGATGCGCTGTCTGACTCCATTCAAAGAATTGCATCCCTGTATCCTCATACTGAAATCGTTATTACGGGCGATTTCAATATACACAATTCTGGGTGGCACAACACCCGAAGGAGGGTGTGTTGAGATTTTCGGTATAGAAAACAACTTAACCCGGCTTGTAAATGAGCCCACACGCATACCAGACGTTGATAGTCATACCGCCAACACCCTGGACTTGTTTTTAACTTCTCACCCTGACAAGTACTGCGTTGATGTGCTCTCCCCTCTAGGCTCGTCGGACCATTGTGTCATATCAGCTAAATTCTCGTACACCCACAGTTAGAGAAAAGATTCCTAAAAGAACCGTATGGCAATACGAGAAAGCCAATTGGAGCGGACTTAACAACTTCTTTAGGAAATTTAACTGGTCGTTATGTTTCCTCGATAATGACGTGGATGCCGCTGCTGACATGATCACAGAAACTATTCTCTTTGGAATGAGATGCTTCATCCCTCATTGGAGTATCAAACCAAAAGAAAAGGCATGGTACGACTCGAGCTGTAAATAGGCTGTCAGGGTTAGAGAAGTGTTTTTTAGGCCCTTCAATACCAATCCGACAGAGGAAAACCGAAAAAAGTTCAAACGAGCTAGGAATGACTGCAACGTCTTTCTCAAGCACGTGAAATTTCAATACGACCTAAATTGAGGCAGAAAATACTACAATGTCCCAAAAGTAGTAAAATCATCAGAAATTCTGCCTCATCCTCCATCCCAACGGTCATTTACAATGACATTCCAGCTGCCAGCTCTTTGGACAAGGCCTATCTGCTTGCTGCACACTTTGCGGGTAGCTCAACACTTCCAGATTGTGATTTGTCTCCGCCTATACTTTAGTGCGTCGAAACTTCAGTGGGACGAGTCCACTTTCGCACTCGTGTAGTAGCAATAGTACTTAAAAATCTTAATATATATAAGTCCGCTGGTCCAGATGGTATATCTCCCCTTCTTCTGAAGAGGTGTTCTTACACGCTGGCAAAACAACTGCATAAGCTTTTTCATCAATCCTGCTCTTTAGGACTCTTTCTCTCATCCTACAGACCCATTGCACTTACGTCCGTTCTCTCCAAGGTCATGTAAACGCTGACAAACCGTCAGCTCATGAAATATCTCGAAACACGAAAACTTCTCAATGACCGGTAATATGGTGTTCGTAGCAACAGGTCCACTGGTGATTTGATGGCATGTCGCACCGAAAAGTGAAACCAAAGCGTACATCAATCTGGCGAAAGTAAGATAGTTGCACTTGATATTTCTAAGGCATTTGTCAGAGTTTGGCATCAGGCTCTTTTGTCGAAAATGCGTGCTCTTGGGATCGATGACTCTCTTCTTCAATGGATTAGAAATTACCTTTCGGAACGTTCAATTCAAGTCGTCTTGGACGGTTTCAAGTCTGATATTCACAAAATAAATGCTGGTGTGCCCCAGGGCTCTGTTCTGTCTCCGACACTCTTTTTAATTTTCATTAACGATCTCTTGTCTGCTAGTTCTAATCCAATTTATTCCTTTGCTGATGACAGCACTCTCTGCTTCTCATATTCGTTCCCGGACTTACGCACCTGCTCTTCGGCTGTAGAACGGGAACGGCAGCGTATGCTAAGCTCATTAAATTGCGATATGAACAGAGTGGAATTTAAGGCTTCCAAAACACAATGCTGTCTGCTGTCGTTAAAGTGAAGTTTAAACACCCAGCCATTATCCATGAATGGCAGTTGCATTGTTGAGTGCGAAAAATTTCCAATTTTCGGCATATGTGTCAGTGACAACTTACGTTGGAATGACCACATATTCGATGTCGTCAAAAATGCTGCGAAATGTCTAGGTTTCCTCAAGCGATGTAAGAAATACTTTTCCTCTTCTGATCCTCAATATATAAGGCATTCATCCGCCCAAAATTGGAGTACAATGCTCACATCTGGTCAGATGCGCCTAAAACATCTCTGTACCTGCTAGACCGGATTCAAAACCGTGCGATAAAACTCACATGTGATACTAATATCACTCAAACAATGGACACCCTCGGACACCGACGAAATGTCTCGTGTCTCACTTTGTTTATCGCTATTTCCACCACCAGTGCTCCATAGAAATCGCCAGTAGCATCCCGCCCCTCAAACCTTTAACCGTAACACCCATCTCGCTATGAATGCTCATCGGTATACCCTCAGGCCCACTTTCGGACGTACTCTGAAATATCGTGATTCGTTCCTAAGCCGAACAACTCGCTTGTGGAATGCCCTACTGGTCTCTGTGTTTCCTGGTCGTTATAGCTTACAAACATTTAAAACCAACGTACATCGGTACCTGCTTGCTAAATTTCCTTCGCCCGCGCTGTGTGCAAACATTTTAAGGGTACCTTAACCCCTTGAGCGCGCTACTTTAGAAAAATAAAAAATAAAAAAACGAAGCGTGGACACTGTAAAAAGTCGATGAGAAGGCTCTCGGGTGCCCGAGAGAAAAGATGATTTTCGGTCCTGAAGTATAACATTTCAGGAGCGAACTGTACTGACTGTACGGCGATGCAACATCGTCAGAAAAGCTCTGTTAACTTGGCTCAGATGATTAGATCACCTTGAGCGCATGGACATTCTCTGGTTTTTAACATAAACCACCTTTCATGTAGACTTATCTTTACGGGATGCCCATACATTCATGGGAGCAAGGATACGCCTTGCCATCGATCTCCGTCTATCTTTTGATACCAATTCGGAACTGTGTTGGAGGCATGGAGGCACAAGTTCTACCTCTTACTGTTCTTCGGGTCACAGCACTCAGTACTTATTTGCAACTCTACAATGGGTTAGACCCTTTCCCGCGATTTGGGTTTAAACCACAGCCACCATGACGCTCCCACAAGAGGGCCTACCTCTAACAAGTCAGGCCCGGACCGAAATCCGGGGGGCTCCTGACTCTCATGGTACCGTGATTTAAGTCCTGGTAGGGACTACCGGTGGTCCAGCCGCCAACAAGACCTATGACCGGCAACTTGTGACTGGTCAAATCGTAGCAACCTTCAGAGGCGTTATCTGAAGATGTTTACGATAAGACCAGTAATATGCTCTGCCCCCGCTTTTTATTAGACAACGTCATTGATGGGCGAAGCCTTGATAATTGGGCGGGGGCCCTGAGCGCATAGACATCAGCGTCTCAGTTCGGAAAGTTTTCGACTCCAATCCACAGAGACAACGCCGTAGAAGGGGACCTCACAAGTGGAGGGGGACTTCAGCCAACTTCGTGTGTGCTAGAAAAGATTCCGCTAGCTGTATCCATGTTAGCTGAGGCCCTAGTCCATCCCTTGCACCTTTCATGAAATTAGGGGTCTCGCGCGAATGGTCAGGTACACCCAAGCACATCCGTTGTGGCACATTTTGGTCGGTTTTTTGACATTTATGCCATCGGTGTTCAGGACTTCATCAGTGGTTTTGGTGGTTTGTAATGTATAGGGATATGAGAGCATTTGTATTGCAGCACCATGACTAACACTACGTAACCCTTACAGATCACCACTCCAAATATCGAGAAGTAGGTCAAAAAAGTAATTTGTCATGCTGAATACTGAAACCGCCTTTGATTCAGTCATGCAAATTCATCTGCCGTACATGCCATACCTTCTGAGGTTCAGTCAAAACATTTTGAATTTAAAGTTTAGGATCTCGACCAGTCAAGTCCAGTTGGATGAGAACGGTACCCTGGGAATACCACGAGGTCGTAAAATAAGCGCGCTTGTCATATTTAACGTACTGGGCATAGCCAGGATCACCCAGGTCCACCGATTACCTAATCCAAAAAGGTCCATCAACAGCGTAAAATTTAAATATAAATCAGTTTATGTCTCTAGGGTGCAAAAGAACATGCTTCTCGTGATTGAGAATAACATTGGGATAAATTTGCATGTAGTAGCCGAGTCAGGTAAAATAAACTTGCCACGCGTCCGGGGACGTAATAAAATACGTTCACCAACCATATCATTGGCAGTAGCCACTTTAAAGAGTATGCATCTTACCCTGCAATCACAATGTGATAAAATTTGAAAAAAAAATAAATAAATAAATAAATATGTTAAAATAGCCAAAGAAGGACTCGCAGAATTCCTGAGTGGCTTCCTATTCTTCGTACATTTGTTCATATGAATAATTTATTTCCTGGAAATTTGATTTATCCGTCCACCAACTAATAAATCATTCCTTTCTCTAGCTCTGTCGCAGCAAATCTACACCATTACCCGTCACTTTAAATCCGATTTTTCAACATCACCCTCAACAACAGCCCCGTCAGGCAATTACTCCATTTGCATTCTAATTCGATGTGAGGTCTTGAAATACATTTTCACCGTAGTCTTCATCTCCACACTCGTACTATTTGTACATATACGACGGGGCCTACAACAGCTTGTATGGTAGTCGGTTTCCTTTGGTAAGGCGCTAACCAGGACATGACTGCAAGGGTACATCTACAACATAGAACATGCAATGAGAGAAAAAAAAAACATCGCTTAAGAGGAAGCTGTGAGGCGATTTATTATGCATTAGAGGACACAAAATCCTCTTGATCCTCTTCATCTTCATAATCGTCCTCCATAGAAAAGGTCTCCTCTCAACTTAAAACAAACACCATCCATTTTCTTTGTTTTTTTTTTTTTTTTTTTTTTGTTGCTGGAGGATGGAGGATGCCTGCAAGTAGCTACGAGTATTCCTGCCCAAGAGCTCTTCCGCTCCCATTCTCATGACTCACAAAGGGAAAGACAATTTAAAAGTTCCCATAAGTAGTTCTCGCCCTTTGCACTAGTACTCGTACCATATACATGATACTTTCTGGAACGCGTCGTCGTCTCGTATAAGTTGGTTAGGAAGTTTCCCCCCGCTATGATTCCCTAGAATAAGTGGGCTAATTCACTCACTTTTCATCCGGTTTACTGCCACTCAAGGAATTGCAATAACAACAGCAAAACCAACACCAGTAACGTCGTGAATTTCAAGGCTTTGTTTCCAAGTTCGTTTGAATTTTAGTGCGAATTTCGTTTGTTTTTTTTTGTTCTCATTCAGCAGAAAGCAAAAGTGAATGAAAATGAAATTTATTTACTTTTTTTTATTTTCTTCTTTCTGCTCCTCTTATCAGCATTTTTCACATCTCAGAGCACAATTCGAATACGAAATACGGCCACGAATACGACAACAACTACGAGTATGACTATGGCTTTGACTATGGATACACCCCCAACCCATATCACCATGATGGCGACAACGTCGTCGTGAGATACCATTTCTCAGTAGAAGTAGACGTTTGTCTTTGAAAGCCAAGCACCGGCCATCCAACCAACCAAGAATAAACGACGAAGCACCCAAGACTACCAGATTTCTATTAAGAGAGGCAATATTCTTTGCAAAGTTAATTAGGTATTCAGACAGCCAGATATAAAAAGGATAGAAGTCCCCCCCCCCCCCGGTAAAGTGTAGAGGGGTGCGATGGAAATTTCTAACAATTTTCTTAGTCGACATGACCGCTAGATAGAATCTTTTTTGAGTGGAGCTATACAAACAAAAATCTATCAGAATGAAAATGAAGCCAAAAGATGAGGATAAGTTCATGAAAAGATTTAATACAACAAAACGTAAACAAAATCAAGGTGAATACGAATCCTCTTGAAGGACACTTTGGAAACAGCGTTACCAATGCTGATTTAATGTTTCTCTTCAGTTTATTGAATCGTTTATGATTTGCAGAGAAAAGGCCGATTACAGTTCATCATATCTGACAAAACTTTGTCAGATACGAGGGTGGATCAAGATCAATAAGTCCGTGACGTTTTGACTTCCCCACGTTGTAACTTAAAAAAGCAAAACCTACTCATCCCGGTCCTGCTCTATGGTGGAAAGGCTTGAACTTTGTAGAAAGCGGAAGACGAAGCATTTATCGGTAGACTCTTGTCACTCCTGTTTGTGAGTGACAGCCATTGAAAGCAAGAAGCCACGTGTGACTTTTGACGAAAATGATTGATTCGTGTGACAGCTTTAAATGAGTGATCGGCGTTGTTGTTTAACAGCAATCGAACGAGTTTTTGAGCCATGGATCTAACAGCAGTCGAAACAGTGGTTTTTACTGGTAGAATCGGCCCAGAAGAAACCATAAAATAGGTCCGTAGGCCAACAAGATTATGAGGACAGTTTTTTTTTTTTGGGACGCACGCGGCATTATCCTCTTCTCGGGTAAGTAAAAAGCCGTCAACAACGAATATTACGAGGGTTGTCTGAAAAGATAGCGGCACTTGCCAATAAAAGCTAGTGAATGCTAGTTGTGCATCTTTTGGCAGTTACTTACCGAAGTTTCAGTCATTTTGGACGCGCAGTTTTTAGTTGACAGTCGTTTGAATGAGTCGCTGTGAGTGTTTTTTGCGAAAATGGAAAAAATTAAGTATCGAGCTATTATTAAATTCGTAGGCAATACGCCTACGCAAATCAAAAATGAGTTGGACTCTGTACCATCATTTATCACAGTGAAATTTTGGACACCTGAATTTAAACGTGGCCGTAAGAGCTTGGGACATCTCCCATGAACGTTCGGGACGTCCAAAAACTGCAACCACTGACGATAACATTGCTAAAGTTCACCAAATGGTGTTAGACGACCGCCGAATTAAAGTGAGAGAGATAGTAGAGGTTATGAAAATGTCCAAAGAACGTGTTTGTTACAGATTAAATCAAGATTTAGGCATGAGAAAGCTGTCCGCGCGTTGGGTGCAGCGTTTGCTTACGTTAGACCAAAAACGTGTTCGAATGAACATTTCCAACGCTCTGTTGGCGCAGTTTAGGCGCAATAAATCCGAGTTTTGGCGCCGATTAATTACTGTAGATGAAACTTGGATACACCATTATACGCCGGAAACAAAAATTCTGTCAAAACAGTGGACTGCAGTCGAGCCGGCTCCAAAAAAAACCAAAAACCGTTTTTTCGGCTGGGAAAGTGATGGCGACTGTTTTTTGGGATAGTAAAGGAGTTATTTTAATCGATTATCTTCAAAAAGGAAAAACCATTACAGGAGCATACTACGCATCATTACTTGCCAAGCTGAAGGCAGAAATTGCGGAAAAACGGCCACATTTGCAGAAAAAGAAAATCCTGTTTCACCAAGACAATGCGCCGTCTCACACCTCAGCGGTTGCCATGGCGAAAATCCATGAATTACGGTTTGAACTGATTGACTATCCGCCTTATTCACCAGATCTAGCCCCAAGCGACTTCTTTTTGTTCCCTCATCTAAAAACTGCGCTCGGAAGACAGAGATTTTCGTCAAATGAGGATGCAATCACCTTCGTGAACATTTATTTTGCAGAGAGAAACGCAAAGTCCTATTTGGACGGGTTAGAGAGATGGGAGCATCGCTGGGAGAAGTGTGTTGAGTTACAAGGGGACTATGAAGAAAAAATGTCTTGTATCATTGTTCGGTGACTTTTCAGACAACCCTCATATGCCAAGTTATTAGACCGTCTTATCGACGGTTTGAAGGAAAAACGACTGCATTTGACCATGAAGTCAGTATCGTACCATCAAAACAATGCTCGGGCGCAAACTTGCGCGGTCGTAATGGCGAAATGTCATGAATTGGGCTACAGATTGCGTCATATTCTCCGGATTCATCTCCAGTGAGTATTCCCAAACCGGAAGAACCGACTGAAATTTTTAACTCAGACAAACTCCTATTTCGAGGATGTCGACAAATCTTAACATTTGGAAGGGATTAGTCGTCACGGACTTATTGATTCACCCTCATATTCTGTCAGAAGGAATCTTGCAATGCAATGTATAAAAGCTGATGCTTCTGTAGTTTGCGCAGCTAGAAGGTCTTATTTTTCTTGAATCTGGTAAAGCGTGCTGAGATTCGGGTCATATCCAGTCGAGTTCTATAACTAGTTAACTTGAGGAAATGATGGTCGGCGCAGGGCAGTGGTTAGGTTCGCCAACGGTCTGTGTTGGCCTCTCATACCATGCACCCAAAACCGGAAAAGATAGTGTTTGACGTCAACACACTGTCGGCAATCAGTGGAAAACCCTTGAAATCGTCTTCGAACAGAGTTTCTCTCTCAATCTAATACAATTTGGGCACTGATAGTCTTAATCATATGTAGCATTGGAAGGATATCTTGTATCCTACGCGATGTAGTGAGAATACATAATGTACTGTTCGTTGCTCCAGTAGCTGTTGTGTCCCTTTTGAAGTGGTGTCATGTATTCTGTGTTGCAAATTATTACACCAAGGCTCTTCCTATTTTGTCTTGACATCAAGTAGTGCTAAATGCCTCGGTATCATACTAGATAGTAAACTGACCTGGAAGCTCAATGCTCACGTCGCCTGCTGGACTGCAGTAGTGTCTTCGAGGCATACACATATATTGGCTGTAGCAGTAGCGGCCAAAACTGACAAAGGAAATATCCCACGAGGAAGTTAGCACATTTATCACCATTGATACAGTCGTGATTAAATCACAGCTTGTGAAGAGTTTTCGTGAAGATCTTAAGGCTCTTTGCGTTCAGAGGAGTTTCAGCCAATGAGCATGTAGTCAAGTTAGCTCAAAAAGGAATCACCTTTGAAAAAGAACTAGCAAATCGAAGTATCAAACCTCCACTCTGCACTCTAAGAATGCAATTGGAGCAAATGATACAAATCAAAGGTGGAAGAAGCTTCCAACCTGTGTAACTTCAGGACAATTGCGGCCGGAACTCAGCAAACAAAAAAAAAGAAAGCCTATCTTGAAAGATTCTGTCGGGACGTGGAATCAAGGGAGGCTGCCCTCCATTTTGAGATAAAGGACTTTAGGAAGTTACTACATACTTTCATGATCTCTTGGAGCTATCTGCAGTTTCATTTACAACTCTTTTTAGATTCGAGGACGGCGAAGATCCATTTGATCCCATCGCATCTGATTATCTTCAATATCTGTCTATAGCATTCTGTTCAGCTTTTAAGGGACTAACTAGTCCCCAAATACGGATCGTGCTATGGAAGTCAGCCCTACTCACAAAAGCCATATTCTTCGTTGAAGCTCTTTGCAAAAGGAGTCAGATAGACTGGTATATGGTGATTTTTGAGTATTGTTGGTCACTCTAGTTGCTGAGTTGGTATTCTGATATGCAGAATGCCTTTGCGATAACATTTCTTTATCCCTGTGTGCCATGGGAGATAATACAGGGTCTTCTAATAGGGCCTTCCGAGATTTGACAATTGATAGCGGCCATATTGTTAAAACTACATCTGTCAAATTGGCTGTCATTTATTCGGCCAAATCACCAAGGACGGACATAGCGTTCAACAACACGTGCAAATGATAAAATTGTTTCATCGAAATGGATGTTCTGTTCGGGTAACGCTCCGCGCCCATTTTACGGTTACGGTAATCGTCCTACCGAGAGGACTATTCGCAGTGTGGTGGATAAATGTGAGTCCACTGGTTCAGTAAACGATAAACCAACATCCGAACGTCGACGAAACGCAAGATCTCCTGACAACACCGCCGCTGTCCTTAACAGTGTGCAAGAGAATCTGAGGCTGTCGATTTCGCGTCGCTCACAAGAAATCGGCTTTTCGGAGACCGCAACTTGACTAATTTTGCGTCGTGACTTGGGCCTGCATCCGTACAAAGTTCAACTGACCCAGGAGCTGAAGGTAAACAACCATAGACAACGACGTGTGTTCGCTGAATAGGTGCAAGAGCAGTTGGACCTTGACGATAATTTTCATCGAAAAATCATCTTCAGCCATGAGGCCCATTTCTGGATGAATAGGTACATCAACAAATAAAATTGTTGAATTTGGGACAATACCAATCCACATGAGATCCAATGCATCCCGAAAAAGTCACTGTTTGGTGTGGATCTTGGGCTGGCGGCGTCATCGGTCCATATTTCTTTGAGAACGACGTTGACCGTCAACGGCGAGCGCTATAAGTCGATGATTACCAACTTCTTTTGGCCTGGATTGGATGATATGGACTCCAACGCAATGTGGTTTCCACAGGACGGCGCTACGAGTCATATTGAAAATTTTACACGAGCGATTCGAGGGCATGGTCATCTCACGTGGAGGTGATGTGAACTGGCCACCGAGATTGTGCGATTTGACCCCGTTAGACTTTTTCTTGTGGGATTCTCTGAAGTCGCAGGTCTATGCGAATAAGCCACAAACCACAGCGGCCCTCAAAACCAACATAACCCATGCCATCGGTCAAATTCAGCCTGATTTATGCACCAGAGTCATGGAAAATTGTACATTTTGAATGCACGCCACCTATATTCGAGTGACGTGGAAGTCACCGGTACCGCTAATTTGTGTTGAATCAGTCCTCTATTATTAAATATAGCTGAACGCCTCTGAGGGGACGAAGCCGTTAAAGCGCACGCTCTCGTGATATAGGCAATGAGCACTGGAGATCAAATTGTTCGTCGAGGTCGTTGATCTAGCAATATTGCTTCAAATCAATTAAACAGCGAAATTATCGACACTTATTAGGTTCGCCCTATGCTACAAGACCTCATTCGGGTAGAATATCATGTACTCCGATTCTGGTGTTTTGTACAAGCGTACTCTTAATGGGGTCATGCAGCAGATAACTTTCATTTTGTAGCAATTTTGTTGCCATAAAGCAGTCTTTTTGTAAGGGCAAAACCACCTTTGGTCCTACATGGTTTGTTCAAATATAGAAATTCGTCTAGCCCGATCCTACAGTATCTGACCACATTTCGACAAGTGGCTGCCCGTGTTTTTCAATAATTTTAGCAAATTCCATCTAGCTACAGACAAAGGCAGTCGGAAACCATTCCGACTTCTGAAAGTTGATCTTCAATCTCCAGTCATCGCAAACTCGCTTCATCCTGTCGAAGTCATGTGCCAGGAATATGTTAATAACCTTGATCTTTGGACTCGATCTGTAAACGATTAAGTCGTCTGCTTACGCCATGGTATGCTGAAGTCAGCTCACAAGATCGCTTGTGTAGATTTTGAAGAGGATCGGTGAATTAACCGCACGTTGTTGCAGACCGTTTTAATATCAAGTATCCAGCAGAACTCACATTGCCATTCCGAGCGATGTATTGTCTGCTGGCCAGCATGTTAAAAAGAATGTAAACCAGTGGCATTCACCTTGAAAAAGAATTCATCTAATCCTTCTCCAAGTCAAACAAACAGGCATCCGTGCATTGTTTCTTGCTTGTGTTCCATTGGATATCAGATGTCAGTCTAGACGCGGCATTTGAAATATCCTGCTTCGCTTCAAACCGAATTGTTTATACGGAATTATATTTTGCCTTCAACCCAATAAGTCGGGGTTCTACTGATACCTTTTCGAATACCATTCTGATATTTGGAAGAAGACATATCGATCAAAGATGTGCCGGATGCGACATATCCATACCTTCCAGTGGGAGATGTCGAAGCAAAGTATTCCATATTTGATTGGTTTCCATGGATACCTAACATCTCCATGATTCGAAGATTGTTTTGGAGCGCTTCCTTCGAAATGAACGAGCGAGAATTTCTCCTCTCTCCTCGTACAGAACTATTACATGACGTCTTTTCTATAACCGACAGTACGGTTTTAGTAGCAGCAGGTCCACCGATGATTTGACGGCATATCTCATCGAAAAGTGCAACCAAACTATACACTAATCTGGCAAAGCTAAGATGGGTTCAATTTAAATTGTCTTACAACCCTTTCAAACCATATACTCATAAAATAAATGTTGGTGTGCCGCAAGGTTCCGTTCTATCCCCGGCACTCTTCTTAATTTTCATCTATGATCTTTTGTCTGATACTTCTGATCCCATATATGTGTATTCCTTTGTTGGCTACCGTCTGCTTTTCATATTATATCTGGGCTCAAATTATTGCACTATGGCTGTAGAACGGGAACGTTTAGTTCATTAAATTTGGATATAAGCAGCATAACTACTTGGGTAATTCAATACTTCGAAATACCATGCTGTCCACTGTCCACTGCGTTGGAACGGCCACATATTCGATGTCGCCTAAAATGCTGCGATATAGGTACTACACCCTCTAATCGGGCCTCAATATTTAAGGCGTTTATCGACCCAAAATAGGAATACAAGAAGTGGAGATATCTGCCATTGCTAAATAGAATTTAAAGCCGTGGGATAAAACTCAGAGGTGATCCTAATATTGGCCAGTCAATTGACGACCTTGAATACCGACGTAGTGTCTCTTGCCTTACCTTGTTATATCCCCATTTTCACTACAAAAGCTCCATTGAAATTACCAGAAATGCTCCGGAATGCTCCCCTCAAACCTTAAACCGTAAAGCGAATGAATAAACCGTAAAACTCGCCTATGGAATGCCCAGCCGCGTTGATTATTTCCTAGTCAGTATAACCTGCAAACCCTTATTGTCCATCGTCTGTGTTGTGTGCAGACATTTTAACGCTTTACAAAATCTTTTTTAAGCGCGCTATTTGAA
The DNA here is from genome assembly GCA_963966105.1 of Volucella zonaria. Classification (NCBI taxonomy): domain Eukaryota; kingdom Metazoa; phylum Arthropoda; class Insecta; order Diptera; family Syrphidae; genus Volucella; species Volucella zonaria. Next base: position 171,165,221 of record OZ014532.1, on the reverse strand, counting down.
TAAAAAAAATGAATACGTCTCAACATACATTAAAATCAAAGAGACCGTTAAGAAGTGAATCGGCCAAAATGCACTACAGCAGCGGTGACAAGACGAGGCTCTTATCCATTCCTAAGCCATGTTGACTGGCCGAGATAAACATGCAGTTAAAACTTGTCCGAAACACGTTGTTGTCGAGGGCACTTTCAATTCCTCCAATCGGATTTTGAAGTGTTGTCTTGGAAAGAAGATGCGTTCGTAAAGTAGTCTTGCACAATTGTCTCCATCCGATTGTGAAGATTTTCTTTAGTGCTGCCAACCGCTGGTCTTTATCTTTTCAAAGCATAATTGGATATACTCGCCATCAAATTAAGGAACTGCCTATTTGGTGGCCTCATCTGTCCCCACAACCGATGGCAGATACCAGCTACGGGGCGTTATGCCCCGTACCTCCGGTAGGCTGAAAGCCAACATTTTTGACAACGTGGTTAGACGTATGTTAATTTGATGTGCAGTAGGGGGTTGTCTCTTAAGTCAGCAAGTGATGACCAATTTACGTAGTCCTACAGTTTATTACAAGTATACCACCTTGATCAAAAAGTTCCCGTACCACACCACCGTGTGGCGCTCCCATTGTTCCGATTTGAGTTCTGTTTTTTTTTGTTTTTTGTTAAGTTGGTAAATCTGTTGTTGACATTCCCTCTAAATCTTAGCGTCATAGCTTGACATTTGCAAAAGTCACGTGACCAAGAGTACATCTATCTCTGTGTGTGATGGCGATATTTTTACAATTTTAGAAATGGATTTAAATTAGCAACAACGAACTTGTATTAAACGGATTTAATGGTGCGCGAACGTTGGAAATGTTGGAAAAGTGTTTCGGCAACAATTCTCTAAAGAAAACGGTCGTTTACCAGTGGCACGAGCGGTTCAAAAGTGGTCGTGAGTCAATCGAAGATGATGAACGCAGTGGCAGACCATCGACATCGAAAACCGACGAACACATTGATGAAGTAAAAGAAATGTTGGCCAATAACCGCAAATCAACCATCAGAAAGATAGCGGAGGACTTGAACATTGCCTATGGATCCGTCCAAGACATTTGGGTTAATGATTTGGGTTTCCGTCGTCTAGCAGCAAAGTTGGTGCCAAAAGACCTCAATTTCATGCAAAAAAGAGACCGTGTTGACGTCGCAAAAGAGATGATTTGCGAAGCTGAATCCGATCCCACATTCATCAAAAGGGTCATTACTGGAAACGATACGTGGGTTTATGAGTACGACACGCAATCCAGACATCAGGCAAGTGAATGGCGTTCACCAAATGAGCCGAGACCAAAAAAAACCACGTCGTTTTCAGTCAAAAAAGAAGGCAATGCTCACGGTTTTCATGGATTACAACGGTGTAGTGCATCATGAATTTTTGCCAGAAGGCCAGACAGTAAACAAAGAGTATTATTTGGGCGTTATGAGACGTTTGCGTGAAGCAATTCGCCGAAAGAGACCAGAATTGTGGTCAGAAAACTCGTGGATTTTGCACAATGATAACGCACCGTCGCACAGTGCCTGCCACCATTATTCGTAATTTTTTGACGAAAAATCCAACAAATGCCACCCAACAGCCACCGAATTCACCTGATTTGGCTCCCTGTGACTTCTTTCTGTTCAATCGAGTTAAAAAACAAGTACGCGGAACGCGTTTCAGCAACAGAGAGCAAGTAATGGAAAAATCGTAGGAAGCACTAATGGACATACCGAAAACCGAATATAAAAAATGTTTCGAGGATTGGATCGAGCGCTGGCATAAGTGTGTTGCAGTCGATGGGGATTACTTTGATGGGGACAATATAGATTTAGATGAATAAACTTGTATTTTAAATTTTCTGTCTAAATTCCGGAAAATTTTTGATCAAGATGGCATACTTCAGGTATTGGATAACACTTCCATACGCGAGGAACTTAATGAACTGGAAGCCATCTCCTGCAGCCTTTGTTCCACAATCAACCATCCACATCCGCTTTGATAGAAGTTGTCCAAGGACTTTTTGCCCCAGAATCGTTGTTGAAGGACTCTTATGTCGTGAGACTTTCAATTTTCTTCACACGGCAACCCTGTTTGGAAAGTAGCTACAATATTTCTACGTCCCTATGTAGAATAATTTTTTTTTCTTTTATAGGGTAACGATGAAATGTGGATTCTGAAGTTCCATGGAATGGTGGGGGTAATTTAATGATCAAATTCCGAAGAATGCGCTAATAGATTTCTGATTTCACTCTTCCTAACAGCATTTGAGTTGGAAACATTACGACATAGGAGTCAAAAATGTGAGACCGGGTGTTGAACTTCCACAGTCGTTGCGTGATGTTGGGCGATAAATTTGTGGCTATCGAGACGTGATTCGATTACCTTTGACGACAAAAGTTCTGGAATTTCTATTACTAAATTTGAATGAAAAGGCCCAAATTGGTTTTAGTGTACTCATAGTGGAACACGTCAAGCACAGAGGGTGCTTGATTCTGGTTTTGAAAGTGACATTAAAAAGTTTTAAACGAGAATTTTGGCACCAAAACATTTTTTTATGTTCGTAATTTAAAAATGTTTTCGAAAACTTTAAAAAAACAAATGTAAAAGACGTGTTTTTTATTGCAACAAAAAAAAAAAAAAGAAGAATAACAATTCCGGCGAGATGAGAGAATTGAATTTTTGAGAATCCTTAAGATCTTACAAAAGTACGAGTACTTACCGCACGATGAACTTTGGACAAATTAGATTCAATTGGTTCGGATAAAGCCTACGTTGCTTTCTAATTTAGATTTCTTTATCGCCTTTTGCATTGAGAAAATCTTCAAGTCTCTTTGATAATCGCGAACGAAAACAAATGCAAAGATGGAGATTGAATGAAGAGCAGTTGGTGCTTGTTGCTTTACTCCCTGGAGGTGATGTATTGATATATTGTACATTCGATTGTTTGCAGATGGAATTTCATCCTCTTTGTGGGTTGTTCATCTTTTGGGAAGGTCGTCGTTTTATTTGTTCGAATTGTTTTTTTTAACAAAAGAGTTGGGGGACATGCTTCTTAGTCACTTGTGCCTTTCACAGGCTGGCCCATAATTGGCGTTGTTTTTTTTTTTTTAGGTATTCGAAGATTTATTATGTATCCTAAAGACAGGAGTTGGTAAAAAGTTTGCTTTGAATATAACCATGGCAATGCAAACAATTGCTTGATACGGATGCCTGATAACAATATATCACAGCCAGTAGCAGTGTCCAGTCCCTCTGGGAAACTTGAAATTGATTTTGTTTTCAAATTTATCATAGGTCATCCGTATATTGAAATTTAAAAACTTTACGCGATTTCTTTTGTGTAATTTCAAGTTGATAACGAACTTTGTAATTCAACTTTATCAGCAGATTCAGTTGTACTTAACCAACAATGGCTCATTAAGTTCTGCACAGTGTGGCTTCCGAGCAAAAAGAAGTCGTAAACAGCAGATACCAATGCTCCGACCCGCAGAGTCTTTTGAATTTAACCGAGAGGGACAACGCAGAGGAGGAAGATCTCGCCTTAGGTGAGCACAAGTAGAAGGGGACCTCAACCTACTTTGAGTGTGCGACCTCCAGTCACTAGTGATCGCTAGTGATCGAGCTAACCGGCGAAGCTTGTTAGTTAAGGCCCAGGGTCACCCCGTACTGTGGCGCTACCTAAGTAAAATATACACCAAGCATGATCGTAACTTTACTGGACTATTCCAAGGCATTTTACATCGTTACGCAATACGTTTTCTGAGAAAAAAAATTGCTGAACTCCGCTGGTAACCGAATGTCCTCCTTTTTCAAGTTGTTTGCAAGGGTGCCGGAAGGTTCTGATCTCAGCCCGATACTATTTTAACTTTAAGTAAACAAGCCCCCACTATAAGTAAACAATTGTGCATTGTATCCATATTTATTACAAAGATAGTTTTATGCCATTAGTGCTTACATACATATTATGTTATTTCGTGAATATGGGTACAGTATACCCTCAAGCCCACTCTAAAATATCGTGATTCGTTCCTAAGCCGTACAACTCGCTTATGGAATGCCCTGCCTAGCTCTTTATTTCCTAATCATTATAACCTTCAAACATTTAAAACCAATGCTCACCGGTACCTCTCTTTCCATCCTCCCTGATTTTCCTTCGCCCACGCTGTGTGCAAACATTTTAAGGGTACATAAACCTCTTGAGCGCGCTCTAATTATAAAAAAAAAAGCGTCTGGCTTAAATAAAGCACAGTCTGGAAGTTTAATGTTTGATCACTTTTTCACACAGTTCAGGCCGTATACCTGCAATAACGTGGGGCATAATAGCGTCCAAGTTATCCATCGTATTTCGTTTATCGATGCAAACCCGTGAGTTCACATATCCTCAGAAAAAATAACTCAAAGGTGTTTAATCACAAGATCTTGGAGGTGAACTTACAGGTCTTTACCAATATTGTGCGCTCTTCATTGACTGAACAACTCAGCACTCTTTAAGGAGTAGATCGGCAAGTCTGTTAATACTCTTCGTAGATTAGATTATAGGCGGAGGTGGGACTATGCCCCTTATCACTGCGACCAGGTTAGGCATGTTAAAGCTTACCCATGATGCTTGAATTTTTAATAAATTTTGCTAAATTTTTGACTAAACTGGAAGTGCTATCTTCTACCTCAAGACTTACCAAGAAGACGTAGATGTGTTCTGTTTAGGCAGTTACAGTAGCAAAGGATATCTGCTATTTTTTCGTCCCCGTTGCACATGCGACAGGTGTTGTCTTGTTCTATATAGTATTCCTATAGTCATGAGGTGTAGGAGCTGTAGGAGTTGTTTTGTTCTTTTGAGGGAAGGTAAACAGTTTTTAGCTTCCTTAGTACCTTCAGTTTCCGTCTATTAATAGAGAGAATTTTATTTTTTGCCAGTGGGTTATGTAGCTTTTTGTGAAGTTAATTGGTAACCCGCAGAATGAGGCCGAAACTTTGGCCAACTCGCCTGCTTTTTCACTACCAACATAACCACTGTGACCCAGATTAAATGGATTCTGTTGGTGCTGGCGAGTGTTATGATAAGTTTAATGCAGTCCCAGACAATTTTTGGAGCTTATCTCAAAAGCGTTGATAGCAAGTAGGGCCGCTTTGATGTCAAAGAGAATGTAAATGTTCTTATTGGTAGCAAATCTGTTTAAGTTCTCTTTAATGCAGAGCTCTATTGTGTGTATCTCAACTTGAAATACAGAGATGTTACTGTCCATATTTGCGTACAGAGAGGTAGTTTCTTGTTTCTCCGTATAAACCTGCTCTCCAACTCCTTCGTCTGTATTCGTCGGTGTACCACATCTAATACTCCCCCTCCACTCAGAACAAAACTGGAGCTAGGGAACCTGAACGGTGCCCTAGGAGACAATCGTCCAGTGCAACGCAGATCTGCAGCGACTACGTTAGGAAACTTCAAGAATACTTCAAGTCACAAGAGACAAATTGGGACGTTAATTTGGATTTCAAAAAGTGCTTCTTAGAAAGACTTGCCAAAAGATCAAAACAGTCGGCGAAATCAGCAGGCTAGTCAAAGTCCGTAAAAGGGCGAAATAACGCAGAGGAAACACTCATAAAATCTAAGTCATGCTTGAGAATTACTTCCCAGACAACCTAATCAGAACCATCTCACAACCGGCTCCTGTTATCTCAACTGCAAGGAAGCTAAGTAACACCCCAAAGCTGGTATCCATTATATGTTGTGGTGACGGATGAGGCCATCAAACACTCTGCTGCTTCCTTTGAAGGCTTCAAGTCGCCTGACACTTGATATATGCAATTTATGCCACAAAAAGTCCTAGACCAGCTGCTGGTAAATCTGAAGAGAATCTTCACTGCCAGCCTGGCACCGGCATGTATACCGAAACCCTTTTTAACAATGAGAGTAGTGTTCATACCGAAAATCGTAAAAGATGACTACCCGGTTGCCACGAGCTTCAGAACTATTACCCTGACTTCCCACATGTTGAAGAGCATAGAGAGCTCCATTTGGGCAAAACTGATTTGCGAAAGCATCTTCTGCCTAAGATGCAACATGCCTACCAAGCGGAAGATCCTGCGGGAGTGTGCTTCAAAATCTGAATTGAGGGCAGAATACGTAATGAGCATTTTCATTGACATTGAGGGTGCTTTCGATACACAACTTTTGGCGGCATGTGTAACTCCCCCTAACAACACGTGGTAGACGACTAGCTTTGTAGGTAAAAGTATGATGCCGATTGCGGATGCTGACAGAAATTCCCCGCAGGGAGGGGTTTGTCAGCTTCCATTAACAGTTGGGTTTCACATGAGTATAACCCCAGATGACATGACTTTTCAAGTTGCCGGCAGACCAAATCGAATACTCAACAATTTTTCTGCTGTTCCTCAGTAGGAAAAACCCCAGGCTTCTTACTGGCTGGGGTGGGCATAAATGACCCACCATCTTACGACACTTGCTTTGAAAGTGATGACGACACCGCGGAGCAATGCCTCAGCGAGCGTCTAACCTACGAGGTGTGTACTAGCCCGAGTCCATTTTCAATGCTTATTCCGTGTAGGATATATGTATATGCTGTGTCCTTCAGTGATAAAGTGCATACAATAACAGCACTCACCGACGCCGAGTACCGACCGTAAGCCGGACATTCACAGAGATAGTGCTCCGCGATTTAGTCATCATTTTTTCATCAAGCGTCCAGGGTGCTATATTACTTATGTCCAACATACTGCAATGCTTAGCAAAGCCAGCTGTCCTCCGACCTCTTAAAGACGTCAGGATGCATTCGTTTAATCTTCCGGCAACCTGGAGAGTCATTCCATCTGCAATTATGTTGATATGAGACTCAATTATCAATGGACGGACTAACCGAGGACGCAGACGGACCTAACATAGGCCCGGGTCCTGAAAAACTCTCTTCTGAGCGGGGCCTGATAAATTCATCGACAATTTCGTTTCCCGTGATCCCATTGCGACTTGGGACCTAGACAAGAATCAGTCAATTTAGCCTTCTGACTGCTTTCAGGGTCTTGCATTCTCCAACTAGTTTGGAAATCGTAAGAGGGTTCACAAAGACTATAAGTGCAGCTTGGCTGTCGTTACAGATCCAAATTGTTGGCCACTCTACCGATTCTTCAAAATATAGTTCGTTGCCATCAGGATTGCCTATATCTCCGCTTGCCCGACATATGCAGGTTTTCCTAACGAGGAGTGAAATCTAACGTTGTCGTCCTCCAGATAGACACCAGCGCCGCATCCTAGATCCGTTTTGATGCCGTCCATCAAGACCCTACTACATTCTTTTCCTTTCTCAGATTCCTGCCGAAACTAGTCTTGGCAACAGCGAAAGTCTATTTCGTATTTTGTCAACAGCAGGAGTTCTGGTGTCATTGTATCAGACGGCATTGTCCATAAGAACATAGCCAAAAGACAGTTGGCGCGCAAGTACGTGTTGTACCAAAGGCCACTTCTTTTCAAACGGAAGATGGCTTTGAGGGTGCAGACCATGATATGAATATCACGGAAAGGAAGATTCATTAGTGCGTCTAGAGCAGAGCAAGGCGTGCTGGGCCACCATGATTCTGAGATAGACCGTCCTTTGGTAAAAGCAGCAATGTCGTATTTTCGTGAGAGCTGGTTCCACCAGACAACCGCCTAGGATATGAGTGGCCTTATCATAGCCGAGTAAATCCAAAGGACCCTTCTCGGTAAAACGCCCCATGTCTTGTCGACCGCTCCTCTGCACTGTCAGCAGGCCGACAGCGCCTTAAAGGTTTTCAAGGTAACATTTTTAGTAAACTAGTTATCCAGAATGACACCCAAATACTTAGCTTCTTTAGAGAATTGGAGCCTTTAAGCACTAGATGAGTCAGACTAGCCAGTTTCCTCCGTCTCGTAAAGAGGACAACTTCGGCTTTGAAAGGATTGATTGAAAGCGTCGATCACGTGTAGAACAGACAGTCGCTGGACACGATCCAACAGACAGTACAGTACAATCGAGCGCGTTGAGCAGTAAGTCGACCAACAAGCACCATTGGACAGGAGCCTTGCGGACGACCCTTATTACCCCCGCCATCACATATTGGCAGCATCCGCAATCAGTGCCCCATTCACCAGCATTGCTTTGATCAACAAAACAAGTGATTCATCTACGCCGTGTTGTCTGGCCGAGTTACACATGCCGTCAATAGTTGCGTTCTCGAAAGCACCCTCCATGTCAATGAAAGTGGCCAGCGCATATGCGTTCTTGTCGAATGCGCCTTCAATTCTGCCTACCAGATTTTGAATCGCACTCTCGCAAGATCTTCCGCATCTCAAACAGAGGATACATTCGCAAAGCAGTTTCGGATCTCGACAATTCTCTCCATACTATTCAACACGAAGGAAGTCAGACTCGCAGGTCTAAAGCTCATGGCGAACGTGTAGTCTTCGTTTCCGATTTTCGATACAAAGGCTACACTCACTGTTAGAAAGGCGTTCGGTATGTATGATAGTTCCAGGCTAGCAGTGAAGATTCTCTTCAGAGTTGCAAGCAGCTAGTTTATACCTTTTGCTCATATCCTTTGGCAAAGTCGTTCCTTTTTCCCTGTGGGAACGTGAGCACATATCAGGCTTATGTTGGCCAATTTACCCTTGATGCAGATTGTAGTGATGCATTCGGTCAGGTGCTGAAGCTGAAGACTTATTGTCTGAGGGTTCTCCTGATGACAAATTTAGGTTCAAATAGGCATTGAATCTGCTCTTTATAACAACCACCATAGCAGATGTAACAGTTGCTTGTCTTTTTTACACCCGGGCCATCCCATCGCACCTATGGCTGGGAAAGGATACGCTTTTAGATTTTTAGGGCCTGCTCCCTTTGTTCGGCTGCATGTTATGGTCTGAGAATTCTACCCGCATAGCCTAAAGTCGCTATCCGTTTTTTCTTTGCTGCACAACAGCAAGCTCATCTATGTCTGAGGTTGCTTAAAAAAATATTGTATTTTAAGTGGTTGGGTTGTTAACCCCAACTTGGAGGGCCAGATTTTTCAGAATATATTGCTAGCAGCTGACGCTGGTTCGCTCGAAACTCTTCCGTCGCCATCTCTATTTCAAGAATCTTTCTAGATGGTGAAATATCCTTATATGACCTGTGTTCCAAATTTGTCGAAGTAACTCAAAAGAGACCAACTGATGTTGCCATTGAATCCATCTTGGGAACTCCTTCGCCAAAACATCCTCATTGTGCAGTCAGACTAAGCATAGTGCAGAATGTTGGTATTGATTATCCTTAGCAACTTCCCTCCCCATCCTATGGCTGGATGTCATTACATAAATAGAGAAAAATAGATTCACTTACCGAATGACTCCAAGGCATAGTATCTATCGATTAACCTAAGAATGCCAGAGGTTTCTTTGTAACATAATCATATGTTAAGGTACATAGGTTAGATGGCTTAATACAATGTCATGGACTCTGCAATACTCACTTTATTTATGACATTGAGTGTGTTGAGGCATACCACAGAAAACGAAATTATAACTCAACTATGAAGTGAAGGCGTAGCATACTGGATTAAAGTTTCAGACAAATGTGGTAGTCCCATTCCAATTGTGATTATGTAATCCTTGGTCTCTTATGTGATGCTGACATGATACTTTCAAACGAAGCAATTCCATAAATCCACTGTCGTTATAATCTATGTAATGAGTAAGCCAATCCAAACCAATCGAACTTCAAACGTCTTTGTATGAATCAGAGTTATTCCCCAAGGACACGAGTCTTATGTTAATCTTGTAATTAACCATCCCGATGGCATGGGTTTTCTTATGGTGATGCTGCTTCCGACTATTGACTGATATCTTTGTAAATAAATTCATTTCTCGTAATTCCATCTTAACCACATGTGTTTGGTGTTTGGTGTTAATCGCTTTCCGATAACTATATAAAATCCTCTTCAAGAAAACCTTATAAGTACACCCGTCAAGGTAAACATATCCATTACTCCAATCCCAGTGGTGGGGATTGAGTCTGTCCATGTACCCTTCTTGTTGGAGTTTGTGTTGGGGTTGAGTGAGAAAAGGTAGTCCTTTTGCAAAGCTAACAGCAGATCGAATGTCAATACACTTGAGTTTATTGCTTTATCAAGAAAAGAACACATTTGTACATATGTAGTCGTACATACATCATTCCGTAAATAACCTCAAACGATACTCGTATTGATTTTTGCTTTTGTTTTGTCTCTTTCACAGTTCCTTTGTTGTAAAAACATAAAACTCTTCTTGGATATATGCAAGAATCACTTTGGGATTCGGGAATCCGATCTATTCGAGCCAACAATGCTGTACGATTTGACGAATTTCCATCGTGTGCTCATCACCCTGTCCAAGTTGTCACAATGCCGCAAGGTTCAGCAATTTCATCCGGATCTAACGTAAGTCAAGCATTTAATGTCAACTCTGACAGTGACAATTTACCCATTGCTCTTTCTTTCTTTCTTTCTTTTATTGCTCGTCTTCCTGCCCCCGGTTTGTGGTGGATTCTTTTGCAGTGGATTCAATATTCAGTTGTCGCCCAGTGAAAGGAGCCATTCGGATGAGGCCATCTACAAGGATCTGCATTCAACGTGAGTAGAATTGAGTTTGTGTTTTGATTTTTTTTTCTTTCTTTGTTTTCATTTTCGTTTTGTTTTGCTCCTTGGATTTGATGAAAGTTTTTTCTGATTATTAATCCTAAATTTTCCCTTCTTTCACCCTTGGTTTCCTGTCAAATCCGGAGAAGGAGTATTAAAAAAGTCCCATTTCAATTGTCTTTCTTTCTTTTCCTTATACGTTTCTCTCCGTTTCTCACTGTTGAACGAAAAAAAAAAAAAAAAAAAAAACAAATTTTTTGTTTTATTATACTCGTCCTTCCTTCCTGGAACCGGTCTATCGCTTTATTTTCAACACTTTCAACATTTTCAACACCCCATCCGACCAACTACCCACCTACCACCACCACACTCACCCACCTCCGAAATCGAAAGTGAGCGCAAAACAAACGGCACCGTCGAACCAACATCATCAACGGCAATTACAGCAACGACGACCACGTCCACGTCCACGTCATCGGAGGCAGCAGAGACAGAGGTTGAAACGGAGAATTTAGACGCACGAAGTGCCTCATTATCTGTGGAGGATGACAACAGTGATATTACCGTTGAAACTGGCAATGACACTTGCAACGAAGATGACAGCAGCTCTTTAAATGGTCAGTCGAGCGTGGTGGGTTCTTCATCAACGAATTCTTCATCGTCCAGCATCAATAGTCGACTACATAGGGCGGCGGCCAATGCAACAATATGGACATATTCGACCCATGGCGGCGGTGGAACAGACGTCAATGACATTTATTTTGATGAAGAAGAGAAAGTCTACGAGGACTTATGCTATGTCACGTTCTCATCTAATTTACGCGAGGTGCTTTTGATCAACTCACTACTCACTATCTGTCATGTTTTCTAAAAAAAAAAAAAAAAAATCAAAACTCTGTCTCGCTCTCTTGCTCTTGCTAAAAACAAAACTCTTTGTTGTCATTTTTGAAAGTTGTTCCATTTTAGTTCTGTTTCCCTTTGTTTTTTTTTTTTCTTAATTGTGAACCTTACCGTTATATTCGTATGCATCCCCGTTCATTTATCTTTGTCCGATCAAACTAAATGCTCGTTGCTGGATTTACGTAATTGGAATTGTGCTCGAGGAACGTTCAGTTTTTGTTTTACTATTTCAACTTCAACCGCTATCTGTCATTCCCCCTTTTGTTTGGATTACTCGTAGTGCTCGTGCTGTTCGTTTTGTTTTCTAGATTTGAATGCGTTTTTATTTTCAGTTTTGTTGTTATTGAAATCCGTATCCGTATCATGAATTGTGTTTTTTTTTGCTAGTAGAAAAGGTTTTTTTGTTTTGTTTGTTTTTGTATTTCTTTTGGTTTAACTTTTATTTCAGAACTCGACATTGTTTTTTTTTTTTTTTTTTTTGGAATTTAAAAAGCGATAAGTTTTAGCACCCTGCTGTCAGCTATTGCATGATGGTTGGCACGGTCTTGATGGCATTTTGTTCCAAATTTCAGTTTCAGTTTCATGTTCGGTTTCAGATTCAGTTTCAGTGGACGTAGAGACGAGTCCCTGCAATGGAGATTTAAATTTGAATAAGGCTTTGTGCCACGTCATTAGGCAGTTTATAATGGATTTATGGATGTGCGTGGGGGTGTGTGAGTCTCACCCAAAAATGGGACTGCATATCTTATCGGGTTGGCCACGAGGAGTGGGATAAGGGTTTCGGTCTTTGTTTTTACATATTTCTTCTGATTATTTTTTGGAAGAGGAAAGGTTGTTTGTTATCATTTTTTTCAGGGGGATACACACTTCCGGTTCATTTTGCTTTTATTTAAATTGAGTTTGTTGTAGAATATTTCTCTTAGTCTGGGGTAGATGGTAGTGTGATGGGATTTCTTATGTTGAACATCTACTTTGTATTAAATTTGGATTATTTTTCACGTGATTTTATTTGCAATCGAAAGGTAACGAAGGGGAACAAAAAAGCTAACCAAACGAAACTAAGCACGAAATTGGGATTTTTCGTTTGTGGGAGGGTCTCTGTTAAGGAGGATTACTCCGACTTTTCTTGACGAGTAAAGGATACGAGTTTGATGTCTGTGATAACATCGGGTAGTGTAAAAGGATGCTGGAAGTTAATACAGCGGAATATTGAAAGCTTTTCTCAGAGGTGGTGCTTCTATTGATCCGAGATTAGCAGAAAGGTTGCGTTGGTTTGGCGTGTTGAGACCCAATGTAAGTAGGGTCAGTTGGGGTAAATGTGAACGGCGGTTATTTCAACATTTAAATATTACAATACCTGTTGCAACCCAAACAAACACAGAAAGTTAATATGAAATGTCGCCGCACCTGCGTAGTTATCTTACAGAAATTTCAAAAGTGAATAGAATGTGAGAAAAGAACAAACTAAGTTCTGTAAAGTGTTTGGAAAAGGTGATTTTTTTTTTAAAAACGACAAGTAATGGTATCATTTTATATTACAGTACACTCTCGGTAGAGTGAAATAATAAAAACCAGGCCTGTTCATACGATCGAAATTGTTCACATTACCGAGCGTGCAGATTTTAAGGCATTCTATAGTACAGGCAGTCATCAAGTATACCTAGTTCTGCCATAAGTTCTGTTACACAATTTCCAGCGCTTATCGTTCAAAACTTCTTGCGGGAATAGAACCGTTAACTTTTTTTTCGGAACACATGCACTGATCAGTGAAGAATACTAGTCAATTTGGTTTCAGTCTGCAAATTATTAACATGGAGTGGGGCGTTAAAGGGAATTGAGTCGCGGTAATAGCGTTGCATAAGTGCGGAAAGAATGCTGGCCAAATTTTCGATTTGCTAAAACCACTCGGAGTATCGAGAATATTCGTTTATCGGGCTATTGCTCGCTTCTGCGAATTGTCTGGAGTAGAGGACAGGCCAAGAAGTGGTCGCTCGCGCGTCATACGTACGAATGCGGTAGTGAAGGCAGTGCGTGAACGAATTCGCAGAAATCCCCTTAGGAAGCAGAAGATCATGTCCAAGGAATTTAATATATCAACCAGATCCATGTCTAGGCTGATTCGCGATGATCTGCATATGAAAGCCTATGGTCAGTCCACGGTCCATGGCCATGAAAACATCCTGTTTATGGATGAGACAATTTTTATCGTTTGTTTTCAACAAACAAAATGACGAAAATTATGCCACTTCATCTAAGGAAGCGAAAAAAGTTGTTCCAAGTGTTCAACGTGGACATCATCCGGCTTCCGTAATGGTTTGGTGGAGCGTCTTTCATTTCTGTGAAAAAGCGTAAAAACTGGTGCTAAGATGTGCTAGAGGGTGTTGTTGTGAAGGGTGTGACCAATACCCTTTTCAATGGATACAGGCTCAATGGAACTAGGCTCGGCCCCAGTGCACAAAGCCGAAACCTCGTAGCAGTGGCTCAGAGTCAATATTCCTGGCTTTATAGCAGCAGAAAATTGGCCGTCGGAGATTTTTTTTTTTTAAAGAACTTAACACTCAAGTGGTATGAATACACTTATAATGCCTCAGCATGTGTTAAGTTTTTTGGAAAATGAAAGATGTTTGGGCTCAGTGGTTATTTCGCTTCATGGGTGGCATCCAACATTTAATGGGGAGCCTAAATTCTTAGTGGAAGTTGGCTTGATGTTGATTTCTAGTCAACTACTCGTCTTACTTGATTTTCGTTAACTGAAAAAATGGATGATATGTCTTTTGGGCTAAGCTGGGATTCGAACACCGAACCTTCCGATTTGGAAGCCAGTCCACTACCACTTGTGCCACGGCCACCCACAGATCCCGATCTGAATCCACTGGATTATGATTTGTGGTCAGAATTGGAGAACATGGTCTGAAAGACTCTCCACAGAAATTTGAAAATCGTCCACGATCTTCATGGAAATCGTATGTGCCGCTATAGCCTAATGGTCACACCGTTTGGAAGCTTGTGTTAAAGCAAAGGGCAGCCATTTCCAGTGAATCCAATTTTTTTCTTTATTTCATCCTGCCCGCTCAAGTACTTTGTCAAATGAATGAATAGCATTTCTTGAAGAGAATATGCCAGGCGGTCAGAAACTAGTTGAAACTCTTCTTCATCTTCATTTTCCGCTTCCTCAATATCCGATGGCTTTTGATTTTCATTCCAGTTGTTGATATCAACGACTGTGTGTGTTACCTCAACATTAATATGATTGAGCAAATCAATCAGATCATCGGCAACATTTGTGATTGGATGACTACGAAGAATACTAAGGGGTATTCCGTCTTCATCGTCATAGGTTTCATCGGTTCCAAGAATGTTACTCCAACATTTTTCAATAATAGAAACATTTACGTTATCCCAAGCTGCTGTCAAGTTAAATACTGCATCCTTTATTGTTATAGATTTCACAGCTTCACACATGTTGTCTGAAATATAATTCAATGAAACTCACAAAACACAACACGTTTATGATAAAAAAATTTCGGATACTTTTCTGCAGCAACAATCGATAACAGCAAGCTGACACTATTCTCTTTGGAATGAGATCCTTTATCCCTCATCGGATGAAGAGTATCAGACCAAAAGAAGAGGCATGTAAAGAGGCTGTCAGGGTTAGAGAAGTGTTTTTTCGGTCCTTCAATACCAATACGACAGAGAAAAACCGAAAAAAGTTTAAACGAGCCAGCAACGTCTTTCTTAAGCGTGTGAAATTCCAATACAACCAAAAGTTGAGGCAAAAAATACTACAATGCCCCAAAAGTACTAAAATCTTTTGGTCGTTTGTCAAAAACATCAGAAATTCTGCCTCATCCTCCATCCCAACGCTCATTTACAATGACATTCCAGATGTCAGATCTTTGCACAAGGCCAATCTGCTTGCTGCACACTTTGCGGCCAGTTCAACACTAGCAGATTGTGCTTTATCCCCGCCTACACTTGAGTGCTTCAAATCTTCAATGGGACGAATCCACTTTCGCACTCTTAACATTCACAAATCCGCTGGTCCAGATGGTATATCTCCCCTTCTTCGGAAGAGGTGTTCTTTCCCTCTCGGGCAAAGCCACTGCTTAAGCTTTTTCATCCATCCCACTCTTCAGGACTCTTTCTGAGCAGATGGAAAAAGCATTCGTCCCCAAAAAAGGCGAATCTTCTCTCTCCTCCTACAGACCCATTGCACTTACGTCCCTTCTCTCTAAGGTCATAGGAACGCTGACAAACCGTCAGGTCATGAAATATCTCGAAACACGAAAACTTCTCAATCACCGGCAATATGGTTTTCGTAGCAACAGGTCCACTGGTGATTTCGGCTGTAGAACGGGAACGGCCGCGTATGTTAAGCTCATTAAATTCTGATATCAACAGCATAATCAATTGGGGAACTATCAACCGAGTGGAATTTAATGCTTCCAAAACACAATGCTGTCTGCTGTCGTTAAAGCAAAATTTAAATACCCAGCCATTATTCATGAATGACACTTACATCGTCGAAACTGAAAAGCATTCCATTCTCGGTATATGTGTCAGTCAGAACTTACGTTGGAATGATCACATATTCGATGTCGTCAAAAATGCTGCGAAATGTCTAGGTTTCCTCAAGCGATGTAAGAAATACTTTTCCCCTTCTGATCTGCCCTCAATATATAAGGCATTCATCCGCCCAAAATTGGAGTACAATGCTCACAATGCGTCTAAAACATCTCTGCATCTGCTAGACCGCATTCAAAACCGTGCGATAAAACCGATAGCTGATACCAATATCATTCAGTCAATGGACGCCCTCGAACACCTACGAAATGTTTCGTGTCTCACTTTGTTTATCGCTTTTTCCACCACCAGTGCTCCATAGAAATCGCCAGTAGCATTCCGCCCCTCAAACCTTTAACCGTAACACCCATCTCGCTATGAATGCTCATCGGTATACCCTCAGGCCCACTTTCGGACGTACTCTGAAATGATTCGTTCCTACGCCGAACAACTCGCTTGTGGAATGCCCTGCCGAGCTCTCTATTTCCTAGTCATTGTAACATTCAGACATTTAAAACCAACGTACATCGGTACCTATCCTTCTTTCTTCCCTAAATTTCCTTCACCCGCGCTGTGTGCAAACATTTAACCCCTTGAGGCTGAATGAGTGGAATTACATTTGGAGGTATATAAATTAAATTACTGTTATGCTACCATCTGAATTTCGTAGCTCACTCTCCGGGGGATGACTAGGGGCATTATCCAAAATAAGTAGACCTTTGACTGATAAGCCGTCTTTTTTAAGGAAATTTCTAACTTCTGGAATAAAAAAGTTACTGAACAAGTCTTTATAAACGGCTGCAATCATCCCAGCCGATTTGGAGTTTCTGTAATGTACAGGTAAGGACCCATTCCTGAATGGACGATGGTTTTTCGCTTTGCCTATCACTAGCGGCTTCAATGTGTGCCGACCTGTGGTATTAGTGCACAGCAAACAATTTATCCTTTGCTTTTCTGTTTTTCGACCAGGAGCAGTTTCCTGAGTTATTCTCACATAAGTTTTCCCTGGTAGAAGCTTCCAATATAGCCCGGACTCATCGGCGTTATAAATTTGATCTGCTTTAAGATCCAGATCTTGAATTCTTTTCTTAGTTTGCCTCTTGAACGGACACAGAAGTTCTGGTTGTGACGGCAATTTTTCCCTAAATATTTTGGGATAGCGAACAGCAAACCTCTTTAAATTTTTGCCCCCAACCGTCATTTGTTATGAAGGCGGACTCGTTGCCGTGCAGGCTTCTATTTATGGCAATGGCTTTTTGCTTCAGGATTATTCCATATTTCATTGAAAACACTGTACCCGAAACACCTTGAATTTTGTTTTTATTTTTTGTAAAATTCGAATGGATCATGGCAAGGACTTTATTTTACCTGCAGACAACTCCTGTATATATGTACATTCGTCAAGGATAATTTGGAAAATGATTCTTGGGTATATTCTAAGAAAAAAATCGTTCTACCTTAAGGGTCTATCTCCAATGTTGACATCAGGTATCGAGGATTTAAGAAAAGGCTTACTTTGGTATACCCTGACCCATGTTAACGTTAATTGCTCTGTTAATACTAATGGTAGTTACTTGGGAAAACCTGCATCAGGTAAAAGAAGGAATTTATGATTTTTTACCTAGGCTTCTAGGTAGGTTTCTTACAGCAGTTGACAATAAGAGTGGTTTTCCAAGAATTAATAATTTTCCAATAATTTTTTTTTTAAATTTTTTAATAGCTATGCTATGCATATTAAAAAGTTCTCATTTCCTTACCCTGTTCCTTAAAGGCTCTCAGAAAGAGTTAGGTTTGGGGGCATGAAGGCTTATTTACCAAACCAAAATGGTATGAAGATTAATTTTTTACGCCAAGGTTACAGTTGCTTTTTCAAATGTCTGCATTTACAAATCAAGAATACGCAAACAGTATTTACGTTTATGGGCTGTGCACTGGAAGCTAACCTAGAGCGCGACAAAGGTACCATGAGCTTTATCCTAATCGACGACTTCCTAGTGAAGAAGTCTTTGGAAGGCTTCAAGAAACGGGATCAGTTTTAAATACACGACCTAACAAGGGAGTTTCACAAGTAAGAAGAATTTCGGCTGATGAGGGAATACTGGAAGCTGTTACAACTGATCCATCAATCAGCATCAGACGCTTAGCTATGCAATTCAATGTTTCCAGACATACACCTGTGGAAGAACTGCTGGGAAAAGAGATTTGAGTTTTCTAACTGGTTGTCGGAGCGGAGGTTGGATGACAAAAAGTTTATTAGCAGAATTCTTTCGACGGACGAATCTGCATTTACAAGAGATGGGATCACAAATATTGATAATCTTCATACACGGGCTGCGGATTATCCACATGCAAGGAGACATCAATCATTTCAACACAAATTCAGCGTCAAGTGGACAAGTTCATCGGCCCCTTCACACTACCACCTAGGCTGGTATTGGAAGACATTCCACTGATTTAACTAGCTTCATCATATTTCCAACAAGACGGTACAGTGCTCCAGCCGGTCGTGCGGTTAGGAATTGGCTAGGTTAAGAGTACGGTAATCGTTGGATAGTAAGAAATGGACCAGTTCACTGGCCTGCAAGATCTTCTAACCTAACAGTATTGGATTTTTTTTGTATGGGGAGGAATAGAAAAACTTATTTATTCAACCCAAATAGCAACTTGCGTGTTCTCGAAGCGTCACCAAAAGTGAGGCAGCAGTTAGCATCAATAAGCATTCGCAGTGAAATCCAAAAAAGGACTCTAGCATGCATACAATACCAAGGGGGATACTTTGAGCACCTGTTATAACTGTTTTAGTACACACGTAAAATAAAAATTATCTAAAGCCGCACAAAATAATTTTTAATTCATGGCCCTTGGAGCTTAAAGCAAAAAAACCCTTTTTCCACTTTTACCTTGGGTTTTCCCAAGTATCATAAGGAACTTTGGCCTAAAAGTTAGATCTTTTGTACCGTTTTGTCAGAACTGTAACTTGTTCTTGAAAATTGGCTCCAAAATTGGCCTACAAAGTGTAAGTCCTGCTTAAGATGGCGCTACAGTCCGCCCTGGGTCTTAACCAAGAAGCGTTTCCAGCCAGGGCGATTTTTAGCTCCTGCCTTCAGTTTCGCAAGGTAAGTTGTATGAGGACCCCTTCCACTTGCGTGCGCTACCTGGATCGCGGTCTTCCTCTACTGCACAGTCTCTCAAGGGCGGATTCAAAGACTTTGCGGACCGGAAAATTGGTATCCATCCGCTCTACATGACCCAGCCGCCTCAGTCGTTGGACCTTCACTCTTCTGGAACTAACAGCCCATACAGTTCGTCGTTGTATATCCCGAAGAAATTTTCTTTCAAAGCAGCAAACATCACCCTCATCCATTTTTGATAAAGTCCATACCTCTGCGCCATAGAGTAGGACTGGTACTCGTATTATTAAGGTCTTACATAGGTCTTCGAGAGAGGGTTTTGCTAGTCAATTGCCTTCTTAGTCCAAAGAAGCAGCGATTGTCAAGAGTTATTCTTCGTTTGATCTTAGTGCTGGTGTCGTTGTCTGAATTGGTTACGGAGCCTAGGTAGACAAAGTCCTTAACTACCTCAAAGTTATATCTGTCGAAGGTGACATTCTGTCCCAGACTGACATATACTTAGTTTTGCCGTTGATCGTTAAGCCCATCTTCGCCGCCGCCGTGTCAATACTCGCAAAAGCGCCGACGACATCACGCCGCCTGAGGTTCTGTATGCTCTTTGCCAAGTCGTCGTCTGCCGCTTTGAAGAGCTTGGAGGTCAGACCGTCCACACCAGCAGCTTTGTTTGACTTGAGCTTAGATATGGCTATCTTCACTGCATCCAGGTCGGGTGAACGGAATTCTTGATCTACTTCGTTAAGGTTGAAACGTTCATTCTGCTTGACAGCGGCATTTTCTTCATCATCGTCATTATACAGTCCACAAAGTGCTCTTTCCGAATCCTAATCATCGACTGCGACTCTACTACGATGTTCCCTTGTTGGTTCCTACAGGTTTCGGTTCGGAGTTTGTATCCGTGGTATGTTTTTTTCTACCTTTTGGTAAAACTTCCAAGTCTCATTCCCTCAAACATCTCTCAATTTCATCGACCGCGCGCTTCACATGCACATTATTTTTCCTCCTGAGAAGCCGGTGTCCGTCTCTCCTCTTCTGCTCGCAGAGCTCGTGAGCAGTTCTTGTCGTTTTATGCAATGCCCCTTTGTATGCATCTTGCTTAGCTGGATGTTTTTGTTGACATTCGACGTCAGACCAGAGGTTTCGTTATGGTGGCTTTTTGGCAATGTTGCTTTCCCACTGGTCTCAAATACTTGATGTTGGCGGCATAGAACCTCTTTAGAGATTCGCGAAAACTTAATCGGAAAAGCATTGCATCGATCGCAATGTGGTCAATCTACATAGTTGAGAATTGATTGAACAGGAGTTCTCCATATCCCGTTATGAATATCGAGATGCGTTTCAACATTACTACCAGTCGAGGATAATTTGAATGTCAAAGCTAGGGCACGTAGGTCTTGTCCAAGAGCTTGTAGACGCTATCTTTGGTGTCGTCATCTTTCTCCTCTGTGGGGGCGTACGCGCATATAAGGCTAATGTTGGAAAATTTAGCCTTAATACGGATTGTTACGAGGCGCTCGTGCACATGCCGAAAACTCAAGACTTCCTGCCAAAGTCTGCCTCTAACAACGAATCCGAATCCAAATAAGCGCTGTTTTCGCCATCGATAACAGTCGCTGTAGTAGATGTCGCAGTTTTTCATCCTCATCCTCTTCCAGCCTCTGCTACTGGGGTGTACTATCGCGACACTAACTTTATGATTTTTTTTCCTCAGTATTGCTCCTCACTATGCAAAGTGGCGGTTTGATGTTGGCAATCTCACTATTGTCGAGTAGCCCTCTTTTTCTTGCAAGCTAGTCCGCTTGTTCGTTTCCTTTAGTACAGCTGTGTCCTGGCACCCAGCATAGCCTTATCCGGTTCTGACTGCATGGTACATTGAGCACTGTCTGACAGCCACTGACTGTATCAGAGTTGGCGTTGGTTTATTTCATTGCCTTGAGTGCGACCTGGCTATCGTTGTGGATAGCGACATCTCTTTCAGATACCGATCTCATTTGCATTAGTTCAGCCGCCCTTAGAACAGCCAGAACCTCTGATTGGAAGACACTGCTTTCGTCCGGTAGTCTAATAGACACTCTTAGTTCTGGATCTGTTCCTTCCTCTGTTTTTGAGCCATCTGTGAAAATTGCAATTTCATTCGATCTGATTATTGCATTTTTTTCCCAGTCCTCCCTCTCCGGATATATTATATCGTACGCCATGTCGAAGTCGACCAAGGTAGGTATGTCATCCGTTAGAATTGGATTGCCTGCCAGTAGCTCAGTTAGGATCGTGCCATGTCCGAAACTACTTCCCTTGAAATAACCCAGATTATTGAGTCGTATCGCATTGTTGCCAGTAAGCTTTTTGATCTGTAAATCAAGCGGGTTTAGGTGTCCAATGCTGCCGTAGGGATCGTACGGAGCGCACCTGTAATGGCTATGGAAGTCGTTCTGTGAACCGCCGCTGATTTTCCGTAAATCGTTTTCTTGTTTGTTGCTTTCCACCATACTAGTGCGCGGTATGTAAGCATGGGCCTTACCACCACTATATACATCCAGTACACCATAGCAGGTTTTAAGCTCCAATTTTTTCCTACTGTTCTTTTGCGGATAAAAAGAGCATTATTGCGTTTTCGGTTCATTCCGCTACATTAAGATTCCAGTTCAGTTTTTCATCTAGAATCACACCCAGATAGTTCGCGATGACCGAAAGGGACAGCTCCACTCCGTTAAGTTTTGAGAGCTTGAATTGCGATATCTTGTACCTTCTGGTAAAAAGAACAATTCCGTTTTGGAAGGGTTGGCATTGCCCAAGTACTGATCGTCTTCAGGGCAACCTCCATAATGTCCCTTAAAATATTTACCAAAGTATTTTGCCTGCACTATCTGTGCATCTGTGTATGTCGTGGCACTTATACCTATTCTACTTAGCCTTTTTTTTAAGATGTCATTAATGACCAGTACCCACAGGAGTGGAGATATGACTTCCCCCTAAAGGGACAGCCCAATGGAACAGTTTATTTTCCTACTTGCAAGCATGTTGCAAGCCCAGTTTGTAATGTTAGCGTCTACTAGAGCATTTTTAATGGTGGGGCACTCCACGTTGTTGCAGGCTCCTACAATATCGAGGAAGGCCGCCATCGCAAAGTGACCGAAGTGTAGACTCTTCTCTATTTTCCCCACCACCTCGTGCAGGGCGGTTTCTACAGACTTTCGTTTCATATATGCATGCTGTGACTCAGTTAAAAAGCCATTACTGCATCTATTCCTAATGTGAATCTCCAATAATCGCTTTAGGGTTTCCCTTATCGTAACAGTGGGATTTCTTTCGACGGTGGACTTCAGGAGCTCTTCTGGTCTACCCAAATGAGATTCATCTGTTACGTCAAACTTGCCATTTCTAAACTTTACAAACCAACGCCGACACTTGGATTCGCTGAGAACACCCTCCCTATACACATTTTGGTTTTTCCGGAACAAAAACAATAAAATATGCCGAATATGCTCATCCGATGCATCCATTTCAAAATTCAGTTAAAAATGTTTACACAACGAAATTTGCAGACTGAATGAACAATACATCCCACATATTGAGTCTACAAGTAAGTTTCCAGCGTTTTTTTTTCCAAAATTTGAAGTTTTATTATGAAAACATAGTTACAATGCTTTATTCAAAGTATCGTCCATCGGAAGCTACAACTTTCCCCCATCTTTCTGGCAATTTATGAATTCCGTGAATTCCGGACCAAAAAAATTTCTCATCTTTCGAGCCCAAGAACGTATCGAGGCAATTTTTGATTACCTCTACTGAGCTGAAGCGTATTCCCGTAAGAGCGTTCTGCATCGAACGAAACAAGTGGTAGTCAGATGGTGCCAAGTCTGGACTGTAAGGCGGGTGAGGCAGAATTTCCCATCCACTATTTCCCAAATAGTTTTTCACTGAAACCGCAACATGTGGCCGAGCGTTGTCGTGATGAAAAATGACGGACTCATGCCTGGTCTCATATTCTGCCCGTTTTTATTTTAATGCCCGCTTCAAACGAATTAGTTGGTTCGATATAATGGTCCTTTGATGGTTTCACCACTCGGAAGCAGTTCGTAGTATACGACACCCTTTTGATCCCACCATATGCAGAGCATGACCTTATTCACGTGAATATTTCGTTTCGGCGTCGATTGGGCGGGCTCGCCGGGCTTTGTATACGATTTTCTGCGTTTAGGATTATCATAATAAATCCATTTCTCATCACCAGTGACAATACGATGCAAAAATGATTTATTTTTATACCGCTGCAGTAACATTTCGGACATGCAAAATCGTCGTTCGACGTCTCTTGGCTTCAATTCGTACGGCACCCAGTTTCCAACCTTTTGAATGAATCCCAGTGCTTTTAGGCGCAGGGAAACGGCTTGTTGCGTGACGCCCAATGATGCAGCAAGTTCTTCTTGAATCTGACACGGATCCTCATCCAGTAAAGCGTCCAATTCCTCGTCTTCAAAACTTTTCGGCTTTCCGGGGCGATCTTTGTCTTCAACTTCAAAATCACCACTTTTGAACCGTTTGAACCACTCGCGGCACGTCGATTCACCAATACATTCCGCCCCATAAGTTTCCGAAAGCAAACGATAGGCCTCAGCCGCACTTTTCTTCATATTAAAGAATAAAAGCAGCGCTTCCCGCAAGTGATGTTTATTTGGCTGGAAACTTGCCATGATTTTGCTCGATAAAATGTACGACACCGATAGAACTGCTCAAATATAACGCTGCAAAGTTGTTGACAGATACAAAACCTACAAATAAAACACATGGGGTCTGACATTTCTGCCCGGGATCCACTGGTAGCGCCATCTCTGACAAACGCTGGAAACTTACTTGTAGACCCAATACTAATTTCAATAACGGTCTCAGCATTAAATATGGCAATTGGAAAATATCCCCCTCAAAAAAAAAAAATGTTACAACCTGATACTTCAATAGTTAATGAAACAGGAAGAAGCCAGGAAGCAATGGTTGTCAATAAAGTTCCGGTATGTAGTAGAGGCGCCGGGAATTGGGAATTTGTCCCAGTGGTGGGGACTCGGAGTATGTATACAGATTTAAATGGTGTAGTTTAATTCCTTATGGGACATATGCAGGCATAGGTATATCTAGTTGTGGGATGAGTACAATTTTGGTTCCTTGCACTGAGTTGTTAAAATCGATTAACCAGCCCAATACTTCATTACTCCAACAGAATGTCTCGTTTTGTTTAATTTCTTTCTGCTGCTCCTTTTCCGAATGATATCTTGTAGTAGGTGTTCTGAAGTGAATTATTTAATTGTTGTGATATCCGCCGAAAGATGGGTAAATAAAATCCTTTATTTCGCAGGAGTGCAGGAGTTGAATGTTGAAGAATGAATAGCTCCTTGTTTAATAGATTTTTTATTTCTAGAAGATTTTCTTCTCGCAATTCACTGCAGTGCCTCCAATTTCTGATCTAATTGCACAAAGTTTCGTAGTACAAGTTACCAGTGCAGATGGCTATTTCCAGGGAATATGCATAAGTATTTCGTACGTTGGGTATACGAGCTCCTCTTTGTCTCATTCTCATAATATTTATTTATTTGAATTTCGTGTGGCATTAATTCGAATAATTTTTCAACATTTGTTTCCTTTTTTTTTCGCTGAAAACAAGGCTTTGCTTGCTTCTCGAAACTGCAGGTGGTTACAAATTTAAAAACTCGGGGAGTCCCCGTTGTGTGTTCCTTAATGTTAAACACGTATTTTCACCATGTTGTAGCCATTTTGATGGCAGCTACAGTCTAGAGCTTTTCGTCGAAACCACACCAATATTTTTGAAACACATCCCCAGGCGTTTTTCGTCCAAAGAATGAAATTTTCAATTCCATAGAATTTAATCCAACCACCAGCAGTTATTTATAGATCTACATAGAGTCAATGTTTGCCTCCATTGATCCTATTTAAAGGTAAAAGCTACATAAACTTCTATTCTTGGCGTAATTTAAGTTTGAAATTGTGACCGCAAAATATTTGTAATAATGTACGAGTAAGAGTCCTGGCACTGTGATACATCCTGGGTAATTTGATAAATTAGAATTGATTTTCATGGAATCGTCATTGATTCGGTTACCCTTGGATACGACTACATTGTAGTCGTATGTATGTATCTTTTAGTGAGAAATGTTCTGTAATGGCATTCTTCGGAATAGTGCAACAATGTACTGGTGATTGATGTATCATTAGGAATATTCTGGCGAAATATTTTCTGCATTTTATTTTCCAATATTTCTTTGAACGCTTCCACCTACATAGATGGAGGTACGTATACCATATATTCTATATTTATTCGACGAATGTTTTTGGTCCATAAATCATCGGGTACACACAATACGTACGAGTAAACGTGCATTGTATTTATGGAAGAGGGCTTTATTTTTGCTTAAAGGCTGTCGTTCTTTCTTCAAATGTTTCTTGAATCAGTCCCATAAATCGGAATAATATTCGCTATTAATGGCTTTCCCCTTTTGAAGGTAATCCATGAGGATTTTGGGGCGTGTGTCCTAAGAAAACTGTTTTCATGAACTTGTTGATCGACGGACTCACCTTGACCTCTTTTGGCACCGGACGGAGAAACCCACTGTTGCAACCGCTGCTTGATTTCTAGTGGGTTGTGGTAAATCAATGATTCATTGATAAGAACTCATCCAGATTGTGGTTTGTTCAACAACGACAAACCCTCCTTCGAAGTGGTCATACGATTTTTTGTCTGCTTTCAAGGACTCTCACACACAAACAGAATGCCGCAAATCAACTAGTTGAGGCGAATCGTTTTGCTTTCCAAGTTATAGCGTGGTAAATCCAAAAAGTGACGGACTTTGATTCATCCTCTTGTCTTGATCTTAAGTGCAAGCAAGATTTTTCTTTTTCGCAGACACACAGCTGGCATGTCTTTAAAGCTTTGTTTACAGCTTTAGACCATATTCGATGTTTCATCCATGGATTCTCAGACTAAATATGGTGTGTGAGCAAAAGTATTCAAAGGTCTTGATAATTTTTGTGGTCAACCCCTATTGCTGGAAAAATGAGTCATATTTATGGGCCTTTTTTCCTTATCCTTTTATCCTTTATCCATTTGATACATAGTTAGCACACCAAGCAATATCGTCTTCATAGAGGGGATTCCTACGACTCCCCACCAAAGCACCAATTGCCGCTCTTCCATTCAAGCCCCAACGCGTTTCTTTTAATTTAACCCCGGCCCACACCCGCTCCCACGAATACTAACAACTGCTTTCCCAATTTCGATCTTACAACAGGAGCCAAATACCCAAACTTTATCCGCTCACATATCTTAAATCCCTACTTCGCTTTCTCCCTCGGTTTCTCGGGCCCCTGGCCCTATTTTTGATCCCCTGTCGCCACCTAACGTTAAATTGACCCAAAAGAATATAGACACCACGGAATGCCGTTCGTTATGCGCTCTTTAGGCTAAAGGATAAAAAGATATACGAAAATATACGTTTCTTTCTCGCATATCTTTACGATAAATCCGACTCTGTTTGCTTTGAGGGAAAAACCAAAACAAGTGTCATGGTCTCCATCCAATAGAAAGGGCTACCTACTGATATAGCCAGTCTCAGGAAACTTTACAACAGGTACCACGATATCTTCAACACACTTCCTCAAAAGGTTGCGGATGACCTCGCTGCTTTGCGCAGCTATGTAAACTCTAAAAGAGTTTCTAACATACAGCGTAGCCGAGCTGACCATGATAAATTTGTTCGTTCCTAACTTGCCTTCTTTGCCTGTATCTCATCTACACTCCCCTACTCCTCTACGCAACAGAATACCTCTTACATTTTACTATCAAAACGTAAGAGGCTTGCGCCCTAAAATTCGTGCTGTTTTGTCTAAATCTCATGACGTCTCTTTCGACGTCTGTGCTCTAACAGAAACCAATCTGATCCCCGACATAAAGAGCCAGGAGCTATTCCCATTTTCTTATAATGTTTTCCGTGATGACGATCACTCTCTCTCTCAATGGTAAACGATTCTGCCCTCCCTAGAGTTGATTCTCCATGTAGAGGTGTCCTACTTGCCACTAATACCCTCAAGTCTTCTCTCATCGCTATCTTTTCTTCTGTTAAACTTGACTTTGTTTCAGTTAAAATAACATTTCCCAATAGGTCCCTGTACGAGTACGTTATGTGTTGCTACATTCTCCCAACTCAACTTGGCTATTATAGCAGTTTACCAACTAATTGACCTAAGTGATTCCATCGACGATATCCTTATCTTTGGTGACTTTAATCTGCCCCTGCTGAAGTGGATTTTATCGGATGATCACTAATTTTTTACCGCGTCAAATGCTAGTTCATCCAAGGAATCACTATTCATTCATAGCATAACCGACTATGCCTATGCCAAGTAAGTGGCGTCCCTCGGTAGGCAACTAGACCTTATTTTCTATTACGGGCTGTTTTTATTCGCATCAATTCTTATTATGACTACTCTAACTATCTTGGAACCTACTTCCAATCCACCCAGCTCTATAACTCCCTCTATCAGCGCTTTCTCGACACAGCGCAGACCAGTCTTATCAACAATCCTAAGACATTTTTCAATTCGTCAACTACAAAAGAAAATCAGACGATTATCCCACCTCTATCTCGTTCGATAATATATCATCGACCGACACACATATTGTACTATTGCCAACTATTTTGCAAACTTTTTCAAGCAATCATTTGCTGACAACTTCTTCGTACCCGACCCCATATATTTCAAGTATTTTCCCAATTTTCCCATTGGCCTCTCTCTTTCTCAATCTTTTGATTCCACCCTTATCGAAGAAAAGTTACAAAATCTCAATGATGAAGTTTTACCCCGGCCAGACGGGCACCCAGCAATATTTCTCAAAATGTGGGCCTCCAATCTTTCGCACCCACATTCCTCCCTATTTCAACTGTCACTCACACAAGGGGAACTTCTACAAATTTGGAAGACCTCTTTCATAACTCCGGTTCACAAAAAGGGATCAAAGAATGAAAGAACCAACTACCGTCCCATTGCTAAGCTTTCTCACATACCTAAAATGTTCGATAGTTTTTTATATGAAGTTCTAAGCTTTCAGTGCAAGTTACTTATATCACCCAGTCAATATGGATTTCTGAAAGGTAGATCAACTACTACAAATTTAGTTGAATTCGTATCCTTGGTGTTTTCAGCCCTAGAAAATGGCAACGAAATCGATGTTATTGCTACAGGTTTTGTTATCCTTTTCAAATTGTTCTTATCTGGAGAACCGTTATTATAGCATTCGCTTTAGGTCAGCCTTCTCAACCACGTTATTAGCCACTTCTGGTGTCCCACAAGGCAGCCATCTATTGTAAATTAAATTAATTTTCATAGTCCGGAGACCGCCATATTGAGATGAGGATACCATGGGCTTGCAATAGTGATATTTTGTCTCGACTCAAAGTCAATAAGCCTAAATCTGTTTACCAACTGTCCTATCGAGGGATGTCCTAGTTTCCGATCCTGACCTGATACAATTTTAACGTCATACTTAGGCTACGATTGATGGGGATTGTCATAAAACGATCGCTCACGACTTCTTGCCTTAGTCTGCCGCGTATGACAAATCCGCTTCCGAATCCTTCCGTTCCCTATAACAATGACCATAGCAGATATCACAGGTTTTCATCCTCCTTTTGCTCGTTGTGATAGTTTGGTGAGTCTCAAAGTCAAAAGATGTTTTTCCGTTTCAGCTGTACCTCTCCGATAAAACAGTCGTTCTGGAGATTATACCGCCTACTGGTGTATTTTGTTGACAAGATCTATCTGTTAAAGTTCATGTCTTATATCTACATGTGTGCGTCCAGTACAAGTAGTCTAGGTCAAGAAAGGTCAAAGCTTAACCTGCGTATGTCGGTCTGTAATCTAAGAATTTAATAAGAATAATAATCGAATGCACGCGCAAGTTGTTTTGTTTTTTTTTTTAATGAATAATTGATTTTTTGTATCTATTGTAGCTTTTTGAGTAGAGGAGCAAGTAGGAAACAAATTATAATAAGCAAAAAGTCTCAGCACATGCAGCATCAAAAAAAAATAGGCAAACCTCTCGTACATTTGTCTCAAAAAGCATGCGAGAAAATCCGTAAGATTAGGACGACATCAACATCTGAATAATGCAAAAGATATTACATACACCTCAATAATATATTCACGAATATGATGAGATATGTATGTACATACATACGAATATCCGTGCTTGTTTTTTCTCATAATCATAACCTTGCAGGATTGTGTCGCTGTCCTGAGATGAGACTGAAGATACACACATTTTTTCAATTCGAATTAAAGAAAAGCAGAGCACGCACGCATCCTGTCTTCTTGGAGTTTCATAAGCGAACATCTTGAAAATTCATTCACGAATCAAAATTTCACTCTTTCGGCAAATGAGCAAAATCATATTTGGCGTTCCTACTTTTTTTTGTTTTTAACTTTTTCAACGCATTAACGACTTGTCTACGTCAAAACACACAGAGATACGAAAGTTGAAAATCTCCCCGATAAGATTTTTTATTTATCTGTCATAAAAATATAAGTACGAGTTTCCTTAGAAACTACTCATAATCAGTTTGAAAATAAATCGCTTTTGTATAACCAACATTTGATGAGTACTTTTGAACATGCCTAGCACTGCCGAGGCAGAAGAATTGCGTTCGTTCTCCGACAATTCAATTAGAAATCCCGCCTTTCCGAATAGTTTCTTGAATTTAATTTGCATGGAATTTGCTGCAAGTTTGTTTACTTAGTAAATAAACAAACATTTTTCATAATATCTCACGAAACTTTAGGTGTTCAGAAGTCTAACAAAGCGGAAAATTACCTTTATAATTGCATCTACAGCGGAGATGTGCTTGAGATGCAAATTGCTAAATTGGAGTGAGGAGTAGACCATTTGGCGCCTGCAACTATTTAAATGAATTTTGACTAGGTGGAAATTTTATGATGATACTACTGAAAGTATCGTATAATGGAATCTACGACTTGGAGAATTCCACTGTAAAGTTCGTCGAAGAATTGTAGTAAGAGCGTTCTTAATGCCGTAATACACGGAAAACATATCTGCATACGTTGGAAGCTTAGCTGTTTCTAGTTAATTTACAAATCTGTTAAGCAGTTGTGATAGTATATTTGTATAGCCTGACGTATTAAGTGAGGGAATTAATACAGCCTTCGTCAACTCAATTTCCGTGGTTTGATACAGATTGTCAGCAAAGTTAACTAGTCAAGGAGAGTATAAACAGCCCAGTGCTTTGAAATATTTTAAATCTGATATTTACAAAAGAAATGCTGGTGTACCTAACGGCTCCGCTGCGTTTCCGACACTCTTTTGAATCTAATCCAGTATATTCCTTAGCTGACGAGATTACTCTTCTCATATATGGGCCCACATTTAAAATCTTCGGCTGCAGAACGGAAAGACAGTGTATGTGAAGCTCAATAAGTTAAAGTGCTAACAGGATAACCAATGGGTGAATCATCAACTACCATGAGCGAAATGTTATGATTCCAAATTAAAATGCTGTTGTTAAACTAAGCCTTAAGCACGCATTATCCATGAATGGGACTCGGATCACCGAAATCGAATAACTTTCAATTATCGGTATGTGTGTCAATAAAAACATCGTTGGAATAACCGCATATTTGTTTCGCGAAGCGTTTTAGTTTCCTCCAACCATATCTGATCTGATCTCAGTATGTTTCTACTTGACCTATGCTACCTCACCTATCTAAGCTACTTGACTTAACTTATCTGTAATCGGGGTATCGAGCACTTCCTGTCTCTTGCATTTAGTAGTCACCATACCGATTTCCTTTCAGGGCGCCTAGTAGTCGTAAATCTCATGCACACATACAGCCGAGATTTAATCGAGGTCTTTCAATTTCGGTCACTCGATGGGGCTCCTCTATATAGACGTGCACGCCACCCAAAATGTGGTGAACTGCCTTTCGCCACCGATCCAATATCTTCCGTAATCGCGCCATAAAAACGTACTAATTGTAGATAAGCCGGTTGTTCCTTGCACCGCGAAGGCGGAGTTATTCTCGTCTTACTGAGATAACATTCCTACTCTGCACTAACCATTTATCCCATATATTTTGCATTAGAAAGGTGACATACTGGGACCCATATAAGGAATCTCTTAAAATATACAAAAAAAAAAGAACTGAGGAAGGCAAAGCGACAATCCTGGAAGTCATCCTGTGCAAAGTAATAAAAACCTCCTAGGCATCGTGGCAGACGAATACTGTCAGAAACGCTATCCTCTTAACTCTCAAGTGCCCCGCGTGATACCAACGAGCTTGACATGAATTCAAGTCAAGGAATTCACCCTGGCTCTCAATCCGCTTCCTACCCTCTTATTCAACCCAGGGGAAAAAAAAGCCGCACTGGAGGACATCAATCTAGCGAAAAGCACAAGAAAAGTGACCGACTCAAAATATACAAAAAAAGAACTGAGGAAGGCAAAGAGACAACCGTGGAGATCATTCAGTGACAAAATCACAGAAACCTCTGAGGCATCGCGGCTAAGAAAAATCCTCTCTACAAATCCTATGATGCCTAGCTGTTTGAAAAAAATCGATTTCTCTTGGACGACGTCAAGTGATGAATCCCTCGACCTGCTACTGGACACCCACTTTTTGGGTAGCTCCCAATTCGCGGCCCACACAGTACTACTTCAACCGTGACCAAAATTCATGGTCTGATTACAACAGACAAATTGCTCTGGGCGCTGCATAACTTCAAACCATACAAGTCTGCTGGTCCAGATTGTATAAAACCTGCCGAGCTACAAAGGTCCTCAGATATTATCCTGCCTACGCTAGAGAATATCATGAGGAGCTGTGTAGAGCTGAGCCAGTATAGTTTTCGTTCCTAAATCCGGAAAATGCTTTCATGTTGTCCCAAATGACCTCAGACCTATAAGTCTACCATCTTTCCTTCTGAAAACTATACTATAGAATGACTGATCGTTATCCACATATCAGCTAAAATTTATCCAAGACTTTTGTCAACGGCTCAACATACCTACTGTAAAGGAGTCAGTGGAAACGGCACTGCATTCACTGACTAGCCACATCAAACGATCTCTACAATATAGAGAGTACACAATGGTCGCTTTCCTAGACATAGAGGGTGAATTTAAAAACGTCAACACATCCGCAATCACGACAGCGCTGTCAACTCATTTGGGGAGTTGATCAGTCTTATGCTAGCAGGATAATCAACTCCAAACTTGGTGGGGCTTCTGCTAAAAGATGTGTCAGCAGAGGTACGCCGCAAGGTGGTGTTTGACAAAGACTTCCATGTAAGCTTCCCCTCTAGATCCTTCTGGAAGGAAGATGCTTCTACACAGATGGATCTATGGTGTTGTTTCAGATAAACTAAATCTAAGTCTCTCTTTCCGTCTTCCAAATCGCAGCGTGTTCCAGGCGAAAATTTTGGCGTTTAAGGAAGCCCTATCCTGGCTGAAGAAAAACGTGATATCTGCAAAGGATATCCGCATCTTTTCGGATGGTTAGGCCGTTATTAAAACAGTCTCAACATTCTACAACAGCCCTTGAGTGACCATCATCTATCATGGAGATTGCGGACCTTTTTCACATTCATCTATGTTGGGGGACGGGCCGACGAACTCGCCAAAATTGGAACCAATTTACCTATTCCATCCTACCGGAAAGGTATACCAATCGCTGCGTGCGTATTAATATTGCTACGAAACCTAAAGAAAAAGGAAAACAGCAGAAAAATAAAAGGATTTTATTTTACGACGAAATACTTACCAGCTTCACGTTGTTTGTTATGGGTATTGTTTTTGACAGGTTGAAGAGGTTTGTTCCCTTTGCCGAACATGGCGGAGCATTCAGCCACACAAAGAGGACAAATGATTGAGTAGTAAGCCATAAGAGTAAGAGGAAGAAAGGAGATGACTACCGTAGAAAGGGGAGCAAATGATTAAAAGTCAACGAAGAAAATATTTGCCGTTTCCTGCGACGTAGGATTTCTCCAATCAAAAACGGTTGGCGAACGAGCGGTGGAATCTTAGTCGTTGCAACGGAGATAAAGAAGCGGAAGGCTTTCTAACAGAAAAAAAAGAACCGCGGGCAACGTAAAAATCGAAGAGATAGAAAGGAGAATTTTCGGAAGAACCAGGAAGTCCAAAGCGAGTAGTTGAGGTCAGAAGACTACGGCCATAGCAAAAAAAGAAAAAAAAAAGAGAAAAGAAAGATAAACGTTTAATTTTAAATAAATGAAAGAACAAAAACTAAAGTTTACCTCTCGGGAACCAGATTTTTTTGAAGTTTCTTTTTTTTTTTTACTTTTGTCCACTTTTTATCCGATTGAAACTCGGAGGTAGTTTCGGTCTATAGGCAATTTTCGTTACAATATTAAAGCTGGGTGCCAATAAAAGAACACACCTTAGGTGGACTGTTGGACCAACATGTCTAGCGAGCAAACAGATCTGGCCAAAGCTGGATCTGAATCGCTTTAAGAGTCTGATCCTTCTAAATAGGAAGCATCTCAGCGTCATCATAGGTGTCATCACAAGGCACTGCCTCTTAGGCAAGCACGCAAGAAAGCTTGGCGCTTCTACAAGAGGATCACAGATCCACGTAGCATCACGATGGGTCAATAGGCCTAAGAGGATTGGTTTTTTCAAACAGCCACTCTTACCTAACCTAATCTAACCATATGCCTCTCGTTGTGTGTTTCATTATGGTAATAATCCCCAAATATCAGGCTACTGTAGCTTCGTCGCCTATGCAACGAGACTTTGAATCAGGAAATTATTACTCCCATTCTTGTTTTCTTGGCAGTCAAAGGCAGATACTACATGGCGGTGAGCTATTTAAACACCCGAATCGTTTTCATGTAGTATGGTATGTTTATGGCAAACCATAAACTAAAATGAGAGAGACGTAGCAAATGACTTTCTTGTTAGAGCTAAAGCCTTCTTGATCCCAACAAGACAAGCATATACACTAGTTTGTTTGTCAAATATAAAATGTACCTAACCACGGTTTTAAACGCTAATGACAGTCTATTATGTCCAATGATGGCCAAAATTCCGCGAGTTACCTCTGGTACTCATAACCCTAGAGGCCCATCTCAGTGGAGTTTTACACAGGATTGTTTCCGACTTTTGGAAATTAATTTGAACTTCCAACCTTCTGTAATACACCTTAATACGGCGGGTCAATAAGTCCGTTTTGGATTTTTTAATAAAAATATAATTTTATTTTTCAACGTAGTCTCCCTTGAGCTCTATACACTTTGTCCAACGCTTCTCCAATTTTTTTATCCCTTCCAAAAAAAATGATTTGTCGAGGTCCTCAAAATAGGCCTTTGTTTGCGAGATGACTTCATCATTGGAGTCAAATCTTTTTCCACCAAGCCATTTCTTCGGGTTTGGGAACAAGAAGTAGTCGCTCGGAGCCAAATCTGGAGAATAGGGTGGATGAGGGAGCAATTCATAGCCCAATTCATGGATTTTTGCCATGGCAACTGCACATGTGTGCACCCTTGCATTGGCTTGGTGGAAAAGAACTTTTTTCTTGGCCAAATGAGGTCGTTTGGTCGGTCCAATAAGTTGGCATAATATTCCCCATTGATTGTTCTTCCCTTTTGAAGGTAGTCAATGTGGATTATCCCGCGTGCATCCCAAAAAACAGTCGCCATAACTTTATTGGCTGACAAACCCACCTTGGCCTTCTTTGGCGCCGATTCACCCTTAGAAACCCACTGTTTTGACTGTTGGTTGTTCTCTGGTGTGTTGTGATGGATCCACGTTTCGTCCACGGTTGCAAAAACTCCTCCATATTGCGATTCAACAACGCCAAACCTTCCTGTGAAGTTGTTACACGATTGCGTTTGTGGTCGACTGTGAGCAAATGCGGCACCCATCTTGCGGAAAGCTTTCTCATGCCCAAGTGATCATTCAAAATTGAAACCACTGAGCCATGCGAGATCCCTACGGCTTCCACAATCTCTCGCACTTTCAATCTTCGGTCGGCCAACACCATATCGTGAATTTTTTCGATTGTTTCGGGTGTAGAGACCTCAACTGGGCGTCCAGGACGTTCGGCATCTTCAGTGCTTGTACGGCCACAACGAAATTCAGTAAACCACTTTTTTACCATTGAAATCGATGGTGCAGAGTCCCCATAGTATTTATCAAGCTTAGCCTTGGTCTCGGTAATGGTTTTTTTTCGCAAGAAATAATGCTTAATAAGCACACGAAATTCACTTTTTTCCATTTTCTCCTCAAATTAGTGAGTAGTCTGATAAAAATAGCTGTCAAACACAAACTAACTGACGCAGCAAGTTTAAATTTTGACAGGAGTCAACTGACAGGAGCAGTGGTGCTGTTTCAGTAAAGAGGTCAGCAATTCAAAAAGTCACGAACTTATTGACCCGCCCTCGTATGACCAAAGACACGCTGTAAAACAGCATTGATGATCTCGGTTTTTGAACCTATTATGTACGCTATTACATGATTGAGGGACACTACTAGATCGCTAGTGTAAATGATGACCGATTGCTCGAAATAACGGTTGGTACGTAAAACTGAGCTTTTCCATAAGCATGTTGTAAGCCACATATAGCGAAGGCCTCGGCATACTTATCCTGATCCATTGTTTGTCGGAATTTAGTTTCGACTCAGCATGAAGAGTACCATGTCTCGCCTGAAACAGAAGAGATTGTCCGGAATGATTACTTAGCCCACTTCAACAAAACTCTATTGACAAGTTTTTCGAAACCCTCGTTGTTATTCGGAAGTGAACTAGGTTGAGTTTTATCTTTATACCTTTTCGTATTATTCAGTTTAAACCGTTCCTCCGGCACTATATGTCTCAACCATTGTAGGTGTTGTAAACTAACAAACTTAATTCCGCTATATAGCCCCTGCATTTCGTGGTCTCCCAATCAAAAGGCTATGCATGTGCGACCGAATTCACCTGAATAATTTTTCTCAAAAACAACCTAGATTGACCTCATCTATCCCTGACAGAGCAGGACTAGGATGATTAGGTTTTATACAGAGCCTCTTTAGTCGTTGGAGAGAGGGTTTCATTAATCAATTGCTAGTTAAAAGAAATGGCGATTGGCAAAAGTAATTAGCAGTTTGATTCCTGCGCTGGGAACGTACGAGCATCTCCACCTAGGTAGGTAGAGCCCCTAGATACCTCAAAGTCACTCGTACTCGTATATCTGTCTGAAGTTTCATTTCATTATTGTAGATAATATATACCTTGTTCTGTCCCCATTGACCGCTTAGAAGCAATATTCATGAACGCGTTACTGGCATAGGACTGCGTTCTTCTGGTTATCAACACAGTCGGCCCAAGCCAGGTCATTTAACGGACTTTTGAAAGATTGTGCTCCTGGAATTTTCACAATTTTTTCAAGAAATATGATGACGTTAAGGAAATAGCGCATCTCTTTCCTTGAAGTTTTTTCTTAACTAATTAACTAAAATCTCGGTTGAAGTCTTCATGGAGAAGTGTGAATCCTCCATTTTTATCCCGCGCAATTGGATGAGTTTCAGAAGGATAGCAAAATTAAGCATTGACCTGTAAGCTCGTTTTGCATAAACGCTGTTATAGGGGGCCGTTATGCCTCGATTTGGATTCCTGAGTTCTCGCCTAGATCTGACTTAGTGTGAAAATTCGTTCTGTGGTGGACTTTTCTTGCCTAAAGCCGACCAATCAGGTGGCTGTCAGAGGCTTAAAGTGACGACACAGTATATCAGACTGATACTGTAGGCGATTTTGAGGAGACTTATACCTATATAGTGCGCACAATTTAAAGGGTCTAGTGTCTTAAAGATTAGGCAAACAATACTAAGGTTGCAGATGACTGAGTATATTCCTTATTAATTCATTTACCGCTGCTTTATACAGCAGATAGGCCATCAGCTATGACAATCTCTACTTTTTCCAGGTCGAGTGTTGATTATCATCGTCTTGAATAAATTCTTCATTCTGCCTGAGAGCTGAGGCTTCATCATCAACGTTGGTATATAGAAATTATTCTTTATATCTTCAGTGCTCTCTTCTAACATATTTCGTTCTTTCTTTATTTTTGTAGGTTTACGGTCTTGCTTTGTAGCCTTGACATATCCTTTTTACATTTGATAACCTCATCCCTGGAGAACCATCTTTTCATTTATTTGATTCCACTTCAGACGTCCCTTCTTTTTTTGTAGTACTTTGAGAAGTACTCGCGTATAGTTCTGGTATATCTATGCAAGGGTATTATTCGTCCAAAATTGGGGTATGTTCACGTATAGGAACGTGTATAGAACTTCTCAGTACTTGGTAGATAGGACTCAAAACCCTGCGATAAAGCTTATTAGTGACATCAATGTGGTACATACCGACACCGGCAAAAATTTATCTTGTGCCTAATTTCTATTTCCACCATCTGTGGTC
Source organism: Volucella zonaria (assembly GCA_963966105.1). Lineage (NCBI taxonomy): Eukaryota > Metazoa > Arthropoda > Insecta > Diptera > Syrphidae > Volucella > Volucella zonaria. The sequence goes on along the minus strand of OZ014532.1, from coordinate 171,127,521 downwards.
CAACAAAATTGTCAGTAGCATTCTGCTTCTTCACACTCGTCTTGTATAATTGCTCATAAATTTACCATTTTCGAACGTAGTTCTTTCCTAAGCCGTTCGACTTGTCGTGTAATGAGAGTCCCTGTGGCAACGATTCAAGTTTTACAACGCTCTTAGTAAACAACAATAAAAGGAAAATTCCAGAGGTATGAAGTTATATGAATGCATGAATTTCACCGATCCATCGTTGTTTCAACTTGTCGTTTCGCCTTATATAGTGGAACCAGAATCCTCTCCTCCCGCTGCTTAAGCGCCCGATCGCCCCTCATAAATTTAATGAACAAAATTGCGATCCATTTAAATCTAAAAGATTTTGTGATCCGGCTAGGCTCCACTCCACTAACTTCGATCTCCGTATAAATTGCTGTTTCCTTTTCATGCACGACAACTAAGGGATGGTAGTGCGCGGGAATCCGTCATTACTTATCGCGTTAAAGTAAACTTTCTATTGATTGGAGATTACATTGTTTCTCGTTAGCAGTCGTCCCTTCTCGTCTTTAATAAAGGGTGACTAGATAAGAACGATAGGAAAAAAAAATTAAATAAAACAACAACGGTATGAGATATAAAATTGATTATGCCTTTATTTTGAAACTACGTTTATGCCATTATGTGTGGAATAGCACATCATTCAAATGGCCGTCTCAGCTTTGCTGGCAGTGCTTCAAACCGTCGGTCCAATTTTTGATGACTCGATCCAATATGTGCGGCGTTATTCCGGCAATAGCGTATCGAATGTTGGCCTCGAGCTCGTCCAAAGTGGTTGGCTTGTTTGCGTGGACTAACTACTTGATGAACACCCAGAGAAAATAATCGAGTGGTGTCAAATCACATTATCGCGGCGGCCAATTAATGAACACTCGCCGTGAGATGACCCAGTCGCCAAATTACTCCTTCACAACTTCTAGTGTTGCGTCGCTTGTATGGCATGTAGCGCCGTCTTGTTGGAACCACAGCTCGGGTATATCGATGTTGTCGAGCTCTGACCCCAGAAAGTCGGTTAACATCGCTCTATACTTGAGCCCATTGACGGTAACGGTGATTCCTTCCTCATTTCGAAAGAAATATGGTCCGATGTTGCCGCCATGCCGCCAACCGCATCAAACAGTCGATCTTTATGGGTGAATTGATGCTTGGCCGAATACTTTTGGATTGTCTTCGCTCCAATTAGCGAACTTGCGGCGTTGTCTATACTCGTCCGGCTTCAATTCTTGCGTCAGCACAATCTTATATGGGTGTAGGCATAAACCCCACCGCAAAATAAGCCGGTTTGACCCTCTGGCGATGACCAATTCAGCTGATCGGCGCTGAATCAACATTTCTGGGTCTTCGTCGATACTGCTCTCGCATGTGCTTCGGTTCCGCACTTCAGGTTCGTAGTCGTGCCCAAGATGGTTCCGCAAATTTAATCTCGAGTTGGCCTCTTTGTTTGTTTATTGTCTAGACTGATGCCAGTTTTCGTTGGTTTTTCTCTGGTTCATTTATAAAAACTTATGTCAGCTAAAGGCGATCCTGATATCCTGGTTGTTTGCCCAAGATCGCTTTAGAATCGTTTGCTTGCGTTCCGCGTTATTCCAGCATAGACGGTAATTAATATCGGTTTGGTGTCAAGTGCTGCGGTATATAACCAGGACGCACTCCTGTTGTGGTTAGGCTGTGTGATTTTCATGCGTTTAGCATTGTTTCCCGCTGAGTTTTTCGTTCTGAAGTCATTTCCTCCATGGCAGTCTGCATAGTGAGAATCCGCGGGGTTCCTCCTTTGACATTGCATTGAAAAGTTCTGAAACTAATGCAAGTGGTTATAGGAAGCACACTCGATAGTTACACCACTGATTCAATCTTATTGCTAGAATGTGAGTAGCTTCTCGAATGTATGCAATGCAATGTTCCATCCAGCCCCAGGGATATGTTCGACCTACTTTGAATCTGGCTTAGAATTCTTTGCATGTAGCTAAATTTCAATAGTTAGCGCCTGACGCAATACCGCTTATAATCTTGTATCATGGCACCGCAGGTCGAATGTAATTAGTCTTAAAGAACGGATGAATCAATTTTAGTGTGTTCACACTCACGAAGTCCTTATAAGTGCTTCAGCACAGCCATCGCCATCCCCACTTCCTGGAAAACTCCTAGAAAAGGTTTAACAAAAACAAACTTCGTCTTAGTGCAATAGAAATATTTAATCGCATTCACTCTCTAGAGAAGAAACAACAAACGAAACAAGTTAACATAGAAAAAAGCAAACTCTCTACATATTTTCTTATGCAAATATTCAGTCTACGATAAGCATCCCAGAGATCAGATGTTATCACTATCTATAGGGCACTCTCGTCTGAGGCAGACGGCGATGCTGTATATGTTGATCTGGAGTCTACCGAACACATTGACATTGTCGCATCTTCATCTTCCGTTGACACCATGTCACTCTGAGCCTCTAATCTACTTGTATCCACATTGGGATAGTGCTCCTTAACTATTTGACCAAAGACATTTAGTAACGCATCGAGACGTCGCTCATTCCTTCGGTCATAGCGCCTCTTATGCTTGTAGTACTTATCTCTCTCGGATGGCTTTCGTTTTTTCTTTTTTTTGGTTGCGACGGCAAGATTTTGTACTTTGTTTTCCTCCTTTGGATGGTTAATACTATTTGATGTGCAGTTTTCTTCCGTTTTCGCAGTGGCATTGATGGTTGAAGTCGTTGCTGTTGCTGCTGGTGCAGCTGTTCGCTGGGGTTCATCTGCTTCCATTTTGTTGTCGAATACTTCGCGATGGGCTGATTTGGAATAGAAATCATGATCTGTGTTTGGCGGAACGGTTATTTCAATTTGTTCCTTCGGCTCCTCTTTGATGACTGGCAAGGAAACCATCGTTGGATTATCGTCTTCATCGTCATGAGCATTGCTGTTACTGCTACTACCGTCAATGGCACGTGGGGTCTGTGCATAGGAATGGAAATTCGTTGTCTTTCGCGACATAAAACTATGAATCGGATAGAAGAATTCCCATTCTTCGCTGATTTCCCGCACAATCTGATCATTCAGTTCTCCGGCTGACTTTCCCAATTGTCTCAGACGTGTTCTCTATCAAAAACAAATGGCATGACAAATGTTTGACCACAGAGTGAGTGTTTTCTTACCTTGTAAGCCTTATATCTGGCTAGCAAGTTAGCCCATTGCTTTCGGACAAAGCAAACATTGAAATCATTCAACTTTGCAGCGCTAATGATTTTCTTCCACGAATCCATGCAATTAGATGACTTTCTCAGGAAGATTCCGTCATAATTGATACGAGCTTCGACCAGCTTACGTTTCTGTTCAATTGTCCCTGGAAGTTTCAAAAAGAAATTCGTTAGAAACTCCTCGGAGAAAAAATGTGCACTTAAAAATGTGCACTTGTGTGGTTACCCACATTTTTTGTAGCCTCGTAACTTTGCATACGAGTGTAGCTCCATTTTTAGTTGTAATTACATATATATCATTTACTTAAATTTTTGGTAGATGTTAAACTTTCGTTTTCTTCAACATTTCGTCTTTAAATATGTTATTTTGTACATGATAATCGAGAAAACAGAAAAACTCCGCGGCGAGAAAATCGAACTAAATGCACTAATGCCGCTGTCAGTTGAGTTGAGTTGCTGAGATGAAGTTGACAGCTATGAAATGTGCTGGGTGGATTCACAATGGTGATTTTTGTTTTCTCGTTTACTGTTGGTTTGTGTCAATGATAGGAAAACAACCATTTGCGAATTCGTAAACACAGGCAGAGAAAAAAAAAAAACAGATTGTTCAAAAAAAGGGTATGCTTTAATTGTTTTGTAAAAAATTTTAGATTATGACTGGGTAAACTATTATTGAGGAGATGATTTACAAATTGATACTGAACCTGGGTTTATTTAATTTAGCAGTCCATGCCTCACAAAGGTTATTTAGGTAAATCGAGTTGGATCTCCTTTTTGATACCTTAGCTAAATTTGCTCTCAAAATTGATCCCGATTCGCCCAATTTGAGATATTCCCGTCGCATAACTAAACAAGCTATTTGTAACAATGTCATGGAAGATGCATGCGAAGATCCAATATTATCAACTCGCAATTGGCCCTCTGTCTATCCACGTGAAACATTTTGCACAAGGATGTCCACATTCATCCCATTTCTGAACTCACAGAAGAATATTTGACATGTCTGCTAACAACTGCCATTCCGCCAAAGATATTTTGTTCAAAAAAAGTTAAATTTGTTTGTCAACGCCAGCGGAGTTGGTAGACTTTTTGTGAGAATCGCGTGCAAAAAACCACTGCTAATGCTGCTTAATGAGAATGTGGCGTTCTCCATTCCTGAACAGGCTGATTAGGCCTTTCATTGAATGAGAGTTAAGCTTATTATATTACTCGACCCATACCTTTAATGTGGGCACTGTATGCGTTTCAAGTCGGTGAATATGTGCTACTGCGTTTCTATGATTCATCACCGAGTGCGTTGGCAAGTATACCATCGGTTATAATAATTGGAAACACACTTGACTTGACATGCGCGGAGTTTAATCATATTTTGGCTGTGTAATATGGACAAAGACGTAGTCGCTCTATTCGCCCTAATGTTCACATTATCATTTTATGCACAGAAACGGGGAGACCTACGATTTATTTGCTGAACGGCGGGTGAGTGATACGTTTACACCTTTATCGGTTTTACTTTTTTTTTTCTGTATTTTGCTGTTTGGTCTCAGAATAGAGCCTGAACTTCAGCAAAGTAGTTGCGAACTGAGCCATATATTGACAGCTCTTGTAAATTTAAGTCTTTTTAAGAGAATCCTGTCTTTTTTACGATACGATATTCATCAGCCAAAAGGGATGCAGGTACTTGGAGTGTTCTGCTATACCTAGGCCATCGGTTGAGTCCATTGTTCCCGTTTGGTCTGACACCTGCATGGATTTAAATTCTAATCGCTTTCAACGTTTCTTGTTTTCGAAGATCGAGTGGCTACCGATGCTGTCAGTCTTTAAAGTGCAATGATAGTTTTGAATGATCTGTTGGATGTATGGTCTAAAAGGTTTTTGAAACTAGAAACGGGTGTCAAAAATCACTGCAACGAACTTAAAAAATGCTTGAGATGGCACTTCATATCCCCCGACTATCAACGTTATCGAATTTTCATAATCAGCAGTGCTTCAGCAACATATCGCATTACCTCGATTTTTTTTTCTAGTATTTTCAAGACAACCACAAAAGCGATTATTGACACGCCTTTTCACGTCTGTAGATTCGGAATTTTATCATGCATTTTATCGACAGAGCGATAGGAGAGTGCTCTTTTTGATAAACTCGTTTCCATTTTACGGGAGCCTTCCGGTATTTCGAACCGACGCGCGGTGCTCGTTCTTTATAACAACTTCGACTTTTGTTGTTTTTCATGCTGATTGCGTCTATTAAAAGACCACGATTTTCCAAAGCAGTACGGATGTTCCGAAAAATCTTCCAAAGCTTAATTGGGTGGCGTAATTTGGGTCGGTCCCGCCATTTCCTGCAGAAATAATTTTTCCATATCCTCAGCGCCGACTTGTAAATTCCGTTGCTTCTTTCGACACGTCTTGTTAGCTTGGCACGTTCTTTTTAACTTTTGGCAAAACTTCAGAAACTTACTCCTGAAGTAGCAAATCTCCGTTTCCTCGAACCCTACATCCTCATGCCTTATTTTCAACATTTTTCCCCTTCGGAGAAGCAGATGTCCTTTCTTCGTGCTTTCGTTGTAGATCGCATGCTCCGCTTTTCTTCTTCTTTGTAACGTCGTTTCACAGGCGAGTTTTATTTTGCCTGCACCCTTCATCAGAGCAGAGGTTTCATGGATAAGGTCGGGTGAAATCCAGCACATCGGCTGACATTTTTCAACGCTAACCCTCATTCCTTTATCGAAATTTGCAATTACTCTTTCACATAATTGGGACACTATCTCGGCGATGGCGGCTTCGATGTTCTTTTTCAGAGTTGGAATTGTTTGTGAATGCTTGGCGTAGATCTTGTTTTTAATGATTTTAGAGACCAATGGGTGTCCCCGAAACGCGAAATTACGCGGCTTGTATGGCATGCTGTTGAAATTATTACAGATGTCGTCCGTATCCATATCCTCAAGCACCGTGCACAAAAATTTGTTTACCATACCTCGGTAGTGCGCTCCATTGACCGTAATGGCTTTTCCGGTTTCATTTTCGAAAAAGTACTGCCCTATGAGAGCTCAGGTCCATAAACCGCCCCAAATACTCGTTCTAGGTGCATTGGCATCTTCTGAATCACTCGTGGATTTTCGGTGCCCCAGATGCGGCTTATTAACGTAGCCGCCAATGTGGAAATGGGCCTTACCCAGCCTTTCTAGCAAAAATCAATGTCAGCATGCATGTTGGCTACGACGCAATCCGAGAACGTACGTCGCTGCTGGTGGCCGGTGGGCCTCAATTCTTGCATTAATTGGACCTTGTACGCATGGAGAGCCAAATCTTTCGTCAAAATTTGGTGTAGTGCGGCTGTGGAAAGGTTAAGTTCTTGAGAACGATGACTGGGTGTTACGGTCGTTTTCGACACTTTCCTTTACTGCGGCGATATTTTCTATTGAACGTCCGAAGCGAAGACGTTTCGGTGTCTTCACATCTTGGAATTTTTTACATAATTATGTTGCGCACACACGTTTCGGAAGGCACATGATTACGTGCAAAATTGGCACGAATTTTTCGCGTCATTGCCGCGATAGAACGTGATAACACCCGTTAATATGAGCCCTGAGTGGAGAAGTCTCCGCAAAAATTTCAACTCGGACCTTTTCATCGTGTCGGTGATTTAGTTAAGCACGTATGAATATATTACACAAGGATTCCTAAAAAATGGTCTCCATTTTCAATTCACAAACAGTTTATTGTAGGAGGTCTTGAGTCAAGACGATATTTAGCTGCAAGTTAAGTAACCATACCATGTCCATCTTCAAAGCCCTTCTCTGTTCGGTAAGTCTTGCTGTCTTTCGATTTATGACATTGTCTCAACACTGTTCGGTCATTATTGTTTTCGTATCCTGTCGTGAAGAGCCTTAATTCGAGGGATGCACCCAACTTTTTTTCGTCTTCGCAGTTTTCTCAAGTTTCGTTTGATGTTGCTTCCCATCTTCGGAACATTAACTACGTATATGGCCGGCCTCCTCCGTCAACTTTGCTTGCATTCGAAAGCTGCATAGCAAATTATGCTCATTGACCATGATATTATGTAGAAGGATTTAGATCTTGCTTAGCTATGTCAGGGTTAATGAATCACAACCAATGATTTTGAAGACGTCCTCATACAACTAATTCACTGCATTGGCTAACAACCACTTCCTCTTCTGACGAAGATATGTACTTCGAAAGCTTGGTAAGAGGTATTAATTGCAAAAATAGGTAATTTAGTTAGTATGGGCCTGATCTAGGTGCAGGGTTGGCATTAAAACTGCTGCCACCGAAAGAAACTTGAGCTCGTGTTCTCCAGAGGCATTTCTTTGCATCCTTAACTTGGCTGTTTTTGCACACCTCTGTTTCAACTTTTCTATGTGTAATCCTCAATCTGTCCTACAACTAATTAGAATTCAATCTATTCTTGCTCGTCCCTTATTCCTATTTAGACCGCAAAAGGTTCCATTTGCCTACCCCGTAAATTCTTAATCGACAAACCCCTTTTGGAAACTTAGAACAGTGTACTTTGTTATGCATGTGACTCATCTGCAAACAAGACTATTATTTTATGTTTAATAATTTTATTTTCCACATTTGTTCTTATTTGATTTTCTTTCTTTCTTTTTGTTTATTTTTATGTAATCATATTGGCTTTTGGCTGACATACATGTGGCGCGTTCTGAACTACAAAAACTAAAAAAAAAAATAAATATACCGCACCCATATTATGTTTTTACGTTCATGGTTTTTTTATTTGGTTTTATCTAAAAAAAAAAAAAAAAAAAAAATACAATCTTTGGGTCATGTAGTACTACCGACAATGCTGTATGCAACGGTAACGTTGAAGAACTGAACACAAAAGAGGAGAAGGTCTACCAAGACCTCTGTGTAGTAAACAAAAAACGATCAAGTCAGGTATTTCATTTTTGTTTTTAACAATTATTTTTTTAGTTTCAGTCTAAATATATATAAGCATGAGAATTTTGTAATTTTTAATGCGCTACACACGCTTAATGGCCAGAGCGATTTTGTACCGTTATAAATTCCTAATTTACCCAGAACTAAGAAACTAATATTTTCGTTTTTGAACCCCGTCCCAATTCGAAATTTTAGCTGACAACAAGCTTTGAACAGCGTGACTACGTTATTAGAGAACTGATTGACACCGAGTCGAACTACCTAGACGTACTAAACGCCTTAAAGTACAAATTTATGCAGCCCATGGAGAAGTATCTAGCAGCAGAGGATATTAAGTCGATTTTTCCAAGAATTAAGGTAAAACTTTCGCCTTTAAATCGTTCTATTTCGGACTAAACTCTTTGTATTTTAGGATCTGGCGGAAATCCATAGTAAATTTCTGGACAAACTACGAGAAGCTGTACTTCCGAATACAAAATTAAAACTAAGTCAAGTGTTTTTGGATTTTCGGGAACCATTTCTTATATACGGCGAGTATTGTTCGAATCTAATCAATGCTATCGATGCGTTGGGTGATATATGTAAACGAAATAGTCTGATTGAGCAGCTGGTTCAGGTAAAGTTAGCCATTTAGTGAATTCTCGTTCCATAGTGGACACTAATTTTTGTTCTTATTCTCTTGTAGCAATGTGAAAAGGAGTACAATGTTGGAAAGTTACAACTTCGCGACATTCTTTCAGTGCCAATGCAACGAATATTGAAATATCATCTCTTGCTGGACAAACTAGTCAAGGAAACATCCCCAGTAAGTCAAATGCACATATTCATATTCCATCACTTATTCTAGCCATTTTGCAATGCAACCGTTGCCAAAAGTTAGGGAACGCCGCGTACCTTCACGCCCCGTAGGATGACAAATCTAAGGAATGCGCTTTGGATAGGGATCGACAGAACAAATACAGCTCTCGTGCGCCTTATGTTATTACTTGAGACAAACTAAAAACCAATTATAATACATAAAGAGTGCAAATCTGATTCGCCAGCAAAAGCTGGAAGTAAAACCTCACTGATCAAATTACCAAACCGAGGAAGCACGGTACAAAAAGCAAAGGTTGATTCTTAGATTCCAGCGCATAGAGCACCGGAAGCTGCATCGAACATGCTACAGAACCATATGGTTCAGCTACAATGTCAGATACAAATCTGAGCGCTGCTACAAATCTGGGCCTAACACGCCTTCAATCGGAACCAGTACGAACATGGTAATGCGAATACTATCGGGTCCAATCTTTGCGATGAATTTAAATTTATTAACAAGGATCACATTATTGGAGTTGCTCAAAGGCCAAGTCCTGATGTGCTTTAAAAAGCACGCAATAAACAACATAATGAATGAATACAACAATCAAAGTATTGGCCATCGTTAGCTATTACTTTTTCCCATCTTTCTTGCAATTGATGGATTCCGCGCCAATACCACTGCTCGTTTTTGAGGTCAACCATTCATCGAGCCAATTTTTCACTTTTTCGTTCGAATGAAAGTGCTGTTCCGAAAGTCCGTGTTGCATCGATCGTAACAAGTAGTAATCAGAAGGGACCAAGTCTGGTGAACACGGCGGGTGGGGAAGAACTTCCCAATTAATATTTGCCAAATAGTTTTTTAAGTGGTTTGCAACATGTGGAAGAGCATTGTCATGATGGAAAATAACTGATGCGTGTCTTCGGGAATATTCTGAGCTCTTAAACGTTGTACGATTAACTTTCAATGCTTCTGCGAGCTGTTCTTGTGTTTAAGTCGAGTCTTCACCCCTTTTGAAGCGAACAAATCAACGTTCACAAGTGCTTTGAGTTGGAGCATGTTCACTGTTAACTTTCATTAACAATCGATGAATTTCCTCAGCGGTTTTCTTTGAAAAAATATGATGTAATGGTCCTTATCTGGCGCAAATTCGAAATTTTTAAGGCGGCAAACAATTTTTTTTTGTACAATCACAACCTATGTCATACTAGATTTTTTTAACGGATATTTATCCTCCAAAATACCATCTGTACCATCCAGCGTTCCATACAAATTTCCAAATATGCCCATTCTCCATTTTCCAATGATTGAGTCTTCTGCTATTCGAATTCAAATACAGATGGCGCTGTTTACATTTTAAGTAGTTATCACAGTAAAAAGAAGCTGATCCAACTCCGTAAAAGAAGGTAATGTTGCGAACTTCATTGGAAAAGGCTTCCTCCTAAAAGAGTGTACAGTTTCTAAGTGTGCTTTGATGCATGCATTGTGTACATACCTCTCCGTAGTAGTCAGTGACCACTGCGGTCTAAGTGTTTCCAATGAAATTGTGAAATTGGACGCGTTTCTTCATGGGTATTATATTTGTGTTCAGTATACCTTAGTAAACTAGCATGCAAAAACTTGCATGCGCCCCAACAACGTTTAGAAATCGTGGAAAATTTTTTCCAAACTTCGTGTTCTGTGCGCTAAACTTATAGACCACTACGCCCAATTTACGGTGATCATAGTTGTCCATATGAGAAGCTTATACGCAATACCATTGATCGATGTATGGCTACGTAGGATAATATATGTATATCCGACGCGAGCTCATTCTGTGCGTACCGAAGAAGCCATAGTCTCTGCAGAGGTGAGTGTGACCGAGGGAAAACATTTATCGTTGTTTCCAGCAACTTGTCCCTCTGCCCGTCCACTACATGAACGATTTTGACAAAAGATCTTGGTCTACACCCGTATAATATCCAACTGGTGCAGCTATTGAAGCTAATGGATCATCGTTTGCATCGTACGTTCGGTACGAAATTCATCTGGAAGTTGAACCGAGTTTTTGCCGTCAAATAATCTTTAGTGGTGAGGCTCATTTCTAGCTTAATGTGTATGTTAACCAGCAAAATTGCTCTTTTTGGATATGAGCACAATGAGGACCCATTTATCCCGAAAAAGTCACTGTTTGGTGCGGTTTGCATGCTAGAGGCATAATTGGCTGAAGATGCAGCCAACATTACCGTCATTGGCGACCGTTACAGGCAAATGATTCGCGATTTTTTATTCCCTGTGTCAATAACAATCGACACAAGCATCGACAAAACCATCACTTTATTGGGACAAACATCTGGTGAGCGAATCATCTCAAGAAATTGAACTGTCAATTGGCCGCCTAGGTCATGTAATTTGTCTCCTTTGGACTACTTTTTTGTGGGGTATATCAAGTCACTCATGTATGCTGATAAACCAGCTACAATTGACGACTTTGAAGCTAACATTCGGCGCTTTATTGCCGAAATAAGGTCGACTATGCTGGAGAAAGTGGTGTAAAATTGGACCGATAGGATGGCCTTCATAGGATGCCCATATGTCCAAAATTGTTTTCAAACACTAAATGCCATAAAATTTTTAGCAAAAGTTCTATATCTTTAACAGAAACACCCGATATTAATGCACTGCACCAACACAACGAGCTACTGACAGACATAACTCGGAGATCATGACACTGAATTCGTCAATTCAAAACCTCCAAATATTAATAAAAGAGACTTAGAGTGCTTCTGTAAGCTCGGAGTGTAAACACTAGAATTTGAACGAAAAATTAAAACAGCCTTCCGCGTCTAAAGATTCCTCGAACGACGACTAGCAAGCCTACTTCCAGGAAAAGCTGTCGAAGGTGACAACTTCATGGGATCGAAGATTCGCAGAAGAAGACAGCAACCACAGGAGCGATTTTCCAGAAAATATACAAGGCGAATGATGTCATTAGCCCAAACCACGACCTAGATAAATCGGGCCCTTTTGCACAACTTGGAAATAATACGGAGAACTCAAGTTTTGCTGAGTTCAATGATGAGAATATGGCAAATAATCTCATCGCGGATGAGCTGTAAAGAGGCTGTCAGGGTTAGAGAAATGTTTTTTCGGTACTTCAAGACCAGCCCAACTGAGGAAAATCGAAAAAAGTTCAAACGAGTCAGAAATGACTGCAACACCTTTCTTAAATGTGTAAAATTCCAATACGACCAAAAACTGAGGCAAAAAATACTACAATGTCCCAAAGGTAGTAACAATTTTTGGTCGTTCGTCAAAAATATTAGAAATTCTGCCTCATCCTCCATCCCAACGCTCAATAACAATGACATTCCAGCTGTCAGCTCTTTGGACAAGGCCAATCTGTTTGCTGGATATTTTACGGTCAGCTCAACACTCCCAGATTGTGCTTTGTCTCCGCATACACTTGAGTGCGTCGAATCTGCAATGGGACAAATCCACTTTCGCACTCGTGTAGTAGCAAGAGTTCTTAAAGATCTCAATATACATAAATCCACTGGTCCAGTTGGTACGAGGGCGGGTCAATAAGTCCGTGACTTTTGGATTAAAAAAGATTTTTTGATAAAAAAATAATTTTATTTTTCAACGTAGTCTCCCTTGAGCTCTATACACTTTGTCCAATGCTTCTCCAATTTTTTTATCCCTTCCAAAAAAAATGATTTGTCGAGGTCCTCAAAATAGGCCTTTGTTTGCGAGATGACTTCATCATTGGAGTCAAATCTTTTTCCACCAAGCCATTTCTTCAGGTTTGGGAACAAGAAGTAGTCGCTCGGAGCCAAATCTGGAGAATAGGGTGGATGAGGGAGCAATTCATAGCCCAATTCATGGATTTTTGCCATGGCAACTGCACATGTGTGCACCCTTGCATTGTCTTGGTTGAAAAGAACTTTTTTCTTGGCCAAATGAGGTCGTTTTTTTTTCAAATCGTCATTGAATCGGTCCAATAAGTTGGCATAATATTCCCCATTGATTGTTCTTCCCTTTTGAAGGTAGTCAATGTGGATTATCCCGCGTGCATCCCAAAAAACAGTCGCCATAACTTTATTGGCTGACAAACCCACCTTGGCCTTCTTTGGCGCCGATTCACCCTTAGAAACCCACTGTTTTGACTGTTGTTTGTTCTCTGGTGTGTTGTGATGGATCCATGTTTCGTCCACGGTTACAAAACGGCGCAAAAACTCCTCCATATTGCGATTAAACAACGCCAAACCTTCCTGTGAAGTTGTTACACGATTGCGTTTGTGGTCGACTGTGAGCAAACGCGGCACCCATCTTGCGGAAAGCTTTCTCATGCCCAAGTGATCATTCAAAATTGAAACCACTGAGCCATGCGAGATCCCTACGGCTTCCACAATCTCTCGCACTTTCAATCTTCGATCGGCCAACACCATATCGTGAATTTTTTCGATTGTTTCGGGTGTAGAGACCTCAACTGGGCGTCCAGGACGTTCGGCATCTTCAGTGCTTGTACGGCCACAACGAAATTCAGTAAACCACTTTTTTACCATTGAAATCGATGGTGCAGAGTCCCCATAGTATTTATCAAGCTTAGCCTTGGTCTCGGTAATGGTTTTTTTTCGCAAGAAATAATGCTTAATAAGCACACGAAATTCACTTTTTTCCATTTTCTCCTCAAATTAGTGAGTAGTCTGATAAAAATAGCTGTCAAACACAAACTAACAGACGCAGCAAGTTTAAATTTTGACAGGAGTCAACTGACATATGCCTGTTGACAGGAGCAGTGTTGCTGTTTCAGTAAAGAGGTCAGAAATTCAAAAAGTCACGGAATTATTGACCCGCCCTCGTATATCTCCCCTCCTTCTGAAGAGGTGTTCTTCTTTGCTGGAAAAACCACTGCGTAAGCTTTTTCATCAATCCTACTCTTTAGGACTCCTTCCGAGCGGATGAAAAACAGCATTTATCCAGTCCGTCACTAAAAAAGGCGAATCTTCTTGTCTCTCATCCTACAGACCCATTACGTCCCTTCTCTCCAAGGTCATGGGAGTGCTTATAAACCGTCAGCTCATGAAATATCTCGGAATACGAAAACTTCTCAATGACCGGCAATATGGTTTTCGTAGCAACAGGTCCACTGGTGATTTGATGACATGTCTCACCGAAAAGTGGAACCAAAGCGTACATCCATCTGGCGAAAGCAAGATAGTTGCACTTAATATTTCTAAGCCATTTGCCAGAGTTTGACATCAGGCTCTTTTGTCGAAAATGCGTGCCTTTGGTATAGATGACTCTCTTCTTCAATGGATTAGAAATCACCTTACGGAACGTTCAATTCAAGTTGTCTTGGATGGTTTCAAGTCTGATATTCACAAAATAAATGCTGGTGTGCCCCAGGGCTCCGTTCTGTCTCCGACACTCTTTTTAATTTTCACCAACGATCTCTTGTCTGGTACCTCTAATCCAATATACTCCTTTGCTGACGACAGTACTCTCTGCTTTTTATATTCGTTCCCGGACTCACGTCCCTGCTCTTCGGCTGTAGAACACCGACGTAATGTCTTCTGTCTCACTCTGTTTTATCGCTATTTCCACAACCAGTACTCCATAGAAATCGCCAGTAGCATTCCGCCCCTTCAAACTTTTAATCGTAACACCCGTCTTGTTATGAATGCCCATCAGTATATCTTCAAACCCACTTTCGGACGTACTCTAAAATATCGTGATTCGTTCCTAAGCCCTACAACTCGCTTATAGAATGCCCTGCCTAGCTCTTTATTTCCTAGTCATTATAATGTTTAAAACCAACGTTCACCGGTACCTCTCTTTCCGTCCTCCCTGATTTTCCTTCGTCCGCGCTGTGTGCAAACATTTTAAGGGTACTAAAAAAAAATAATCCCTTGAGCGCGCAAATTATATAAAAAAAAAAAGAGAGAGACCTATCCCCGGAGCATGATATCTCACATGCCGCATCTAAACTGGTATCAGGAAACAGTTTAGGGGTGCCTTCTCCAAGTTAATTAAAAAAGTCCTTCCACACTGTGTGGTTAAAGAGACTATTCGTTCAGGTGAACAAACTTCGTATAAGTAAACCACTGCTGTACATTCCTTTTAACATGTTCACCTATAGACGTTGGTCGGACGTACTCTACAATATGGTGATTCGTTCCTAAGCCATACAACTCGCTTATGGAATGCCCTGACAATCTCTGTGTTTCCTGGTCGTTGTAGATTACAAACATTTAAAAACAATGTACATCGGTACCTGTCCCTTCTTCCTCCCTAAAAGACAGTTCACAGTTATGAATGGCAATGACACTTCTGCTGGAATATTTGACAAAAGAAACGGTCTGCAATAAGGTGCGGATATTTGGCCGATCCTATTCAACATCTACAGACCTATACAAGCGATCATGTGAACTGACTTCAGCATGCCATAGCGCAGGCAGACTACTTGATCACGTGCAGTTCAAGTTCAAAAATCGAGGTCATTAACATATTCCTCCAACATGACTTCGATAAGATTAGGCGATATTGCTATCACTGCAGGTTGAAGATCAACTTTCAGAAGCCGGAAACCATTCTCTTTAGGACGCCCTGTCTGTAGCCTGTACGGATGCCACAACGAATTGGAGAAAATTTTCGATCGTTGGTCAGATCTCTCGCGATCGTTGGTCAGATCTCTCGCGATCGTTTATATTTTAACAAATCGTGTAGTCAGAATCAAAGGCATTTTCGCCCTTACAAAGGACTGTTTTATAACAGCCAACTCGATGTGAGAGTGAATGTGTACAATAGGGCAAACCTAATAAGAGTGGACAATTTCGTTATTAAGCCGACTCCAAGAAATATTGCAAGAGACGACTTAACTACAACAGAGAATTTGCATACGGCAGTGCGGAGCGTCTTCGGTTCAGTACTTTGTTAGGGAGTCGGGATAAAAGCAATGTTGATCAGCAACACCAAGAATTTCGGTGGATCGCGCTGAAGGAGAGAAAACTCCTTCATCGTTTTCTTCAAATTTGACATAGTTATAGTAGGTGGTAAAGACGGTATGTTTTATAGGCTGCTGGCTTATACATATGGTATAGGCCGTTAAGGTAGTTTAAGAATTGCATAGATGGGTGCAATTTCTAAAAAAATGTTTAGCTTAGAATGCACACTAAGTGCTGTAAGTTAAAAAGGATAGTTAAGTTAGCTAAGATAGTTTTTAAGCTTAATACATTTTTGTATTTCCATTCTCCTGTAATTCTTACAGGCCCACGATGATTTTCGTGGCTTAGAACGTGCCAAAGAGGCAATGGTTGATGTTGCCCAATACATAAACGAAGTCAAACGTGATTCTGATCATTTGGTCATTATACAGAAGGTTAAGGTAAGTTAGTTAGAACACCGTTCATTTTCAAATTTATGTCGAAATTAATTTTCCTATTTCGTTTTACTTAGGATAGTATAATCGATCTGCAGCTTCTTCAGAATGGCAACGATCTAACTCAATATGGTCGACTCCTGCTGGACGGAGAGTTACACATTAAGGCACACGAAGATCAAAAGACTAAATTAAGATATGCATTTGTATTCGATAAGATTCTTATTCTAGTTAAGCCATTGAGTACGAAGACTGGTGATACACAGTATACATTTCGAGACTCACATAATTTGGCAGACTACCGTGTGGAACAGGGTAATTTGAGAAGAACCCTAGGGCGTGATACACGTTTTAAATGTCAATTGATATTGGCACGAAAATCACAGAAAACTGCATTTACATTATATCTGAAGTCGGAGCCGGAAAAGGATAAATGGAAAAAGGCGCTGAGTGATGCTATGTAATTAGTGGAGTTATACGGATGAATTTTTTTCTAATAATTTTCTTGTTTTAGGGATAATCTCGATCCACCCGGTTGCCGAAATACAGATCATAAAATGGAAATAACAACATTTGATGCGCCAGTGCAGTGTACGCATTGTTCGAAATTTTTGAAAGGGAGAATCCATCAGGTAAGTACATATTACTTGTACACAAAACCTATCATTTCACTCAAACAGAGTAGGCAAACGTGATTTTGAATACGCTTGGTCAGTTGAACGGATCACTGCCTCTATTATTTGAGGATCGGACAAACACGTTCACAAAAAGTAGCGGCTATATTGTATTGTACATTTTGGCTGATGATTTTTGCTGCACATTGAGTAGATAATCGCCTTCATTCGGAATCCCCTTAGATACAGCGCATTACACAAACAGCGCGGCGTCGAATTTATGAAATTTTCTTAGATGGAACGTTGCTCCTCATTCGCTTTCTGTAGCCGGACTAATGCACAGAGATACGCATGAATCTTCAAGTAATCTATAGTGCATGTAGGTGTTACCTGTCCCAAGTGTATTGCGTGGACAGATGTTTAGCAAAGATGGGGGTACCTTTAATCTGGCCTTGAAAAAATTACCTTTGGCCAGTCGAGCATGATTAACAAGTGATCTTTTGGTTCAGTGTCATCCAGATTTTGTTCTTCTTTTGTTTTTCTGTCGAAACAGAACACTCAGGTAAATAACTAGATCATTGTACACCTCTTATGTTCTCTTTAATTAAATTTCTGTTTTTCGAAGAAAGATAAGTAGTCGCCTCACTGATAAAGTGTTTACAATAGCAGCGGTCATCACATAATCACTCTTAGAGCAAGCATCGGAGAAGGTAGTATCACTTATGCCTAGCAAATTCCGGTGCCTGGCAAAAACGTAGTGACCCGCTAAGACGCCATTAAGAAGTCTGCGGTCACTTCATCAGAGTCACCATGGAAAGGCTGTTTGGCTTCATAGAGACATCCCAAATCATTTTTTTGGTCTACCTGCAACCTGCAGAGTCAAACCCTAATAGAGGAAGTATTCTAAATGCAGTCCTGAGAAGTACTTCTCAACCTTAATATACAACAAGTGCCAAGCTATTGTATACACTTGAAAACGTCTTACAAAATGGTTGATATAGGTGTTAACTTTGACCTCGAACTGAAGTTCCGTTCCCTGCGCGGGGCTTAGGAGATTTTTTTTTAACTATGTGTTCTATATTATATATCCCTTGAACTCTTTTGGACTGATAACTTCAAACCATGACCCTACGTCGCCTAAAACTATAAAATATGACGAAGGTAGTAAACATTAAAAATTCTGCCTCATGGAGGCAACACTCATTTCAAACGAAATTTCAGTTGTCAGCTCTTTAGACAAGGCTAATCTGCTTGCTACACACTTTGTGGTTAACTAAGTGCTTCCAGATTGTGCTTTGTCTACATCGAATTTGCAATGCGACGAATCCACTTTCGCACTCGTGTAGTTGCAGAAGTACTTAAAGATCTTAACATACACAAGTCCACTGGTTAAGATGGTATATCTCCCATTCTTCTGGAGAGGTGATCTTCCACACTGGAAAAAACACTGCGTAAGCCCTTTCATCAATTCTGCTCTTTAGGACTCTCTCCGAGCAGAAGGAAAACTGTCTTTGTCCAGCCCGTCCCTGAAAAAGGCGATTCTTCTTTTCTTTCCTCCTACGGATCCACTTACGTCCCTTCTTTCCAAGGTCATGGAAACGTTGACAAACCGTCAACTCATGAAATATTTCGAAACACGAAAACTTCTCAATGATCAGCAGTACGGTTTTCATAGGGACAGGTCCACTGGTGATCTGATGGTATGTCTCACCGAAAAGTGGAACCAAGCGTACATCGATCTGGCGAAAGGAAGAAAGTTGCGCTTGATATTTCTAAGGCATTTGACAGAGTTTGACATCAGGCTCTTTTGCCGAAAATGCATGTATTTGGGATTGATGAATCTCTTCGTCAATGGATTAGAAATTACCTTTCGGAGCGCTCAATCCAAGTTGTCTTTGGCCCTTGGTGTGCCACAGGGCTCCGTTTCGTCTCCGGTAGAATTTAATGCTTCCAAAACAATGGTGTCCGCTGCCATTAAAGTTTAAACACCCAGCCATTATCCATGAATGGCACTTGCATCGTCGAAACCGAAAAATTTTTCATTGGAATACAGATGCTCCTAAGACTTCTCTGCACCTGCTAGATAGGATACAAAACCGTGTGATAAAACTTATGGGTGATGTTAATATTACACAGTTAATTGACACCCTTGAACACCGATATAAAGTCTGCTGTCTTACCTTGTTCTATTGCAATTTTCCGGCTCTCGCTATGAATGCTCATCAGTTTACATTCATGCTCACTTTCGCTCACTGTTCCGCTCTTCCATATTAAATCTCATCGAATGAATAAAGATTATGAATCCGTCCAGAGGGCATTCCACCCATTTCCAATCAATTTTTGACTTTCACCTCAGAAAACTCGTCATCAAGACTGTCCCCTGGGTAAGGTAAGATAGTGTGATACAATCAGCTGCAGATCCATTGGGATACTACCACTGGGAGAGCGTTGGAGGATGATGCTCTGCCTATCCTTGGAACCATAGACATTTCTTGACAAATTTGTTAAGATGGGTGATCTTCATAGAGCAGAGGATTTAGACGTCTAATGCCTATGAGGATTGCATTCTGATGCTTGCGATCCCTTCGTCCCGACAGGTCCAGGAAAAATTGTGAGGAATACTTAATACTTGCGCATGTCTTTTAATGGTGCGGTAGCCTGTGATTGTGTTTATGAGTTTGGAGAAATTTTCTCTCTTGAGATTGGTCAGATCTCTTGGCCGCTTGGGATCGAGTATTCATATTATTCCAAATGTCTCCAATTATCTCAATAAATCCTTCTAGGGCTGACACTGGAAAGCGCTGGAAATTATGTTAGTTGTTTGGTGTAGGACATTGGTGGCTTAACAATGTCCCCTGCGTCGACGCCTTCCGTTGTATTAGAGCCGTTTGTGAAGACGGAGATGGACTTACTGAGACTGACTTCGCATTGTCTCCGTCCGGCGCTTTCTAGAATCAGGTGATTTAACTCAGCGTTTAATTTCAATAATTCGAAGTTTGGTTAATTGGGGGAGGCCGTGATACATCGTGAGTAAACCGGCGGCGTTTTCTACGTTCAGCAACAAAAATTGCTGACTGTCTCTCAGTCTGAGAGGTATGTTAATTGCAATCGACATGTTCAAAACTTTATACATAGTATGTGTAGCAAATGAAGCAATGTTTGGATATAGGCAGCTCCCTGCATTTTTTCTTGCTAGTGAATCTTAGTCTGGCTGGCTAGTGCAGGCAGACCGTATTGTAGACCAAGTGCATGGCTTTGGGTTGAGCCAACAGAGTTCTGTCACGTGTAGTGGGAAACTAGGGCTTTTTTGAAAATTTAGGATTTAGGCGCTTGACACTTATCTAGAAATTCAGATGGATGCCATTTACATATGTAGCTTAGGAGATTTGACGCGAGGTATTTTGATTTTTCTTTTGAAGGGTACCAGCTCCGTTTTGGTCGGAATTACGGTATGGCCACATATTGGGGAATATTAGAGTTTTCTAGTGTTTTCCCAACACATAGAACATCGTCGCTTGCGTAATGGTGCTCTTCTGTATGATTTTATTTTTGTAAAGCAGCGACAAAGTGTTTCATTGAGAATGAAATGGATGAAGTTGCAGCCGGATTCATTAATCTCCAGTTCTTGAAGAGTATTGGTGGTCAAGAAGGTGTCAATGTACTCTTTCAGGCAGAGTGATTTTTTTAGCTTTTTGGTAGGCATGCGACAGTTCAACCGTCTTCTATATTTGCGATTGCACTTGATGTGAGGGATGATTTAAGAGTCTACCAAGAGCTAGACAAGCTGGAATGGTTTACATTTTGATATTCCAAAAAGCACATTGCAGTTGTACAAGGAAAATACTATCGGATCTTGTTACCTTGTATGGTTCGAAGCTGCAAACTGACCATTTAACCATTTTCTCTTAGATCATGTGCGGATTGATCAGTAAGTTTGAGGTCGATTGCTGAAGTGCAGTCCGGAAGCAGAAGCAGAACCCTGGATTCTTCCTCCGAGGCAATGGAGGATTCTCTTTGCTGGTGATGTTCTCACAGAAACTACTGGAGGACTTATGTTGAGGCTTCCTTATTTCTCGTTTGTAGACTTTTAAGGATGCCTAGTAAGTTTCCTACACTCCTTCTGACCTAAATTATTTGGTAATGTTAAAGGTTTTCCTTCTCCTTCCTAAACTCTACCATTTTCGGAGATCCGTGATCCACCAATACCGTTAAAGGCAAGGTAATGGCAAAACTTGTTGTGTTTCGCGATAAATGATAGCGGCGGACATTTGGTTTTTCGGTATGAAACTTCTCCCTATCATACCTATGCCTCTCACTGCTCCCACGCTATAAAACTTAGTAAAACTGTGATTTTTGAATTTCTTTCATTTTTAATTGTGCGTATAAAATAAACCGGAAACAGAATAAAGTAGTCCGGGGTCGACCCGGCTCTCAATCAATCAAAATTTACACCACCTACGATTTGCAGGTGACATCGCTATAATTACTAACAGCATGCTCAAGCAAGGAGTATTTGACTCAACACAAATTTTGAAAAGAAAAGAGAATTCATATCCAGCCAGCAATAATCTTAAAAGTGATTAAGAAGACGAAGCGGCGCCAGCACCTCAATATAAGAAGCAACCAGACATGTGAAATCTTCTCCTTTACATTTTCCTGTGCATTTCATTAAACATGAATTTCATCAGTACCTTCCACTGCGAAAGATACTTTATTGACTTTTGTTTTTTGCTACTTTTTTAGGGTTATAAATGCAAAGTCTGCGAAATTCCCGTACACAAAGGCTGCATTTCTTCAACAGGCCGTTGTAAACAGAATCCTGTCAGCATACCACCTCCGGTATGTGATCGCCAATTAGCCGAATTCAATTGGTAAGTAATAAATTGATGTTTCCTGAAACAGGAGTCTCTTACCAACTGATTGGTTCTCTTTCTAGGTTTGTAGGAACAATGGATAGAGAAACAGCCGCATCAAGGCTCGAAAGTCGTAAAATTGGCACATATTTGCTGCGAGTACGTCCTCAAGGTGCATCTAATCCTCATGAGACTATGTATGCTGTCAGCTTAAAGTATGTTATAAAATGTTGAAATATTTTTAAAGACCAACTATAATAGGTTGTTTTTTTTATTTGTTTAAAGAACCGATGATCATGTAATTAAACATATGAAAATTACTCAAGAGACTGATGGTGATCATCTTATGTACTGTCTTTCAACACGGCGGCATTTCAAAACTATTGTCGAACTTGTTTCCTACTACGAACGCAATGACTTGGGTGAAAATTTTGCTGGGTATGCCTTATCTAGACTTTAAATGGTGTTTTCGTGTCATTCTTAACGAGAGTTCTTCCTTGCAGCTTAAATCAATCATTTCAGTGGCCCTTTAGAGAGGTTATAGCTACAGCTATTTATGATTTCGATCCGAAAGGAACTAACCAACTGCAACTGAAGCAAGGTTGCCAAGTATTGGTAATTGGAAAGGATGGCGACAGTAAAGGTTGGTGGAGAGGGCGAATTGGCGAAACGGTAAGAAAACTGATCTTTTTTGTTTTCTCTTTATTGTTAGTTTTTTTATTTTCTACTGTTGTTGATTTTTCTTTAATTATCTTGAGAACTAGCTCTCATTCTTTGTATGTATATAATGGACAGTATAATCAATGGCTAATGGTGTGAGCAATATCTGCGTGAGCGCAACAATTCCCTTTTTATCTCAGGATTACTTAGGTATTTAGGTTGTTCACATCAATGTTAGTAGCCGCTCAAATTAGGTTTTTATAGATAAAGAGGGCGAGAAGTGTGCGGTGAGAAAAATTGAGAGATGTTACTGGTGGAATGCCGTTTAAAAGTTTTATCAGAGAATAACATGTATATGCCAGGGTTACAAAGCCAGAATGGAAGTCTGTAATGATGAATGATGGGCAAATAATAGTAGAGTGGCGTTCGGTGCTGGGAATATGGAAAAACCACTGCTGTAGACTCTATACCGCTGTCAGGCACAATCAATCGTACTAGACGAATTCGGGGTAGCAATACTCAAACTGAAGTCTAATAAAATTGCTGGCACCGACGCACTGCCTGGTGAGCTATTTTAAGCAGTTGGAGATTACTTGTTTGAGAACATGCACCAGATCATCTGTAAGATATAGTCGGAGGAAAGAATGTCCAAAGCATTGAATCTCTGGATCGCTTGTCCGATCTATCAGAAAAGAGACCCTTTTGACTGCGCCAAATGTAGTGGAGTAAGTCTCCTAAAGGTCCTTCCTGTGTATTATTATATGAGCATCTGAAAACATTCATGAACAATATGTTTTGTCCATATATATGAAGTCCACCATCGATCAATTATTAACACTACAGCAGGTCTTGGAAAAGACCTAAAAATCTCAAATCGATACTCACCATCTATTTGTCGACTTCAAAGCAGTATACGACATCGTGCAATGAGACGAGCAACACAACATCATGTCTAGTTTTAACATCTCTGCCGAATTCGTCAGGTAGTGCAGGATGACTATGAAGAATCAACCAACAGGCTGATTATGACTTAATCGATACATTTAATGTCAAGAAAGGTTATAGGCAAGCAACGCGTTGATATATGACTTTATCATCGCCCAAAAACCAATCGTGCAAAACTCACTGGTCAACAAAAGAGGCACTACCTCATTAAATCCGCACGTGGATGACATTAATGTGATTGGACGAGTATAGCGAGCCGTCAATGAAGCTTTCATGAATATTGAGGCGGAAACGTCCAAAATGGGTCTGACGATAGACGAAGGCAAAACAAAGTATTGTACATGAAGTTATCAGAAAAGAACACATACCACCGACGGCTTGGCCAGAACGTAACCATTGGCAATTATAGCTTTCATGTAGTTAAGGGCTTCGCCTAACTTGGCTCCGCAATTACAAGCAGTAGCGATTTAGCGCAGAAATCAGACGCAGAATTCTTCTTGTCAATCGCTATTTCTTTGAGTTCAGGAGGCAACCGAATAACAATAAAGACGTCCTGGTCTTCGCCTATGGCATTTAAGCTTTGACCTTATCGAAAGCGGAGAAGCACTTGGTCGTTTCGAGAGAAAGATGTAGTCAAAATTATTGAAAAGGTGTGCGGGAAGTAGAAGAAGCGTATCGTACGGAATGGCAATAAACGTTTTACATGATAAGTTAAACATGAGAAAGGGCCCACTGAAGACAAACACGGTCACATCGGCCAGAAAGATCATGGCTACGATTTTTTTTAGGATTCGAAGGAAATAATCCTCATGAACTTTTTGAAGAAAGGAAGCAACATCATATCATATATACAGCGAATTGTTGGACCAATTTGATAACAAATTGACAGAGACCCATCCTCATTTGGGAAAGAAAAAAGTGCTGTTCCAGTACGATAACCCACCACGACCAGCTCGACCGAGGAGGTTATCGGTGAGATAGAAACCCTAAAAGGAGATTATATTGAAAAATAAAAAAGAAATGTAAAAAACTCTCGTTTTCATTCCTAACTCGGGTACCTACTGATTCACCCTCGTATTCCTATTTTGCATGGATAAATGCCTATATATTGTTCTCAGATCAGACGGGGTAGACTATTTCTTACATCGCTTCTGGAGACCTAGACATTTCGCAGCATTTTTAGAGATATCGGAAAAAGTTATGGCTGGGTGTATAAATTTCGCCCTAAAAACAGACAGACAGCGTTGTATTTTCGAAGCATTGGTTCTTCAATTAGTTTCGTTGTTAATGTCAGAATCAAATTAGCTTGATATACACTGCCGTTCCCGTTCTATGGCCGAAGAACAAGGATGTGAGCTCGGGAGCGAATATGAAAATCAGATAGTATCGTTTTCAGCAAGTGAATATAATGGATTAAAAGTAGCGGGCAAGAGATCATTGATGAAAATTAAAAAGAGTGTCGAAGACAGCAAGGAACCCTGAGGCACAACAGCATTTAGTTTGTTGATATTAGATTTGGAACCTTTCGAAAAGTAATTCGTAATCTATTGAAGAAGAGATTCATCAATCAGAAATGGACGTACAATATTTTCGACAAATAGCCTGATGCCAGTCTCTGTAAAATGGCTTGATGTGCTCTTTGGTTCCACTTTTCGGTGACTGTTGAAACGAAAACCGTGCTGCTCGTCAATTAGAAGTTTTCGGGTTCGAGATATTGCATTATCTGACGGTTTATTAGCTTTTTGAAGGAAGGGACTTGTTTTTTTTCTTTTACAGAAAAATTACTTCTTTACAACCCTGTCGGGCTGTCATGGGGTTTATCACTAAGAAGGCCAATTATATCGTATGCGGCGGATAAGCTCTCATGAAAATACGCCATTGCTGTTCTTACCAGTCTCCAGCAGTCTGTCTTGGCTTCATAGGGGCTTTCCCTAGCACGCCTGACTCCACTCTAGACGCATTCATGAATCTCCATCCCCTTGATATTCATATCAATGGCTGCACTTTCAAAGCCATCTTCTGTTTAAAAAGAAGTACAGTCTTTGGTACAACAGACACCGCAGCTTCGAAGACTTCACTCGCCGATTGCCTTTTAACTCTGGTCTTATGGACATGTCATCTGATGCAATGGCAGTCGAACTCCTGCTGCAGAAAAAATACAATACGAAATCGATTTGTACCCAAGATTGGTTTCGGCCACTACCTGGAGGGCGACAACGTTAGATTTCACTCCTCGTTAGAAAACGTACGTCTGTCTTCCAAGCGGAAATACGCACAACCCTGATGGCAACGTGCTATTGTGACGCATCGGTGAAGGTGGGGAAGCATTTGCAACTATGTATATCGACTGCCAAACTGCTCTTAGCGACTTGTTGAATCGTCTTACGACTTCCAAGCTAGTTCGAGAATGCAAAACTTCGGAAGGCTAAATTCACTGTCTTGTCTGGGTTCCAGGTCACAATGGGATCAGGGGAAACGAAATTGCTGATGAACTTGCTAGGCAAGGCTTAGAGGAGAGGTTTTCGGGACCCGAGCCTACGTTAGGACTGCCTGCTTCCTCGGTTAATGCTTCCATTGACAGTTTGGTTTCATATGAACATAACTGCAGATGGGGTGACTCTCCAGGTTTCCGGTATGCCAAACAAATGCTTCTCCACAATTTTTGGTTCTCTGCACCTGGTTTATGAGTTTTATAACTTATTGTCAACATGCAATTATTTGTTCGTATCGACCAGCTCGTGAGGACACAACTATGTGTCCGATACCTGAGCTGATTTGGTACTCTGTTTGGTTTGTGCAGAAATTCGTTCAATCCTTTCTACGAGGGTAGTCCCAGAAGTACGCGACCTGACGTATAGATGGCGGTTGTTGTTTACAAATAATACAAATTATAGAAAGTACCAACCTTATAAAGCTTAAATTTGAAGTTTGACGACGCTTTGTTGTTTAGTATTTGTTCGGCAACCATCAATTGTGAAGGCTCTCAATGAATTTTTAAATATGCAAAAAATTGGTCATCGTTATGTGATACAAGACTTTCATTTGAAAGGCCTAAATCCAACCAACATCAAAACGGAACTGCATTCTACCTTCCTAAAAGAACGTATAGCAAGACGAGAAAGCCAATTGGAGCGGACTTAACAACTTCTTTAGGAATCTTAACTGGTCGTTATGTTTAATCGATAATGACGTGGATGCCGCTGTGATCACTGACACTATTCTCTTTGGAATGAGATGCTTCATCCCTCATCGGATGAAGAGTATCAAACCAAAAGAAAAGGCATGGTACGACTCGAGCTGTAAATAGACTGTCAGGGTTAGAGAAATCTTTTTTTGGTCCTACAAGACCAACCCGACAGAGGAAAACCGAAAAAAGTTTAAACGAGCTAAAAATGACTGCAACGTCTTTCTTAAGCGTGTGAAATTCCAATATGACCAAAAACTGAGGCAAAAAATACTGCAATGTCCCAAAGGCAGTAACAATTTTTGGTCGTTCGTCAAAAATATTAGAAATTCTGCCTTAACCTGCATCCCAACACTCATTTACAATGACATTCCAGCTGTCAGCTCTTTGGACAAGGCCAATCTGCTTGCTGCACACTTTGCGGCCAGCTCAACACTTCCAGATTGTGCTTTGTTCCCACCTATGCTTGATTGCGTCGAATCCACAATGGGACGAATCCACTTTCGCACTCGTGTAGTAGCAAGAGTACTTAAAGATCTCAACATACATAAATCCGCTGGCCCAGATGGTATATCTCCCCTTCTCTTGAAGAGGTGTTCTTCTTTGCTGGCAAAACCACTGCGTAAGCTTTTTCATCAATCCTACTCTTTAGGGATCTTTCCGAGCAGATGCACAAGAGCATTTGTCCAGCCCGTCCCTAAAAAAGGCGAATCTTCTTCTCTCTCATCCTACAGACCCATTGCGCTTACGTCCCTTCTTTTCAAGGTCATGGAAACGCTGACAAACCGTCAGCTCATGAAATATCTCGAAACACGAAAACTTCTCAATGACTGGCAATATGGTATTCGTCGCAACAGGTCCGCTGGTGATTTGATGGCATGTCTCACTGAAAAGTGGAACCAAAGCGTACATCAATCTGGCGAAAGCAAGATAGTTGCACTTGATATTTCTAAGGCATTTGACAGAGTTTGGCATCAGGCTCTTTTGTCGAAAAGGCGTGCTATTGGGATCGATGAGTCTCTTCGTCAATGGATTAGAAATTACCTTTCGGAACGTTCAATTCAAGTTGTCTTGGACGATTTCAAGTCTGATATTCACAAAATAAATGCTGGTGTGCTGGGCTCCGTTCTGTCTCCGACACTCTTTTTAATCTTCATTAATGATCTCTTGTCTGCTACTTCTAATCCAATATATTCCTTTGCTGATAACAGTACTCTCTGCTTTCCACATTGGTTCCCGGGCTCACGCCCCTGCTCTTCGGCTTTAGAACGGGAACGGCAGCGTGTGTTAGGTTCATTAAATTTCGATATTTACAGCATACCCAATTGGGGAACTATCAACCGAGTGGAATTTAATGCTTCCAAAACTCAATGCTGTCTGCTGTCATTAAAGCGAAATCTAAATACACAGCCACTATCCATGAATGGCACTTACATCATCGAAACCGAAAAACTTTCCATCCGCGGTATGCGTGTCAGTGACAACTTACGTTGGAATGACCACATATTCGATGTCGCCAAAAATGCTGCGAAATGTCTAGGTTTCCTCAAGCGATGTAAGAAATATTTTACCCCCTCTGATCTGGCCTCAATATACACTAGTCGGTATAAGTATTTTGACGAAACCTTTTTCTAACTATTGAAGCTAGTTTAGCTTAGTACCGTTAAATAACGGTGCAAAAATGATGCGCTAAACAAAGAATCTATTTTTAGCTCTATGCATGCTAAATTTTATATTGTCTACCTTTTCCATTTTCTTTCTGCTGATAAGAATGCATGGAGACAAGAAATTTTTGCATGGCATAAGTATTTTGACGGAAACTTTATGTAAATACGCTTGCACTTTTGAGAACGCTAGAGCCGAACAACTTTTGTATTTAAGTTTAACTGATATTACACGTTGATAAAAAATAAAAATTGATTAAAAGGTGTTATAAACCATGGGTAAAACGGCAGAGTTGAGTTGTTAATAGCAAAGTTTAACGCTGGAACGGTAGTAAAAGCGTCAAACTGTGCACTATCAAATTAATAAGTTTAAAAAGCATAGTGACATCAGTAACTTAGCGCGATCAAGTGCTAAGCGCAAAACAATGCGTAACTACCGTGCCATTCTACGGGAATTCAAAAAAAAAAAATTTTTCTGAAGCCTCAATCTGTTGCAGATCAATGGAATTCGACGGCCAAGAATCCCATCAGTGAGCGCACTGTCCGACGACGTTTAAAGGAAAGCGATTTTAGGGCAATTAAAACTAAGGACGTGCCGTATATATCTAAGGCAAACAAGCTTAAAAGACTGGCCTTTGCAAAGGAACACCTGCACAAGCCAAAAGAGTTCTGGAGAAACGTTTTATGGACAGATGAAAGCTCCTTTGAGTATAACTCACCAGAAAACACATTGTTTGAAAGATTGCCAAAGGTAGTAAGGCAAAAGAAACGACCCGTTTGCCAAAAAGTGAGCCATGGTGGAGGCTCTGTGACTTGGTTCCTGTTACCGGCTCGATGAACCAACATCAATATTTGATCGCCCTAAATGAAAATGCCTTTACTTCTGCAAATAGGCTTATTGGGGAATCATTAATCCTGCAACAGGATAATGCCCCCTGCCAAAAAGCCCGGATGATTACCAAATTTTTGAAGGATGTTGGTATTGAAACTTCAAAGTCCAGATTTAAATATTATAGAAAACGTCTGGTCTCTTTTGAAACGTAAAAGAACAGTTTCGCTAAATAAAACCAAGAGACAATTTCTGAGGTCACTTCTCCTTGGGAAGAGATATCTCCAGGGATTCTTAAAAATTTAGTAGATTCAGTACCAAGACGCCTTCAAAAAGTTATTGATGCCAAAGGAGGATATACATTTCAGTAACATCTTCTTCATTTTTTATCTTTTGTTAAGTTTAAAAATTGTTTTTTTAGTATTACATTCTTGTCAAAATACTTATGCCAACACATGTAATTACTAATTATTTTATATCCTTTTATTGTTCTATGAAAATATATTTGGTTGCTTATTTTTAAGTTTGTATTAGTTATACGAGTATATAAAAACGAAAAAGTAATGAAGAATTCTTTACAAAGCCGTTTAAAAGTTAAACATTTAAATGCACGATTTTTATTTCGTCAAAATACTGATGCCAACTAGTGTATAAGGCATTTATCCACCCAAAATTGGAGTACAATGCCGACATCGGGTCACGTGCTCCTAAAAAATCTCTGCACCTGCTAGATAGGATTCAAAATCATGCGATAAAACTTATAGGTGATACTAATATCAGTCAATCAATTGACACCCTCGAACACCGACGTAATGTCTCCTGTCTCACTTTGTTTTATCTCTATTTCCACCACCAATGCTCCATTGAAATCGTCAGTAGCATTCTGCCCATTCAAACTTTCAACAGTAACACCGGTCTCGCTATGAATGCTCATCAGTATACCCTCAAGCGCATTTTCGGACGTACTCTAAAATATCGTGATTCGTTCCTAAGCCATACAACTCGCTTATGGAATGCCCTGCCGATCTCTGTGTTTCCTGGTCGTTATAACTTCCAAACGTTTAAAAACAATGTACATCGGTACCTGATTTTTTCTTCCTCCCATTTAATCTGAGGCCCCTCTTTCGACTGAATCCTCACTGAAAAAATTACAAATACCTTGAATCAATGTCTAGAATAGTACGGGAATTCAACGATGTCTAAACTCTTTTCGACTTCCACCTCAGGAAAAAGATTTCCTAAAAAATGTCCTTTATTCCAGCTACGCCTCTCGGTCCACTGCTCTCATCCCTTGATTTCATATGTATTTTAGTTGTAATCTAGATTCAAATTAGTTTTGTTAGATTTAAGTATAGAAATTAAGTGTGTTTTTTTTAAGCTTTCATAAATCTGCTTGGGGTTGACCCGGGCCGCAAATTAAATGAAATCAAATCAAATTGAATTAAACAGGATTTCTTTTTTATTTTCTACTAGGTGGGCTATTTTCCCAAGGAATATGTTCAGGAACATCCTTCAATCACAGACGATCTATGATATTACAATTATTTTGTATTTATTGAACCAGTTGCAACCTCATCTTCCTTACTGGCAGCTACAAGGAGGCGAAATAGCAACCCAAGTGGTCACAATTATTAAGCACAAATAATGCGTTTTTGTTTTTCCTTTTTGAAAAATCTTATTCGTTATGACTGAGTCTTATAGTAAGTCAAACAAAATAACATAAACAACTTTAGGTAAATTAAATTTAATTTAATTTTTTTGATATAAGAGACGGCCAGTTTCATGTTTCATTAAGTAAAACAAAAATAAAAAAATAATAAGAAATAATAAAAAATCTTAACATCTAGAACAACAAAGTAAAAATGAAACGAAAACCAACAAATTATTATGAAAAATTCAAGCTTTAACTAACGCTATATATTGTGCATGCGTACATTTTGATAAATAAAATATAAACTAAAGAAAATTTTTGACAAACAAACAACAAAAAAAAAAAAAAAAAGAAAAAAATTAGTTCAGAGTGAGATGAAAAAAAATTTAACAAAGTATAATTCAAAATCCGTCATAATTAATGTTAACAGTAAAACTAAAACTAAAGAAAATTAAATAATAACAAACATTTATGTGAAAGTTTAATAACTTTTCCTTGTAAGGCTTTAAGCGCCATCTGTTGTGCAAAAATGGGTGTATTTAGTAGCTATAGTTAAATATAAAAAAGAAATGAATCTATTTAAACAAAGCAAAACAAGAAAAAAAAAAAAACCTAATTATATAAAAGTGTATATTTTTGATCATGTACACGTTTAATTAAAAAGAAAATCTATATAAAAATTAAACATAGATATATATATTATACATTCATATATACAAACATTCATAAATCTATATATACATATATTTCTATGAAATTTCAATTTATAAGAGCACTAAATGATAATTGCTGACATTTATTTTATTTTTTTGTGAATGCATTGCAGTAAACTCTCGGTAATTCGAATTGCATCGGACCAAGGAAAAACTTCGAATTGCAGAGGTTTTCGAATTATGGGGGTTTCAGGAAAAAAAAAAGTATTTTCTCTAAACGAAATTTGTAGCTGAACGCACATACGAGGGCTATTCCAAAACCAACCTCCGGAGTGAAAATATTTTTTTTAAAACACAAAATAGTTTTATTAACATCTAAATTATTTTTTTACATAGTCGCCGTTTAAATCTATACATTTTTGGTAACGTGGGACATGCTTTTGCATACCCTCTTTAACCCTTAAATGCGCAACTTAATTAAAAGTTGTGGAAAAAATTTATTTCATAGCTAGGACCCATTATATTCGAGATAAAATATTTAAAAAAATTCCATGATTATATTTTTCATATTATTTAAAAAAAAAACAGGTAAGGACTGAAACGAATAAAATTTGGAAATTGTAAAGTAAAAAAAAAATGCTTTCATAATTTAATTAAATTTTTTTTTATTTG
The DNA here is from genome assembly GCA_963966105.1 of Volucella zonaria. Classification (NCBI taxonomy): domain Eukaryota; kingdom Metazoa; phylum Arthropoda; class Insecta; order Diptera; family Syrphidae; genus Volucella; species Volucella zonaria. Next base: position 171,095,494 of record OZ014532.1, on the reverse strand, counting down.
CTTTAAAACTCTGTTTTTATTAAATTCATTCACAATTACAAAAAATTAAAAAAAAATTATTTGGGTTCCCATTCTTTCGTCAACTTCTTTCGAATGTCCTTCATAGGGTTGGTGACAGTTACATCCGTGATCTTTTTGGACGCTCTTTTCCATTTAGCACTAAAATCTTTTACGTCCTTTGCACACTGCTCACTTTTCCTCAATTTAACTTTGACCAAAGCCCAATACCTTTCAATGGGACGGCACTGTGGACATGAGTCTTTTGGGACAAAGTCGACATTTTTAGCAACAAGAAAGCTCAACGTCACATGAGCATAATGAGCTGAAGCTAAATCTGGCCAAAATAATGTTGAACCCTCGTGTTTGTTTAAGAAAGGAATCAACCGTTTTTTTAGGCACTCGTTAATGTACACTTCTCCGTTAATTGTTCCCGTTATAGTAAACGATGAGCTTCTCTATCTACATTGGCAAATGGCCTGCCAAACGAGATATTTTGACCCGAATTTTTCCATCCCAATCGATGTTGTTGATTGCGGAAGAATCTCAGCTTCAAACGAGTTGTAAAACTGCGCACCTGGAAGAGTAGTAAAGTCGGCTTTGACATAAGTTTCGTCATCCAAAACTATGCACGCTTTCTTGTTGCCGATCAACTAGTATAGCTTTCGGGCTCGTGTTTTTATGACTTTTTTTTTGCTTTTCAGTAACTTTTGGTATTTTTTGTTTTTTTTCGTGTTTTTAGACCGTTACGTTTTTTAGATCTTTGTATCATTGTTTAGTTGGTATTATATTTCCGAGCAACATTTCTGGATGACATAGTCCGTTTGTATCATGAGCTCCACTTTTAGCTCCACTTTTCTGTTTTCGCTTAACTGTCAACGTCTTCAAATATCGTTTAATAACAAAATCCACTGTACTGCGTGCTATGTTTAAATTTTTTGCGATGAAATGGTTTGGACGCGAAGTATTTTCGAGCCATTTGTTGATGATCTTTTTATGGCGTTCCTCTTGACTCATATTTTATATAAATATTTTAAACCGCACCGAACGAAAATCAATAACAAACTGAAACTAGAGGCTAATTTGAGTAAAAAATGGGATTGCAATTTTTACGCATTGGAAGTATTGAAATTCACAGATTTTATTCGTTTCAGTCCTTATGTTGTTTGTATACAACAATACGCATTGAAGAGAATATAAAATAGGCACTTTTGAAATCACAAAAAAAAAATTTTTTGGTTTTAACCTTTTTTATTTCTAAAATTTTCTGGTACATTTGAATATTTTTTGTTATACAATATTTTTTAAGAAACATTGTGAAAGTTGTAAGAAAAACTGTTTTGTTTTTGTGTCACATAAGGAAAAAACCTTTGCAATTTGGGTATTTGCATCTTTGCTGTTGGTCTAACCATACTGGCCAATGCGAGATCTGATCTAGCCTAACATCTTTGCAGGTGTTGCTTGAGCTGGTCCCCTTCGTTTCTTTTCATTTAACTCACCTTCTGCACTGGAACTACTAGGTCGACCGCGTTTTGAGATAGGTAAACCCATCTTGCATAATGATTCAGCCAACTCCAACCTAAATTTGCAAAGGTTCAAAACTCTTGTTCCTGGATTGGTGTTTAAAACATTTTTATATACTATCCAAGAATTTATTATGCTTAGGTCCAGTAAATGGTAAAACAAACGTATAGTCCATTTGCGGCTTTTCATCGATACATTATACCGACCGATAAAGCTGTCCATAAGGTCGACTCCACCCATATGAGCGTTGTATTCCCGTATTATCTTTGGACACGGAATAGACACTTTTTCTTTCCTTGCTTTGTCGAATGGTGGTGGCTGGTTCCGTGCCCACATATGTAGATAATAGAGTTACTGGTTTGCTGTCCTTCCAGATTGCACTACTCACATCTATATCATCAACATTTGTAACACATTCTTCGTAAAAACCTCTGTGAACGTCTTTATTCATTAGTTGCTTTTTATCTGGTAGCTTGCAGTTACGAAGACGATTTATTCTTACTGTTCCAAGTGAATAAATACCTTCTTTTGCTAAATATGTCAATAATGGTAGAGAAGTGTAAAAATTGTCAAAGTAAATGATATGATTTACCGTGTTCCCCGATTCCCCCAATTCCGGTTCTCCAGCTAAAAGGGTGTTGTTCTTTCCACGCCCAGTATATACTTCAAATTTGTGAGCATATTCTTGTTGGCTGCAAATGATGTAGAGTTTGAAGCCCCCACTTATGTGGTTTGTTCGGCAAATATTGCCTCATATAATGGCTCATTTTTGTGGCACACATCTGCTTATCTATAGACAGTTTTTCATAAATTGGAACTTTACTGAAACGATCGTTGAGGTCATCAATAAGAGGTATAATTTTATAAAGTCTATCGTATTGCGGATGTTCTCTAGGTAAGCTTTGATCATTGTCATTGTAGTGTATTATAGTTCTAAGTTTTTCAAATTTCTTTAGTGGCATAGTTTCTTTGATTGGCCCATAACCAGATTTGTTGGACCAATACAGCCTTGTGTTAGAACATTTAAAAATAGAGTAGTAAATCAGTATTCCTAAAAATTTATTGATGTCATTTTCACTCATCCCACCTGGATTGGAAATTTCGTTCTGCGTAGCATATAGGTTACTCTCTGTAACTATTTTTTTTCTCAGACTAGGAGTAAAAAAGTATGAAAAGAATTCATATGGCGTCTTGTAGCATAATAGTTCATCAGGCAATTCAGTTTGCCCTTGAAATTGAACATCCTCATCGTTTTTTATCAATTTTTTCTTGCGCCACACTGAAGCACGACCTGAAGGACCAGCTGTTTCGCAATGATGGCCAAGATCTTCTATGTTCGTATCAGACAAACCACTATTATTTTCTACATCGTTAGATGAAAGAGGTGGACCACCATCGTCAGTTTCATCGGGTTCGTGTATATTCTGATTAATTTGCTTGTATTTTTGTTAAAATATAATGAACATATTGCATTTTATCGTCATTTTATTGGTATGTTGTTTACATACAACAGTGCGCATTTAAGGAACCGCCACACAGTGGTTCCATTATAAGGTAGCATTGGACAAAAATCTGTAAAATCGAAACCAGTGTACCGATTTGAAATTTGAAACATAATACAAGTGGCAGTAGCTAGATTCATGTATTTAAAATTGTACAAATAGCTCAAAAATTAAGGTATAATATCTATAAAAAACATTTTTTATTAAAAAAAAGAAAAAGAGACTTTAACAATATAGAAGCAGATTCCACATTAAAAGTTTTAAAACGTCTTTGCTAAGCATTGATTTTTTAAGTTTTTCTGAGCGTCTTGAGTTAGGTATTAACGGATCTGAAGCAAGTAACAATTGATTGAATAAATTTAGTGGCTACTCTCGATATTTTTCTCGTATGCTTTGATCTAAACATCTTAATATTTTTATATTCTCAGCTTCCTCAGTCAACTGGCCTATAGGTAAAATAGCATGCTGGGCAACTTGTCCACCATGGAGCAATATCTTATGAACTGAAGCTGGCATTGGATACCATGGATATTCGTCTACAATTTCTTTCGCTGTATTTAAGGCGTATTCTTCAAAAGCCTGGATGTTAATAGTGTCGCCACATGCAAGGGTTCTCAGAACTACGCAACATCTTTCAATTATGGACTTTTTCAAGCCCGTAATCTTTGAAGATTATAAGGCGAGCCGTATTGCCGTCATTTGAATTCCCCCCCACCTTGTTTCGGTTTATCAATTATTAGGCCAGTCTTTTTTTCTGAATTTGTCCTGTATATATTTTTTTTTTCGTCCAGAAGAGGTCTCTCGTATTCTCTCGTTCGCCATGAATTAAAAACTCAAAAATCCATGCATGCAAAGGTGTTAAACCGAAATCCAAACTATCATAATTAATATGTCTTTCCAAGGAACCTTAGATATCGTTCATTGTAGTTGGTTTGGCTCCTGAAATATAACACACCTGCTGAGAAGCGGTGTAGGTTAAGGCATTACATAACTTCCCATCCACCATTGCCAACTTCAGCTGATGGCTTACATTATAAAACTGATCTTCCATAGTTATAATGTTACTAGATAGTTTCTCGATTTGACTTACTATGTATTGTTGTTCGGCTCTGCTCAGCTCTGCAGTTTCCTTCTTAAGGTGAAAACGAACAGGTCGACAGTACCTTTTTCCGTGTCAGGATTTGCTTTTGAAAAAAGTTGAAGAGGAACATAAGAAGTGACGAACATATCACTATCACTAAATTCACCCGAAGTTCGCTGTTTATACTCCGATTGTCCACTGCTTCCATCGAAGCCCCATTTTCCAAATAGCGTCAAATTACTCAAATCTTCTTCCGACATTTTGAGAACGTGCTGTTGTGATTCTACAATCCGTTTTGCGGTATGATCTAAAAGGCCTTGGATTGCTACCTCGGCCGATGAATTGGTGATCGTTATTGTTTCCAGCTTCGGGTAACAATCTTGCTTTGTTTTGAGTACTTTATCATAACTTCGTTTTTGGGATGCATTCCATTCAACGATAAGAAATATTTCGATTATGTAAAATCTCGATTTTGCTACAGCTAGAAGTCTCGACAAAATTTTAATTGACAAACCAAAATCTCGAGTGTTGACTGTCGGTCAAAATCTCGACAGCTTTTTTTTCCTATTTTTCACATAACTTTTTATAAATAAAATAGACTGGTTTATTTATTTATTTCATTTCATTTTATTCATGTATTCATATTCATTTGCCTTAAACTAAAAACATAGGAAACATTCTTTTTTAAATTTAATCTTACGTGAATTGCAAAGTTTTCTAAATAATTTAACATTGATTTATTTTCTCTTTCATCCAAAATAGCTATCTGCTCCTTCTCTTTTCGTTTTATATAATTTGATCGTTCTTTTCTTTCTCCTTTTTGTATTTTCTCTATTGTTTGTTTCACAACAATATATTATTGACTCCAACATGTGACCCTCTAACAAGAACTTTTAACCTTCTGTGCCACGCCTCAAGTCTATTTTGAGTTCTTGGTAAATTATATTTTATTTGGTCATACACTGTTCAGAAAGATGGGTCATAAGCAGGAAGAAGCATTTTGATTTGCTTAGAAGATGAACGTTTTCTGCTTTCTCGAAAAATATAATTTTCACGAAACCAATCGCCTATGTAATATATTGTACGGTTCCATAAAATAATTGTGTACTTCTTCTTTAGGTAAAAAATCCAATGCCTTGAGCATTCGCATATGCCGGCTAAACATTTCGTCGTTACCATATTTGGGTTTAAGTCCTTGTGCCTGAATCCTTCTCCAAATAATACACCCAAAATGAGAGAAACAGCCTTTGTTTGAGTTTCCGGAAAGTAAGATTTAACAGCGACTACACTTGCTTTTTCGAAATCTGATATTGTGAACTGAGGCGATAACGAGATATTATTATCACAAGCAATTCGACATATTTCGTAAAAAAAGCCATCGTACATAACTTTGCTTTTGCAGCTCATTAAACAAAATATTAATGGCTAAGCCTGACCTTCTTCTATAGCCTGAATCGTAAATAATTGTCGCATTATCGATGGTACAACTTCGAGTGTACCATCCATAAGCCATACTTTACATTTAGACAACATTTTAAGATTAAATATACTTCCAAAAATTAAAAGCCTTTCGTGATCCACCTTTTTAATCACTAAGAAGAAATAATTCACCTTCTATATATTTAAGATGGTTCGGTACACTTATTTCATTAATATTTTTTGGTTCTTTGTTATCATATTTGGATCTTACTTTCTGAATTTTTTGTTTTTGATTTGTTGAACTTGGTATGTTAAATAAATTCGGCAGTTTTTGTCGCACCTAGCTACACTTTCTGATATGATATTTACAGGTGCAGGTACATCAGCAAGATCTCTTACCAAAGCATTTGTTGCATACACATTTTGCTCGTAGAAAAGAGGGTCATGGGAATGAGTGGAAGGGTTTTTATGAGTATTATGAGTGTCACCTACGCAAATTGTGCTTGTTCGACCTTTGCAAAATAGTTTTTTTTTTTTTATTTTCGCAGACCCACTGATATATTTCGCCATGTTTTTTTTCCAAACAATATACAAATCCATCGATAACAATTTTTTTTTTATTTTTATTTGATATAACAAAACTTGTGTTATATTCATAGCAAAGACAATAAAAGCGCACTGTTTAGAGAGGATATGTGCAATGGTTAACACTAAATTATGACTAAAAATTTGTTTGTTTTTTTTTTGCATTTCTCTTCACATATCATACAGTTAGCCAAGGCGAATATCAAGACAAAAGCATCAAAAGCAATGCTTATCAGTTAACTGTTATCAAATTATTGGTCGACGATGGCTTAGTGAATGGCGTTTACATGCATGGCCAAATCGACATTTTCTTAGTTGATATTTTGGTTTTTCAAGATTTTTTTTCGTCGATATTTTTTTTTGTCGGTATTTTTGTGGTCGAAATTTTGCAATCGATATTTTAAAAGTCGGTAAAGGGGACCCAACACTCGTTTTTTCATTCGCCACATTCCTTATAACCTGATATTGGTTTTTGCTCAATCTACCATCAACTAATAGTTTTAAGGTGTCATTTGAATTAAGTTGCGGAATGTCTGGTGCTTTCAAAGCACTAACGATATCTTGATCCAAGCTAGCAATAAGCCTTTTTTTTGTTCGAGACGAATGACTTTTTTGGCCTTCCCCGAGATTTTTTTTTGTATCACTGGGATTACTTATAGTATATCAGTTAAGTCTTGTGTACGGTCAAGCCATTCACTGTACTTTCTTAGAAATGAGTTTTCGTTCCTTGAGCATTTGTTCCATCTCGCCAAAAAGGACTTGCATAGCGAATTTATCCTATTGAACAAAAGTTCTGTACGTTCTATGTTGTAGGTTTGTTTAAGGATTTCAAATGTTTCCTTATGCTTAATAGCACTTCCAACCTTCTTTACGTTACGCCATATATAAAATATATTGCGTGTCTTGATTATTTTACTTGACTCTTTGGAAAAAAAAAATGTTTAATATACATCTAATGAAAATTAGCACATTTTAACACATTTTCGCAAAAAAACAATAAATATGGTCTCAAAGAGGAAGAAATCACCTAAAAAATTATGCAAACTATGTTAAACGAATTTACACGAATCAAAAGCTATATCCTTTTAAAATTTAAGTTATGATAAAAATGACCATAATTGAGAGACTAAGTTTAGTAACTATTTTAATATTATTGTGAACATAAATACGGACGATGAGTAGGTTTTAAAATATCTACATACCTTGGTCTTCAATATCCATCACTGTAATTGCACAGCCTATGTCTCAAAAAAAAAGAAACACCTACTAAATGTCCACGAAAAAAATGCACACCAAAAATCGCCAACGACTGCAACAAAACGTTCAATTTTAGCGACTGATCAAGCTATGAACATTAACTCTCAGTTAAATAATTCAACTGTTTTTAGCATAGACCGTTATCAGAGATAACATTTACAACAAAAAATATGGATACTTTTCACTTTTGCATTTTGACTTTTGGGCTATGGGAGGAACCACTGTGCGCCAGTGCGTTGAGACATTGATTCACACCGTTCATAAGTTCCTCATTACTTCCAAAATGTCGAGATGCAATGGATGATTTTAATTTTGGGAAAAGGTGATAGTCGCTTGTTGTCAAATCAGGACTGTAAGGAGGGTGATCAAAAATATCCTAATTGAACTTCTCCACTAAAGTTTTTGTGTGTGCAGCAGTGTGTGGTCGTGCGTTGTCATGCAGAAGCACCACACCTTTGGTAAGCATTCCTTCTTTTGTTCTGGATTGCTCTTCTCAACTTACGTAGAGTTTCACAGTAAACCGCTGCATTTATTGTATTTCCAGGTTCCATAAACTCGGTCAACAATATGCCTTTACTATCCCAAAAAACTGTGACCATCATTTTTCGATAGGAAAAAGTTTGTTTGAATTTTTTTTTGTCTTGTTTGGGGAATGAGTGTGCATTCATTGCTTTGACTGTTCTTTGCTTTCTAACTTTACATATTGGACCCAAGTCTCATCTCCAGTTACAATTTGCTGTAAAAATTCTTCACCTTCCATTTGTAAACGTTCGAGAAATGCTTTGCCTGAATTGGCACGTTGGGTCTTGTGGACATCTGTGTGCTGCTTTGGGACGGAACGGGCACAGAACTTGTGGTAACCCAAGTTTTCAGACACGATTCTGTATAGTGTAGTTCGAGAAATTTCGGAAAATCTTGTCGCAAGATCTGAAATCGTAAAACGCCTGTTTTCTCGAACAAATTGATCAACTTCGTGAACCACGTCTTGATTCATGATCGATTTGCGCCCTTGGCGTCCGTTTTTAAATTGTCTACACCAATCACGTACCGAACCATCACTCATCACTGTATTGCCGTAAACCGCACATAACCGACGATGAATTTGAGCTGCGCCATTTCCTTCGACTTGCCAAAAAACGAATTACACGTCGTACCTCACAGGCAGCGGGAGATAGAATTGTATTCTCCATGTTGAAACGGCAACTATTGGAAAAATACTGAACGAGAACGGTCGAAACTTGGCATATTATTAGAGAATAATGTACTGGTTGCGACATGCAGAAACACGTCACTGAAGTGCACGTATGTAATGAATTGTAACACATCGCAAGTTGATTTTGGAATAGCCCTCGTATGTACATATATCTTTACATTTGAACAATGGTCCGTAGAGTAAGGAAATTATATATTTTTAAAACAAACTACATGAAACTGAGTTAGCAGCTGCAAGCGAGCTCGGTCCAAGATGTTTTCGATCGTGCTTAAAGCTGAAAAAACGTTTTCGTCGAAATCTGTCCTCTCTAAAAATTTACATAGTTTTTCAAGTGATAATTTTGCTTCCTTTGAAGTTACGGGTAGAACTGGTTCCCCGTCCTTATCTTCACCATGATCCGAGTTTTCTTCCCCAGATGGTAGTATGTCTGCATCCGTTAGGGCTCCAGTGACTGCTAAGTTATCATAAAAGTGGACAAACTCTTGGAATGAGACTAGGATTTCTTCGGAATGAGGTAGGAGATTCCATCCGACCTGCATAAAATCGATTTCGTGTTCTTCTTCAACTTGAGCTTCTAGTGATTCTTCCTGGAGAAAGCCACAAGTTCTAAAACAATTGCGAAGTGTACTTTTGGTAACATTCTTCCAAGCTTTATCAGCCATTTTCATTGCAAGGAGCACTGGTATGTTGGACTCATTCCCTTCTTCTCTACAATCTAACATTCTTGTGACCGCTTCCTTACGGTACAGCGTCTTGAAGTTATTGATAATGCCTTGGTCAAGTGGTTGAAGTTTGGAAGTTGTATTCGCTGGCAAAAATTGTATTTTGACGTTATTAAGAGATGATATGTCACTGTGAGCAGTGCAGTTATCAACGAACAAAAGGATTTTCTGCTTCTGCTTTTTCATTTCCACATCGAGACTAGTTACTCATTCCCCTAAATAGTTCAGTCGTCATCCACGCTTTTTTATTTGAACGGTAAGACATCGGTAATGATTTTATGTTCTTAAAACATCGCGGTTTTGCATATTTTCCTATCATCAACGGTTTCAATTTTTGGGACCCATCCATATTCGCAGCTAACAATAATGTGATTCGCTCTTTGCTGTTTTTCCCCGTGACATTTTTCATTTTTAAACGATATTTTTCGATCTGGAACACATTTAAAAAATAGTCCTGTCTCATCAGCGTTAAAAACATTTTGCGGTTCATAATCTTCCAGCAGTCCTTCTAGTTCATTTTTCCAATCTGAAAAAATACCGTCATCAACGCTTGCACTCTCACCGCAGATTTTCCGGAACACGATGTTGTGGCGTTTTTTAAATTTTACCAACCATCCCTCACTATCTTTAAAATCTATAATCCCCAAACGAAGTGAAAAAGATTTTGCTTTTTCTTTTAACATAGGACCTCCGACAGAAATATTTTTATGTCTACATTGCGTAAACCATTTTAGCAAGCTTTCTTCAAGCTGAGGGAACTCACCTGGCCTACTTCTTTTTCTCGCCTTATGTGATCTGTCTGCGACAATTCTATCTTTCTGCTTTAAAATCGTTGACAGAGTAGAGGATGGAATTCCGTAACGTGCCGCTACGTCTTTTTTCTTCTGTCCTTCTTCTACGGCCTGGAAAATTTTCTTCTTTTCAGAGATAGGTACTCATTTCTACATATATTGCGTCACGGGTAAAATAATCAAGATAAGAAGAAAGAAATAAAGATTTGAAAAAGGATTGAAATACCGTTAAAGTACGGCTAGTCCAATTTGATTGAGTCTTTTGAATGGAAAAACTGCAAACTCTACTGCCAACGATCTGCACACCTTTCCGTTCAATGAATAAAAGGGCACAGGCATCTCTCAAGCATTTGTTTTCATGGTCTCCTTTCGTCACATATACATTTCAATGAACAGTTGAAGACAAACAAATAGACCTGACTTCGAATTATAGAGCTAAAAAAGCCATCATTTTCGAATTATACAGGTTTCCAGGTTATTTTGCACAACAGTAAATTCGAATTAACAAAAGGGACAAATTGTGTAGGTTTTCTTCGATTAACAGAGGTTTTTCATGGGACTGAGAGAATGCTTCCATTTATAGAGGTTTTCGAATTATGGTTGTTTGAATTATCGAGAGTTCACTGTATATTCAAAAAACAAAAAAAAAAAAATCTTAACAGAGCAGTTAACTGAGAACGTATGCATTTGTATGTTAGTTGTTATTTATGTAAAGTTGTGAGCTCTTTTGAAAGGTAACTTATAACTGTGTGGCTTAATTAGACCGCAAATTATTTGTGTTTGAATATTCTTATGTATTATATACGAGGGCTGTTTGATGAGTACTCGATTTGGAAGATATGCTGCGCTACTGAACCGAAATGAGTGCACCATCATTTTAGGATAACCTCTTTTAGCCCGCCTGTCAAAATTTGGTGACAATCCGACGCTTAGTTTTGTTTTGACACCCATTTTAAAAGATCGTGTTAATGTAAAAAGAGCAACATCGCTCCGTGATCCGATTCTTGTTTTTGAGTGGCAAAACCTGCGACGAAATCCAGCCCATTCTCGATGGTGTGTATTGGACCTATTCAACTTCCCGTACAACTTTGGTTCGCAGAGTTTCGCCGTGGCCGCACGTCGGCTTTTGACGAACCGCCCCCAAGTGGCCCCGACAACCGTGGACAAAATACATGTTCCGTATTGGCGGACCGCCGAGTGAAAATTCGCGAGTTGGCTGAGATAGCAGGCATCTCAACTGAACGCGTTAGCCATATCCTGCACGAGATTTTGGGCATGAGAAAGCTGTCCGCGCGATGGGTGCTGTGGTTGTTCACACCGGAGAACAAGCACAATCGTGGGACCACTTCAAAGACGTGCTTGGCCCTGTTTAATGGAAATCCGGAGCAGTTTTTGCATCGTTTCGAGACCGTCGATGAGACATGGATTCATTGGTACACACCATAGACCAAAGAACACTCAAAACAATGGGTTTTACTCGGTGAACGTGCTCCAAAGAAGGCAATGACCGTGCCTTCGGCCGGAAAGGTATCAAAACAAAACTGACAGGCGGGCTAAGAGAGGTCATACTAGATGATAGTAAACTCATTTTCGCTCAGCAGCGCCACCTATCTTCCAATCCGGGTACTCATCAAACAGCCGTCGTATTTAAATGGCAGCTAATTTTGTGTATTGTTTGACAAAAGCGTGCACTTTAAGAGAAAACAACCGCTTGAGGAAAACGCTATTTGAAAGGCTTTTAACATTTTACTAATGCTGAAAGTGCCTAATAACGGGTTATAACTAAAAATCTGCACAAACTTTATTTCAACGTAACTCAAAACAAAAATAAACTATTTCATTTAGTATAACTATATTATTTTAAAAGTATTAACTTCCTTAAGGCACTTTCGGATGCGACGCATCAACTTCTTCACATTTTGAGCCTTCCAACCATCCTTAAACACTAAAGCTTTGACTTCTCCAAAAAAAATCCTCCACCGGTCGGTATTGTGGTAAGTTTGTTGGATTCTTTTCTTTAGGTACAAACTCGATGTTTTTGTTTACCAAGAACCCCAATGTCGCCTTAGCATAATGAGAAGAAGCTTTGTCCGGCTAAAATACATAGTCATCATTTTTATGATTCTTATTTACTATATAAAAGGAATCAAAATTTTGTTCAAGCAGTAACTAGTGTATATTTCTTGATCTATTGCCAGGCCATTTGGTTTAAAGAATGGCTCAGAAATACCCTTAGCAGAAACTGCTATGTACAGCATATCTTTGGGTTAAATTTTTTTTTTTAAATTTATACTTTACATCAGGAGTTGTAGAAAGATTGTTGTTGTAATAGACGTCGTTGCCCGGCATTTGTGGACCGCTGAGTGAAAAGTAACTCTCGTCATGCGAAATGAATGATTTTCCACGAAAATTTTTGCTCATCCACCGACATTGCGATTTTACTTGCTTTACCTGCTCTTCAGTGTAGTTTAAAGTTTTACAAATATATGGCTGTGAGCAATTGAATTTTCTAGCTGCTTCTGTTTGACTTATGCAGTTTTTATTGTTCAATGCGGTTTTCAGCTTCCGAATATTTTCCGTTGTCATAACATTCGGCTTTCTTCCAGAACCCGGCTTCCTTTCTATCTTCAGAGTACTTAAAATTGCATAAATTGTTCTTCTGGGCACGCCTTCCGCCATAAAATGCACACAAGTAAACTTTTTCATTTTGCCTTCATGTTTTTTTATAAAAAGTTACAATACGCTCGCGGAGGTGTTACTGCTTAATAACTACCAGCAATTTCAAGCTAATATAATAAAACGGCGGGCTATTGAAATTAGTGCAGATTTTTAGTTATGTTGTCCAGCCTCCTTCATTCCCAATCATCGCCTCACACGATTGTCGACGGTTTATAGCCAACTTTTCAGCATGGTACCGGTAATTGTCTCTAAATTATTTTTTTAAAGCAGCTTAAGCTGTTTCTTTTGTCCTTTCATCTTTTCCTTTGATATTCTGTTTCATAAGTCCTCAGATCTTTTCAAGCAGATTGGCATTTTATAGACTGAGATCACAAATCCAATATACTATCGTCATTTTCTTTTATGAAGCCCTGACTGATATGACTACGGAATTTTTGGATCGGTGTCCTTTTGTAGGATTCAACCCCTGTCCGAAGAGTATTTCAACGGATGTCAACAATCCACCAGTTGGATCAGTCTTCGAGCATCAAGAATGCCGGTGAAGGTCACCAATAGCCGTAAACATGCACTTTTGCCGGATGTTTCACTGTTCGTTGTACGAACAGTAGCGGTATACTGGTGAGCCCATTCAATTCATTTATTTTAAATTGTTTTTCGGTTCACAAAGACTTGGTTATTACCTTTTTTTTCTGCTCAGATTTTGTGAATGCTGCAGATAGACCCCTCGTGGATTCTAATAATATTTGGCATGTTTTTCTGAGGCTAAGCGTTCAAACAAATCCCCGATGTTCCCATGTTCATAAAAGCTTTCTAACTTTCGGAGATACTTTGCTAGAGCTGCAATACATAATTTTGGTTTTCGTGGATGAGTAACAAATAACACTGCTTCAAAGTAAAACTTATATAGAGCACACATTATGGAATATGGTATAATGTAACTTGCATTATGTAATCGAAGTAGAACTGCGACAAAACCAGTTAATTTTTACGAGTCCCACACGCTTTTGCCAAACACACTATATATACGAACGATACCGCCCTACAGTTCAGAGAGGACTCGAAAGTAACAGACCTTCCTTTCAACTTTCTTTGCAGATTATCCTCAATTTTATCTAATTAAATGTACACCCTGAATGACTCGAACTGCAACCAACTTCAGACTGCTATAATTTCCAAACCGTCCATGACAGTGAACTCAAATTTTGACACATGACAGATAATTTTATTATTTACAAGCCTTTTAAACGATTTGCATCTCAGTTGTGTTGAAAAATTTTTATCCGCGATGGAATTCAAACGTGATAGTGTGATTGCTTTATATTTGGCTGGAAAACCACAAGTAGCTATTGTTAGAGCCCTCCAGCACCTCAACGTGAATAAATCATTTGTGTCTCGAACCATAGCTCGTTACCGTGATACTGGCAGTGTTGCAAAACGCCATGGAGGTGGTCATAAAAAAACAGCAACATCGGCAGAAATGGTTCGGAAAGTGAAGGCTCGAATTGAGCGAAATCCGCGTCGAAGTGGAAGAAAAATGGCTCGTGAGCTCAACATATCGTTGGAACGGATGCAACACATACTGAAAAACGAGCTTGGGCTCAAGCCATTGAAGTTCCAAAAAGCACACGATCTTACACCGCAACAGAAAAAAGTTAGAGTCGAAAGAGCGAAGGAGTTGCTACGCTTGCACGAAAGTGGTGAGTTGCCGAATTTGTTTTTTTCCGATGAGTCGCCATTTGTTATCGAGCAATATGTCAACAAACAAAATGACCGAGTTTACTTGCCAGAGAGGTCCTTCGAAAATTTACAGCTTCAGAAGTCCACCAGAAAGCAGGCAGCACCGATGGTGATGATTTGGGCCGCCATAATCGCCGATGGTCGCTTTCCGCTCGTATTTTTGGACCGTGGCGTCAAAATTAATGCGCTCGTATACCGTGAAACTGTCTTAGAGGCAGTATTGAAGCCTTGGGCAAACAATCATTTTGGTCGGAGACCGTGGACATTTCAACAAGACTCGGCACCGTCTCACAAAGCGCGCGTCAACCAAGATTGGTTAAAAAACAATGTTCCACACTTCATTTCTTCGACACAATGGATTGCAAATTCTCCGGATGCAAATCCGTTGGATTTCACTGTCTGGGGTATTTTGAAAGCGAAGGTTGGCACTAAAAAATACCAAAGTTTGGACCACCTCAAACAAGCATTTCGCCGGGAATGGGCCAAAATACCGCAGAGCCACTTGCGTGCAGCGTGCGATGCTTTCTTCGGCCGTCTCAAGGCCACTATTCGCGCCAAAGGTGGACATCTTGAAAACTACTGATACAATTTGAAAATTGATGTATTTTCCAACATTTTTTGCCTTGGCATAATAAAATTTATCAAAAAATAAAAAAAATATAGCATTTTAAAAAGTTGGAGCTCGAGTCATTCACCCTGTAATGCTAGCTGCGTGCATCTCAGACTTAGGTTTTAGTCTATACATATACACAGAATAAGCTTGAAGGTTTGAATTAGTTACAACTTTTTATTTCAGTATGCCGTACACTAATTTGGGTCTGCAAATGGGAAGTTATACTGACCTAAACGTGAAAGATTACTTCTAGAAATGGTGGCCAGGTTTTGCTTACGGATGTCCTTGTTTTACAGTTGAGAGTCGCTGACTAATTAATAGACACTCATTTCTAAAAATAACAAACAAAAACATTTAAATGACCCCAGAGATATCAGTCAAGAACAAATTCGGTGAACGTGGCATCGCGATCAAATGAAATCGCTACTATATTATTGTCCACCTTTTGCACAGCTAGTTTCAAAAAAATGTCTCAACATCGTCCAATATTGAGCAGCATTGATGATACTCGTAATTGTGGCATCGGTTTCATATAGAAGGAAATATGGGACAATAACTTCTTCGGATGATAACACTGCACTAAACAGGACACTTAAAAAGATGTAACATCTGTCGTCAATGATCTGATCTTGAATCTTTGAATCATTTAGCTGCTCAAGATAGTCTACAGCCTCCTGAAGTGATAGTTTTCTGAAGAAAAAAAGCAAGATCCTACCAAAATTCAAACTCTTTAAGTGCCAACGTTACCGTACAGTCACATCGTTAAAAAAATTGGCCGCTTTTGGACACGCCAAATTATCGTGTAGAGCTTTCATCTATGTCATCTCTGTAAAGGATTCTCGTTTTATTATGATTTGAGGTGAAAACAATTCGAGTTTTCTTCAGGGCTTGTCGGAATTTTAGAATATACACTTTTAGATAGTTTTAAAAATTAGTGTGATACTTATTTTTCTTCCTTTCACTGGGTGACCAATGAATTCTTCGATGAGTTTCACTTTGCCAAAGTGTGTTGTCAACGTTGTACACGCTGATTTTGATATTAAAATTGAGACGATGAACATCCATGATTCCACAGAAGGAAACTACAGATTCCAAGAGAACACCTCCGGAAACTGTTCATTCATGGCATATATTTTGACACCTTAAGATCGTGTGTTCGTGGTCCAAAGAAGACTTATTTACATAACCCGATTCGACAGAGCGTGTTCTCAGCCCGAATTCTTGATTTGCCTGAGTTAAGCCTATTAGGTCAGTAAGAGGTGTCAGTAGACGTATATGGCAGGTTGTGTCGTAATACGATTTATACGGCAAGAACCTATTTTATAATGCGTATAATTGCATCTAATGTTACAACATATTTCTCTACATATCTCATATCTGCATTATTACTTTCCCGCTTGTAGGCTTGGCAAAAAGCGGCTTCATTTTGTGTCAAATTTTTAATGTGTTCAAAATTTTGTTGGCGTTTTTGCGTTCAAATGACCCAAATATTTTTCTTTTGGTCTCCTTTTCAAACCTCGTTGGGAAATTGAGCCTCTATTGCTTTTTGGGCTGGATTTTTCGACGGCTTTTGTTTAATATGGCGTAAATAGCTGTTTTGCTCAGCTCGAAGTTTGTTCACTGTTGGTTACTTAATGTGTACACTTTCGCGAATGCTCGTGCCTCTTATTAATCACGTCTTGTTACACCAGCTGACATTAGTAACATTGCCATTTCCATCGCTGTCATTTTCCTTTTATACTTCTCGTATGCGGTGTAACAACGACTGTCATGTATAATAAGCCTTTAAGTTTAGGAATCATTTTTCTGTCACAAAATACTGGGGTGATTTCGCGGTATTTAGGCCACCGCAACATCGTCATCGCAATTTGCTTAGTGGCTAACGACAGAGCTTAGCTATTTAAGTTTTTGCCCTTGAGCACGATGACCCCTTCTAAATAGATGTCAGGGGTAGGGTTAGCTGGTTTCTGTCACAAAATATCGGGGAGATTTCGCGCTATTTAGGCCACCCTACACTGACTCTATGTACAATATCGTCATCACAATTTCCTTAGTGGCTAACGACCGAGCTTAGGTATTTAAGTTTTTCGCACTTGGGCACAATGACCCCTTCTAGATAGATGTCAGGGTTTGGGTTTTCCGATTCGGAAAGACGACAATGCAGAAATTTAGACTGGCATGGAGTTTAAAAATATTGGGTTGTCGGATTTTTAGAACTCTCTCGTGTGTTTTCCTAGTAAGCGGCACTAATTGCACCGATCAGTAGTTGTTGCAATTTCTAGGCATTTGCTTTTATAAAGTGGAACAAGGAAGCTGATCCTCCACTCGTCAGGAATTCGATGGCCCCTTATCATTTTACAAAATTGCGAGCCATTCAAACCCATGGTTTTCCCATTGTCGCCTACACTTCGAAAGTGATGTGATCCGGATCGACTGCATGCCCCGGTTTATACTGTTTACTGCTTCACTGACTTCGACTTCTTCCTGCGCGCCAGTCAAGGATATGTTACTTCTTGGAAATCGTTTGTTTTAGCGCCATTTTCATTTCATCGTTCCGCCACCATGTTCCTTTATTTATTTATTTATGTAGAGCCGTCCGTTGAAACACTGATCAGAGCTGCCCAGATAATTTCAATCGAATATAAGTTTATTGTTCATCATACGACGTACTTCAAATAAAGTTATTTTTTTGCGGTCTAATATCCGAGTCTACAACATCTTTTTTCCTCTATTTAAAGACAGTGTTCTTTTACAACTAATTTTGCTACTTAACGCTTTCTAAATAAAAAAAAAACAAATTAACATCTGAGTCAAAAGAAAATGCACTGCTGTCCTATATAATTTTATTTTGTAAAAAAAAAACCGATAAGATTAAATAAATGGGAATAAAACTTGTATAACAATTGCCTTCCAGCCGAATTTAAATATTAAAAATATAAAGAAATAAACTATATCATTAAATAAAACAAAAATACAACGCATTATGTATCGATTTTCACATTCCACATATCAGAGTTTTGTTGTTTATTTAATTTGCTCTATTCTTAAAAATCGCAATATCAGATACTGAAACTTAAAAAATTCGTCACAATTTGTTAATGTTTTTCTTAATTATAAATAAATACTATATTTAATTTTTTGTTGAATAGTTAAACTTAACCACAACTTCGATTGTCAATTCTCTACCAAATTGTACATTTTTAAAACAAATCAAAATTCTTAAATTTAAAACTCTAACTAATTAATTTTTCTCCTAACTACTAAGAATAAAACAAAACAAAAAAAAAAACTATTCTATATATACCTACATATATGTATTATCCGTATATATATTTTAAAAAAATACAATCTTGTATTATACACTTTCCTATCTGTATACTTGAGTGCTGCGGATCTGTATGTAAAGAAAATATATGTTATATTAAAAAAAAAAAATAAAAAAAAGATGTTCTTGTATAATGCTTAAGTAAAAAAGAGGTGGAAAAATTGGAATAATTATGAAAATGAAATTATTATTGTAATTTAATGTTTGATTGTTATTTTTATTAGTTATTTGATAAAGACGAAGTATATACATATGCATATGCGGATCGCATGAATGGAGGACAACAATTATTGTAAAGATTATATATTGGGGAATGAGAGAAGCATATTTTATATTTCCTCATTTTAAGATAAATTAAATGAAAGCTGAATAATAATAATAAAAAAGAAAGTTTAGATGGTAAACTAAAATTTAAAACCGAGTCTTTATTTTCTTTTTTGCCATATTTTAAACAAATTATGAATGGAATCAGAGGAAATGCAAAAGTTAGTATAACAAACACTCGTAATTTATTGTTAAACGGGACGACGG
Source organism: Volucella zonaria (assembly GCA_963966105.1). NCBI lineage: Eukaryota > Metazoa > Arthropoda > Insecta > Diptera > Syrphidae > Volucella > Volucella zonaria. Next base: position 171,076,518 of record OZ014532.1, on the reverse strand, counting down.
TAGTACGAAAAATCTAACTATCATAATAAAACCAACGACAGTTCTGCAAGAGACCGCCCAAACGGAAACCGCTGTAGAGTGGGGTCTCTATCTTTTTTTTTTTTTTTTTATATTCTTTATTAATTCGTTTTAGAGAATAACAATTACATATTTATTACATTACTATTATCGTTAACATACTAAGAATTTGTAAAGAAAAATAAAAAACAAGCTATCTATAGTTCAGAGGGAACTAGAGACGATAGCATTAACAATTATTTCAATTTACAATTATAAACTCAAAAGAGGTGGGGTCGCAGTATACTATTAATTTTTAGTTACAAAGTGTAGCAAGAAAGAAGAAAAAAAAAATAATAAAGGAAAATCCATAGTAGATACATTTAAGAAGACCTAGAGAGCAATAGGGTTTTAAAAAGAAAAATTGTCTTGTGGCTGCACTTCTTAAGTGCACTAGTATGTGCAGACCAATTCATTCTCAATCAAGTATAACACCAAGGTACTTAAATGAATCGACTCTCTCTATGGTGAAACATTTATCAGAACAAGATTCCGTTACAAAATAAGTTTGCGAACATTTGCTCGATTTACAAATATGATTATTGTGTTTGAATTTATTACAATTAGCGCAATGAAAGGAGTAAGTACCAAAGTCAAACTTCCAACCGCACACATTGAAAAACATGATTTTAGTTTTATCACTTATCACCAAATTATGTTGTTGAAACCAGTGGTTTAATTAATATCTTTATATCGGCAGCTAAGTTTAGAGCTGAGTTACTTTGAAAAGTGCATGCCATATCATCAGCAAACGCATTAACCTTACTTCGATAATTTTGTGAAAGTAGCGAGTTAATGAAAATCAAGAAAAGTATCGGACCAAGTACCGAACCTTGCGGGACTCCAATAGTAATGTTTCTGCTGGAACTCATTTGCCCATTAATTTTCACTTTTTGTCTTCTATTCGAAAGATAAGAAGAAAACCATTTATGTGTCATGCCTCTGAACCCACATTTGTACAATTTATCTAAAAGTATATTGTGATCTACCATGTCAAAAGTTTTTGTTATATCGATGAAAAGAGTTGCAGTTAATTTTCTATCGTTAAAACTATTAAAAACATCAGTGCAGAAGTTCAACAGTGCTCCTTCAGTAGAAAAACCCGGGCGAAAACCGAATTGAGATTTACTAAAAAAATTATTTTTTTCTAAAAAATTTATCATTCTGTTTTTTACTGCTTTCTCAAAAACTTTAGAAAAGACAGGAAGAAGTGAGAAAGGTCTATAACTATTAACTGATGTCTTATCACCTTTTTTAAATAAAGGTATCACTTCGGCCTGTTTTAGATCATCTGGAGACACTTCTGTTAAAGATATAACATAGAATGTCACAAATATTCAAGGCTATTTTCTTAATAAAACTATTCGAAAGGCAGTCACTTGGCTTAGAGCGTGAGCTATTAAGAAAAGAAATAATTTTGTATATTTCGAAAGATGTTATTGGTTCAAAATAAAAACTGACACAAGAAGATACATCATCAAAAGTACATTTACATTTAGAAACAGAAGCACAGCTATCTGATATTACTTTGTTACCAATACAAACAAAAAAGCGATTGAATTTTTCAGCAATTACGTTAGGGTCACTGATGATAGTATCAGAATCTTTTATATTTTCAACGAAACTAGTGACAGTAGATATAACATATTTTGAATTTCTCCAACCAATTCCCATTCTTTTTTCAAGTCACCTTTGTCTTCCCGGAGCTTGTTTAGGTAGTAGTTATGTTTACAATTTTTAACATCTTTGGCAATATCTTTGCAAATTTTTTTATAAGCTTCAATAGTACTAGAATTGTTTTGAAATTTGGTTTTCATTTTGTACAATTTTAAGCAATTCCGTCGTTATCCAGGGTTTTAGTCTTTTTGTTTTATTCACACTATTTTTATTTTTTTCGAACTAAGCATAATGTAATTACTGAGTATATCAACCAAGTAACTGTAAGCTTTCGAAGGATCATTTTCATTATAAACACTAAACCAACTTTCATAGCGAAGAAACTAATTTAGCACACGGTAATCAGTGATAGAGTAAGAAGAGCACGAACGAAGTATATTTGGACTAACAAAACAATTGTATTTAATACTCAGACATGTCATACAGTGATCAGAAATCTGTAAATCGAAAACAGAGCTATAAAACAAGAGATCTTCAGGTCTTGAGGATTCATTAATACGAGTAGGTTTGTTAATACACGATTAAAAACCGAAAGATGCTAATAGGAATAAGTAACTGTCAACCTTTGCAGAATCCTGCATGATGTCAATATTAATATCGCCTAATAAGATAATGTTACGTCCTGGCGCACTTGTTAATAGACCTTCCAATTCCTCCAGAAACATTTTAACCAAAGACTCATTAAATCTATAAACACAGAATATACTTAGTTTTTTTTATCACTGATAGATACTTTAATAACATCACAACTCTGCAAATTAAAAGAAACAACATCGACATTAAATTCATTTTTAATAAAAACGCCAACAGCTCCAGAAGCATATTCATTATTGCAACATGGGAAAAATTCATAGCTATCAATATTAAAAAGGGATACTTCCTCATCATAAATCCAATGTTTCAGTTAAGAAGATAAAACTTGGATAATAAGCCAAATGAACCCAAATGAACAAGAAGGTTATCAAGATTTTTACGCATACTCCTTATATTTTGGTGGACGATAAAAAAGTTGTTAAAGTTGTTAAAGTAGTAGGGGATATTTAGATTATAATCCTGTGATTCAAACATAAAAATTTAATTTAAAGCTTGGAGATCAGACTCCGACTCAACAATTATATATTTATCATTATCCTCTTTGCGTATAAATATTCTTCCTGCCTTTACCCACACATACTTAAACAATTTCTCTTTTTGCACCTTTTGGGCAGCACGTAAAAGTCGCCTTGTTGTACCATTTAAGGATTCGTTAATAAAAATTTTTGAAATACGTTTACAGTTAAAAATATGTGTCGTTAAATTATTCTTACTATTACCTTTTTTTTTCATTATATTGGGTCTACAAGTAAGTTTCCAGCGTTTGTCAGAGATGGCGCCACCAGTGGATTCCGGGCAGAAATGTCAGACCCCATGTGTTTTATTTGTAGGTTTTGTATCTGTCAACAACTTTGCAGCGTTATATTTGAGCAGTTCTATCGGTGTCGTACATTTTATCGAGCAAAATCATGGCAAGTTTCCAGCCAAATAAACGTCATTTGCGGGAACCGCTGCTTTTATTCATTAATATGAAGAAAAGTGCGGCTGAGGCCTATCGTTTGCTTTCGGAAACTTATGGGACGGAATGTATTGGTGAATCGACGTGCCGCGAGTGGTTCAAACGGTTCAAAAGTGGTGATTTTGGAGTTGAAGACAAAGATAGCCCCGGAAAGACGAAAAGTTTTGAAGACGAGGAATTGGACGCTTTACTGGATGAGGATCCGTGTCAGATTCAAGAAGAACTTGCTGCATCATTGGGCGTCACGCAACAAGCCGTTTCCCTGCGCCTAAAAGCACTGGGATTCTTTCAAAAGGTTGGAAATTGGGTGCCGTACGAATTGAAGCCAAGAGACGTCGAACAGCGATTTTGTATGTCCGAAATGTTACTGAAGCGGTATAAAAATAAATCATTTTTGCATCGTATTGTCACTGGTGATGAGAAATGGATTTATTATGATAATCCTAAACGCAGAAAATCGTATACAAAGCCCGGCGAGCCCGCCCAATCGACGCCGAAACGAAATATTCACGTGAATAAGGTCATGCTCTGCATATGGTGGGATCAAAAGGGTGTCGTATACTACGAACTGCTTCCGAGTGGTGAAACCATCAAAGGACCATTATATCGAACCCAACTAATTCGTTTGAAGCGGGCATTAAAAGAAAAACGGCCAGAATATGAGACCAGGCATGAGTCCGTCATTTTTCATCACGACAACGCTCGGCCACATGTTGCGGTTTCGGTGAAAAACTATTTGGAGAATAGTGGATGGGAAATTCTGCCTCACCCGCTTTACAGTCCAGACTTGGCACCATCTGACTACCACTTGTTTCGTTCGTTGCAGAACCCTCTTACGGGAATACGCTTCAGCTCAGTAGAGGAAATCAAAAATTGGCTCGATACGTTCTTGGGCTCGAAAGACGAGAAATTTTTTTGGTCCGGAATTCATAAATTGCCAGAACGATGGGGGAAAGGTGTAGCTTCCGATGGACGATACTTTGAATAAAGCATTGTAACTATGTTTTCATAATAAAACTTGAAGTTGGAAAAAAAAAACGTTGGAAACTTACTTGTAGACCCAATAGCTTTTTTTATTAAACACGAATTGAATTTTACCACAAGTACCTTAGACATATCACCATCTGAATCAGTTTTCCCTTTAATTTTTTTTACATAACAATTGTCAATATCCGCTTCAGAAACATCTGCGCATATACCCTTTGAAAAAATTTGCAGCGCACAGTCAAGAGCATTATTAGAATGTTTAGATTAGGAACGCCCATAATCTCAACACACTTTTCTCTCTTCTCCTGTTGCATAAAATTCAATTCTCTTCAGAGTTCGTTGACTTGTTGCTTAAGTTGGTTTTTTCCTTCTTGGAGACAGCTGATCAGCGAAAGAGATCTCAGTGCCACAATTTCTTTGAAGCATGCTCAATTCTTTGGTGGACATGCTCTAGCGTTATTTCCTTATTGTGTAACTGTTGATTTGATATCTGTGGTTCATGTTGTTGTTGTTGTTGTTTTGCCTGTTGTTGATTTTGAGAGTTTTGTTGGGGACACAGTTGACTCTGTTCTTCACTTGACGGCGTTGGAAACGTAGGTGGAATTTCGTCTGCAGTGAACACCGATTGTAGTGCCTGCTCTCGCTCTTTGTGGGAATTGTTGAGAGGAGGAGAGCAAAGAGAATTTCTTCTCGCAGTAGAGCATAGATTACAGCGAAATTGCTTTTTCGATTTCTGAAGAAATTCAATATCAGCTGGTTTGATATTCACACAAATGCAGTGAAAAAACTCGTTACAGTCTACACATTTGATCTTGGCAGGACACATTTGATCTTGAGGACACTTCAACTTGTTTATCCGATCTGTTCAAAACTTTTTTCCATTTCTAAAAAAGAATATGTTGCGTGTCGTCGTCTTTTTTTCTCGGAGGTATTTACGAGGGTTGTGTGAAAAGTTTCCGGCCGAACAATGATACAAGACATTTTTTCTTATTTTTCTACATAGTCTCCTTGTAACTCTACACACTTCTCCCAGCGATGCTCCCATTTCTCTAACCCTTCCAAATAGTACTTGGCGTTTTTCTCTGCAAAATAATTGTTCACGAATGTGATTGCCTCTTCATTTGACGAAAATCTCTGTCCTTCGAGCGCAGTTTTTAGATGAGGGAACAAAAAGAGTTCGCTTGGGGCTAGATCTGGTGAATAAGGCGGATGGTCAAGCAGTTCAAATCGTAATTCATGGATTTTCGCCATGGCAACCGCTGAGGTGTGAGACGGCGCGTTGTCTTGGTGAAACAGGATTTTCTTTTTCTGCAAATATGGCCGCTTTTTCGCAATTTCTGCCTTCAGCTTGGCAAGTAATGATGCGTAGTATGCTCCTGTAATGGTTTTTCCTTTTTGAAGATAATCGATTAAGATAAATCCTTTACTATCCCAAAAACCAGTCGCCATCACTTTTTCCAGCCGAAAAAACAGTTCTTGCTTTTTTTGGAGCCGGCTCGCCCTTTTGCAGTCCACTGTTTTGACTGAATTTTTGTTTCGGCCGTATAATGGTGTATCCAAGTTTCATCTACAGTAATTAATCGGTGCCAAAACTCGGATTTATTGCGCCTAAACTGCTCCAACAGAGCGTTGGAAATGTTCATTTGAACACGTTTTTGGTCTGACGTAAGCAAACGCGGCATCCAACGCGCGGACAGCTTTCTCATGCCTAAATCTTGATTTAATATTTTCATAACCTCTTCTATCTCTCTCACTTTAATTCGGCGGTCGTCTAACACCGTTTGGTGAACTTTAGCAATGTTATCGTCAGTGGTTGCAGTTTTTGGACGTCCCGAACGTTCATCATCTCCCAAGCTCTTACGGCCACATTTAAATTTAGCTGCCCAAAATTTCACTGTGGTAAATGATGGTACAGAGTCCAACTCATTTTTGATTTGCGTAGGCGTATTGCCTTTCAAAAACAAGAATTTAATAACAGCTCGATACTTAATTTTTTCCATTTTCGCAAAAAACACTCACAGCGACTCATTCAAACGACTGTCAACTAAAAACTGCTCGTCCAAAATGACTGAAACTTCGGTAAGTAACTGCCAAAAGATGCACAACTAGCATTCACTAGCTTTTATTGACGAGCGCCGCTATCTTTACGTTGCGGAAACTTTTCAGACAACCCTCGTATTTATCGAAACAAAGGCCTACTGGATTCTGACTACACAATAGTTAACAATTTGATAAAGAAGAATAAAAAAGGACTTAGCTGTTATTAAGCGGCTAGACCCTTCCCTCGTCTGTCTGTTTTTCTTTATTACTGCTCCTACTATTCCTGCTTTATTTCCCTTTTCTTTCTTATCGAAATCTTGTTCCTGATCCTTTTTCTTTTAATTTTTTTTGTCCACCGTTCTCACTTTTCCTACTTCTCCTATTTTTTTCTTAAGCACTTCCTATCTTTAAATTTAAATAAAACAAAGTGCGTGCGGGATATCATCGAAATATTCTATTCGTTTGAAAGACCTATCGATGCCATTATGTATGGAATATAACATCGTTCAAATGTCCCCCGCGGCTTCTCTGGGTGACGCGCATCCGAAATTTCCAACTGTCCAATTTTCCATAACTTTGGCGCATAAATCAGGTTGAATTTGACCGATGGCATGGGTTATGTTGGCTTTGAGAGCCGCTGTGGTTTGTGGCTTATTCGCATAAGCCTGCGACTTCACAAAACCCCTCACCTCCACGTGAGATGACCATGCCCTTGAATCGCCCGTGTAGAATTTCCAATGTGGTGTGAGTTGTGTGACACGTAGCGCCGTCCTGTTGAAACCACATTGCGTTGGTGTCCATATCACCCAATCCATGCCAAAAGAAGATGGTAATCATCGACCTATAGCGCTTGCTGTTGATGGTGATGGCCTGGTCAACGTCGTTCTCAAAGAAATATGGACCGAAGACGCCGCCAGCCCAAATTCCACACCAAACAGTGACCCTTTCGGGATGCATTCGACGCTCTTGGATCTCATGTGGATTGGTGTCGTCTCAGATTCGACAAGTTTGTTTGTTGACGTACATCCAGAAATGGGCCTCATCACTGGAGATAATTTTTCGATGAAAATTAGGGTCTGTTTCCAACTGCTCCAGAGCCCATTCAGTCATTGTCTATGGTCCAACTCCCGCGTCAGTTGAATTTTGCACGGGTGCAGGCCCAAGTCACGACGCAAAATTCGCCAAGTTGTGGTTAGCGAAAAGTGCTTGTGAGCGACGCGAAATCTACTACCTCGGATTTTCCTGCACACCCTCACGGACAGCGGCGATGTTTTCGGCAGGTCGACTTACGGATGTTGGTTTATCGTTTACTGAACCAGTGGACTCAAATTTATCAGTTTGATAAAACAATTTTATCATTTGCACGTGTTGTTGAACGCTATGTCCGTCTATGGTGATTTGGCAAAACAGACTGAATAAATGACAGCCAATTTGACAGATGCAGCTTCAACAAGATGGCCGCTATCAAATGTCAAAGTTGGGAAGTCCCTATTGGAAGACCCTGTATTTAAACTGTTTTTTATTTGCGCCAGTTTGACTTTATAATTTTTTTCACATAAAACCACTAGACAGACCCTAGACTTCAACCAAGAAGCGGGCGCCCTAATTCATACAATGCTCACTCAGCCATTGTCCATTCACACATACATTCACTCGTTCCAACAAGTCGGTTCTAGTGGACCTAATGTCTGGTATACGCGTATAGCGCTGGAGCGTATAACCATGGCTTGGAACTCCGCTACACTCATATATACTCTCATGTGTGCAACTTCAACTACCTGGGATCCTCGGGAAACTTTTCGAGGGAATTCCTTTTGGCCTGATTGAATATTTCCTGGGTTCAAACAACCAATTTTTTTTCCCGAAATCAATCCCAGAAATAAGTCAAAGTGACAAAGAATGTTCCTGTCCTACGCATTTGGATCAAGTCAGGATCTAGGGGTCTCAAGTTTAGTCTCTGTGATGAAGGAAGAAGGAATCTTTTCTCAAATTTAGTTACATTGTCTTACGGACCCGGTGGACTTCCGTGCAGATTTGGGGCGAAAGGGGAACACCTGATAGCGTCCCATTCCCTTAATTCTCGATTGTACAATTTGTGTTTTTTGGTTTCTGTCTTCTGTTTTGTTTGCCCCTGTGCTTTTGTAGGTGTGTTGTGTGGAGTGTGTTGCAGAAAGTTGCAGGTACAGAGAGGGTTCCAGACCGCCCATCTGACTCTAGGTGTATAATCCAAATCACATGACCATCCGCCACATGTTCAGAGTGTTCCAAGCCGTCCGCCCAGCTCTGTCTTTTCTGGGGGGACCTACTGGTTGTCACCTCCGAGGATCGTAAAGGCAGAAGTCAGGGATTGGAAAAATCCGCAGGTGCCTTCCGCAAATATGTTTCTCCAAAGCGACAACGGACATAACACAGTCAAGGGTCGACTACTTCGAGCTGGACCCTTAGGCGGGCTGGCCGCCCGCCTGCTCTATTGATGTTGTAAGAACAACTATTTAGAGGAAAAGGGTTCGAATTGATGGGGGCGAAAGTTTTCATGGGAAGAGTCCAGCTTGTTGTGGTAAATTGTACCGCAACAACTGCTATACCGCGGTAGGTAAAACGATCGTAAAAACAACAGCTAAGCTAAAAAGCGGTCTTTGTATTGTAATTGAACAAAGACCTGGCGGATTGCCTTTAATGAAACCAAATCTGCTCAAGGAAATTCTACTTACCACAGAAAAACGAGCAGGTTGGTTACCTTCATAAACTTGGTCCGTGTTCCGTTCCTCAGAATGACACTTGACGCAAAGTTAAAAATGAAATCGCACGTGAAAAAGAAACGGAACCTTCGTGGTGATTGATCGGGAAACTGCTGACTTTCCTATCGTATTAGGCGATTTTAACCCCAGCGTAAGAAAAGAGGACGTCTTTGGTAGGACAGTTGGTAAGGATAGCCTACACGACACAACGTCTGGTAACGGACTTAGGCTTATTGACTTTGCGGCGGGACGAAACATCACTAGCAAACACACGGGTTCCTCATCTCAATATGCCCAAGGGGATATGGCGGCCTTCGGATCATGAAACGCTAAATCAAATTGGTTACATTGCCGAGCGCGTATCCCGAAATCTCTCGACAATTCCTATGCCGTCAGCATCAAGTACCGAAGACCAGTGGGAACGTTGTCGTTGTCAACATGCCATCAGGGACCCCGCACCCGATTACCACCAAGAAATCACTGGTTCTATCAAGAATGGCGGCAAGCACATGCAGGTAAACAAGCAGCGGGCCAAGCGAAGAACGATAGCCACTCGTGAGCTCTACGAGCAGAAGAGCAAGAAGAACATCTTCCAGAAGAAGAAAAGAGAGCATCAGAAGCGGGCGATCGCAGATATTGAAAGGTTGTACTCGTAGTCCAGGAATAACGTATAGAAGCTTTGCTAACAGGTAAAAAGGCAAGAAAACCCGTACAGAAGCCTATAGAGATGAAGAAGGAACCCTTGTAGTAGAGCTACAGACGGTGCTGAGAATATGGAAAAACCTTTAGTGCAGATTGTATAACGGCGAATAAGCGCAACATCCCGTCGTCAGGCAGAATAGACCATTCGACTTAGACGACGATAGCCAAAACTTCCGTCCACCTAACCAGAACGAAATAAGGATAGCAGGATATATCAATATCCAATAAAGCAGCTAGACCCGACGGCTTACCGGCCGAGGTATGCGAATCTGCTGAAAATGACCTTGTGGAAAGTATGCACTAACTCATTTCTCACATCTGTATGCCTGATGAATGGAATCTGAGTACCGTTTGCCCGATCCACAAAATAAGGAGACATCCTCAACTGCGCCAACTATAGAGGTATAAGTCTCCTCAATATTGGATACAAGATCTTATATGTCATATTGTGTGAATGTCTGAAACCCTTCCTCAAAAATCTGATTGGAAGCTATTGGTACGGTTTCAGACCAGGAGAGTCCACAATCGACTAAATCTTCACACTCCTGCAGATCTTGGAAAAATTCAAGAGGTCCAAATCGATATCCACCATCTTTTAGAAGAAGTTAACCTCAACTGACTTGGAGTGCGCAACTAGAGGCAGTTAGTTGAATACCGGGCGAACTGGAGAGGCTTGTTAGTTGAGGTGCTGATTAATTGTAGCGCCATCTAAGTAAGTAAGTAATACTTCTGTTCTTCGTAACTTCTATCTTTCTGTAAATTATTCTTCTATTTTTCTCTTTCTTCCTATACCTTTCTAATTTCTCATATTTCTTTTAAATTCACAGCTAATTTCGAAACCGTTCATGATAGTAAGCTCAAATTTTGACACATGACAGATAATTTTATTATTTACAAGCTTTTTCAACGATTTGCGTCTCAGTTATGTTGAAACATTTTTATCCGCGTTGGAATTCAAACGTGATAGTGTGATTGCTTTATATTTGGCTGGAAAACCACAAGTAGCTATCGTTTGAGCCCTCCAGCACCTCAACGTGAATAAATCATTTTTGTCTCGAACCATAGCTCGTTACCGTGATATTGGTAGCGTTGCAAAACGCCATGGAGGTGGTCATAAAAAAACAGCAACATCGGCAGAAATGGTTCGGAAAGTGAAGGCACGAATTGAGCGAAATCCGCGTCGAAGTGGAAGAAAAATGGCTCGTGAGCTCAACATATCGTTGGAACGGATGCAACACATACTGAAAAATGAGCTTGGGCTCAAGCCATTGAAGTTCCAAAAAGCACACGATCTTACACCGCAACAGAAAAAAGTTAGAGTCGAAAGAGCGAAGGAGTTGCTACGCTTGCACGAAAGTGGTGAGTTGCCGAATTTGTTTTTTTCCGATGAGTCGCCATTTGCTATCGAGCAATATGTCAACAAACAAAATGACCGTGGCGTCAAAATTAATGCTATCGTATACCGTGAAAATGTCTTAGAGGTAGTATTGAACCCTTGGGCAAACAATCATTTCGGTCGGAGACCGTGGACATTTCAACAAGACTCGGCACTGTCTCACAAAGCGAGCGTCAACCAAGATTGGTTAAAAGACGAGGTTCCACACTTCATTTCTTCGACACAATGGATTGCAAATTCTCCGGATGCAAATCCGTTGGATTTCTCTGTCTGGGGTATTTTGAAGGCGAAGGTTGGCACTAAAAAAATACCAAAGTTTGGACCACCGCAAACAAGCACTTCGCGGTGCGGTGCTTTCTTCGGCCGCCACAAGGCCATTATTCGCGAAAAAGGTGGACATCTTGAAAACTACTGATGCAATTTGAAAATTGATGTATTTTTTAACATTCTTTGCTTTGGCACAATAAAATTTATCAAAAAGTTCGTTCGAGTAAGTCACCCTGTAGTTTTAGTCAAAACGCAACGCTGTGAGACAAAATTACAAGCTCGTTTTGAAATGCAGTAGAATTCAACAACACAGAGGAAATGAATGTTGATCTAGCATGCTCTAGAGCGACACATGCGTCAAATATTGTTGTCAACGAATTAAGACCACGCAGTACTTTTTGTGCATTTTTGCTATTTCCTTGATGGACATCGAATGTAAGAACTAGTGCAACACTAATGCTGACACTCTTAAGTCTAACAATAAACAGAGCTGAATATCAACAACACGAGTAATGTCTGACAGTTCGACACAGCGTTAACGTAAACAAAGTGAAGTCAAAACATTCCACCTTCTGCAAAGTCTCACAATAGTGACAAAAGCATACCTTTCGTGCGGATTATATACAAATCAACAAAAATTAGTTAATTCCCAATTTTTTTTTTACATTAATGGCTTTACAAAATTTCAACAGTCATTTACAAGATCATCCGGATGTCGACCGTCAAAGATTCTATTCCACTTATGGTACACAAGCTTCGACAGATATGGTTACATCAGGAGAGTTCACCCCAGAACCAAACAAATATCTGGAATCAGTGTACTACAATAACGAAAATATACAAAATTCAATGCCCAGTAATCATTTAGTAAGTTTTGATCAAAGATTTAGTCTCCATGCAACAGATACTTATCCTTATTCTGGCCTTACATCTAATTTTGAGCACCCATCCGCTCCAACAAATGGAAATTACCCATCACTTTCGGACGGGATTAGCCAAATTCCATCGTATCCACAAGTTAGCACACATTACATTCATCATTACCCACAGAAAGGTTTCCTACAAGACAGGATTCCATGTATACCAAAAATGGAGAACTTAGATGTGACACCAAACAGTTTGCCAGATGGCTTCGTTCAGAAATTTGACATTTCCACACTAAAAAACGAGTTGGGAACGACCTACCCTGGTTCAGAAGTGATCGATTCGTTTAACGAAAATAAATTTGATCCAGCTGTACTTACTGGACCACATCAATTTAAAACATCGCATCTGTGCACACAAAATCAGACGACTGGCATAAGATCAGGCGATTTCATCCAGAAATTGAGCCATATGGAAGCAGGAAACGAATCCTCCTCTCATCTGCATTGTGAGACTACACTGGACTCCGCAAATTCGGCGTATGCGCAAAATGAAATGCATTTGAGTAATCATAATCGGGACTTTCTACCGAAAGTCTTCGTTCCAAAACTTAGCCCGTGCTCTCCAATAAATGAATTTGACGTGACTTCCCCTAATAGTGATATAAAACCAGACATTGCAGGCCTTTTATTTCAAGAACACGCTCTGTACTTGGATGAACAAAAGCACACCCCTGATCTTCCACCCCAGGAATTTGTTCAAAAATGCAGTTCTCGCTCTATAACAAACGAATTATATGAGACTCCTACTGATGACGTAAAACCAAGCTCTGCCGAATTAATTAAAGAACTCGCTTCATATTTGGATTACCAAAATCGTCCCCTGTCTGAAGGATTTGTTCAGAAGTTTAGCCCGCAATCACTAAAAAATGACTTTGGCGCGACTTTTCTTCACCATGAATTCTTACCGGATTATAAGGACGACACTCGTCAGCAGACATCTACCATCGTGCCTGATAAGTTTACACAAAAGTTCACTCCACCTATTACAGAAAATGAATTCATCGAAAGATCTTATCCTTATTGTGCATTCTCGCCAATTTCTGAAGACGATTATGATGCTGATGCATCCCATTATGTTGATCAAAGACCGACGCCAGGCATTGTGCCAACAGAATTTATTCCAAATCTTAGTCCTCGTTTACTAAGAAACGAACATTTTGAGACACCTGCTTCGATAGATGCCTGTGAAGGACAACATGGATCACAGACAAATGTGCCAGGTTCCACGCAAGGCTCGCTGCCCGGCACTTTCATTCAAAAATTCAGTCCGCGTTCTCCAAAAATAGAATTCGAAACCACTTGCGAGGATCCAACAATTTATTCTAATATCAACTCAGACCTGGAAATCGAAAATCAGTCATCTGGTTTCTCACGAGAAGAATTCGTTCAAAAGATCAGCCTTCCTCTATCAGCAGATGCGTTTAGAACTCGAATGTCCCACTCTTTTCGGACTTTAACACCAGATTATGCAGAAGCCTCTTATGTTCAGGAGGCTAATCAGTCTACGTCGCCTAACGAACGAATATGTGCTTCTCGCTTTTATCATGCATTAACACCAGATTCTATAGACGCCTCCACTAATCATGCATCGGATGTGCCTAACCAAACGGATACTTTTCTATTAGAAAACTTCCATAAGAAGGAAATATCCTGTTCACCAACAGACGAAGCCCTCGACATGACAATCGCTCCTCGCAATATGAGCTTACATGGTGCAGACTCAGCCATGAACTTCAAATCTACGAGTACATCACAGTTTACCAACCAAAAGCAGCACATCGAAACCATTACTCGCGAAGAAAACCCAACAATTTCTAAAAACGAAAACATCATTCCAAAACGTAGGCCAAATCGAGACCAACTCCAAAAAATCTGTAAAAAAATCAAGCCAACTGTTTCTAGGAGTATCAGCAAAATCGCGAATCCACCACTTGACGTCCAGAAACCTTCATCTCCCAATGCGGAGAACAAAGATTTTCGTAATTCCCCAAAAGAATCTGAATCAATTATTGATCAAATTGAAGCACTCAGTAGGACCCAAATGGAAGACTACATGACCCACTTGACTGCCAAGGAAGAACGCTTCGTAGAGGAAATGCTAGCCGAAAATCCAGTGATCGAAAGAAGACGGTTTTCAGCTAAATCAGTGGCCGAATCATCTTCGTCAGCTAAGGATCAATTAAAGCGAAAGAGAGCAGAAGCCTGCCGTAAGAGCAGATTCAATGCGAAAATGAGAAGGACCAAAATGGAGTTTCGTCACGCTTTCATTACCATGGAGTTAAAACATAGTTCATCTCTTTTGAATTCTGTTAAAGAGACGATTGATGAAGTAGAAGCCCACTTACGAAGCCTGGGATACAGTGAAGAGGCTCTACAAAATATTCGCGATAAGGCGGGTTTTGATCAGACGAGTTTTGCAAAATCGCATGAGCTTAGCAAAAAATGGATTGGAAATGTAGACGATTAGATAAGATTTGTGATTTGTTTTGTTCCTTAAATTATTTGTTTGTTTCATGTTTTTAAAAATAAATTTAAGATTTAATTTTTCAAATAAATACTGTGGTGTGTTTTTTTAAAAAAAAAAAAAACTGGTGCAAGTACAATTTTTGTTTTCCTATCAGCTTTTGGTTGCGACGTTTTCTACCTTCTTCTAGGCTCTGTCAATAGGATCACATCCCTCAGAATATTCAGATATGCGTAAGCCTTCCTCTTGCCATTATTGTGTGGAAGCTTGAATCTTCAGGCCTCTCAGTAGAGACAAGGGAGCAAGTGTTCCTGACTTGCTGAAGAAATTGACCTTGCTCGGAACGTTACTATCTTTTTGTTCTTCATGCCCTAAACATCTTAGGCGACTAATGCGGACTATTCTGGCTAGATCAAAGCGCTGTAAAGCTTTAGGAGTTCGTTGTTAAATCTTCCCCTCCAAGATCCCTTGAAGAATCTATATAAAAATATCATAACAGACTGCTGCCAAAGTGCTGATTGAATTCAGGTTTTAACACGCCTTCCTCGAACAGCGCGCCTTAACGTACTCCCATCCCGATCTACGAGTACCTCATACATCTTTAGTATGCTGGTCCATGTAATATTTGTATCACTTCTTCTGGAGTATATACGACGTCTATTTTTCCATCCTTTAACAGCTGGAGCAGAAAGTGATATTTGGTTATCACTCCAACTCCATTCTCGGCTATATATTTTGCTCCTCGTTTATCTGTCCCAACTGTTATCCCAGCTCATTCAGGCAAATTCATTTCAGTTATCAGATTTCGAATTGCTTCTCTAGAGGGCTCGGATAGTGCAGCATATTCTGCTTCTATTCTAAGTCATTTGACAGAGTTTGGCATCAGGCTCTTTTGTCGAAAATGTGTGCTGTTGTAATCGATGACTCTCTTCTTCAATGGACTAGAAACTACCTTTCGGAACGTTCAATTCAAGTTGTTTTGAACGGTTTCAGGTCTGATATCCCCAAAATAAATGCTGGTGTGCCCCAGGGCTCCATTCTGTCTCCGACACTCTTTTTAATTTTCATTAACGATCTCTTGTCCGCTACTTCTAATCCAATATATTCCTTTGCTAACGACAGTACTCTCTGCTTTCCATATTCGTTTCCGAACTCACATCCCTGCTCTTCGGCTGTAGAAGGGGAACTGCAACGTATGTTAAGCTCATTAAATTCCGATATTAATAGCATAACCAATTGGTTGGTTGGAGTGGAATTTAATGCTTCCAAAACATCATGCTGTCTGCTGTCGTCAAAGCGAAATTTAAATACCAAGCCATTATTCATGAATGCCACTTACATCGTCGAAACCGAAATACTTTCCATTTTCGGTATGTGTGTCAATGACAACTTACGTTGGAATGACTAAATATTCGATGTCGTCAAAAATGCTGCGAAATGTCTAGGTTTCCTCAAGCGATGTAAGAAATATTTTACCCCCTCTGATCTGGCCTCAATATATAAGGCGTTTATATGACCGAAATTGGAGTACAATGCTCACATCTGTGCGGTAAAACTCACAGTCAACCAGCACCCATAGACGTAATGTCTCCTGTCTCACCTTGTTGTATCGCTATTTTTACCACCAGTGCTCCTCCGATATTGCCAGTAGCATTCCACCTCTTCTAAATTTTAACCGTAACACCCGCCTCGCTATGAATGCTCATCAGTATAACCTCAAGCCCACCTTCGGACGTACTCTGAAATATTTGTGATTCGTTCCTAAGCCGTACAACTCGCTTATGGAATGCCCTGCCGAGCTCTTTATTCCCTAGTCACTATGACTTACAAACATTTAAGACCAACGAACATCGGCATCTCTCTCTTTTCCCTCCCTAACTTCTCCTCGCCCGCGCTATATGCAAACATTTTAAGGGTACACAAAATCCCTTGTGCGCTCACCAATTATAAAAAAATTACATTTAGTAAAGAAACGTATCCCGTCTAACAGTGTCTATCTCGTCATTCGCATGATCGGCATCAGAAAATCTTTGAAGAATGGGTGTGTCAGTACTTCAATCCATAGTTCTCTGTATCTCGAAAATAGGGTAGAACACGCTTTGCAGCCGATCAATTCACATCTTGATAACTCTCGTTGAACTGTGCGAGTCGATTCACAGTAAAAGCAATGTCCAGCCTTTTCGCAGTCGCAGGACACTAATATATAACCGACCTGATGAGTTGGCGATATAAAATACATTTTTGACTTGACATTCTTCAGGATATCGCTCTACAATTCAGCAATTCCACTTTTGTGTCGCTCGGTTTGCCACTGCTTGCTTACTGCTTTAGTCTCAATTCACCACATCCTTCAATTGCTTCGACGACCAAAGAGTGCGAGTGAATATGAGATCCTTGACTTCGAAAACAGCACCGAGTCCGCCTCTTATACTGTTCAATGTCTTCTAGCTTCTTGATGCATACAAATTGTCATTGACATATACTGCCTTGATCAAAAAGTTCATGAAGGACACCACCGTGTGGCGCTCCCATTGTTCCGATTTGAGTTCTCTTTTTTTTGTTAAGTTGGTAAACCTGTTGTTGACATTCCCTCTAAATCTTAGCGTCATAATTTGACATTTGCAAAAGTTACGTAGCCAAGAGTGCATGTAACTTTGTGTGTGTTGGCGATTTTTTACAATTTTAGAAATGGATTTCAATTTGCAACAACGAACTTGTACTCGTATTAAATTTTGCGTAAAAAACGGATTTAAAGGTGCGCGAACGTTGGAAATGTTGGAAAAGTGTTTCGACATCGATTCTCTAAAGAAAGCGGTCGTTTACCTGTGGCACGAGCGGTTCAAAAGTGGTCGTGAGTCAATCGAAGATGGTGAACGCAGATGGTGATGAAGTAGAAGAAATGTTGGTCAATAACCGCAAATTAGCGGAGGACTTGAACATTGCGTATGGATCCGTCCAAGACATCATTTTGGTTAATGATTTGGGTTTCCGTCGTTCAGCAGCAAAGTTGGTGCTAAAAGACCTCAATTTCATGCAAAAAAGAGACCATGTTGACGTCGCAAAAGAGATGATTTGCGAGGCTGAATCCGATCCCACATTCATCAAAAGGATCATTACTGGAGACGAGACGTGGGTTTATGAGTACGACACGCAATCCAGACATCAGGCAAGCGAATGGCGTTCACCAAATGAGCCGAGACCAAAAAAACCACGTCGTTTTCAGTCAAAAAAGAAGGCAATGCTGACGGTTTTCATGGATTACAACGGTGTATTGCATCATGAATTTTTGCCAGAAGGCCAGACAGTAAACAAAGAGTATTATTTGGGCGTTATGAGACGTTTGCGTGAAGCAATTCGCCGAAAGAGACTAGAATTGTGGACGGAAAACTCATGGATTTTGCACCATGATAACGCACCGTCGCACAGTGCCATCATTATTCGCAATTTTTTGACGAAAAATCAAAAAATACCATCCAGCAGCCACCGAATTCACCTGATTTGGCCCCCTGTGATTTCTTTCTGTTCAATCGAGTTCAAAAACCACTACGGGGAACGCGTTCCAGCAGCCGAGAGGAAGTAATGGAAAACTCGCAGGAAGCACTGATGGACATACAGAAAACCGAATATAAAAAATGCTTCGAGGATTGGATCGAGCGCTGGAATAAGTGTGTTTCAGTCGATGGGGATTACTCTGAAGGGGACAATATAGATTTAGATGAATAAACTTGTATTTCCAATTTTCTGAATACATTTCGGGAAATTTTTGATCAAGGTAATATACAGAATTCTGGGTGGCTTCGAAATTCTGGACAGACAACTCCCGAAGGACGGTGTGTTGAAATCTTCGCTGCGGAAAACAACTTAACGCAGATTGTAAATGAGCCCACACGGATACCAGATGTTGATAGTCATACCGCCAACACCCTGGACTTGTTTTCAACTTATCAGAAATTCTGCCTTATCCTCCATAACAACGCTCATTTACAATAACATTGCAGCTGTCAGCTCTTTGGATAAGGCCAATCTGCTTGCTGCACACTTTCCAGCTAGCTTAACACTTCCAGATTGTGCTTTGTGACGAATCCACTTTCGCACTCGTGTAGTAGCAAGAGTACTTAAAAATCTTAACATACACAAATCCGCTGGTCCAGATGGTATATGTCCCCTTCTTCTGGAGAGGTATTCTTCCACGCTGGCAAAACCACTGCGTAAGCTTTTCCATCAATCCTACTCTTTAGGACTCTTTCCGAGCAGATGAAAAACAGCATTTGTCCAGCCTGTCCCTAAAAAAGGCGAATCTTCTCTTTCCTTCTACAGACCCATTGCACTTGCGTCCCTTCACTCCTAGGTCATGGAAACGCTGATAAATCGTCAGCTCATGAAATATCTCGAAACACGAAAACTTCTCAATGACCGGCAGTACGGTTTTCGTAGCAACAGGTCCACTGGTGATTTGATGGCATGTCTCACCGAAAAGTGGAACCAAAACTACATCGATCTGACGAAAGTAAGATCGTTGCACTTGATATTTCTAAGACGTTTGACAGCGTTTGGCATTAGGCTCTTTTGCCTAAAATGCGTGCTTTTGGGATCGATGACTCTTTTCTTCAATGGATAATTTCTTCAATGGATAATTTCCCTCTTGGAACGGCCAATTCAAGTCATTTTGGATGGTTTCAAGTCTGATATTCACAAAATAAATGCTGGTGTACCCCAGGGCTCCGTTCTGTCTCCGACACTTTTTTAAATTTTTATCAATGATCTCTTGTCTGCCACTTCTAATCCAATATACCTTTGCTGACGACAGTACTCTCTGCTTTTCATATTCGTTTCCGGACTCACGTCCCTGCTCTTCGGCTGTAGAACGGGAACGGCAGCGTATGTTAAGCTCATTAAATTCAGATATCAACAGCATAATCAATTGGGGAACTATCAACCGAGTGGAATTTAATGCTTCCAAAACACAATGCTGTCTGCTGTCATTAAAGCGAAATTTGAATACACAGTCACTATCCATGAATGGCACTTACATCGCCGAAACCGAAAAACTTTCCATTCTCGGTATGTGTGTCAGTGACAACCTACGTTGGAATGACCACATATTCGATGTCGTCAAAAATGCTGCGAAGTGTCTAGGATTCCTCAAACGATGTAAGAAATACTTTTCCCCTTCTGATGTGGCCTCAATATATAAGGCATTCATCCGCCCAAAATTGAAGTACAATGCTCACATCTGGTCAGGTGCGCCTAAAACATCTCTGTACCTGCTAGACCGGATTCAAAGCCGTGCGATAAAACTCATAGGTGATACCAATATCACTCAAGCAATGGACACCCTCGAACACCGAGGAAATGTCTCGTGTCTCACTCTGTTTGATCGCTATTTTCACCACCAGCACTCCATAGAAATCGCCAGTAGCATTCCGCCCCTTCAAACTTTTAACCGTAACACACGTCTCGCTATGAATGCTCATCAGTATACCCTCTGATATATCGTGATTCGTTCCTAAGCTGAACAACTCGCTTGTGGAATGCCCTGCAGAGCTCTCTATTTCCTAGTCATTATAACATTCAGACATTTAAAACCAACGTATATCGGTACCTATCCTTCTTCCTCCCTAAATTTCCTTCGCCAGCGCAGTGTGCAAACATTTTAAGGGTACCTTAACCCCTTGAGCGCGCGCTACTATATAAAAAAAAAAAGAAAAAAGATTGTAAGCCCAATGGGGACGTTTGCCATTTTAGCCTGTATGCGAAAGGACCCACTCAAGCTGTTACCGGGGACCACCACTGGGAAGTAAAGTAAGCACTACAGGGTGACTTACTCGAACTCCAACTTTTTAAAATACTATAATTTTTTTATTTTTTGATAAATTTTATTGTGCCAAAGCAAAGAATGTTGAAAAATACATCAATTTTCAAATTGTATCAGTAGTTTTCAAGATGTCCACCTTTGGACATGCATTCGGAGAATTTGCAATCCATTGTGTCGAAAAAATTAAGTGTGGAACCTCGTTTTTTAACTAATCTTGGTTGACGCTCGCTTTGTGAGACAGTGCCGAGTCTTGTTGAAATGTCCACTGTCTCCGACCGAAATGATTGTTTGCCCAAGGGTTCAATACTACCTCTAAGACAGTTGCACGCTATACGATCGCATTAATTTTGACGCCACGGTCCAAAAATACGAGCGGAGAGCGACCATCGGCGGTTATCGCGGCATAAACCATCACCATCGGTGCTGCCTGCTTTCTGGTGGCCGTCTGAAGGTGTAAATTTTCGAAGGACCTCTCTGGTAAGTAAACTCGGTCATTTTGTTTGTTGACATATTGCTCGATAACAAATGGCGACTCATCGGGAAAAAACAAATTCGGCAACTGACCACTTTCGTGCAAGCGTAGCAACTCCTTCACTCTTTCGATTCTAACTTTTTTCTGTCGCGGTGTAAGATCGTATGCTTTTTGGAACTTCAGTGGCTTGAGCCCAAGCTCGTTTTTCAGTATGTGTTGCATCCGTTCCAACGATATGTTGAGCTCACGAGCCATTTTTCTTCCACTTCGATGCGGATTTCGCTCAATTCGAGCCTTCACTTTCCGAACCATTTCTGCCGATGTTGCTGTTTTTTTATGACCACCTCCATGGCGTTTTGCAACGCTGCCAGTATCACGGTAACGAGCCTTGGTTCGAGACACAAATGATTCATTCACGTTGAGGTGCTGGAGGGCTCTAACAATAGCTACTTGTGGTTTTCCAGCCAAATATAAAGCAATCACACTATCACGTTTGAATTCCATCGCGGATAAAAATTTTTCAACACAACTGAGACGCAAATCGTTTAAAAGGCTTGTAAATAATAAAATTATCTGTCATGTGTCAAAATTTGAGTTCACTGTCATGGACGGTTTGGAAATTATAGCAGTCTGAAGTTGGTTGCAGTTCGAGTCATTCAGGGTGTATACTACGAACTTGATTGTTGCACTACTGGTCCCTATCAACCGCTGCACAAATCCCGGACTGCTGCAACTGGAGAGGCTTATTATGCAAAACCTTCCTCTCAACTTCTATTACCAGAACGTAAGAGGACTCCGTTCTAAAACCAACGCTGTTTTCCGCCAATCTCATGCTCTATCATTTGATATCTATGCTCTGACCGAAACTAATCTTATCCCCAACATAAAAAACCAGGAGTTATTCCCTCTTTCTTTTCATGTTTTTCGGGATGATGATCGCGCACCCCCCTTGATTGAATCCCCTTGTCGAGGTGTCCTACTGGCTATTCACAACAGCTTGGACTCCTCTCTCGTTGCAATATCATCCTCTCCTAAGCTCGACTTTGTGTCGGTTAAAATAACCCTCACTCGTAGATGCTTGTACGAGTATGTTATGTGTTGTTACATTCTTCCGGCGCAACCTATCGAATCCTACCAACTTGCTATTGCAGCAATTGACAATTTGATCGACTTATCAGAATCGCTTGAAGCAGATTAAAATCTTCGGCGATTTTAATCTGCTTCAGCTGAAGTGGACTCCATCTGAAGACCTATCTTTTTTCATCGCTTCCAATCCCATTTCTACTAAGGAATGCCTCTTCTTAGATCGGCTAACAGACTCTAGTCTATGCCAAGTCAGTGGCGTTTCCAACTATATGGAAAGGCAATTAGACATTATCGTCACAACTGATCCCATCAACTCCTCAGTATCGTGTTGTCCCCTATCTCTTTCAGCTATTGATAACTTTCATCCTCCACTTCTTCTCTCATTTTTCCACAACTCTCCCCTTCAGTCGCCTCCCCGCGCAGTTCTATTTTCTTACAATTTTCACAAAGCTAATTTCCGTAAAATTAATACCTATCTAAGCAGGGCTTCCTTCGAGTTTACCAATCTATCTCTGGTCGCTGCCCTCTCCATCATTTACAGAGAAATATTCAAATACATCTCCCTTTATGTGCCTTATTTCGAACCCGCTCTTCTCCGATTATTCAAATTATCTGGGTACATATCTTCATTTCATTGAACTCTATAGCCCTCTATAGCTCTCTCTATCAACGCTACCTGAATAGTGCGCAATGCAATCTTCTTTTTCAATTGCAAAAGTAAGACTGATGGTTATCCTTCCTCCCTCGCTTTCGAAATCAAATCCTCAAGTGATCCTTCTACCATCGCCAACTTTTTTGCTACATTTTTCAAGCAATCATTTGCCAACAACGCCTTCGTACCAGATCCCTCTTACTTCAATGATCTACCAAATTTCTCTATTGGTCCCTTTCTCACTTAAAATTTCGATCCTGCAGTTATTGAAGAAAAGTTACAAAATCTTAAGGATGAATTTGTACCTGGCCCAGACGGACTCCCCGCCATGGTTCTTAAGAAATCCTCTTCCAACCTGTCTCTACCCCTTTCCTACCTTTTTCGTCTATCGCTTACACAGGGAGAATTTCCGCAGATTTGGAAGACCTCTTTTATAATCCCAATACACAAAAAGGGATCTAAACATGAAGTTACCAATTATCGTTCCATTGCTAAACTCTCTCATATACCCAAACTCTTTGAAAGCATTTTATACGAAGCGTTAAGCTTCAAATGCAAGCCTTTTATTTCACCCCGACAACATGGTTTTCTAAAAGGTAGATCAACTACCACAAATCTAGTTGAATTCGTGTCTTTTGCTCTCTCAGCCTTAGAAAATGGCAAAGAAATCGATGTTATCGCAACAGATTTCACTAAAGCATTTGATAAGATATCTCATAAATTGATCCTTTTCAAATTGTCTGCTCTCGGCTTTGAGCCTCTCTTTTTAAAATGGATTTCTTCTTACCTGGTAAACCGATATTACAGTGTTCGGCTTAGATCCGCCCTTTCTGTTCCATTCCTGGCCTCATCTGGGGTTCCACAAGGCAGTCATCTTGGCCCTCTTCTCTTCATTCTTACTATCAACGATGTTGAGAGTGTCATTAAGCATTCCTCCCTCTCCCTTTACGCTGACGACACAAAATTTTTTAAATCTATTTCCTCTCCACAGGACTCTACCTTGATCGGTTTTCAATCTGGTACCTCAAAAACTGCCTAGAACTTAATATAGCCAAATGTCAATCTATAACCTTATCACGTAAATGCAACCCGACTCCTCCCCGACTTTATTTTCTCCATGGTCAACCAATTCCCCTGGTTCAGTTTTTTCAAGACCTTGGCATATTATTCGACAGTGAGCTTAATTTCCGTTCGCATATCGATAAGATGATCCTCAAAGCCAACTCATCACTTGGCTTTATTAAACGGTGGTCCAAGGAATTTTCCAACCCGTATGTAACCAGATCTCTCTATATTACCTTTGTTCGCCCCCTGCTTGAGTATCCCAGTCAAGCTTGGTCCCCCTTTCACCGGGTTCATGTTTCCCGAATCGAGGGTATTCAACGTCGATTCCTCCGATTTGCCCTCCGTGGCCTGCCATGGAACGACCCTTTAATCTTACCTCCCTATCAAGACCGCCTCAAACTTTTAAATATGAATTCGTTAGAAGAACGTAGGAATATTGCTGACGTTCTTTTCATTCATCGTCTTCTCTCAGGTTCCATCGACTGTGCATCCATTTTGAACTCCATTTCCTTCAATACCAACCCCCGCAATCTACGTTGTCCTCGTCTCTTCTATCTACCGGTCCACCGCACCTCTTATGGCTCCAACGAACCTATCTCCCGAATGCTCCGAAAGGTCAACTCATACCTCTCCCTTTTTCATTTCCACCTGAGCACTCCTCGTCTCAAACAAGATCTCCTCCATCACTTCCTTGGTCACTAGCTCTTAAGTCTTTCTGTTAGTTTTTAAGTTAGATTAAGCTTGTATTAAGCCAATAAATCGGGGCCTCAGCCCCCACCAAAATTAGTTGAGGTCTAAGTCTACCACAGACTGTAGCTATCACTGCACCATTATTAACCATCTTCTTGAGATGGTCACAGACACCTGTAGAGGTATGGCCGCATTTTAGGCTATTGTTTGTCATTTCTCATCACGAGGTGGTCGATGTTGCGTAAATCTCTGTTATTCATTTTTTCAATGTCATTTATGGTGCCAATAATTTCAGAGATACGAGTAGTGTTCACATGGAGTGCCAATTTGTGTCGTTGCGTTATTACGTGTACGTACCCTTAGTGGCACAGTGCCCACTTTGTACTCTAATCTCCAACCTCAACTCACTTTATTAATAACCGTTCGATTTGGCGAGGGTAATCAAATAAATCATTTTCGCATATCGCACCCATTTTCTCTTTTCAGAACGCAGCTAACACATGAGTTTAGCGAGATTCGTGCCTTTATCTTTCGCCAATTGCCCGGTTAATCAAATTTAATTTCTCATGGCGGTAATTACCAAATGCCAATAAATTGTATCGTCATTATGCATTGGTTCTAGATAAATTACAAAAAACAAAAAAAAAAAACCACCCTATCGCCTAGCAATCTACAGTCAATAAACTATCGACATCTTCTCGACCCACCCCAAAGAAGTTCGCATTCATTGAATGAAAGTTCACAACAAACACGATCAGCTGTTGGTCGAGCATTTAAAACACAAAAAAAGCTCTCTCAACTCACCGGTACGATGCATCTCATACTGCATACATGTTCGATAGCACACAATTTTCTAGCGCTGGAACTGGAGTGGAGCTAGCTTCCCCGGACCTCTAGTAACCACCGAAGCTCCAGTCAATGTCGAGAGCTTCAATTGTTCGTACGTTACGCAGTAGAATAGCTCCATCTAGAGAGAGTTTGGCGATCGTGTGCATCGTGTGATAGTCGTGTGAATATCGCATGAGATTTAATCGAATTAATCGTTTAGTTTGGAAAACACGAAATCCAGCAAATCGATAACGGAACACCTAGGTGTGGTTGTGGTGAATGGTACCGATACACTGTTGCGGATGAGCAATCTAGTGAAATGTGATTTTTTTGTTTTTTTTTTTTTTTCTAAACAAAGCTGGAATAGTAGAGAAGTATCCTCCACTCTAGTTGTCACGGTTCGATAATCACTTTGAGAAGATAGTTAGCTTTGCATAGTACGAGTGTTTAGCGTACGGGGTCTATGGATCTATGGTCACAAAGCAATGCGCGTTCTATTGTATGTTTGTATCTTTAAGCATAGTGTGCTATGAAATTCAATTAAATAGAAAAAAAAAAAAAAATACAAAATTAGATACTCGTACATATCTCGTGTGTACCTATCGCCCAATGGGCATTGTAAGTGAATAATTACAACAACAACAAGAAAGTTAAAAAAAAAACCAATTTGATCGTGTTTAATGCAACATTTGCATCTGGCTGGCAACCTACGATCGGTGTCCGAATCCGTACGAGTAGTGTCTTTAGCGGCCCGTGCTCGGTGAATAAATTTTCACACATTGTCGCAAGTGTTTTGTTTCTTTACCCGGATTCGAGTAGGTACTTTCGAGTTGCTAGAAGTGAAGACAACCACTGAAAGAGCTGAAAACCTCCAGCTGAAGCGGCACTTAATCATTATAAACGTTTGTTGGGATTTATTTGCATAAATTGGAGCAACATGTCGCAATTTCGAGATAATTCATGGGCAAGTCTTTTTATTTTTTATTTTTTTTTTTCAATTATTACTAATCGTACAGTTTGTGGTTGTATTACGAGTTTTTGTTATAAATGTTTTTTTATTTTTTTCTTAATACAATAAATAACACGATATTAACATAAGAGGTTTAATTACCGTCGTACGCATGTTTCGGTCGGAGAAGAAAGTCGTTGTGTGTTTGAAAATGTAGATTTGCAACCTTGAGATGGCATCGCATGATGTCTTCAAGCCGTTTATCAAGACTTTTATGAGAATATTTTTATTTTTATTTTTTTTTTTTTTTTGTAATATTTCTCAAAGCGATTTGTTATGCATATTTCATGGATATGCTGCTGCACATTGCGAAAGTGTATCTGCAGCATCTAGTTTTGATTAAGCTGTTGCAAAGGTTTATTTTAGTCAATTTATGCTCAATTGAGAAATCAAGATTGGGAGGAGAGTCTTATTGGAGTGTTGTTGTCGAATTTGTTTACAAGGAAAGTGAAAATTAATTTGAAATTTAGTGGAAGACGGGAGGCGGGAAATTATATTAACACGGACAGAAATTAAATCCGCATCCGTTGTCGTCGTTATATAGGTATTTTTTCTTAACATTTTAGTGCCGGACCTGAATCTCAACCAATAACCGTAGCTCAGTCAACTTAGCACAACGATTTGTCTGAGGTGCCTTTCCAATTGGACACTACGCTGAAGAGGCTATCTTATCTTATCTGCTATGCCTTTGTTCCAAAGTTGATACAAAAATTATCCAAGAACTATCTCTTCCTGCCCTCCTATTCCAACAGAAGATAAAAAACAGCCACATTGGTGGACCTTAGAATTAGGACCCTTGGGAATAATTTTGGGAAACTTATCAATTTATCTAATGCACGAGAAAGATGAGTGACCAGAATTCTTACAGAGATAACCCGGAATGCATTCAGAAAATTTGAAATACAAGTTTATTCATCTAAATCTATATTGTCCTTTTCAGAGTAATACCCATCGACTGCAACACACTTATGCCAGCGCTTGATCCAATCCTCGAAACATTTTTTATATTCGCTTTTCGGTATGTCCATCAGTAGTTTATGCGATTTTTCCATTACTTCCTCTCGGCTGCTGAAACGCGTTCCCCGTAGTGGTTTTTGAACTCGTCTGAACAGAAAGAAGTCACAGGGAGCCAAATCAGGTGAATTCGGTGCCTGTTGGATGGTATTTGCTGCATTTTTCGTCAAAAAATTACGAATAATGATGGCACTGTGCGACGGTGCGTTATCATGGTGCAAAATCCATGAGTTTTCTGCCCACGATTCTGGTCTCTTTCGGCGAATTGTTTCACGCAAACATCTCATAACGGCCAAATACTCGTAATACTTTTTGTTTATTGTCTGGCCTTCTGGCAAAAATTCATGATGCACTACACCGTTGTAATCCATGAAAACCGTCAGCATTGCCTTCTTTTTTGACTGAGAACGACGTGAATTTTTTGGTCTCGGCTCATTTTGTAAACGCCATTCACTTGCCTGATGTCTGGATTGCATGTCGTACTCAGAAACCCACGTCTCGTCTTCAGTAATGATCTTTTTGATGAATGTGGGATCGGATTCAGCCTCGCAAATCCTCTCTTTTGCGACGTCAACACGGTCTCCTTTTTG
Organism: Volucella zonaria; assembly: GCA_963966105.1. NCBI lineage: Eukaryota > Metazoa > Arthropoda > Insecta > Diptera > Syrphidae > Volucella > Volucella zonaria. The sequence continues at coordinate 171,048,491 of OZ014532.1, read as the reverse complement.
CATGAAATTGAGGTTTTTTGGCACCAACTTTGCTGCTGCACGACTGAAACCCAAATCATTACCCAAAATGTCTTGGGCGGATCCATAGGCAATGTTGAAGTCCTCCACTATCTCTCTGATGGTTAATTTGCGGTTATTGACCAACATTTCGTTTATTCGTAATTCATCAATGTTTTCGTCGGTTTTCGATGTCGATGGTCTGCCACTGCGTTCATCATCTTCGATTGACTCACGACCACTTTTGAACCGATCGTGCCACTGGTAAACGACCGTTTTCTTTAGAGAATCGTTGCCGAAACACTTTTCCAACATTTCCAACGTTCGCGCACCGTTAAATCCGTTTTTTACGCAAAATTGAATACGAGTACAAGTTCGTTGTTGCAAATTTAAATCCATTTCTGAAATTGTAAACAATCGCCAGATGTACTCTTGGCTACGTAACTTTTGCAAATGTCAAGCTATGATGCTAAGATTTAGAGGGAATGTCAACAATAGACTTATCAACTTAACAAAAAAACAGAACTCAAATCGGAACAATGGGAGCGCCACACGGTGGTGTCCCCCGTGAACTTTTTGATCAAGGTGGTAAAGAAGTGTAAGCCAAAACCAGGGGTGGTAAAGCTGGTGTCCCAGCATTCTTTCTCTGTACAATGATGTTTAATGAACGTCTGATATGTTCGGTGATTTGCAAAAGTGGATAAGTAAATTACTCCTAAAGGAACTCCTAAAACATGCTCCCAACAAGCTGACAGAATGTGCAGATTAATAAAAATTGGGCATACATCCTCTAAACTTAACTTCTACTCGTCTTATTTACTTAGGCGGCGCTACAGCTCGGGGTAAACCTGGGCATCAGTTGCGCACTCTAAGTCGGTCGAGGTGCCCTTCCACTTGTGCACGCCACCTAACTTGAGGTCTTCTTCTATTGAGTTGTTAGATTCGGAGACTCTGCAGGTCGAAGCCTTGGTGTCCATTAGCTCTACATGTCCTAGCCATCGCAGGCGATTGTTTTCTCCCCAGGTAGATGTCGCTATACAGCTCGTATAGTTCGTCGTTGAATCTTCTTCTCCGGTAAAAGCCTGCGATGTTCGTCCAATAATGTCGATATTATCGGCGTACGCTGGTAGTTGTACAGACTTTTGATAAACTATGCCTCCAGTGTTCCCTTTCAAGTACGATGTTAAAGAAGCCACATGACAGCGCGTCATTTCCTCTAAAACCTTTTTTGACATCAAAAGTTTCGGTTAAGTCGGTTAAGAACGCAGCGCGCGTTCTCTATCATCATTCTGCACAGACGGACGAGCTTGGCAGAGATGCCAAAACTTGACGTGGCTCTATATACGAGTAGCGCGCCTCTACAAATGCTGTCATATACGGCCTTGAGATCAATGAAAAGCTGATGGGTATCGATTTGGACGTCTTGAGTTTTTTTCCAGGATCTGCCGGAGTGTTAAGATTTAGTCATTTGTGAACTTCCCTGGCCTGAAACCGCACTGATAGGGGCCAGTCATATTGTTGACGAAGGGTTTCAGACGTTCACACAATAAGGCAGATACAATCTTGTATCCGATGTTGAGGAGACCTATACCTCTATAGTTGACGCAGTTGAGAGGGGTCTCATTTCTTGTGGATCCAGCAAATGATACGGAGATTCCATTCATCAGGCATACATTCTACTCACCAGATCTGAGAAAGGAATTGGTTCAGGCTCTACACAAAGTCATTTCTAGCAGCTTTGAATACCTCGGCGGGTAAGTCGCCAGGTCCAGCTGATTTGTTGGTTAGGTATTGCTTTCCTTACTTCGTCCTGGTCAGGTGGACGGAAGTTTTGGCCATCATCGTCATGTTGGGATTTTTCGCCGTCATGCAACCTGCAGAGTTTTTCAATATTCTCAGCACCGACTGTCGCTCTACTACAAGGTTTCCTTCTTCATCTCTGCAGGTTTCAGTACGGGTCTTCTTCCCTTAAAATGTTCTTTTATCTGTTGGTAGAATTTGCGTACGCTATTACTGGAGTACAGCCTCTCAACATCTTTGAACGTGCGCGTCTCGTGCTCTTTTTCCGATGTTCTTCCCGTCTCTTTTGCTCGTAGAGTTCACGAGCAGCTCTCGCCCTTTATAGCAGTGCCGCTTTATCTGCATGTGTCTGCCTGATTCTTCATTAAACCAGGGATTTCTTCGTGGTGGTTGGGTGAAACCCATCTCATTAGTTGCGGAGTCTATGATGGCACGTTGGCAGCACTGGTCTTCGGTGTTTGATGCTGGCGGCATAGGAGTTGTTGAGAGATATCGGTATACGTGTTCGGCGAAGGTTCTTCCGGTTTCTTGTAATTCCAGCTTTTTTAGTTTTTCTTCGTTGTGGCACTTGGGAAATCCGCATTCACACCTTGACTGCAACAAGGTGGAGATCCGAGTCAATGTTGGCTGCCCTGAGCGTTCGGACATCCGGAATACTGGAGGCATGCTTTATGTCTATCACCATGTGATTCATGATCCGTAGACCGCCATCTCCCTTTGTGTATATTGAGATGAGGAAACCGCGTGCTTTATGTGGTAATATTTCGTCCCTCCGCAAAGTCAATAAGCCTAAATCGTTGCCAGATGTGGTGTCGTGTAGGCTATGCTTGCCGATTGTTCTTCCAAGGTTATCCTCCTTTGGTTTCATATGTCTTGTTGAAGAGCTCGTAGAAACATTCTTTGGTGGCATCGTCCCTGTCTTTCGTAGGCGCATGGGAACATGGTCGCATATTAGATTTATGTTACCGAATTTGGCCTTGATGCGGATTGTCATAAGACGCTCGCTCACGTCTCGAAAGCTGCCGCATATGTGTCACATACTGTTTCCTCTCCGTATAGCAATCACCATAATACTCGTATATATTACAGTTTCTCATCCTTCTTATGTAGTTCCTTTAAGGCGGTTATAGTGGTCAAGGGCCTCTGCTAAATGCTGCGCTGCATGTGTCCTCTTAAGGGCCCGAACATTCCACGTGCAGATCCGGAGGTCGTTGTCCTTTAAACATTTGTAAGGATCATCAACCCAAGGCCATTAGTTGGTTCGTCACATCTTTTTAATCTCTTTCGTATAGGGTTGTGAGCCCTTTGACAGAATTGGCTAATATTATGCTACTGGCTGAGCACGTCCTTGCAATTTTAGCCTTTTATAAGCCCTTACTCATGCAGTTATCACTTCGTGACTAACTTGATTTTTATGCTCCTAACTCAATCCAATTTATAAGGCAGACAGCAGTGCCGAACAGGCCCTCTTCTCTAGAAGATTAAAAGGTCTGGATATTGACCCTTCCTCCAGGAGTAGGCAAAAGAAAATTGAAAAGGACATAATAATCCTCTGCTCTTGTAAGACTGCCATTGGATTAGGTTCGACCCCGCAAAACTCATTAGCAAGACGTCTCGATCACCAGACTGAGTAGTACTGGTGCATATCTTGTGCGCTTTCCTGATTAAAGCGGTCAATCGTGATTACTTAAGTAAAGTCCAACTATTATTACGTTTCATGTGATACCAGGCAGCTGACTGCGAGTCCAGCTGGCGGTCTGAATGAATCTCAAAGTGGTAGAGTAAGGCAAGTGGTCATGCCGCTATACTAAATACAAAAATATCTTTTCCTTCAAGGCTATTCTGGGAGTAAGATGCATTCTTGGAGGGCAAATCGATCGGATTCGCATACCGAAATGTTTTCTCAGAAAGGCGACTATTGTACCGGTGAGCGAAGAAATCAAATCTTTGGAATCGGTCACCATGAACTCTTAAGGACCTGCCGTTCATAGAGGGGCATAGGGAAATTTCAGATCACTTTCAGGTCAATGAACTCGCCAAACATGAAACGACTAAACAGATTTGGCCAAAACTGGATCTAAAACGCTACAAGTGTTTGGTACTCGTATTAGTGCTACAATAGGTGTCATCAATGGACACTGTCTTGTAAGCTTAGCGTATAGTCAAACGATTTCATGGATGAGGAGGAGGATGAAAGTTTTCTTCACATTCTTGCTTAGTCTTTCCCAGGAAAATCCATCTAGGGGCTTTCTACCATAATGATCTAAATTAATTGACTAATGCAAGAGTTAGAAGGCTATTATTCTTCCCTTTTTTGACACTTAAAATGTTAGCCCACAGCGTGCGCGAGGGAAATTTAGAAAATATAAAAGAAAAAAGAGGTACCGACTTACATTGGTCTTAAATGTTTGCAAGTTATAACGACTCGGAAATAAAGAGCTCGGCAGGGCATTCCATAAGTGAGTTCTACGGTTTACAAACGAATCACGATATTTCAGAGTAAGCGGACTTGAGGGTGAACTGATGAGGATTCATAGCAAGACTTGTTTTACGGTTGAAGATTTGAAGGGGCGGAAAGCTACCGGTGTGGTAAGGTAAGGTATGAGATATTACGTCGGTGTTCAAGGGCGTCGATTGACTATGTAATATTGGCGTCACTTATGATTTTTAACGCACGGTTTTGAATCTTTTGTAGCAGGGGCAGAGATCTTTTAGGAGCACCTGACCAGATGTGGGTATTGTACGCCAATTGAGGGTGAATGAACGCCTTATAGATTGTGGCAAGATTAGAGGGGGTGAAATATTTTTTTCATCGCTTGAGGAAACTTAGACATTTCGCTGCATTTTTGGCGACATCGAATATGTGATCATTCCAACATAGGTTGTCATTAACACACAAACCGAAAATGGAAAGTTTTCCATTTTCAACGATGCAAGTGCCATTCATGGTTAATGACTGGGTGTTTAGATTTCTCTTTAACGGCAGCAGACAGCATTGTATTTTAGAAGCATTAAATTCTACTCAGTTAATGGTTCTCCAGTTAGTAATGCTTTTTATATCGGAATTTAATGAGCTTAACATACGCTTCCCTTTCCGTTCTACAGCCGAAGAGTAGGGACGTAAGTCCGGAAACGAATATGAGAAGCAGAGAGTAGTGTCAGCAAGGGAATATATTGGATTAGAACTAGCAGACCAGAGATCATTAATGAAGATTAAAAAGAGTGTCGGAGACAGAACGGAGCCCTGGGGCACACCAGCATTTATTTTGTGAATATCAGACTTGAAATCGTCCAAGACAACTTGAATTGAACGTGTCGAAAGGTAATTTCTAATCCGTTGAAGAAGAGATTTGTCGACAAAAGAGCTTAATGCCAAACTCTTCCAAACGCCATAAAAATATCAAGTGCAACTATGTATCTTGTTTTTGCCAGATTAATGTACGCTTAGGTTTCACTTTTCGAAGCGACATGCCGTCATGAGAGGGATTGATGAAAATGGCTGCGCAGTGGTTTTGCCAGCATGGAAGAACACCTGTTCAGAAGAAGGGGAGGTATACCATCTGAACCAGTGGATTTGTGGGTGTTTAGACCTTTAAGTACTTTTGTTACTACATGTGTGCGAAAGTGGATACGCGCTATTGTAGATTCGACGCACTCAAGTATAAGTGGAGCCAAGCCACAACCAGGAAATGTTGGAAGGGTGAGCCGCGTGCAGCAAGCGGATTGGCCTTGTCTAAGGAACTCAGTTGGAATGTCGCTATAAATCAGCTTTGGGATGGAGGACGAGGCAAACTATACACACATTTTGTATAAAGAAAACGTGTATCTGTTCATTTGGATTAATAAAGACATCTCAGCATATTTCGAAGATTCATTGGTATTTCGCAAACATGTATTGTGCAAACATGTTAAGAGTATCAGGAAGCCCTAGTGAGTATCTTGATTTCAAAAATGTGATGAGGTACTTCTCCTTTTTATCTTGAGCTCGTGTTGCAGTTTGGCCAGTCAGTGTTTTATCAAATTTATTGCTGACCTTGTTTTGTCTGTTTCTAAACGTTTTTATTTGTATTGGGTACAACGATCAACCCACAGAATCCCAAGATTTTATGCCGTTGTCTGGATTACAAGGTCGACTGAAATATACCTCACCTTTTGATGTATACAAAACTCAATTTTACCTGCGGATTTCAAGGATATCAGATGTCGGGGAACATCAAATGTACATATACTCGTATGTCGTCGATTGCAATCAATTTAGTCACAAGACTCTTTAATTAGTTTCGTGTATCTGATTACAAAAATTTCTAGATACTCGTAAACGAAAAGAATTTGCTATCCCCGAAGAACCTATTTAAAACACTGTCAAGCATCTTTGAGAGGAACCACTAACCCATAGGCTAAGTCATCCAAACTCATAAATATTTATGAGCCAATAACTTAAAATTGAAGAAAAAATCGGTTGATTCTGTAACGGATATCAAAGGAGTTCTACCTCTGAAATCTTAGACTTACGCCGAAGTTTCAATAGTTTCAGCACGGGATACGAATTCGATTGTAAAAACTCATTAATCGACACAGTCTTACGCTTTAATTAGATACTCGTACCCAGATACCAATTTTTGATTAATTTCCAACCAAAAAACTGCTTTTTTTGTGTTTTTTTTTTGCACTGGTTTTGGTAACCTTGGTGTTTTATGGGATCGCTTTTAATGAATTTTTTTTTCTCCAAATTTAACTTGGTAAATAAATTCAAGGTGTGGGTAATTTATTGTCCGGTTGCACTTTCGATAAATCGCTTTTTAAACTATCGAAAAAAAAAAAATCACATAAGGAAATTTAATTAACCTACTTTGGTCGTATTTTGCAGGAGATATTTTCGAGAAGGGAAATGTGCATATATTCATAAGTTAGGCAATTGAATAAGTAGATCGTTAATTTTATTACAGTAGGAACTGATTCGTTAAAACAATGCATCAGGGTCAAATATTATGAGTCGAACTCAAGTCGTCTGGAACCAAATTTTTATTAAAAACATGTGTCTCATGGTTTCGTAATCGAGTTTGCACCAACTTTATGCTTAATGAGCCGGCTTCTAATATTCAAGTTTTTAAGGTTTTCCACAAGTTGAGATATACGGATAACAAGTGTGTGTTGTACAATATCAAAAATCTGCTGTCATGGTTCGTGAGTTATGAATACGAGTACAAGAATGTCTTGATTTGACATTGAATTGTGCTTCCCATTGCATGCTAACCGATTTTTGTTTCTAATGGGTGATTTTTTAAGCGTTTGGTTTTTGATTGTCAAAAAAAGACACAGAAAAATTGCAAAAGTGTATACAATTTATATTTGAGTAGGTAAACCAGTGCTTGCCATTTACTCGTACTTTTTGAAGATTGTTTCATGTAAATGTTAACCGCGACTACGTTGTAAGTGGTCCATATACTAGATGGAAAGTGACCTCTTTGACCGCCAGAATGCACTACTACTGCAAAAAGAGTTATGGTGCCTTGAAGTCCGTTCATATTTAGGCAGACATGCCAAAATTCAGTGTGATACTGTCTTTAGTTTTGTTTTGATAGCTGATTGTTGTTGACGTGTTTGGCATCATGTTGAGTATGCACAAAAACGATTTTCGTTCTCTCATAAAACATTATTTTTTGAGAGGCAAAACGGCGAAGGAAACAAAAGAAAAGTTGGATAAATATTCTGGTTTCGAGAGTTTCGTGGTGGCCGCAACTCCATTGCCGATCAAGTCCGCAGCGGCAGGCCCTCCGATGCGGTTACAGAGGACATTGTCAAAAAAAAACATGAAATGGTGTTGGCTGACCGGAAAGTGAAGGTGCGCCAGCTAGCAGATACCACAAAGATTAGTACTGAGTGCACGCGCCATATTTTTTATGCAATATTCTGCATATGAAAAAGTTATCCTGCCGCTGGGTGCCGCGAATGCTCACTCCTGACCAAAAACACGAACGCGACAGCACTTCGAAAGAGTATTTGGACTTGCTGATGCGGAATCGGGCGGACTTTTGGCGTCGATTGGTAGCTGGATTTGGATCCCTCGGACCTCAAAAGATGGCTCATCAATAAAAAATTCAGCTCACGCGAGGAAATCATCGACGCCACGAAGGAGTATTTTGCAGACCTTCCGGAAAATTACTTTTCGGACGGGATCAAGAAGTTGGAAAATCGCTGGAATAAATGTATCAAACTAAAAAAGGACTATATTGAATAATATTGGGTCTATAACTTAAGCGGTTTGCTAAGAGATGGCGTAACTTGTATTATTCCATTGGAACATGCGTTGAAGAGCTACTGTCGTTGTACGTCATTTCAGTATATGTCATTCATTTGAAGTTTACGCTTCAATAACTTTTTTTCTCCCAAATATGTCGAACTTTGTGCCTGAAAAAGTGTTTTTGCGGGGAGTTCTTCTTCATTACTTTAATATGAAGAAAACTGCTGCCGAAAGTCATCGTATTTTGGTGGAAGATTATGGTGAAGATGCGCTAGCTGAGCGAACGTGCCAAAAGTGGTTTGCACGATTTAAAAGTGGTGATTTTGGCTTGGAAGACGATGAACGTCCTGGGCAGCCAAAAAAGTTTGAAGATTAAGAACTGGAAGCATTACTCTATGAAGATTGTTGCCAAACACAAGAAGAGCTTGCAGAATCTTTGGGTGTCACTCAAGCAGCCATTTCAAAACGTTTAAAAGCAGCTGGATATATTCAAAAGCAAGGAAATTGGGTTCCACATGAACTCAAGCCGAGAGACGTCGAAAGGCGGTTTTGCATGTCCGAAATGCTGCTGGAACGCCACAAAACGAAGTCATTTTTGCATCGGATTGTTACTGGTGATGGAAAATGGATCCATTGCGGCAACCCCAAGCGCAAAAAATCATATGTGAAACCCGGCTAACCAGCCAAATCAACGGCAAAGCCGAATGTCCATGGCGCGAAGGTAATGCTCTGTATTTGGTGGGATCAGATGGGTGTGCTGTATTATGAGCTGCTAAAACCGGGTGAAACCATCAATGGACAATGCTACCGAACACAATTAATCCGTTTGAAGAGAGCAGTGGCCGAAAAACGCCTGTAATATGCTACCAGACACGAGGCAATAATTTTCCATCATGACAACGCTCGTCCCCACGTTGCTATTCCGGTTAAGAACTATTTGGAAAACAGTGGATGGGAAGTCTTACTCCACCCGCCTTATAGCCTAGACCTTGCCCCTTCTGACTACCATTTGTTCCGGTCGATGCAGAACGCCCTCACTGAAATACGGTTAACATCAGAGCAGAATATCAAAAATTGGCTTGATTCATTCTTGGCTGCCAAGCCGGCGCAATTCTTTTGGGATGGGATCCCAAAAAAAACGCACCCAAACGTTATATATATATATAAAAAAACATTTAAAAAAAAAAAAGAATTTTTTAATTCCCAAGGAGGAGGAGGTCTAGTACAGAGTATTATTTTAAATTACTTTTTCGAGTATGTTGGCTGGTATCTTGCTACACGTACAGTCTTGTCTTCGAAGGCTGCAATTGACGCTGGCTTATCGGCATTTGCGAGTAATTTGACGGGTTCCCATAAAAAATAGTCTAACGGTGTCAAATTGGACGATCTAACCGACCAAATCATATAAATTGTTCACTTAACTCATTTCTCATAGATTTACGTAAACACCTGTCGTGTAGACTTAAGCTTACAAGGTGCCCCTACATCCATCCTTTTTTTTTAAAAAGAACTTACCACTCAAGTGGGTATGAATACACACTTATAATGCCTCAGCACGTGGAAAATGAGATAGAGAGAGAAAGAAAGATTTTGGGCTCAGTGGTTATTTCACTCCATGGGTGGCTTCCAACATTTAATGGGGAGACTAAATTCTTAGTGGAAGTTGGCTTGATGTTGATTTCTAGTCAACTACTCATCTTACTTGATTTTCGTTAACCAAAAAAGTGAATATGTCTTTCGGGATAGGCTGGGATTCGAACACCGAACCTTCCGATTTGGAAGCCAGTCCACGACCATTTGAGCCACGGCCACCCATTGCTCTGCCGCCTTCCTGCGATACCAGAGTAGAACTTTTGTTGGACTCACAAATTTCATCCTTGGCATGGGTCGAGGCTGATCTAAAACCTCTTACTGTTCTTAGAGTCACAGCACCCAGTACTTATTGCAACTCTACCTTTAGTCAAACCAACAGGAAAACCCTTCTGCGACTTTGGGTTTAAACCACAGCCACCATGACGCTCCCACAAGGGGGCCTACCTCAACAAGTCAGGCCCGGACCGAGATCCCGGGGGCTCCTGATTCCCATGGCACCGTGGTGGGACTACCGGTGGTCCTGCCGCCAACAAGACGTATGACCGGCAACTTGTAACTGGCATCACCCGAAAATGTTTACGATAAGACCAGAACATTGCCCTGACCCCGGTTTTTACTAGAAAACGTCATTAATGGGTTTAATAATTAGGCGGGAGCCTCACATGTCGACCAGGTTCATCTCGTGAATTTTGGGCAAAAAAAAGTTCGAAATTGTTGAACGATAGCGGGCGCCATTGATGGCAACGTTGTTCCCACAATAGTTTTTGAAAAAATACGGGCCAATGATTCCGCCGGACCATAAACCGCACCAAAAAGTCCATTTTTCCAGGTGTATTACGAGCTTTTGCATTGCCTGAGGTTGCTTATTGAACCAAATACAGCAGTTTTGTTTATTAAGATACCCGTTCAACCTCAAATGAGCTTCGTTCGACAATTTTTCAATAAAAAAGCAGATCTTCCTCCAGCTTTTCTAAAGTCCACTCACCGAAAATTCGACGCTGTGACAAGTCGTTCGGCTTCAGTTCATGCACGAGCAGTATTTCGTAAGATTTTAGACCAAGACCCTTGCGTAAAATCTTCGACGTAGTCGAGTAACACTATCCAGATTGCTGCGAATAGCGACGAATGGACAAATCACGGTCTTCATTAACACCGGCAGATGCAGCAGTAATATTTTTCTCTGACCGCACTCTACGTATACGGGTAGCTGCCTTGAAATTAGTGCGAAATTTGGTCACTATGGCTTGAATTGCTTACTCAATAGCTCTATTGTGACGAAATGCGCGAAAAGCATTTTTCGCAGAACACGAATTTTGTAAGCGTTGTTCAGGTGATAAAATGGCAATGTTAACTGAGTATGTTTGACGGGTAAAAACGCATGTCACGAATTACGCGTGAGCTGTCAAAAATAGAGCAGCGAAAAAAATCACGCCTTATATAATATAATGGGTGTGTTTTTCCTGGCATCGGTATCAACGCTTATTTTTTAGAGCCCAAAAAAACGGCTATTGGCACTAGCTATTAGCATTCATATAATTTGGCAGAACTGACATTTTATTTGCTCAAAAAACGGTACATGTTTTGGTGTTCCTATACAAGTTATCGTTATAATGCAAAAATAGGTCTGGAAGCATTGTTGCTTTCCGCATTAACTCCGATAGATATCTCGCATTAAATTAGCGCATATAGGTTAAGTTGTTAGTGTAATTTACATGTACGAGTAGATTGGAAATAAACGCTGATACCGATGCCAGAAAAACACACCTAACGGCAATTATGATATTTTTATTGCTGTTGTCATTTTTCAAATCTCTTTATACACGTAGGCCAAAACTTTGGCGGATTCGGACCTATTCTCTATTTGGCATTGTTTCTTTGGAATGTGACAGCTCCCATTACCCCAAGATGTCTCCCAGTCATATTCACTTATCTTCCAAGTTTACTTCGGTGTTCCTGGCACATTGTTGCTTTAATGATTTCATTTTAACGACTTGCGACGCACCTGTATGAATGATTTGCCCAGCCTCTTTTTCAAAGCCTGACTTTGCTTGCTGGAAATATCTCGATTATCGTCGGAATTTGAATTGATATTATAGAATTAGCTTTTACCAATTAGACCTGACATACGACTACAGATTACTTTATCGCTTCCTAGGTCTCAGTCGGATTCTTCTGTGTGCACTTTCTATAAGTCTTTCAGAGCTATACTATATATTAGTGAAAGTAGGTATCCTTCTTCGAATGCAGAAACAGGAGTAAAAGCTAAGACTTAATCATAATAAAGGCAATATTAGTGTCTGGAACTCATCAGGATTGTTTTGGAGTAAGTCCGTTTGTGTCTACGAAAAGCAATTCCATGGTCGAGGATCACCAATTGTCTGTTTACTTGGCTAAAATTCTAGTAAAGCTGATTTAATCTATACACTCTCAGTTGGAACACTATACGATCCACCTCTTTTTCATAATAGAGTCAAGATTTGTATTTATCTTGTTGAAGGAAATACTTGTATCCCCTCTTAAACTGAAAGCGGAATGATGTCTCAGCTCTTTTTGCTCCCGTCAATATTGAACGATTCTACAATATATACTCGTATTTAGTATTTTTACGGAGATACCTGATGGCCATTGCCCAATTAGATGATTGTCTTCTCATATCTAGATAGATACTCAGCAGTGTGGTTTAACATTTTAGCGTTTATCGATCCGAAGAGATTTGTTGATTTTAAGAATGTTCATTGAATCAAGTAAAGCATGTTTTTTTTAGAGGTATAAAAATTCAATATGAAATAAAATAGTTGAAGCTAATATTAATGTATACGATATCAGCTTTATTTAATAGATAATTTTATGCCATTAGTGTCTAAATATGATATCGGGCATAGCATGCATGACACGGCCAGTTCGAATGAACCGTAATCCCAAAGTCCAATTTTCGACAACTTTATCCAGCAACTGGGACCGTATATCAGCAATGACACGGCGAATGTCGACTTCCAAATGGTACAACGTCTCTGGTTCACATACCCCCAATAAAAGTAATCTAAAGGCGTGAGATTACAGGATCGTGGAGGCCAGTTCACAGGTCCATTACGCGAAATTATGCGCACAGCAAATGTTTTCCACAATACACTGATGGTGTCGGGCGTCGTGTGACATATTGCGCCATCTTGTTGAAACCAAAGCTCTGTCACATCAATGCCATTCAACTGAGGAACGAAGAAGTCAGAAATCATGTTTCTATAACCCTCTCCATTGACGGTAAGATTCCGGCCGGCATCGTTCTTAGAAAAATATGTCCCGATGATTCCAGCAGCCCATAAAGCACACCAAACAGGGAGTTTTAATAGTTGCAAGGACATCTCGACAAAGACTTCTGGGTTTTCTCCACTCCAAATTCGGCAATTTTGCTTGTTTACATATCCACTTAACCAAAACTGGGCCTCATCGGAGAACAAAATTTTGCTTTGAAAATGGAGATCAAGCTGGATCATGGTTTCGGTCCCATTCACGGAACCTACGACGCGTATAATGGTCACGCAGTTTCAACTCTTGCACAAGCTGGATCTTATAAGCTCTCAAGTCAAGATCTTTCCGTAAAATCTTCCACAAAGTGGATGGGTATAGCTCCAATTGCTATGCACGATGGCGAATCGACTCATTCGGATTTTGCTCACTGCGCCCCACATCGGCAATAGCTTCTCCTGTTCGCACTGTTTGTCGTCTTTGGGGATGCGTATTATCCACTAGAGTGTACGTGGTGCGAAAACGATTCATCGTGTTCCGAATAACTTGCTCAGATGGACGATTATGTCGACCGTAAAATGGACGTAGCGGTTAGATAAGTTTGGAGAACTAATCAAAATAAGTTTGCACAATTTGCACTCGTTGTTCTGGAGTTAATCTATTCATCGTAAAATGGCGAAACATACTTACCACAAATCAACTTTCAACTGTCGAATTGACAGTATTGCCAGTTTAAAAATCAAGCCTCTAAAAAACAACACCGTTTATATGGAAGTTACATATGAAATCAACCAACAGACGGGTTTTTGCATCGAGTTATCCCCTGCGTTGAAAAGTGGACTCGAGGTCAGGAAACATGAGTAATTTCCCAAGGTGGAACTACACCCCAAAGGATAATGGTGACAGTATAGTAGATAAATGAGGGAACTGCGCATTTCTCGTTTCTCAAATACGAAAAAACAACCATGACATAGCCATGACGAGGAAAGTCGACAAAATGAATATGGAATTGCGCCAAAAACAGCTTTCACTGGTAAATAGGCATGGTTCCAGCTTACTATATGGTAAAGCAAGACCACACACAATACATAACATATAATGCTCCTGTTGGAATATGTAGTTCGGTCTCATTCACAAGGCTTTTCTTCTATCGACTAGACCCGAGTTTTATGAAGCAGCTCAATTGCCACCCTGTGCAGACTTTATAGAAACAACTGCCTGCAGCGTCTAAGGTGCTGTGAACATAGGGCGCCAAAAACTCATGCCCTTGCCCGATTGGAGTTCTTCTATTCGCTTGAATTCCCTCCAAGTTAACCCCAAAGATTTGAATTCCTCTACGACTGTCCTTATCCATGTTTGGCTAGGGCAGCCCACTTGTCTACCTGATTGACTTAGTGGATTCCATTGCCTGGTGTACTTAGCAAAACAACTGCCTTCGCGTCATAAGGTGTGACCAATACTTGTACTCTGTCACTTTTTCCTTCGAATTTTGTCTCATCAATATAGACCCATTGGACCATTATCAGGTATAGTCGGTGGTTCGATATAAGGATTGATTGGAAGATCCCTAAAAAGTTGTGACGACATCTTTTCATAAAAATTTGCAGCTTCTTGTTTCTACATTTGATCGCAACAGTTTCAATTTGGATTTGTGATAGAAAAATTGCTTCTTCCATGACAAGGGAATGTGGATGATTCCTACGCAGCTCCTCATGATATTCTCTAGCGTTGACAGGATGATATCTGAGGAGCTGTGTAGCTCGGCAGGTATTATAACCTCCGGCCCAGCAGGCTTGTGTGGTTTGAAGCTATTCAGCGCCCAGAGTAGCTTGTCTTTTATAATCAGACTGTGAATTTTTTTCACGGCAGGAGTAGTCCTACCAAGGTTGTTACTGACCGTGAATAGGGAGCTACCAGAAATGTAAGTGTCTAGTAGCAGGTTGAGTGATTCATCACTTAAGGTCGTCCAAGAGCCATCGGTTTTTTTTCAAACAGCTAGGCATTGTAGCATTTGTAGGGAGCATTTTTCTTAGCTGCGACGCCTCAGAGATTTCTGTTATGTTGCCATGGAATGACTTCCAGGATTGTCGCTTTACTGTACTCAGTACTTTTTCATATATTTTGAGGGATTCCTTATATGAGCCTCTGTCTCCCACTTTTCTTGTGCTTTTTGCTTGGTTGAAAAGTTTCCTGAGGACGTTTCTAAGCGGTCCCAATGCTGATGCCCCTAGGAAGCAGCCATTGTCTGATTGACAGCCAAGGTGAAATGAACGTGTTATACCAAAGACCACTTCTTTTTAAATGGAATATGGCTTTGAGAATGCAGCCCATGATATAAATATTAAGGCTAGGGAGATTCATCAATGCGTGTAGGGTAGGACCAGTATGGAGTCTGGCAAAAGTATCGGTAAAAGGCCCCATATCTTTTCGACAGCTCCTTTGCACTGCCAGAAGGCCGCCGAAAACGCCTTAGAGACTTTCGATGTAACAAGTTTAGTCCATAGAAGTTTGTTATCCAGGAAGACCGCCTAATACTTAGCTTCTCCGAAAGTTGGATGATGATGTTTTTAGCACTAGGTGAGTCAGAGCAGTCAGTTTCCACCTTCTCGTAAAGAGAACAATCTCAGTTTTGAGAGGATTGAGAGGAGAGCCCATTTCTGGTACAGCAATCGTTGATCACGACTGCGGCTGCCAGCATATTAGAGCAGAAATACAGTCATCCTATCTAGGTGTTTCCGTAGGTATTAGCTGCAAATCTCAATCCACTATAAAATGGAAAATTTATATTTTCTTGTGTTTTTATCGTCAAGGTATGTCAGTTCAAAACATTTGGCAAGGGAATCGTTCAGATACTGAATAGCTTGCACTGAACTTTGACTCTTTCTGAACCTAGGCGGCGTTTCTAAGGACTTTTTCTTCAACAAGTTCGAAGCTTGGTATTCGATTTAGAGCGCATTCGAGGGTCTATTTCTGAAACTAAATTGCTGATCCAATAAGTCTCTTAAAAACGAAAATATTAGATAAATAGCCTTGTCGTTTAGGAAAGTGCGGTTATGAGTGTGATTTTTTTTTATATAGACGTGTGTTAATTGAAAATTCTAACAACCTGATCCGAAAATAATTTCACCTAGTTGCCAAATTTGTATTGTACATGAGAAAGTGCACAAGGAAATTGAAGTGACTCTTTCCGGGAAAAAAAAAACACATCGATTGAGGTCATCCTTTTTAGAATTGATACTCCAAGGGCCGCATATAAAACAGGGGACCACACATACCGTAGCAATAAAATTTTCACATGACCTGTTTGTTGTAACTTCTAGGAGAATTTACAAGTCCTCAACTCATCATTTAACAACTTCAAAGATTACTTCATCCTCCGTAGATAAACCTAAATAAAGCGAAAGCTATTCAGCTATTCATTCTCCATCAGGTCTAGCATTTGTCGCTCTGCTAACATGATCACCATTAAACATTTTACGACTCTTTCAATTAGAACGCAGATAACAATTACAAGCGCAGATAAACCTAATTTCGGATTGAAGCCGACATCTAGTTATTCTCGTCTAGATAGTGGTTTGACCGAATCTTATCAGCAAATTCAGCGAAAGTGTCATAACAAACATTTGGCGACATTCTGAGATGTCGCTAATGCCTCGAATGTCTTTATTGCCTATTGAGTCTTTAATGTCGTTATTTTTAAATCGCTCCACATGTTGGCGGTGATAACCATGCGTACATAGATTTGTACAATTTAACTCAATTCAGCGGCCAACATTTTTTTAGGCATTCAAATTGAGAATTGTCTTTTCCTTTCTCTGGCACCGAAAATATCGTCTAAAGAGACTGTGCTCTTGGACAACAAACGACCGGCGACGACAACAATTTTTACAATTAAATTTTTAAATTTCATGTTTGTCACGATTGTCGACGACTGACGTACGAATAGAAACCAACAACACTAACAACTTCCCATAAAAAGTACTCACTAGCTGGATCAAAAAAAAAAAAAAAAAACAAAAAAATTGTAAATAATGGAGTAAGGCCCTCTGAAAAAGAAACCAAAAAAAAAAATAAAAAGTTGTAGTCGAAAGAAAAGAACGTGACTTTCAAGAAAAGAGATTCGAAAAAATTATACGATTACGAGTACTTTCTTTCGAAACGGACTCAACGGATCCGAATCGTCTAAACTCGACTGTGATTTCGACTTTCATTTGAGCGGTGGACTACGGCTTTTGAGGCGAAATTGGGACGGGAAATCGAGGAGAAGTAGAAAAAGTATCTAGATGTCTTCTATAGACCCGAAATGACAATCGATTGGAGACAATAGAGTCAGTCTCATGACCAAACTGATCGTAGCGATCCAGGCGGAACGATCTCGATCATTATTATCGATCTGCTTTCCATCGGGTATCAGCTGCAGTTCAAATGGCCTAAATGGCGACGAACCAGAGGGAATACGTTTGAAATTTCCTTGGGGGGGAGATCAGTGATCAGAAATAGAAATAGAAATATAAATACTCTACTTGAACAATTGGAGTGGCATACAGAAGCCGCAATCAGAGTATGTTAGTGGTTTTTTCAATTAACCAATTGTTTACCTACTTCCTCTTTCCGTGATCCATCCCTGAAGCGGTGCACTCTATGAAGCCGGAATATGGGGTCTGGGGTGCGTTGCACTCTTAAGTGATCGAGATTATGAGATTGATTGAATAAATTAGGTCACTTGTTGGTTACCAAATGTGTGTTAATTCGCTTGAGTTACCCTACTCGAATCGAATAGATATCGATCATTGTCAACAAGGTTATTGACTATTGTGCAAATTTGTGGTTACTATGAAATTACAGATGTGTATAGATTCAGATTCAGATACTGATACTGGCATGAAGACATTATTGCGTATGGTTATTCTGCTTTAGGGCCGCGGATCGTTTTGACTGATTTGAATTCCGTATTTAGATACATAGGGGTACAATTGTAGTATTGATATTCACTTGTAGAGTCGTTTGCTGGTGAGATACTGAACAAGCATTGACACTTTGTGACCTGTGTTTTCATAGATTCTGAAAGTTACTGATAATACTTTGTAAAACATCTACAGACTTGCGGTAGGATGTGATAAGTACATCATCAGTGAGTAACCTTCTTTTCTGTTCAAATGATCGTTTCCCGTGCTTCGAGCTGTCATACAGAGTTTTGTAGATCCTCAATATGATTTTGATGGGCAACTACCTGAAACACTTAACAATGTACGCATCAAGCACATTGCTTTGCCAAAATTAACGCAAAATCTTCTGTATCTCTGGGCCCACGAGGGCTGTTTGATGAGTACCCGGACTGGAAGATAGGTCGCGCTACTGAGCCAAAATGAGTGTATCATCATTTAGTATAGCCTCTTTTAGCCCGCTTGTCAAAATTTGGTGACAATCCGACGCGTAGTTTTGTTTTGACATCTTTCCGGCCGAAGGCACGGTCTTCGCGTTCCTTTCAGAACGTTCACCGAGTAAAACCCATTGTTTCGATTATTCTTTGGTCTCTGGTGGGTACCAATGAATCCATGTCTCATCGACGGTCACGAATCGATGCAGAAACTCCCCCAGATTTCGATTAAACAGGGCCAAGCACCACGTCTTTGAAGTGGTCTCACGATTACGCGGACCGCTTTCTCATGCCCAAAATCTCGTGCAGGATATGGCTAACGCGTTCAGTTGAGATGCCTGCTATCTCAGCCATTCGGCGGTCCACCAATACGAGATTATGGATTTTGGCCACAGTTTCCTCTGTGGTAACCGTTTTTGGGCGCGGTTCATCAAAAACGGACGTGCGGCCACGGCGAAACTCTGCTAACCAATGGTAAACAGTTGTACGGGAAGGTAAATGGGTTCCATACACACCATTGAGAATGGGCTTGGTTTCCTCGGAGGTTTTGTAACTCAAAAACAAGAATCGGATCACGGAGCGATACTGCTCTTTTTCCACGGTCGCAAAAAAACACTAACACGATGTTTTGAAATGGGTGTCAAAACAGGCGGGCTAAAAGAGGCTGTACTAAATGATGATACACTCATTTTGGCTCGGTAGCGCCACCTATTTACCAATCCGGGTACTCACCAAACAGCCCTCATCCATACTTAGGTGGCGCTACAATTCTGGGTGAATCTGGGCCACAACTAACTAGCCTCTCCAATAATACCGGTCGTTAGCTAACAGCCTCCTGTCGCGCTTTTCAAGTCTGTTGAAGTCCTCTGCTACTTCTGCGCGCCACCTAAGGTGAGGTCTCACTCTACTGCGTTGTCAGTCTGGGTTCGATTCAAAGACTCTGTGGGACGGAGCATTGGTGTTCATTCCCTTTACATTTCCCAGCCATCTTAAGCGACTGATGCGCAGTTTCCTGCGTTTCGATGTCGTTAAACGCTTGGTATATTTTCTCATTGCATCTTGTCCTCAAACGACAACGGGACCGAATATCTTTCGAAGGATTTTTCTGTCGAAACGACGGCCCTTCAGCGCCATAAAGCAGGATTGGGATTATCAAGGTCTTATATACGTATAGAGTCTCCTCTCGAAATAGGGCCTTACTACTCAATTGCCTTCTTAGTCCAAAGAAACAGCAAATGGCAAGAGTGATTCATCGTTTTATTTCTTTGGAGACATTGTTTGCAGAATTTGTAGCAGAGCCAAGATATACAAAGCTCCTTAGTGCCTCGAACTTGTAGCTGTCGATTGCGACGTTCTGGCCAATTCGTCTATGTTGTGTGTCCCTCCTTGTTTGCAACAACTAATTAGTTTTGCCCTCATTTACCCGTTTTGGCAGCTCCGTTTCAGCAAACGCTCCGATGACCGCCTGCTGTGTTCTGCCAATTATGTCAATGTCATCGTTGTACGCTAGTAGTTGTACAGACTTTTGAAAGATTGTGTCGCTTGTTAGTTCCGCAAAATTCTTTCAAATACGATGAGAGCCATATCACCTTGTTTAAAACCTTTTTGACATCAAAAGACTCGGATAAGTCGTCACCGACTTTGACGGAGCAGCGAGCTTTCTGCATCGTGATTCTGCCCAGACGGATGAGCTTGGCATGGACGCCTAAAGTAGCTCGTCTCCATAAATGCTGTCATATGCGGCCTTAAAATCGATGAAAAGATGGTGGGTACCGATTCGGAGTTTTTGAGTGTTTTCCAGGACCTGCCGGAGTGTGAAGATTTCGCCGATTGTGGACTTTTCTGGTCTGAAAGCGCACTGATAGGGGCCGATCAGGTTGTTGACAAATATGATCTTGCATGCGATATTGAGAAGACTAATACCTCTATAGTTGGCGTAGTTGAGGGGGTCTACTTTTTTGTAGTTCGGCAAAGGATGCTGAGATTTTATTCATCAGGCATACACTCTTCTGACCAGATCTGAGACATTTCCAGCAGCTTTGAATACCTCGGCCTACAAGTCATCAGACGAACAATCTTCAAAAAGTCTCTCTGTCTGTTTGGGGATGGCAAAGACCTTATCGGCATTATCGGGTCTGGCATTAAATGAAGGAAAGGACACATCCTCGAGCTGGACAAAACCTCATAAAAGATGAGTATAACTTCGAAGTGAGCAAGGAATTTGTCTATCAAGCTTTCGCAGTCAATGTAAACAACGACAACGCCTTATAGATCATTCGAAGAGTAACTCCGGCTATTCGGCTCTTCTTCTTTTTCATATAATTGGGGTTCTATCTCGGCAATGGTGGCTTCAATGTTCGCTTTCAGAGTTGAAATTGTTTGCGGATAATTAGCGTAGGTCTTGCTTTTAATATAACCCCAAAGAAATAAGACTAGCGGTATTAAGTCTACTGCCAATAGGTGTCCCCGAAACGCGAAATTACATGGCCAGGAAACTTCGTACGCAATAACTCGATTGTTTCGCAATTAGTATGGTACGTAGCACCGTCTTGTTGAAAGTGGAGGTCGCTCGTATTCATATCCTCGAACCCCGGCCACAAAAATTTGTTTATCATGTCTCGGTAGCACGCTCCATTGACTCTAATAGATTTTCCGATTTCATTTTCGAAAAAGTACGGGCGTATGACACATCCGGTCCATAAAACGTACCAAACAGTTACTGGTCCTGAGTGCATTGGCGTCTCCGGGATTACTAGTGTATTTTCGGTGCCCTACATGCAGCAATTTTGCTTGTTAACCTAACCGCCAATGTGGAAATGTGCCTTATTCAGCCTTTCTAGCAAAAATCAATGTCAGCGTGCATATTTTTCAAGACCTAGTCTGGGAACAACAGCAGCGACGCTGCTGGTGGCCGATCGGGTTACATTCTTGCGTTGATTGAACCTTGTACGCCTGGACAGCCCAATCTTTCGTCAAAATTCGGTGCAGTGTAGCTGTGGAGAGGTTAAACTCCTGAGAACGGTGACGAATGGAGGTGTTTGGGTCGTTTTCGTCATATTCCTTTACAGTATGGCAATATTTTCTATTGGACGTCCGGGGCCAGCACGTCTTGTACTGAGCTCGTTTCTTGGAATTTTTGGAGGCAACATGATTACGTGCAATATTGGCACGAGTTTTTCGCATCATTGCTGCGATTGGACTTGAAAACTAAACGATTTGCTTTTTTTCTTTGCTCTGTTCTATGGTATTAGGTGCGCAACTAAGTTCTTCAGCTCCAGCAGTAAGTGCTAGTCAATTTTGACATATCCAAAACGTCATGAACCAAGCTTAGACATATGGTAAACAAAGCGTTTTGACACATTAGGGATTTTTTTTTGGCGTCATATACTTTTGGTTGGTTGAAAATGTCTACTTTTGTGCCAAATAATGGTGTGCGTGCTGATTTTCTTCTTTCATTCGAAGAAAACGGCAGCTGCAGAGCATCGAAAGCTCCAAAAAGTTTAAGAAAATGCTGCTCTAAGTGAAACAACGTGCCGTGATTAGTTCCGTCGATTCAAAGACGGTGATTTCGATGTTGACGACCGTCCGCGTGAAGGAAGGCCAAAATCCTTCGAAGACGCTCAATGAGGATCAGTGCCAAACGCAAGAAGAGCTGGCTTCAGCATTAGGAGTTACCCGCCAACCTATTTCCAAGGGATTGCAAGCGTTGGGTATGATTCAAAAACAAGAGGCTTGAGTTCCTTATGATTTGAAACCAAGGGACGTTGAGCTGCCTTTTTATGCCTGTGAACAACTGCTCCAGCTTCAAAAAAGGAAGGGTTTCTTCATCGCATCGTGATGGGTGATGAAAAATGGATACATTACAAGAGAAGAAAGTCATGGGGACTGCGCGGTCGTGCTTCTACGTCGTCGGCTCGGCCGAATATTCACGCTGCAAAGGTTATGCTGTTTATTCCCAACGAAGCCATCACAGGGAACGGTATCGATTTCACTTGATGCGATTGAAGCGAACACTGCGCGAAAAACGGCCACAATACGAGCAGATGCACGAAAAAGAGATTATACAGCATGACAACGCTCGGCCTCACGTTGCCAAACCAGTTAAAACGTACCTGGCAACGCTCAAACGGGAAGTCATACCCCACCCGCCATATTCCCCAGATATTGCGCCGTCCGATTATTACTTGTTCCGTTGGATGGCACATGGTCTGGCTGATCAGCTGTTCCACTCATATGAAAACATCAAAAAATGGCTTGACCATAACGGTATCCGAGCTCTGCCAGAAAGATGGGAAAAAGTTGTAGCTAGCGATGGGCAACACTTTGAATGATTCATTAGTTAGTTGCGCACCTAAATTTTTTGATGACATCTGTCACTGCCAACTCTGCGTGCATCAGTTATAAAATAATAAGCCTTTCCTACACCTCTTTTTGAAACACCCTTAATTGTTTTGTGAAGCCCAAATAGTCGATCCCATCTGGTAAGTAGCAGGAAAGCATATTTTAGACTCTTATTAGAAAAGTTATCTGCATAGATACTCATTTCGTATCCCGTATTTGTATTTGTACATCGACTGATAGGTCGGTCACTTGGAATGTGCCGTGACTGAAAAGTTTTGCAGCTGATGTAACGATGGGGTCAATGCTTCGCCGCAGATGGAAGTCAATCACTCTTTCTAATATTTTGAGCACGATCTATCAAACACAAAACTAAAATTCCCCTTCAAAAATAAACGTCAGAAACGGGGTAATACGTTCTTTCCGGCTGCAAGTTGATAAAAAGAATTTCACAAGGGGCTTAACAAATTTTAGCAAACATAATAAAATTAATCGCCCGCAGCCATATAACTCAATTGTTATCAAAATGTTAAATCCGCAAAAGGTTGCCAATTAACAAACGAACAATATGCTAAATATAGAATCTGTCCAGTTACCTGTATGATAAGTCGCCTAACGTCAATTTGACACTTCGGCGCACTTTCAACGTGCACGCAATACCGCAACGCACTTCAAATAGACAACAAAGACTAAAAACGCTAACAAAGCTGTCAAGTATTTTACAGGTCGGAAGTTCAATAAACTTTATCACGCAACCAACCCATTTTTACCATTTTTGTAATCGCATCGCTTTGGTCTTCTTTTTATTATTTTTTTTCTTTTAATAAAAAAAAAAAGAAGGTAAACATCATATTATTTGATTTAATTATCTGATGTTTGAGTTATTGTTCTTGTAAATACAAGTGCCCACTCATATATGTCGGATGACTAATTACATATCTGGGTATAAGGTCTTTAGTGTTTGAACAACTTTTTTTTTTTTTTAAATTTTAATCTCGAAAACGATAACGAGGCAAAGAGTTTTTTTTGAAATCTAAATGCGGCTGCAGAAGAAAAGAAAATAATATTATAACAATAGCGTCGCCGCAATTAACTTTGTTTTGACAATCCAGAGAATTTTCGAAAGAACAAAGTTTATTTAACTGTTTCTGCAATGTCAGCTGTTTTGATTATATTTGACGTTTATTGTTTTGTTTGTGTTGTCATCGATAAAAGAAATGTACACCTTGGTTTAAATTGCTTTTATTGCAATGATACATCAAAGAGTGCGCGTTTAGCTGTCAGTCTGGAAAGAGTTAAGTACAATAGTATAATCAATTATGATACCTTTCAAAGAATGATGACATGTGATATGAGTAACTTTATATACTCGTTATATTGTCCTACTCGCAATAGGTATATCGCGGTTCCTGGAATTTGCTGATTTGCGTTTTTTGACATATAGAGAAGACAATAGGTCTGTTTGGTTACTTTTTGTGGTGAAATCGGTAAAAGCTGTCAAAATTCAAAGATGGCAGGAAATTCCCTCAGAGAGAGAGAGAGAAACTTGCAAGAAAGTAAACCACATTTGTGTATAAAACGTCAAAAGTCAAGTCAAAATACCAATCACAAGAAATAACAACAAATCAAATAAATTCTTTCGCAAAATAGCTGTTTGCTTTGACAGTTGTTACACAGCTTACCCACAGAAATTTATGAGGCAGAAAATTGCAACTATTTCGATGGAGGGGAAATGTTTATCTCTCTCTCATCGGCCCTCTTTGTTGCAACTTTTTGGAGTAAACAAACAGGAATTTGTAAAAGGTTGTACGAATTTGTACAAATTTGTACGATATTTCAAGTTAACAAACAGACCTAATGTAAGTGTCATTTACCAAATCCGTTTGACTTTTTATTTTCATTTCCGACACACGACATCAGGTTGCCGTACACACTTTTGTTAAAATTCATTTTCCTACACCAAAACTAGCTGAATGCGCGTCTCGCATATCAGATTGCATCACAATTTTGTTTTGTATTAAATGTTACATTTTAAGTTGGAATGAAATAAAGATTCATTGTACAACCGAACCATCAAGTGCCTTTTTCTGTGCTTCGATCATTGGTCCTTCGAGCCGGATTTGAACCAGCGACCAATGGACCAAAACCTTTAATCAAATCATGGCCGATCACACAGGAATTGATTATGCTGGTCCAATACAGATAAGAACAACAAAAGGCAGAGGTTACAAATCGTGCAAGGGATATATTGCAATCTTTGTCTGTTTTTGTACAAAAGCAGTTCATATAGAATTGGTATCTGATTTGACGAAGGAAGCATTTGTAGCAGCATTTAGAAGACTTTCTTCAAGGAGAGGGCTTCCATCCGACTTATTCAGTGACAACGGAACGACATTAGTGGGTGCGAAAAGAATTTTAGACACTGACTGATGAAAAGCAGTAAACGAAATTTCAACTGCAGCTCTATGTTCTTCCTTTGAGGGAGTTTGTTGACATTTCGTTCCAGCGGCAGCTCCTCACTTTGGAGGACTGTGGGAAGCTGGTGTTAAGTCGATTAAATATCACTTCAAACGAATAATAGGAGAAACTACAATTACATTTAAAGAAATGAGCACTCTGCTAACGCTAATAGAGGAATGCTTAAATTCACGACCTTTTTGTCCAGTAACAGATGACCCAGATATAGAAATATTAACACCTGCACATTTTCTGGTTGGCCAAGCTTTGGTTACTCCACCAGAACCAAACAAACTTCAAATAGAAACATATAGAATAACAAGATGGAACCTTATTCAGAAAATGACGCAGCATTTCTGGAAGAAATGGCAGACCGAATATTTATCTAGATTGCAGCAGCGAACGAAATGGCATAGTAGTACTCGTGACTAAAACTAATTCTCAAAACACTATCAAACACCCAGAGCCAGGCTTATATGTAGAAAAAGCAGGAGAGGTAAAACTTATTCGAGGAATTTTAAGGGTGGAAGTTATATCTAACTTTGATATAGCGGATGAATATAGAAACATAAACGACATCATAAAAAGAATGGAACGATCATGTAGCATATCAATGGAATTTCGGGAGGAAACCCATTGCCTCACTTTTCTCAATCATCTCAAAGAGAAAGGGGCATCGTTAGGACATGAACTGAAAATACTCGTACTTGGAACAATGATCGATAAAAATAACAAACGTTCAAAGAGAGGATTATTCGGAAAGCCGTTGGAAATTGTTTTTGGAGTCAACGACGAAGTCTACGCAAACATAGACAATTTAGACCACAACCAAGGCTTATTGAAACAAGAAACAAGAACAACAGCAAAGGATCTTAATGATGTCGACAACAACGTCCTTAAATAAACTGAACCAGAAAGCAGATGGAAGATTTGACGCACTCACACACAAACTAAACCATGTTATCTTAGAGATAAACAAGATGTATACTTGGTTTGAAAAAATTGATGCCAATAGGGTTGGGCTGCAAATCCTTGCTGCATACCAAATATCAATTGAACTTCTTAGAGAAATGGAATCACACTACGTCAAATTCACAACAGCTGAGCTGTGCAATTTTTTGGAATTTATAACGCCAGGACACCTCCATGAAGTAGTTAAAAATGTGATGACTAAATTATCGCCGAACTTAATAATTGTAGAACGGCCTTTTGATCGGATACAAATAGAACTTAATGGCACTCACGCAATCGTTAGCGGATTCTTGCATATTACAGAACTCTCATCATACGACTTAGTCAAAATAACTCCAATACTTAAAAGAATAAACAATGATACTTATGCAATACCGGAAGTTTCAGCGGACTTTATGGCAATAGACTACAATAACCAGAACTTTTTTGAATTAACGGACAACGAACTCAGCAGATATAGCACATTGAAATGATTCACATTCTTGTGTAAGCATGGAGTAATAAGTCAGATTGCTGCCAGTAAAACTTGTGTCATCGACCACTTATATCGGCGGATACCAAAAAGCACTTGCAGCATGAAAAAACTTTGGATATCCAACACCACCTGGAAACATCTACACCTTCAAAACACATGGCTCTTTGTGGTAAACAGGGCAACTGAAGCTGCAATTATTTGTAGCGGCCAGCGTGAGGACATTGCTTTAGACGGTATTGGCATAATCCAGCTAGGCCAATCGTGTTTTATCCAGACTAGGGTAAATACTCTCTTTACGGAAAGAAACCCAACGATAGATATCCAATTCACTTTTATAAAACCAATAAACTTTAGTTTAAACTATTTATTATACTCGTATATGAAATCTGAGATTTTTAATTCCAAGACGAAAGTCAAAGAGTTCATTTTATCATCAGCAGACTCATGGGATAACCTTAACCAAGAAATTAGCAGTGACGAGCTGTTACATTGGAAGAATGTAGCATACCATTCAACAGCGGTTGGTCCGTCGGTTACAACATTGCTGATATTGGCTATTGTTTGGAAGATTGCAAAAGCTCTTAGGCGAAGAAAACCAGAAGTAAAACCAGACGGGGCCAAAGAAGACTTTATTCTAGAACCAGTAGATGGTGCACCAACTTCTTCTACACAAATTTAACTTTCTAACCATGGTGCCGGTAGAGTATCTACAAGTAGACAAACAACATTATATTTCTCACACTTAATTTTGCTGGGTGTGCGTCTCGCATATCAAATTGCATCACAATTTTGTTTTGTATTAAATTAAGTTGGAATGAAATAAAGATTCATTGTCTATTTTACAACCGAACCATCAAGTGCCTTCTTCTGTGCTTCGATCAGCTTGCTACATGATACGATTTATCCCGTCGGTGTTTGTGTTTACTATGTTTGTTTGTGATTATGTCTAGGGAATTGAGGGTGGACGTAGCCAATATACGCGGGCTAAAAAGCAATCACTTTTCTGCGTACGTCCACGTCTGTAAGTACCGACCAGCTGTTTTGGCACTTAGCGAAACACAGGTAGATCCCCGCCCACACCTCTCAGACCACAATGATCTGAAGCTACCTGGCTACGAACTAGTGCCACTATTCTTTCCCCGTCGCGGTCACGCCATTTATGTGCGTAGTGATGTAGCTTACCAAATTCCACCACAATGTAGTCCCTGTTCCAATCCGGAATTCAATTTCATGTGGTTAAAATTCCATCTCCGTAAGCAAATTATCCACTACTGCTTTATTTACAGAAGCCCCAAACTGGACAGAAACTCGACCTTCCACGAGTTTGATGCGCTGTCTGATTCCATTCAAAGAATTGTATCCCTGTATCCTCATACTGAAATCGTGATTACGGGCGATTTCAATATACACAATTCTGGTTGGCTTCGACATTCTGGACAGACAACACCCGAAGGACGGTGTGTAGAGATCTTCGCTGCGGAAAATAACTTAACCCAGCTTGTAAATGAGCCCACACGCATACCAGACGTTGATAGTCATACCGCCAACACCCTGGACTTGTTTTTAACCTCTCACCCTGACAAGTACTGCGTTGATGTACTCTCCCCTCTAGGCTCGTCGGACCATTGTGTCATATCAGCTAAATTCTCGTACACCCACCACACAGTTAGAGAAAAGATTCCTAAAAAAACCGTATGGCAATACGAGAAAGCCAATTGGAGCGGACTTAACAACTTCTTTAGGAATTTTAACTGGTCGTTATGTTTCCTCGATAACGACGTGGATGCCGCTGCTGACATGATCACAGAAACTATTCTCTTTGGAATGAGATGCTTTATCCCACATCGGATGAAGAGTATCAAACCAAAAGAAAAAGAATGGTATGATTCGAGCTGTAAAGAGGCTGTCAGGGTTAGAGAACTGTTTTTTCGGTCCTACAAGACCAACCCGACAGAGGAAAACCGAAAAAAGTTCAAACGAGCTAGAAATGACTGCAACGCCTTTCTTAAGTGTGAAATTCCAATATGACCAAAACCTGAGGCAAAAAATACTACAATGTCCCAAAGGCAGTAAAAATTTTTGGTCATTCGTCAAAAACATTAGAAATTCTGCCTCATCCTCCATCCCAACGCTCATTTACAATGACATTCCAGCTGTCAGCTCTTTGGACAAGGCCAATCTGCTTGCTGCACACTTTGCGGCTAGCTCAACACTCCCAGACTGTGCTTTGTCCCCGCCTACACTCGAGTGCGTCGAATCTACAATGGGACGAATCCACTTTCGCACTCGTGTAGTAGCAAGAGTACTCAAAGATCTCAACATGCATAAATCCGCTGGTCCAGATGGTATATCTCCCCTTCTTCTGAAGAGGTGTTCTTCTACGCTGGCAAAACCACTGCGTAAGCTTTTTCATCAGTCCTACTCTTTAGGACTCTTTCCGAGCAGATGGAAAACAGCATTTGTCCAGCCAGTCCCTAAAAAAGGCGAATCTTCTTCTCTATCCTCCTACAGACCCATTGCACTTACGTCCCTTCTTTCCAAGGTCATGGAAACGCTGATAAATCGTCAGCTCATGAAATATTTGGAAACACGAAAACTTCTCAATGACCGGCAGTACGGTTTTCGTTGCAACAGGTATACTGGTGATTTGATGGCATGTCTCACTGAAAAGTGGAACCAAAGTGTACACCAATCTGGCGAAAGCCAGATAGTTGCACTTGATATTTCATTTGGGATTGACCACTCTCTTCTTCAATTGATTAGAAAATACCTTACGGAACGTTCAATCCAAGTTGTGTTGGATGGTTTCAAGTTTGATATTCACCAAATAAATGCTGGTTGGGCTCAGGGCTACGTTCTGTCTCCGACACTCTTTTTAATTTTAATCAATGATCCCTTGCCTGCTACTTCTAATCCAATATATTACTTTGCTGACGACAGTACTCTCTGCCACACACATTCGTTTCCGGACTCACGTCTCTGCTCTTCGGCTGTAGAACGGGAACGGCAGCGTATGCTAAGCTCATTAAATTCCGATATTAACAGCATAACCAACTGGGGAACTATCAACCGAGTGGAATTTAATGCCTCCAAAACTCAATGCTGTCTGCTGTCATTAAAGCGAAATTCAAATACCCAGCCATTATCCATGAATGGCACTTGCATCGTCGAAACCGATAAACTTTCCATTCTCGGTATGTGTATCAGTAACAACTTACGTTGGAATGACCACATATTCGATGTCGCCAAAAATGCTGCGAAATGTCTAGGTTTTCTCAAGCGATGTAAGAAATATTTTACCCCCTCTGATCTGGCCACAATATATAAGGCATTTATCCGCCCAAAATTGGAGTACAATGCCCACATCTGGTCAGGTGCTCCTAAAACATCTCTGCACCTGCTAGATAGGATTCAAAACCGTGCGATAAAACTAATTGGTGATACTAATATCAGTCAATCAATTAACACCCTCGAACACCGACGTAAAGTCTCCTGTCTCACTTTGTTTTATCGCTATTTCCACCACCAGTGCTCCATTGAAATTGCCAGTAGCATTCCGCCCATTCAAACTTTCAACCGTAACACCCGTCTCGCTAGGAATGCTCATCAGTATACCCTCAAGCCCATTTTCGGACGTACTCTTAAATATCGTGATTCTTTCCTAAGCCGTACAACTCGCTTATGGAATGCCCTGCCGACCTCTGTGTTTCCTGGTCGTTATAACTTGCAAACATTTAAAAACAATGTACATCGGTACCTGTCTTTTCTTCCTCCCTAAATTTCCTTCGCCCGCGCTGTGTACGAACATTTTAAGGGTACAAAACCCCTTGAGCGCGCGCCGATTATAAAAAAAAAAAAAAAATCCCAAATTTTAAGAGTCCAGAATGAAAGGAAACAAACCTTACACAACTCGTTGAAATAAAAATATGCTTACTAACTACGAACTGTCACCGCATATTTCCCAGCAAAAATTCCCAGCTTTCGGATGACGTTTGACGTATTCGACTCTCGTTCACCTATTAATAGACGTGAAACTGAATGACACTTTAATCATTGGACAAATTCATCATAATTGATTAATGAATGCATAATTATTAGTACTCTTACACTACTCGTATTTACCCTTCATAGATGAATGTGAACTTTTTTTTCGTTGAGTGCAATTAGAGTCAAATTATGAAAACGAACAGAGCTAGCAGAAAGATCATCTATTTGTAGGTTACAGTAAATTAATAACTTTTTTTTTCTCTTCAAGAAAAATAAAAAGTACGAGTATTGTAGCTGCTGATTGAAGTATTAATTATGAGAGAGGTTAACCGGTAGAGCAAGGCGCCGTCCCCGAAGGCTAACTCAATAATCAGCTATAGTGGATAGGTTGGTATCACTAAAATGATAATTACGAGTATGTGCCATCTTGAATGGAGATGTCTTGTGAAATTACTTGCTGAATAATGTCAAGAGAATGTAACCTATAAAGGGAATCATTAGCCTTGCGATCTAACAAACCTTGTCGGTGCTGTGCTATTTAACCGAGCTGTCAATTTTGTTTGGCGCATATAATACTCTAACCTGTCAAAGCAAAGCAGTTGTATTGTTGTCGAACGTTAACTCCCAATTCAGTTGCTTGAATTTGAGTGATTTAGTTTGATTACGTTCTGTGCAAGGACTTTGGGAGATCGGTAAGATTGGAATTTCTTGGCTTTTCACAAGAACAACAGAAACAGGTTAGGAGGTCACAGGATTTACCCTGAAATATAGGAACCTTTTCTAAGCTATCGCAAATTTTGACATTCCGTCTGACCAACCGCTTTTTGTAATCTATGATCTACATCAAGACAAGAGGCCAGTCTTGCGTTTGCTTACTGGCATTTCGGCGATAATTATGTGCATAACGGCCATTACACTTTTCTATTCATCGTCGGCAATGGACGTCTAAGTAGCAATCGGTTCAAATGAAATTTAGTCTTTTTAAGTAACTGACTATCAATGTTCAAGTTGGGAATGGAAAAAGTGCGATTTTTAATTTACGGGACTACAGATACCTCAGACCTCAAATATGTACCCCACTGGATGTGAAGAATGCAATGCAACAGACCCCGGGCGCTGCAATCCGGGATGATGAATCAAGGCGTCTCCAGGGCTAACATGCTTCTGCATAGTCTTTTGGAAGTTACGCACACGAATTTAGCAGAGGTCCCCTTCTACTTGAGGGCGCCACCTAGGATGAGTCGTCTTCGGCTGCATTACCCTTCCGGGTGGAGTCGAAAATTTTCTGGGCCAGGACACCGATGACCATGCGCTCAAGGTAATCCAGCCCTCTAAGCCAGGCTATCCGATCTTTTCTGACGAGATCGGTATAGCTGCACAGGTCGTATAGTTCGCTGTTGAAGCGTCTCCTCCATTCTCCATTGATGCAAACGAGAACGAAAATCACCCGAAGAAATTTTTCCAAAGTCGCTGTCTAAGCTTCTGAGCTGTAAGGCTAGACTGGGATGGTCAAGGTTTTGTATAATGTCGTTTTGGTTGTTCAAAAGGAAGCGCTTTACTACTCAATTGCCTTCTAAGCCCGAACTAGAAAGAGTGATTTTTGGCATGATTTCCTCGCTGGTGTCGTTGTCGAAGTTGACAGGTACTTACCCTTGCTACCTCAAATTGGTTGACGTCTGTCGTGAAGTTTTGTCCTAGGCGTCGATGTTGTGTGTTCCCCTTCGTTGACAGAATGTTTTGAACTTTGTTTTTGCTTTATTGACAGCTAAACCCATCTATGCCGGTTCTACTTCAATAGTCGCAAATGCTCCATTTGGAATTCGGTGTGTCCTTCCCATTATTTCAATGTAGTCTGCGTATGTGACTAACTGATCACACTTTTGCAAAATTGCCTTTAAAATTGACTTGGGAGTTTCAAACAATGTTGAACACATCACATGACATCGCATCGCCTTATTTAAGCCCCGCTCTGATATTGAAGGTCTCGGTTTTATCGTTACCGACCTTAACGGAGTAGTTTGCATACTCCATGGTCATTCTGCACAGTCGAATGAGTTTGGCATTCGTCTCTATCGATGCAGTGAAATGCAGCTTGGAAATCGATGAAGAGGTAGTATATATCGATTTGGACTTCTTGGTTTCTTTCCAACTGATAGGGCCGATCAGATTGTTGACGAAGAGTTTTAAACGTTCACATAACATGGCGGACAAGATTTTAAATGCGATGCTAAAGAGACGTATTCCCCTTTAGTTGGCGCAGTTAAGGGAATCTCCCTTTTTAGGATCGGACCAACAATCTGAGGTTCCGTTCGTCTGGCATACTTTCGTCAACCCAGGTTTTAGTGAATACTGAATAGTTGGTGTATGATCCAAATCCAATCATCATCTACCACTTTAAATAGCTCGGCAGTTAAGCCATCGGGTTTAGAAGGTTTGTTGGAGCTCCGACTATGGGTTTACTCCATTCCGACTATGGGTTTACTCCATTCGTGCAGAACCTGGCAGTCTCTTGCGATTATAGCCCTTCGACTTTGAGCTTTTTCATAATGCTTCGCTGGCTCTAAGTTCTTATGGATATGCGCATCTGTCTCTTGACTATAAAAAGATGGCTCGAGTCGAAGTTAGCTGGACGGAACATTCGAATATCGAAAACACGGGAGGATTGCCTTGCGTCGATCGTAATATGATCAATTTGGTTGAAGGTTTGTGTGATCAGAAGTTAGGCAGGTCCCGTTATGGATATTAAATTGTGGAAACCCTATGCTTACTATAGATACATTAAGTTTCGCTGAAAAACCAATAAGTCTATGTACGTTTGCGCAGTTGATGGCCTAGAGGGTGCACTTCCTATTTCTCCTCACCAAGTTTGGAATTCACATCGCCAAGAATGATTTTAAAGTCATATTAAAGGCACTGCTCGTAGGAGTAGTCTTTGATAAAGTTGTCCTTCTCCTCTCAAGAGCCTGAGGCTCAAGTCGTGTTCTTTCGCTTCGAATAAATGCTGCGACTGCTGTCCTAGTCGCGCCGGTTGTCTCTAGCATACTCCATAATAGTTATCACAGTTTTTCATCCTCGTCTTGTCCGGTCCATCCCATCGCGCATCTTGAGTGGCGGTTATGTCTGCTTTGTAGCAAGCAGTTGAGGATGTCCGATATTTGTTCGGCTACACGCGGTCTGTTAAAGGTATGAACATACCACGTGGACTCGTATATCTGAAGATCGTTGTCTTTTACTCATTTTTCAAGGTATTCAACAGTTAATCCGAGGCTATTACCGTGTTCGTCATATTTTTTTTGTCTCTTCCGTATAAGCTTGTAAGCTCTATGATGGCGTAAGCCAGTATTATGCTACTGGTCAATCACGCAGTCCATGTATGAATAAGAATTTATTCATATTGTTACCGTGGACCACCACTTGGTGGTAGGATAAGTAATACGTTCTGAACATGGGACTGTCGGGAGTTTCCCGACAACGCGCTGATTCCGGAAATAAAAATTAAGAGGCGCCAGCCCGTTAAAATGACAATGAAGTCTCGAAAACACTTTGTTTTAGCGATTTTTAGGTTTTATTTTTATAATGACGTTTGGTGTAAAGCTTACACTATGTATCATCCATTGTACCAATGAGGCTGAAATGCCACAAAGAAAGTTAACGATGGCCTAGCCCAAGCATTTATGGCTATGTGCCCATATTTATAAAAATATTAGAAGCATAGTCATTGTATATATGACGGCACTTGACAGAAAGGCACAGGAGTTGGATGGTGATTTAAATAGAGAGGTACGTGTCTTCAGGACAGCATATTTCCTGAGTATTGGAGAGCGGAAACGACTAGTTCTTTAGCTGAAATGAAGGGGATGTCCAAACAAAAATTTCTGCTTTCTTCGTCTTTGCTTGCTTGAGGCTTTTAGAAAGCTAAAGGGTGTTAATTTTAGAGTTATACAAATTCAATATGAGATAAAGTACTTGAGTTAATGTTGATGTCCATGATTTTAGTTTTATTTAATAGATAATTTTATGCCATTAGTGCTTAAAAAAAAACATCAGGCATATGGTCCAATTTTCGACAACTTTATTGAGCAACTCAGCAATAACACGGCGTAGTTCACAGGTCCATTACGCAAAATTATGCGCTCATCAAAGGTTTCCCGCAATAAATTGATGATGTCGCGCGCAGTGTGGCATGTTGCGCTATCTTGTTGAAACCAAAGCTCTGTCACATCAATGCCATTCAACTGAGGAACGAAGAAGTCAGAAATAATGTTTCTATAGCTCTCCATTGACGGTAACATTCTGACCGGCATCGTCCTTAAAGAAATATGGGCCGATGATTCCACCAGCCCATAAAGCACATCAAACAGTGAGTTTTAATGGTTGTAAGGGTGTCTCGACAAAGGCTTCTGGGTTTTCTCCACTCCAAATTGGGCAATTTTGCTTGTTTACATATCCATTTAACCAAAAATGGGCCCCATCGGAGAACAAAATTTCGCGTTGAAAATGAGTATCAAGCTGAATCATGTTTTCGGCCCATTCACCGAACCTACGACGCATATAATGGTCACGCGGTTTCTACCCTTTCACAAACTGGATCGTATAAGTTTTTAAGCCAAGATCTTTCCGTAAAATCTCTCACAAAGTGGATGGGCATAGCTCCAATAGCTCCACATCGGCAATAACTTCTCCTGTTCGCACTGTTTGTCGTCTTTGCGGATGCTTATTATCCACCAGAGTGTACGTGGTGCGAAAACGATTCATCGTGTTCCGAATAACTTGATCAGATGGACGATTATGTCAACCGTAAAATGGACATACCGCGCGATAAGTTTGGCGAACTGAACCATGGTTTTCAAAATAAGTTTGCACAATTTGCACGCGCTGTTCTGACGTTAATCTATTCATCGTAGACTGACAAAACGTAAGAATCACAAATCAACTTTCAACTGTCAAACTGACAATCTGGAGAAACAGTGCTGCCAGTTTAAAAACCAAATCTCTAAGAAAAACGCCCTTTACATGTAGAATGTGTGAACAACAAAAAAAAGCGCCTGGCTTCGTAATTCTAGCGGTGTGCAACAGGGCTCAGCCCTATACCCCATCTTGTTGAACATTATGTAGGACGAGAATATGCGCCCAGCGATCGCAGGAGTGGTGTCGATTATAGAATTTGCGAACAACAGAAAGAAGAGTCTACCTCTCTAATCCTTTTGCGGTGCCACAAGGTTCAGTCCTATATCTTTTAATGTTAAACGTCTGATATGAAGAAAATCTGTGCTTGTTGAGCGCAGGATGGTTACCAACTATGGAACAACTTGAAGAAGTGAGGCTTTGCTGTAAGTTTAAATCATCGACTATTCAGTGCTGGTTTACAAATTACTCATTATAAATCGTAAGCATAGTACCAGTAAGAAGCAGTAACGTAAGAGTGCCTTTACGCCTTAGCCGACTAAGAATAGAGCGTGTTCCGAAGGATGCTACATACACTCGAGTATATCTTCAATACCTATCGAGGTAGCCGCTTAAAAAGTAAAGGCTCTAGAGAGCGAATGTGTCTAAATTGGGTGGGTAGAAGAAAAAGGGAGTTAAATGAATCACTGTATCGCAAACTGCCCACAGCAATGATCATTATAGGAAATTTAGGAATGTAGGCTACGAAACTGTTCCAAGTTTTGATTTAAGCAGCGAACTTTTATCCGACTCCTTGATAGAACTTTTCCAACAGCCAAACTGTTAAAAAAGCAAGAAACACGTGGTTTGTTTTTTCTCCTCCATGCCGTGCCGGAAGGATCGTCCTACATGACCAATTTAAGAAGAACCATAACGTGGCGGTATGTATACTCAGTGATCCTAGGCATGGGCATAGCTTATAGTTCGAGTAGGAGAGAAAGCTTAGGATTGATACCGACGGATTGATAATGCCTTAAGTCGATTCTGCGCGCGATTAAATGATTTGTTAGTGCTGTTGAAAGTAATGTTCTCTATACCTCATGCTTCAGATCAACTTCAGAAAAATAATGCAGCTCAGGGATAAGATTCGATCGAGTATCTGAGGCATCTGAGGGCCATACCGAACCGAGTATAATTCCGAATTCTTATCAGTTCTTGCAGAAATGTATGCCATTTCAGAAATGGAAAAACAACATCGCTTCGAAATGCGACTAAGCATCGAAATGCGACTCACATTGAGTGAAAGCTATAATATCATACTGGTCCAAGGTTAAATTCTGAACTAAATTAATGCATCGCACACTAGGCCTTCAAGCGGCCTTCATTATATCAATCATATAGTCGGCAGATCATCAGATTGTTATCGATGTTGATGGAGACTGTCGAATATGTGTTTCTGAAAGTTCTGACCTATCAGGCCAATAGAAAAAACTGCTCACATGGTTACATGTGCCACTTTAAAATATGTATCTAACCAATTAATCAGCGAATGAAAAGAAAACCTATTCAGCAAACTCATTAGCCTTCTACCATTTCCTGCACTAGGTCAAGTTGTACTGCTACGGTTTTTTCTTCGTTAGAAAACTCGGTCAATATACGAGTACGAACAAAGTTATTGCCAATAAATCCCTTTTAACAAAAAAACCTTACACAATGCCACCTGCCATCTAAACAGTCTTATTCTTCTTATGCTGAGATCTTAGTCAAACGGATACAGTCAGTCGTGCATTCGTTTTCGTATTCCATTATGAAAATCACTGTCAGCGAAAAAACTCCCAAGCATCAATCCACTGCGAGCTGGCGCAAAAGTAGCAACTCCACGAGTGAAACTTTTCATGGCCACGTTCATACATACGACCGAGTTGTAGAAGCTAATCTAAGTACGAGTAATGTCAACGCCACATCCACTTGGCAACAGGTGCAGACTGTGAGCTTGCGGCAACCGGGTGACAAATGCTTCTGGAAGGCAATAAGTAAATGACGGTACTCTGCCTTCGTAGTTCCATCTACTCATTTGAGTATGGACAGGAGGTGTACAGATGCATCTCTTCACATGAGTACAAATTTGTGTGCCCGAGGAAAAATTCACTGTCAGGTGAAATTTTTCACACAACGATGATGTACGGATGCCACGTACGATCGCACCAAACAGATGCAATGCATATTACTCGTATGTATCTTGACAGTAGTACGAGTATAACCTTAAAAGAAGCGATTTGTTTCGACAAATTGCGGATTTCCTCGAAATTTCGGTTCCAGATAATTCACCGAGGAATCATTTCCGGACTGCATAGCGAAAAGTAAAAGTTTTCGTACAGATTTTCCCGTACGGTAATTACATACTCGTACGCGGCAAATTACCATCCCGTCATTGTCGGTCGATCGGTCGACGTACTCGCGCAACCTCTCCTCTTGTTGAGGAAAAGTCTCCGCAATTTTTCGCACAGTTATGGTGCGATTATATGTGCTCGTACTTACCCAAGTTGACGTCTTTACCAAGTGTCAGGTTTTGTTTTTATTTTTTATTTTTTTTACCAATATGGCCGTTAGTGTCAACTATGCAACCTGTCACGTACATCAATTTATTGGCTTTTGAATGATCGGTATTAGACATTTGAAGACAAATTTGTAATACAACTTGCCACTTGAGGAAATGTCCATTGAAAAGGATGGTCATGGTGTTGTTGACTTTTGCCTTGAAATGTCAACGAACGGAGAAATTATTTGATTGGCTATTACTCGTAAGTGAAGTGAAAATACGATTACCTGATTGGCATCATTGGCATCTGGCAGCTAACTTCAAAGCACATTGATTATTATTATTTTATTGTCCTTGTTCGGTGCGAATTGTGGCTTGTTATCGAGATTGATTTATAATAACTGGCTTTTACGTAATGCAGTATGGCCATACTTAATGTTGTATTGAAAACTGAACGGATTTTAATGAGCTTTATTTCTAACCACAATAATAACATATCTAGCAAGTTTTATGGCATTGGTATTCGAACAAGATTTGATGTCACGCTGTTTTATAACAGAGTTGTTTTTATAGTTTTGTACCTACACATATATCAAGTTGAGTGAAGTCTCGTTGACATTTGCATCAGATGTCATATTGCCAAAGTCGATTCCTGTCAATGTCAAAAGAAACAAACTTTACCTTTTTGAGATCGCATTCGCAGCTGTGCCTTTTTGACAGATAAGTCAGTTATCAATGCGCCAAATTGTATAACTGACAGCACACGAACCTGTATTGATCATATGTTTGTTAGATTTCAAAAAAAACAGAAAAGCTTTAAGTGACGTTCTTGATTTAAAGATAATGGATCAGTGTATGACTTGCCTCGAAATAGAGCTTGGAAATGAGAGACAATCTAAGAACTACTAGGTGGGGTGAAAAGTAACCTCCTTGGCAATGAAATTTTTTTTTTTTTTAAATGTTTTTTTTTATTTTATTCAATATACACCCTGAATGACTCGAACTGCAACTACTTTCAGGCTTCTATAATTTCCAAACCGTCCATGACAGTGAGCTCAAATTTTGACACATGACAGATAATTTTAGTATTTGCAACCTTTTAAACGATTTGCATCTCAGTTGTGTTGAAAAATTTTTATCCGCGATGGAATTCAAACGTGATTGCTTTATATTTGGCTGGAAAACCACAAGTAGCTATTGTTAGAGCCCTCCAGCACCTCAACGTGAATAAATCATTTGTGTCTCGAACCATAGCTCGTTACCGTGATACTGGCAGCGTTGCAAAACGCCATGGAGGTGGTCATAAAAAAACAGCAACATCGGCAGAAATGGTTCGGAATGTGAAGGCACGAATTGAGCGAAATCCGCGTCGAAGTGGAAGAAAATTGGCTCGTGAGCTCAACATATCGTTGGAACGATGCAACACATACTGAAAAATGAGCTTGGGCTCAAGCCATTGAAGTTCCAAAAAGCACACAATCTTACACGGCAACAGAAAAAAGTTAGAGTCGAAACAGCGAAGGAGTTGCTACGCTTGCACGAAAGTGGTGAGTTGCCGAATTTGTTTTTTTCCGATGAGTCGCCATTTGTTATCGAGCAATATGTCAACAAACAAAATGACCGAGTTTACTTGCCAGAGAGGTCCTTCGCAAATTTACACCTTCGGACGGCCACCAGAAAGCAGGCAGCACCGATGGTAATGATTTGGGCCGCCATAATCGCCGATGGTCGCTTTCCGCTCGTATTTTTGGACCGTGGCGTCAAAATTAATGCGATCGTATACCGTGAAACTGTCTTAGAGGCAGTATTGAAGCCTTGGGCAAACAATCATTTTGGTCGGAGACCGTGGACATTTCAACAAGACTCGGCACCGTCTCACAAAGCGCGCGTCAACCAAGATTGGTTAAAAAACAATGCTCCACACTTCATTTCTTCGACAAAATGGATTGCAAATTCTCCGGATAAAAATCCGTTGGATTTCTCTGTCTGGGGTATTTTAAAGGCGAAGGTTGGCACTAAAAAAATACCAAAATTTGGACCACCTCAAACAAACACTTCGCCGGGAATGGGCCAAAATACCGCAGAGCCACTTGCGTGCACCGTGCGATGCTTTCTTCGGCCGTCTCAAGGCTATTATTCGCGCCAAAGTTAGACATATTGAAAACTACTGATACAATTTGAAAATTGATGTATTTTCCAACATTTTTCGCTTTGGCACAATAAAATTTATCAAAACATAAAAAAATTACAGCATTTTAAAAAGTTGGAGTTAGAGTCATTCACCCTGTAGTACCCTTTTAGTTTGATACACTTATTCCAGCGATTTTCCAACTTCTTGATCCCGTCCGAAAAGTAATTTTCCGGAAGGTCTGCAAAATACTCCTCCGTGGCGTCGATGATTTCCTCGCGTGAGCTGAATTTTTTATTGATGAGCCATCTTTTGAGGTTCGGGAAGAGATAATAGTCCGAGGGATCCAAATCCAGTTACCAATCGACGCCAAAAGTCCGCCCGATTCCGCATCAGCAAGTCCAAACACTCTTTCGAAGTGCTCTCGCGTTCGTGTTTTTGGTCATGCGCGGAACCCAGCGGCAGGATAACTTTTTCATATGCAGAATATTGCCCAAAATATGGCGTGTGTGCTCAGTACTAATCTTTGTAGTATTTGCTAGCTCGCGCACCTTCACTTTCCAGTCAGCCAACACCATTTCATGTATTTTTTTGACATTGTCCCCTGTAACCGCATCGGAGGGCCTGCCGCTGCGGACTTGATCGGTAGTGGAATTGCGGCCACCACGAAACTCTCGAAACCATAATATTTATCCAACTTTTCTTTTGTTTCCTTCGCCGTTTTGCCTCTCAAAAAATACTCGTAATGTTGTATGAGAGAACAAAAATCGTTTTTGTCCATACTCAACATAATGCCAAACACGTCAACAACAATCAGCTGTCAAAACAAAACTAAAGACAGTATCAGACTGAAATTTGGCATGTCTGCCTAAATATGAACGGACTTCAAGGCACCATAGCCTTTTTTGCAGTAGCAGCGCATTCTGGTGGTCAAAGAGGTTACTTTTCTTTTTCCTGTAGAAAAAACTATAAATTATTTCTGTTTGGTGAATGCCTTAAAGTTGGGAGGAGGTATTTTCGGATGATAATCCATTATCAGCTTCTGATAAATTTTTAAGAACTTTAAAAAGACACATAGATATTCCGACTAGAATGCAACCACAGACCAACACTAAACTTAAACGACTAAAACCTTGGATTGGAAAAAATTTGTTGAAATCCATAAACGAGAAAAATTTGCTTCGCAAAACAATTAAAAACAACCCGCGAAACGTACATTTAACAAAGCAGTACAGACAGCTTTGCAATGAAGTGAAGCTGAAAGTTGCTTTAAGTAAAAACAACTTTTATTCAGCAAAGTTTTGAAAACTGTAGTGGAAATGTTAAAAAGGAATGGAGAGTTGTAAACAGTATCTTAGGTAATGGCAGCAGTAGGGATAGCCCCTGTGAAATTTAGATAGACAATGTTCTAATTCGTGATCCCACAAAAATTGCAAATACCTTTAACAAGTTTCTTGCCACTGTTGCAAAGAAATTGCAACCTAAGCCCTCTCCATCCGGTTGCAATTGTAATTCATATCCGGATATTACAGATGATGGTTTTCAAACAAATAGCTTTGTTTTTCAGTCTTTTTCACCATTGCAACTCTATAAAGAGATAATAAGTTTAAATATTGTAATGAAAAATCTTGTACTTCCGATGGTATTACGAACTGTCTTGTAAAACGCATTGCTTTTTTTATTGTTGACGTGTTGTGTCATATATTAAATATGAATGTCACGTGTGGTATCTTTCCGTCAGGACTAAAAACGGCTGAAGTAATTCCTCTTTACAAAAAAGGTTGTAGAAAATCGGTAAGTCAATATAGGCCAATATCCTTGCTTCCGACCTTTTCCAAACTTTTTGAGAAAATTATGAAAAAACGAATTATGTCCTTTCTAAACAAAAACTATTTCTTTTGCCACCAACAGTATGGTTTTCAAGAAGGCAGATCGACGGAAGATGCCATTTTGAAATTTTGTAGTGAGCTATGCGATGGTTTTAATACAAAAAAAGTCCCATAGCTTTATTTATAGATATGACCAAGACTTTTGACATGGTGAACCATAAAATTCTCGTGGACAAACTCTACAAAGCTGGATTTAGAAATTCTGTATTGAGGTGGTTTAGATCCTATTTATTAACTAGATGAAAATAAACGAAGTCTTTAGCGAAAAGTTAGAATTACAAGTTGAGATTCCGCAAGCCTCTGTTTTGGGTCCGATTCTTTTTTTTATATATGTCAACTCGGTTGTCAAACAAAATGTTTTTTTGGAAACATTACAGCTTTCGCCGATGACATTGCTTTTTCTTACACCAATAACTCCTTATTTGAATCGGTGGCTAGAATCCAAAGTGATTTACAGCGACTTTAAACAGTGGTTTGCCAAACATGAACTTATTATTAGCGAAAAAACTAAGCTTATGCTTTTCAGCTTAAAAAATTCACCTATGCTTGGGACTAATATTATTTTCCATTCAGCTGGTTGCCCAAGGCTCTCAATGTTCTCTCATAATTGTGGAAAAGTTAACTTTTGTGCAGATGCAACCTGTTGTTCAAGCTGTTTCAAAATAGATTCTGCTGAATCTTTCAAGTACCTTGGAGTTTCAATAGATAGGAATTTAAGTTGGAAAACACACGCGGTTGAATTAAAAGCTTACTTGAGATGTGCAACGCGCAAAATGTTTTTAATGCAACCTCACTGTTACAAGAAACTTTTAACTGTTATTTATTATGGAATCATAAATTCGAAGCTTCAATACTGCTTGACAAGTTGGGGTGGAGCTTACAATACTGTGATGAAACCATTACTGATGCCCCTAAAACACATTGTCAGAATTATTTGTAAGAAAAGTAGAATAATAAGCAGCTGGCCATTATTTCTCTATCTAAAAATTCTGCCATTGAAACACCTACATGTCTATAAGGTCCTAAAAGTTTTTTTTATTCGTAGTAGCTACAACACAGTGTTTAAAAATTCAAATGCATATTAATTAAGAGTTAATTCTCAGCAACTTTTGAAAGTTCCAGTTTGCCAAAGAACACATTTTTCTAACTTTTACTCTGTAACTAACAACTACAACTAAATTAATTGCATTTTAATTGGAGCTTCAATTAAATGATTAATTGTCAATTGTGCTAAAAATATTCGCAATTATGTTAATTGTGGTTAAAATTCAGAACTATAACTGGGGAGAAAATAAGTTGAATTGCAATTAACTCTCAAGTTTCGCGACTAACAAATAAAAATCACCGTTTTTAGAAAGTTTCATAAGCGGTAACAAACTCTAGGTATTCAATGTTCATCCATTTAATGTTAACTGACATTTGACATGTGCATTAGTGTAGTGTTAAAATTTGTTGACTTGTTATTGTCATGGCGACTTCAAATGCTACCTGAAGAAGGCGAAATCTTTCTGATAGTGCGGTAACTTGGAATCACTCGTCATTCTATGAAATCATTCGAGGATACAAAGAGAGTTCGACACCATCAAAGATCCAAAGCCGTCCGTGCACTGTAAGGACTCTGAGTGCCATCAAATCTATGCAGTCTGAGAGCTAAAGACAAATGCTGCAAAAACGGAAGGTCTTGTTGCAGTAGAGGAAAATTTCACAAAAAGTTAATATCAAA
The DNA here is from genome assembly GCA_963966105.1 of Volucella zonaria. NCBI lineage: Eukaryota > Metazoa > Arthropoda > Insecta > Diptera > Syrphidae > Volucella > Volucella zonaria. The sequence continues at coordinate 171,004,848 of OZ014532.1, read as the reverse complement.
CAAAATTTGGCATTGCGAAAGACTTAAAGTAAATAACTCACAGTCGCCTTGAAATCTGTACGCAAATAACGATGTTTTCTGTTTACTTAAGATGTTCATCGTGCAAGACGTGGGTATGGTCGAGTATTAGGACAGGCGTCGTAATTTAACACAAGGCCTGGATATGGCCCGAATCCCTTATCAGTGTTGTTATGATTAGGAATGAGCTATAATAGGGTAAGCTACTTCAATTTTTGGAAAAAAAACTAATCACAACTTCTAAAAAGTTTATCACGGAACTGTTTTAGGACGTAGATAATGTAGATATTCCAACAAGTTTCACCTCACAAAAGGGAAACCACTGAATGCTGGCTCAAAACCAAAGTTCCGGGCCTTCATATCGGCGAATAATTCGCCAGCTGGCAGTTTCTGCCTAAACCGGTTGGATTACAAGTTATGGATCGTCTTAGAGGGCATAGTGTGCTCTAATTGACACCTAAACAAATCGAAATGGTTATTCTGGAATTGTATGTAATTTTTCCAGCCTCAACCAATCTGCTGCTAACCATTCCAGCTAAGTAAAACAATCTTAACAATCAGCGAATTCGCCTAAAATCGACTACTTTTTATAACAACGTTAATTGTTAGTCGTTTAATTAAACTAAAATTAATTTAATTGTACAAATTAGTTGTACCTGCAGATTGCATTTCAAAAATAAGTTAAGGGGTTAGGCCTCTCTACAGGCCGTAAAAATAGGCTTTTCTGAGATTTCTTTTTCAGGAAAAATATAAAATAAATCGAGTTTACAAAGGTTGAAGTTTATTGTACGAGTACATATGATTGACTGTAAAATAGAATTTTAATTTATTTAAAAATGGCAGCTGTGCAGCGTTTCTGAGGTGACCTCTCTTTTTTGGAAGGGTTTACGGCCGTACCAACAGTCCCTGTAAATTTTGCATTATGATGAGTTTTTATTGTACATAGCAACAGGGCTCCCGCCCAATTATAAAGGCTTCGCCCATCAATGACGTTGTCTAATAAAAAGCGGAGGCAGAGCAAATTACTGGCCATATTGCACACATCTTCAGATGACGCCATTGAAGGTTGCTACCATTTGATCAGTTACACCTTGCCGGTCATAGGTCTTCTTGGCGACTGGACTGCCGGTAGTCCCTACCAGGACTTAAATCACGGTACCATGGGAGCAAGGAGCCCTCCTTGTGGGAGCGTCATGGTGACTGCGGTTTAAACCCAAAATCGCGGGAAGAGTCTTATCTAATGTAGAGTTGTAATAAGTACTGGGTGCTGTGACCCTAAGAACAGTAAAAGGTTTTAGGTCGGCCTCGACTCATACCAGTTCCAAATTGATATCAAAGGATTGGCGGAGAGCGATGGCAAGGCCTATCCTCTTCCATGGATGTATGGGCATCCCGTAAACTTAAGTCTTCCCGACAGGTCTTTACGTTAAAATCCAGAGACAATGTACATAACAACAGCTAGAGATGTACGTAGGATTTTGTTGATATATTGATTTTTGGCCAAATGGCGCACTTCCAAAGTCAAACTTGCAAAATTGGAGGAAAAATCGCCAGAAAATTGTTAATAACAAATGAACTATGCCATATAAAAAAAATCCTACGTACTTATTTAGATAATATATTTTTAAAGATCTAGTTAAAATTTGAAGTGAATTGGTTGAAAATTGTTCAAGTTATAGGTGCGGCCAACTTGAAAAATGCAGTTTTGATATAAACGCGTTTAACATTTTAGGTTAATCTCGCTGCCTACCTGGCGGCCTTGTACTATACTTTGAAAAACAAGCACTTGGAGATATTTCCCGGCCATAATCTTTTGGAATATAATTTTTGATGTCCTAAGGAACCATTGAAAGCAATAAAAGATTTTTTGAAAATACTAACATTCAATATATACATATAGAAGCCACTACACAAAATTTTTTATTCGAATCTTAAGAATAGTTTGCGGTGTACGCCGCTTCCAAAAGGACACTCCGACAAAGTTGCTGTTTTGTGGTTGACAGCCATTAAGCCATACGGTTTATCAGAAAAATACAAAAAAATTATTTATAAACTAGGGACTTAGGTTTAGGGAAATATCGATATCTAAAAAGAAAAATAGAAGGGGACTCTTTATAAAAAAAATCCCTACTTGGTGCCATAAAGACTGTATTTTTGAACTTTTTACGACCCTGGTACATGCAAATTGGAAGAATAATTTTTCAAATATGTTTTCGACCAGTTTGAAAAACGCAGTCCTGGGAGTAAACGATACGAATCGAATGATAGATACGAATTGCAAGACTGCCGAAAAACTACTGACCGTAGATAAAATAACCTAGATGTCAAACTCTACTAATACTTTTGCAAACCGTAGAAAACCGGTTTTGATTTTCCAATATCTGGAAAGTTTGACATCTAGGTTAGTTTATCTTTGCTACTAACCCTTTCATGTCGGATTCTTCTACGCTTGGTCACAGGGTTTCTATTCAATTCAGTAACGGAAATTTCCCATCTCTTCCCTCCTAGCGAATACAATACATTAACTGGAAAATGTTCGGGAGGATACGGGTTCATAGTGGCCAACAGTCTAACTTGGAACGGCTTCACATAAAATGTTGGATTTCCGTCAATTTTACGAATTTTTTTACTAAATTTGGTTAGAGCATTCTTAAGAAATGCAAAAAGAAACAGATAACTCTGCTCGAAGGCGTTCATTAGTAAACACAATTGACAGTTGACTGCATTTTTTCAATAATACGCTTATTCACATTGACAGAACATTGCGTTCCTCCGACTAAGTAGTTCCTAAGTGCTAGATATGAAATGTATTCTCATACTTGTAGAGGCCGTTCCATGTGGCCTAAAATTTACATGATATGTTGAGCTACTGACACCTAATTCTACGCTTGGTACAGGCTTCCTGTTGGCACTTTGGAATATAGCAAAAACTCTGAAACTAACGAAGCTGTTCTCTGTTGGAATCACAGTTTTAGTGTTCTCATATTGATGCTTGGAATTTATGCACTCATAGCCTCGCGACTTTCCAGTCATGAGTCGAAAGAGTTGGGTTGCTGAGCCTGATGATTTCCAGAATGCTTTCTGGGGAGAAGGGTTCGGCTGGGATCCAGGTGCGAGTTCCTGTCGATTACTGCGATTATAATTGCGTCCTTCAGGACTTCGCTGAAAGACCTCAGAGATGTGCTGCTGGATGGCCCAGGGGTTTTGGTGTTGTAAGTTTTGGGCTTCTTGGGAACCGGCACGGTTTCCTACAACGAGGTCTTTTGTTGTTTTGGGAACAGTGGAAGCAGTGGAAGCAGTGGGTAATCCGTCAATCCTCAATCTTGCTCTTTATATCCGCACTTCTCTCAATCTCCGGAATGGATCCGAAGGTTTTGATAATGCGTAAAGCATTTCAGCGACTTATGTAGAGCGGCTTAGATGGAGCTTACTGATGCGGCTGAGACCCTGATTCCTTCTTAGGGGGATGAGTTTTAGTAGCAGTAACAAGTCCGTGGCCTGGAACAAACTTGCTGCTGCTAGGGGTGGAGGAAGTAATAGGACCATGGCTTGCCACTGTCTTAACACTCTTTGAAGATTTGGTTTTAGGTTCATTGCACTTGCCTTTAGAGGATGGAGCACCATGGCCTGCTACAGTTTTACCTCTGCTCGACAATGTAGGAGCCTTGCCGGTAGTCGGTGTAGTCACTGTTCTACCGCCCGGTACTAAAAGAGACCGGCCTCGGGTTTTGTTTTTTTTTTTTTGAGTAGCGGAGAAAGGATGGTCTACGTGTACAGAGATCCGCTGTATACAGATAAGCCTAGCTAATCCGGAGGTCGCCAGGTATCCGGATACTCCGTTCGCGACGGAGCTATTTTTGGAGATGCCAGGATGATCTTCGGCACGGGTCGTATGACATCGTGATCCTTTCAGGAATTGTCTGGAGAATTTCTCGAGATTCATTGACCCTACTCAGCCTCTACAACTCGACGGTAGGGGAAATGGGATAAAAAGAAAAAGAAAGAGTTTGGGCTCCGTAGTTATTTCGCTCCATGGATGACATCCAACTTTTAATGGGGAGACTTGGATTACTTGATTTTAGTTAACTGAAAAGTTGGGATTCGAACATTGAACCTTCGGATTTGGAAGCCAGTTTACTACCACTTGAAACACGGCCATCCACTGATCTTTAATACGACTTGAGTTGAAGGTTAGCTGACCTGTTATTTGACTCCGACCTTACGAATTTAGGTTCCTGAGGAAGTACGTAGACGTTTTTTAACTTACTAAGAACTATCTTTTGGCAAAATCTGAATTAGGGAAGGAATGAGCTAGCCTTTACGGAACTGATGTAGGAAATTGTGCTGTCATATTTATTAAGGGCAACAACTTTAACTTCACTACCTAGGCAAACTTAGGTCTGAATTTCAAGTGAATATATATGAAATACTGATAGCAATTAACTATATTGTGAGGAAAAGGTGGAAGTTGCTGCACCTGTAGCAATATCCAAGCTTTTCTAATGTTCCTCCTAGATCGTTGAATTCAGACTCAGGACATGGATCGGCGATGGAATTGTCAATGTCCTCAGTTAAGGCTTATATCGAAAATTGGAATGAATATAAGCTAAACCGTATTTTTTTCCAGGTTGCAAGCATACCACTCGAATGCTTGTGCTGCTCTTCGGTAGGAAAGACTAAAGTCTTCTTGATGGCGTCCTATCGCTGTACTCCCTTTTTGTTAGGCATAAGTGACACCGCCTTCTACGACTCTTGCTTACTAGAGCGATGATGATACTGCGGAGTACTATTGTAGTAGCTGATGTGGTGGGCGCTGGTTCTGTAAAGATTTTATTACTAAACCGGCTCATCTTTCTTTGGAGGACTTTTGAATGCTCTATTCCGACTGAATAAATTTCTTTATCGGCAACTGGAGTGGATTTGAAGTCCCTAAGCTCTCTTCAAGATAGAATAATGGTAAATATCGATTCCGGACTTACAAAGCCTTTTGTCGCACTGATACCAACCTATGAAATCTTTGAGTGAAATTTACTTGTTCCCTACTTTGAACGGAGAGAGGAAAAGACTTTGTCAAAGGCTGAAATGTCGCAAACATTTTTTCCGTTTTTCAATGTATCATGTAAATCTAGTAGTAGTCAGTAGCACCTATCGACTCGACATGTAATCAAAAACTGAACGGATCTTCAACTTTCTAAAAATCATAAAACCCATCACGGTACTAACTATAGGTACAAAAACAGTTATATAACCTGCATTGTATCCGTATCACTAATACACTACATAATTATAAATTTCAAAAGAAGCTAACTGCAATCGAAGAAGATCTTTTCCGTATCCATTAATTGCTACTGACCGTCCCATTAATCCTCCTCCCTCATGCAATCCGATTTCCACTGTTCAAAAACCCACAGTCGCCATCCCATCGCACGCAACATAACACCAACAACAAACAATAACAACAAACAATAACAACATTGTGATGAAAGATGGTCAAACTGGATGTTCCGTATGTTGCTCGGTGTACGAGTATTGATCTCATTAGAGATTCCCTCCAAACGAGACCATCACTACATCAAAGTTACCTAATCCCAACGTGTACAACTTGTACGTAATGTCTTCTAATCTGTCTTCAGTTTCCAACCATCTCATTCACTTCATCATTTGATCAAATCTACATAATAAAAAGTATCTGCACAACTGAATATTTATCAAGACCCTCTGGCGGCAATGAATTAATTTGCCCTCCCTTCGTGTTCGTTCCAGCCGATCTCATGTTGGCGACGATGATGGTGATCTTTTGCCGTGCGACAAGAGCAACGGTGAGGGTTTTCATTTCAACAAGACTGCACTTGAGGATTGGGATGCACGGTCTTGATTTAGGCCGCCGATGAAAGTGAAATCTTTGGCGCGCATTTACATTTCTGAAATTTTTTTTTTGCTGCGATCCCAGCGGCTGACCTTCATTTCACAATCGATCAACGGGCCTGTTTTCAGTCGGCTACAGGTTACTTCAACTCCAACTCCTGGGCTGGTTGTAAAATTTTTTTTGTTTTTAACATTTCTTTCACGTTTCTGACCACATCTGAGCTTAGTAATAAAACTTGTAAGTCGAGGTGATCGGACAAGCCAATTACATACTTGCAATGCATGATGAACCTGTTTCTGGGTTTAAGGCTCTTGGGAAAGATATAGCAAAGTACCCCTCCACCCCTGCAATTCTGGTTAAAGCTCGTTAAAGGTCATTTGCTCGTTTGTGACGTTCTCTTGAACGGGAACAGGAATTATGGCAACTGGAGTTATCTGTGTGTCATGAATGCTACGAGTATTTATTTTATTTATGTACTCGTACGTGGTTCTTATGCTTTTTATGTTAATTTAAGAATTATGCATTGAATTAAAGAATTTAATTATGCAAGACAGTTGTGAAGGGAACCGTTAATAGAACCTTAACAGAATCTCTGCATGGATTTTGGATTAAGTCATAGCCTAAATGCATATCAGGGATAAACCACATTGGCTGTGTAATATGCAAATGTTGGAATTTGAGAATCAATTTAGACTATTCGTTTTAATTCGTATCTGTAGTCAATTAGGCCAGATGAGTATATACAAGGTATTGTCGCGAAAAGAATTAGATTAACATCAGATTGGAGTCTTTATTTTTGGGCCCTAAGTGAATTTATAGAACTTTTGAGGCATGACAGAATTGGACACTTTCTTCTTGTTCTTCTTTTATGCCTAACAAGACTGTTTGGGGTTGAAGTCGTTGCCCTAATTCTTGAATTCGTTAAAGCATGACGATAGTGTAACAAGATAAGAACGATGAGATATAAAGTTGATTCTGGCTTTATTTTGAAGCTACGTTCATGCCATTATGTGTGGAATAGCACATCATTCGAATGGCCACCGGGGGCTTCGCTGGCAGTACTTCAAGCGGTCGGTTCAATAATATGTTCGGCGTTATTCCGGCAATATTATGACGAATGTTGGCCTCGAGCTCATCCAAAGTGGTTGGCTTGTCAGCGCTGACCAAGAACTTGACGTATCCCAAGAGAAAATAATCGAGTGTTGTCAAATCGGATGATTGTGGCGACCAATTGATGAACGCCCGCCATAAGATGACCCAGTCGCCAAATTTCTTCTTCACAACTTCGAGCGTTGTATCGCTTGTATAGCAAATAGCCATAGCCGTCTTGTTGGATATATCGATATTGTCGAGCTCTGACCATAGAAAGTCAGTTAACATCGCTTTATACCTGAGACCATTGATGACAACGGTGTCTCCTTCCTCATTTCGACAGAAATAAGGTTCGATGATGACGCCACGCCATAAACCGCACCAAACAGTCAGTTTTTATGGATGCATTGATGCTTGGACGAACACTTATGGATTGTGTTCGCTCCAATAATGCCAATTTTACTTGTTGACATAGCCCCTAAGCCAAAAATGGGCTTCTCCGAGAAGATGATTTTTTGGCCAAAATCCGGATCTCCGGCTAACATTTCCAGCGCCCAATTAGCGAACTCAATGCGTTGTCTATGGTCGTCCGACTTCAATTCTTACCTCAGCACAATTTTATACGGATGTAGCCCAAATCCAACGGCAAAATAAGCCGGTTAACTCTGTGGCGACGCCCAATTCAGCTAATCGCTCCCGAATCGACATTTCAGTATCTTCTTCGATACTGGCCTCTACTGCGGCCATGTTTTCTTCATTTTGCACCAATCTCTGTCTCGTTGGTGGCTTATGATCCAAAAGAGTGTACTCACGCTCAAAATTTTCCACGGTGCGACGCCATGAAGATGACCGACTTCATGATGAAATTCACGTTGCGGAATTGCGATAGTTTTTAATACTCGTAATTTTCGCACGTTCGGCAAGCGTAAAACGATGCGTGATGAAATTGCAAACCTTACTGGATGTTTTAACAGCTGGATGTCATTAGTAATACAATAATTGGTAAGACTATCATTGTTATCTGGTAACCCTATATATGCGTATATTGGCTAAAATACTCACACTCCTTGGGATAAATACTGCTTCACCAAGCTTAGATTCAGTCAGTTAATTAAGCTTACCAAGAAACAAGGAGACATTTCTACGTTTCCACTTTTGCTAGTTATTGTATATGTTGCAGATAGTCTCTGCTATACCAAACCTTTTATACACGCTCTTCCAATAGGGACTTCCCAACTTTGACATTTGAAAGCGGACATATTCTTCAAGCTATATATGTCAAATTGGCTGTCATTTCTTCACTCTGTTTTGCTTAATCACCATGGATGGACACAGCGTCCAACAACACGTGAGGTTGAGCAAATTGTTTTAGTTGTCCTACCGAGAGGACTATTCGCAGTGTGGTAGAAAAATTTGAGTCCACTAGTTCAATAGACGATAAACCAACACCCTTACGTCGACGAAACACAAAATCTGCTGAAAACATCGACGCTGTCCATGAGAGTGTGCAGGAGAATCCGAGACAGTCGATTTCGCGTCGCTCACAAGAACTCGGCCTTTCGCAGACCACAACTTGGCGGATTTTGCGTCGTGACTTGGGCCTGCACCCGTACAAAATTCAACTGACCCAAGAGCTGAAGGTAAGCGACCACAGACAACGACTTGTGTTCGCTGAACGGGCTCTGGAGCAGTTGGAAACTGACCCTAATTTTCTTCGAAAAATCATCTTTAGCAATATGGCCCATTCCTGGATGAATGGGTGCGTCAACAAACCAACAAACAAAATTGTCGGATTTGGGACGACACCAATCCACATGAGATCCAAGAGCGGTCAATGCATCCCGAAAAAGTCACTGTTTGGTGCGGATTTTGGGCTGGTAGCGTCATCTGTCCATATTTCTTTGAGAACGGCATTGGCCAGCGATCACCGTCAACGGCGAGAAGTGCTCAGGTTAAAATCAAAAACGCAAAGCTTTGAGTTGACTTTACGGAGCTTGCAGTAGATTGGTTCGTTGGAACCATAAGAGGTGCGATGGGTTGCAATATAGAAGAGATGATGGCATCGTAAATTATGAGAGTTAGTATTGAAGGAAATAGAACCAGGGAGCAGTTGATGAATGAAAAGAATGTCAGCTAATTCCCTGCATTTTTCGAGAGTATTCAGGTTGAGAAGTTTGTGGTGGTCACGATAGGGAGGTAAAATGAAAGATTTATCCCAGGGTAGTCCTCGAAGGGCAAATCAAAGGAAACGATATTGAGTCGGGATTAATGAACTTGCTGAAAGGGTGACCACATTTGGCTTGCATATTCGGGAATAGGTCGGACAAGGGTAATGTAGCGTGACCTTTTTTGTTGAATTCTTTTTTTTATAATTTGCGCGCGTTCAAGGAATTTGAGTACCTTTAAAACGCTTGCACACAGCGCGGGTGAAGGAAAATCTGGGAGGAAAGAAAGAGAAGTACCGATGAACGTCGGTTTTAAATGTTTGAAGGATATAATGACTAGGAAGCAAAGAGCTAGGCAGGCCATTCCGTAAGCGTCTACAATATTTTAGAGTACGTACATTTACTGATGAGCATTAATAGCAAGTCGGCTGTTACAGCAACGCCAACGAAGTGGCGGAATGCTACTGGCGGGAAAACAGAGTGAAGTGAGATACCAGACATAACGTCTGTGTTCGAGGGTGTCCATTGTCTGAGTGATTTTAGTGCCACCTACGAGTATGAGTCTTATCGCACGGTTTTGAATCTCATCTAGCAGGCACAGAGATGTTTTGGGCGCAACCGACTAGATGTGAGAATTGTACTCCAATTTCGGGGGAATAAATGCTTTACGAGTATATATTGAGGCCTGATCTGAGGAAGTGAAGGTTTCTTACATCGCTTGAGGAAACCTAGACATTTCGCAGCTTTTTTGAGGACATCGAATATGTGGTCATTCCAACGTAAATTGCCATTGACACATATACCGAGAATGGAAAATTATTCGTTTTCAACGATGCAAATGCCATTCATGGTTAATGGCTGGGTGTTTAGATTTCCCTTTAACGGCAGCACACAGCATTGTATTTTAGAAGCATTAAATTTTACTCTGTTAATAGTTCCCCAATTCGTTATGCTGTACTCGTAAATATCAGAATTTAATGAGCTTAATATACACTCCCGTTTTCGTTCTACAGCCGAAGGCCAGCGACGTAAGTCCTGTCACACATGGGTTGCAAAATTCTTTGATAAAACTAAGTGATGAGCTGGCTTTAAGGATTATCTTATCAATATGCGAACGGAAGTTTAACTCTCTATCGTAAAATATTCCAAGGTCGCGAAGGGATTGAACCTGTGGTACAGGTTGGTCATGCAGAAAATAAAGTCGAGGAGGAGATTGATTGGACTTACGTGACAAAGTCATAGATTGACATTTGGTGACATTTCACATCAAGTGTAGACTTATCGAGGTCTCCTTGAAGGAGAATCGAGCATTGGGGTGAAAAAGTAATTTTGGACAACTTAGTGTCATTAGGGTAAATGGATAGAGGGCAGTGTTTAATAATCTTCTCAAGATCGTTTATACAGGGTGACTTACTCGAACTCCAACTTTTTGAAATGCTATAATTTTTTTATTTTTTGATAAATTTTATTGTGCCAAAGCAAAGAATGTTGAAAAATACATCAATTTTCAAATTGTATCAGTAGTTTTCAAGATGTCCACCTTTGGCGCGAATAATGGCCTTGTGGCGGCCGAAGAAAGCACCGCACGTTGCACGCAAGTGGCTCTGCGGTATTTTGGCCCATTCCTGGCGAAGTGCTTGTTTGCGGTGGTCCAAACTTTGGTATTTTTTTAGTGCCAACCTTCGCCTTCAAAATACCCCATACAGAGAAATCCAACGGATTCGCATCCGGAGAATTTGCAATCCGTTGTGTCGAAAAAATTAAGTGTGGAACATTGTTTTTTAACCAGTCTTGGTTGACGCGCGCTTTGTGAGACGATGCCGAGTCTTGTTGAAATGTCCATGGTCTCCGACCGAAATGATTGTTTGCCCAAGGCTTCAATACTGCCTCTAAGACAGTTTCACGGTATACGATTGCATTAATTTTGACGCCACGGTCCAAAAATACGAGCGGAGAGCGACCATCGGCGGTTATGGCGGCCCAAACCATCACCATCGGTGCTGCCTGCTTTTTGGTGGCCGTCCGAAGGTGTAAATTTTTGAAGGACCTCTCTGGCAAGTAAACTCAGTCATTTTGTTTGTTGACATATTGCTCGATAACAAATTGCGACTCATTGGAAAAAACCAAATTCGGCAACCCACCACTTTCATGCAAGCGTAGCAAATCCTTCGCTCTTTCGACTCTAACTTTTTTCTGTTGTGGTGTATGATCTTGTGCTTTTTGGAACTTCAATAGCTTGAGCCCAAGCTCATTTTTCAGTATGTGTTGCATCCGTTCCAACGATATGTTGAGCTCACGAGCCATTTTTCTTCCACTTCGACGCGGATTTCGCTCAATTCGAACCTTCATTTTCCAAACCATTTCTGCCGATGTTGCTGTTTTTTTATGACCACCTACATGGCGTTTTGCAACGCTGCCAGTATCACGGTAACGAGCTATGGTTCGAGACACAGATGATTCATTCACGTTGAGGTGCTGGAGGGCTCTAACAATAGCTACTTGTGGTTTTCCAGCCAAATATGAAGCAATCACACTATCACGTTTGAATTCCATCAGGGATAAAATTTTTTCAACACAACTGAGACGCAAATCGTTTAAAATTCTTGTAAATAATAAAATTATCTCTCATGTGTCAAAATTTGAGCTCACTGTCATGAACGGTTTGGAAATTATAGCAGTCTGAAGTTGGTTGCAGTTCGAGTCATTCAGGTTGTAGTTAAAATGAAGAAGAGAGGATCTAGGTGGCTGCCTTGCGGGACACCAGAAGTGGTTAAAACGGGGTTGAGAAGGCTAATATAAAACGAAGGCTATAATAACGGATAAGAAGTTATCCATTTTAATAATATGGGGTCAAAACCGCAGGGAGGCAATTTGATGTGATATTTTTTGCCTTAGCAAAATCTGTAGCAATAACATCGATTTCGTCAGCCACTTCTAGAGCTGAAAGTGAAAAAGATACGAATTCATATAAGTTTGTAGTATTGTATTTGGTCTACTTTTCAGAAATTCATGTTGATGCTTTTTTTTTACAGAGCTCGCAGTAAACAATTAAATTTTAAACTTAACTAGTTGAGTTGTTAACACTTAAAACTATACCTGTAGCTGTTCTGTTGGGAATCTCATTAGCAATACGATATAATTTTTTTTGAATTGCCAAGACTTTTTTTTTGACAATTTTCAGCGGAAATAATTATCCCTTCCAATTTAAGCTCTTTACTTAGATTTTTGTGGTACTGTTTAAATCTAAAATTATTAGAGTGTTTTCTATCACTAATACAGAGCCTATATTTTTTTCTAATTTCTTCCAATAATTATAGAGTCCTCCATGACTTCTAACACTTATTCTTGTTGTTTATAACATTTAATACCACTTTGCTATTGGCAATAGTCTTTTAAGAAATAGGTCGAAAGCCATTGTTTCGTGTGGAATTTGGGCTGGAGGTTTCATTGGACCATTTTTATTTGAAGACGGTACCGGGAATGATCAGTCAAATGGAGTTTTCATAGAAATGTAGTTCCAGGATGCTAACAAGCCGATGACTTCCTAAGCTTATATGGGGGAGACGAACCGCATTTGTACCAAACCGTGATTGGTAATGTCGTCAAAAGAACGCAACTATGCCATAAAAACCGAGGAGAGTATTCATTAAATCAAGCAAATCAAAATTTGTGTATTTTCATTACATTTAGCATAGACATGTTGTCTCAGTTAGACCTTGTTAACTATTTTCTCAGTTAACGTCGGTGTACCACAGGGTTCAGTTCTTTCTATTAAACTATTGCTCTTATACACTTGAGCTATCAACTGAAGCCTCTTATAAATGTGGGCATATATTTTTCAACTACGGGCTCAAAAATGTTGTTACATATATTCGCACGTAGTGCAAGAGTACCACAGGAATTGGTTAAAAAAAAAACAGTAAAAGTTAGTCTACAACTGGAAGCTTGGCTTAAAATATTTTGACAGTCTTATTAATAAATCAACTCCTTTCCATTTAAATTCCAAGAGTAAATTATCTTTCTGCTCGTACCAATCAAACTATCTGAAGATACTCTGTGCTGCCCACATTTATTGTTGAATTAATTTAACTTGACATTTACCTATATTATTTAATGTCAATAGACACTGCATAACTGATATGCTGATGCAAGCAAGATCAACAACCAGGAAGGAGATCTAAAAAAAAAAACAAAAAATAATAAGTTGAATAAATATGCACACAACTTTAAATAAACAATTTATTTCAAATTAAAGTTTAACCCCGATTTTGTTCTTGATCTCAATTCGAATAAAACTTTTGACATTTTAAATCCCTAACTGGTGTCTGGTAAATTTATAAATGCTTTGCGATAACATAAACCTACATCACAACTTCAGGTTTAATTACCATAATTTCTTGCAGAGTTTCATTTGTTAGATACATTTTGTCCCCTCACCAGCAACTGAATACAATTTTTGCATCAAAGTCGCCGAACTCATAAACTTAAAACAACAAAATTTCGCAGTGATACTGCATATACTCGTACTTATACGTAAACTCGATCCAGTTTCATTGTTTTAATTGTCTCTCAGACTTAGCGGTGAGTTTCGTATATTACTGATGTTGTGTGATGACATGAAAAGCACCATCAAACACGATAAGAAATGAGACAACAATCAGTTTTTTAATTTATGAGAGATCTGTCACATGTGACATTAGACATGGTGAAAGTATTTTTTAATTGAAGCCGAAAATAATTTCCAACTTAAAGTCAAAAAAAACAGATAAAATATGAAATGGCTAAGTCCATGGATGAGAAAGAACAAGAAACGAAAGTGCCATATCCTAAGTGAGGTGCGAAAGTGGATCTTGTTCGAATTTCGACATTTCAGTGACATCTAAGTTCGAATGTCATAGTAGTCAGATGTGTGTACGCGTACGGTGCTGGAATGTTCAACAACTCTTACATGTCACATTCAATGTTGAAATATTTAAGACTTTTCAAAAATGTACGGCCAACTTCTTGATATGCTTGCCTCCTCTTTCGAACTTAAATGTCAAATCTCAATGTCAGATGTAAAATGACCATTTACGGAATCCGAGGGTAAAAAATGTGTTCAGAAAATCAAAACAGGCTCTTAATCCATGTCAATACTATTTTCGATAAGCCCACATACCATTTCGCACCGAATAACCAAAATAATTTGTATTCGGTCACGCATCACATTATGCAATGGCTGTTGCTACCGAAAAGCCAACCTCAATTAATAACCTCGCAAGGTCACTCCTCCGCAAACTTTTGGTCTCATTCTAACTCATGGGAGTATCTATACCCCATTTGGACTTAAATAACAAATATTTGTTTGATTATCTACGGTTTGGCGTAGGGAACTACGCTTGCATTTGCTGTTAGATACTTTTACAATCAATAGCACTTACGAACACGCCATGTCGGAGAGCTGGAGTTGGATCGGCCTCATGCATATCTGATGTTTTGAGGATTGTGACATCAATCACAGTAAACACCGAATACAGTGAATGATTTTGTTGTGGCATATTGAATTGTATTGGTGCGTTTCACTTAAGCGCGAATCTCATTAAAATAAAAAAAAAAAAATAAAAAATTGGTACAAACGCTTGAGTGAGCGGCATATACGAGCGAGTATAAACAGATAAGTTGCGTGTTCGTCATAACACGTCCGGTATATTCGAATTCGTATGTATCTGAATGCGAACCGTTTGTTTGATTCCAAATGAACCTCAAACCACTATCCGTATTTCTATTTCTAAATTAAAAAAAAAAAAAAAAAAAAACAAAAATACGGAAAAATGTTTTAATACGCAGGTACACGTAATTAGAAATAATTGTTATACCGATATACCGGGTGAAGTAATGAGGCGAGCGCTGAATGTGCATAATGCGGATATGCAAAGGCTGATTAGCTGGAGTTTGAGTTAGGAGATTGAGGTTATGTTCAATTTTATTTGCTATATGAACATTCTGTTGCTTGAAATTGAAGATTACTGAGCACATTTATCAAGTTTCTGAAGTAAGCTACTCTTGCAAAGCTTCAACATTTCAGAGTCTGTGATTTTAGGTCCTTGAGAATCCTGTTGCAACTTTATGTTTTTTATTTTTCCGGGGGTTAGAACAAAATCTAAATTAAAATTTACAAATTGGTAGCCGGTCTGCCAGCAGGAATCAAAAAATAATTTTTTTTTTCAAAGAAAAAACGAGCCCGAACCACACAGGTGGTGGTTTGATCGATAATGGCGGAATGCCCTGTCAACAATGAACCCCAGGGGAAATTTGGAACAAACAGCGGGTTAAGTGCTGCCACTTTCGGCTGCTCAGCAAGGGGTGGGCTTATGATTAAAAGAAAATAATCTGCGGCAGTAGCAAATCTCAAAAAATACGTACCCAAATGTGTCTGCAAGGAATTGCAAAACCTTAAAAATATGATGAAAAGAAAAAAAAACAGCGATTTATTGATCGTAATCTCGTATGACACAATCGATTGAGCGGTATCAAAAATTTACTGATCAAGGTTAATTCGATGGCAGTTACAACTACAGGAATGGAAACCGCTTCAGAGTGGGCTGCTATCTTCGGTCTTCCCGAAGGGTAATACGAATTTTTTTCTAGCGCGTCGCGTGTGCCGTTTGTCTTTCTGTTTTTTTTTTCTTTTGGTATTGGGCGAAAACCCACCGGGACCTCACTACACAATCTCACAACTCAATAATTAACTGTTGTTTGGTATCCTTCTTCTCTCGTCTTCCTGACTATCCCTATTGTTCCCTGATCCTGTCCTATTTTCCCTTGATATTCCACTTTTATTTGTTTTTTTCTTTCGACTTATATCTTGCTTTTTTTTTGATTAACCTCTATCGAGCGCTGTGGTCAACCAAGAAGTGTCCGCCCTAATTCAACTTATGTCCACTCAGACCATTGGCGACCCACACACACATTCATGCGTACATTCAATCGGTTCTTAGCGGGCCCAATGTCTGGTATACCATATGCGTACAGCGCTCCGCTACTTAGCTGGAGAGTTTAACCATGTCTTGAAACACAGCTAGACCGGTCTTTCGTACACCCAAGTGTGCCACTTTCACTAACTACGTACTCGGGGAAATTTCCGAGTTCTGGGAATTTCCTTTGGCCTGAGTGAACATTTCCCCTGAATTGTCTTGAGTTCAAATATCCTCTTCTTACCCCAAAATTGATCGCAGAGATAAGTCGCAGTGACCAAAAATGTTCATTTCGTATGCATTTGAGACTTAGCCAGGGGAATCAAGTCAAGATCTAGGGGTCTCTAGTTAAAACTTTTGAAAAGGGTGTTTGGCCTTTGTGACGAAGGAAGAAGGAAGCTTTTCTCAAATTTAGTTCACAAAAAGGTGGACCCGGCGGACCTCCGTACAGATTTTTGGGGGAAAACGGAATGTCAGACAGCGTCCCACTCTTTACACTGTTTTCATTGTACAATTTGTTGCCTTGCTCCAGGCAACTGGTGTGGGTTGCAGGTGTTTTATTTACCCAGAGGGTTCCAGACCGTCCATCTGGCTCTAGGCGTATGGTCCAAATAACGTGATAGCCAGCCACATGTTCAGAGTGCTCCAGGCCGTTCGCCTGGCTCTGTCTTTCCAGGGTGGACCTACTGGTTGTCACCTCCGAGGAGCGTAAAGGCAGAAGCCCGGGATTGGAAGAATCCACAGGTGCCTTCTACACACAGCAGACAACGCGGGTCCAAAATTAAAGGGGTTAGGAGCTGGAGGGACGGAGCGGATTGCCTTGGCTTTACTCGGGGCTGGAGATTACTCATCAAGGGAGACAGAACAATACGCGCTCTTGTAGCAGGCCACCCGTCTGCTCTGTTGGTCGCTTTTACCATACGTCTTACTTGTTTATGTTGTCCTTCCAAGATACTGAGAGAGTGCACCGATGGCTGATGCTCCCATGGCTGCCCATCACTCTCTCAGGATGTTGGAGCAACAACTATTTAGAACGAAAAGGTTCGAAGGGATGAAGGCGAAAGTTTTCACGGGAAAAGAGCCCGCAACAATCCTTATGCAGTACTTCAGTGGGCCAAACTTACCCCAAACTTACCTTTAATAAGAAAATTCTTGAACAGGTCGCTTGAAAATAACCACACAATTGAGATCGGAGAGAAAGCTATTTGAAGCTGAATAATCATTATCTCTGCTCTTACATATATACCAATATATATAAGAAATATTATCCAAAAACAGTGGCAATATAACCGATGTTTAATAGTTGATACCCTAACCAAGCTGCAACTCTATAAAATTCCAAGGATAAACAGCGTTATGTGGGAGATTTGTGTATTCCTGGCAATGTTCATCTAAAAGGTGATATAACTGAGCTGTTATTCTTTAATTATTATGTTCAGTATAGGCTGACCAGTTACCATAAGTAACCTCAAACTAGACCACCATTACCAAATTATACAAATTGACTTTAAAAAATTGTCACTAATTCGTGTAACTGATTCCCAATTTCGCCTGGTAAAAGATTCGTATTTATCTATTTGTTGTCAGACGCAACAATTAGGACCCTGTCCTTCTACCGAGTTGAAATGATATTCAGGTGGTGCACAAATTGAAGGCACACGACAATCATTTATCTTGTAAATCAACTTCCATCATTGGAACCGCAAGTGAGCCCTTGTGTCCAACAGTACCTTACATCTGTCATAGGTGGTGGCGACAAATGTGGTCAATGAATACGCTGTTGTATCCTTTAACGATCTCAAGTTAGCTGACGCCGAAGGCAAATTCAAAATTATGCTGCAAAAAGATATAGATCGCCTGCTATTTTATGCTGAAAGATGACTGATTCCTCGCCAAGGTGGTTCTGACTTCCATCCTGCTGAAAGGATAGACACATAGCTGAGCTTAATGTGGAAGAAACTATTTTACGAACACAATCTCTATTTAATATGCAAAATGCATATCAACGAAGGATCTTATTAGATTGCACTTTCAAATGTAGACGGTAGAATTGAGTAGGCAGTCGGCGAAAAGGATTATAAGCACTGGCTATTCTTATCGACATTGACGGCGCCTTCGTCAACAGCCAGGCAAGATATATTAGAGGACTCAATTGTTTTGTAAATTAGAGTAAAGCCGTGTATATGTGTAGTGGGTGTAGTAATAAGTAGAAGTTGTCCGCTGGACAGAGGTCGACTCTCTGCTTAACACTATTCATATGCAGATGATGTAGTTAAACCTTTACTTTACTTTTAAATTTATTTTTACTGATTCTTTCATTATTACTTACATTCTAGACAAAAATGATTAAATCTAATTTAACAATGATAGTTACTTGTTCTAGCTTACTGGCTCTTGCCGAGCGCTCTAAACTTAACAATTTCATTCAAAGTTTACCTTTCGGCCTTAAGAACTATCTTACAATTAATCTTATCTATCTGTATTACAAAATATGAAATTTCTAAGAAAAAGTTTTAGAAAAATTTAGATACCGTATCTTTTAAATTTTTTATAAAACTTAAAACTATGTCCCTATTCTAGCCTCTTGCACCGAGTGGTCACCATACCAATTGCGATTTCGGGCGCCTGGCATTCGTCAACATCGTGCACAAGCATCCCCACTTCTCAGCGGCGCCGCCTTATGTTGACGAACGTGGTCTCTCCACGAGATCCCGCTAACTATCCTTACTCTAACTTACAACTAAGAGGAGTGTGTTACCTTAGTAACATACCGACCTAGGAAAGCGAGCCCACCCTCTCCCCTTCTAGAAACCACCAGAATTTGGTGTGCTGTTTCCCGGCATCGATCCAATCCCTGTCCATAATCGCGGGACTAAAACGGAGGAGCTCCTGAGCATTGGCGACATACCCGTCGTAGATGAGCCGCTTGTCCCTCGCACCGCGGTGGCGGTGGTATATTACCACCTCTGCTTTGCATTAACTCTTTAGCATCAATATGGAGAAATGCCTCTGGCGGGATAAAGCCCCGTTCTCTCGTGGTACATTTCATTGGGGTAATAAGCCCCAAATATCAGGCTATTATCGTTGGTCATTGTTCGTGCAACTTGTCTTCGCATCAGCTTAATCAGGAAATTATCAATCCTATTCCGATTAGCCCCATCGTAAAGGATTTTGTTGGTATAATATTTTTTGTACTCTGATTCTGCTGTTCTGTACAAGCCGAGACAAGTCCTAAGACACTGCCTTTTAAACACCCGAATCTTTTACATCTGATACGGCGCTACATTGAACCACACGGGACAACCATACGCGATGACTGGCCTGATTAGGGCCACATAGCATATGACCTTCACCCTGGAGACAAGGTGACTGCTGTGAAATAGCCTTCTTGTCAGGGCTAAAGTCTTCTTGGCCCCAGCAAGACAAGGTATCTCACTACGCTTCTCACCGCTAATGGCTGTCCGTGCTGTCCAATGATGGCCAAATTTCGCCAGTTATATCTGGTATCCCTAGAAGCCCATCTCAATGGAGTTCTAAACAAGATTGTCTCCGACTTTTGAAAATTGATTTTCAATTTCCAATCGTCGCAATACGCCTTAATATGATCGAAGTCACGTTGCAAAAGGGTATTAATGACTTCGATTTTTGGACCTGATCTGTACGCCACTAAATCGTCTGCGTACGCTATGGAATGATTGAGGGAAGCTACCACATCACTTGTGTAAATGTTAAACAGTATCGTAGAAATCACAGCCCCCTATTGTAAATCGTTTTTAATGACAAAGATCTTGCTCGAAATGACGAATGACGTTGTTACATTTAACAACGAACTTCTTTCCCATAAGCATGTCGTAATATACGATATATAGCAGGGCTTTCGGCATGCCCATCCTGGTCAGCTTATAGAAAAGCCCCTCTAACCATACGGTGTCGAAGGCCTTCTCAAAGTCAACGAGGCAGGCACCCGTACACTGGTTCTTGCATTTATTCCATTGTATGTCGGAGACCAGCTTTGACGCAGCATGAATAGTGTCATGCCTCGCCCTAAAACCAAACTGATTTTCCGGAATTATATTATTTTCCTCAACCCACCTTAACAGCGCTTTATTAACTACCTTCTTAAATACCTTGCTAATATTCGGAAGCAAACTAATTGACCGAAGATTAGCAGGGTTAGTTCTAACTTTGTCCCTTTTCGGCATTGGATGTACCACTGCCGTTTTCAGCGCATTGTTAAATAGCGTAGTAAATATATCCACTGCTTCCAAGGGCAGGTGTCTTAATACGACGTTTGGAACACCGTCCACTCCCGGCGACTTTTTGTTTTTCAAAGATGCACAGGAGTTCATCTTTTTGCACGAATAAATGCGAGGAAGCTCGTTCATCGGCGATGATGACGTTTGCCGCGTTTTCTTCATTGAATATGGTGAAACCGTGATTCTCGGATCGCCAATTTTGAAGTCCGCTGCGCAGATAATAGGCCAGATTTCGGCCTCGAAAAAAGCTCCCAGCAAATCCACTTTCTCCTGTGGGTCTTCGACCACGAAAAGACCGTCGCCTGAGTCGGCACTCTCTGGACTTATGCCAACGGTCAGTAGTGTCTGTCTGTTTGATGCAGTTGAACCCTCTGTCGGATCATGCTTAGCTACTTGCTCTACACCATTCGTAGACGCTATCAACGATTAGTAAAATGCTTTTGAGTCAAAATTGAGATTGTTCTCTTTATGAGAAGGAAGAAAACTAGTTGCTTGACTTAACTGTCTTAAAATGCGTCGTTAAACGTGTTTCCAACTAAGCTACTAAGTATCTGGGTGTCCCCCGATAGCCAACTTTTTAGGACTAAATACATACTTCGCCTCGATGATTTCCAGTTGGAGTCTATTGGAGTTCTCGGCAATATATAGAGCTTGCCATGCAAGTGGGACATTTAGATCCATAGGTCTGATAGGACTTATAGTATCGTGTCAGTTTTTGGTATAATAGGTTTTCGGGCTGTTTTCATCAAACTCCAAAGAACAGTTAATTCCCTCTGCTTGAGGGCTCCCGCTTAAACACCTGCTCCAGTCGGACTGTTGAATTGATCTTATTTTGAAATTTATACCATGGGCTTTACTGTCAAGTCTATCTTTCTATACTACATCGACTCCCACTGTACTTAAGATTAAATCTAAATCAGAAAGGACATGTAGTCAGGTTTTCATAGATAGCCCAGACCTAGGACGTAGCGCTAGCGTTTTTTTAGACAACGAGGGCCATACTAGTTGTGTAAACGTGCTTTTATCATCATTGCAATGAATTATTTTGCAACGAACTGGGAAAAGGGGTTAAGTATATGTCCTTGAATGGAAAGCCAACCTGAAATTGCAAATCTTCCTTCAGGGCAATTGGAAGGCTGAATTCACAGAATTTTTTTCGGGGTTCCGTCCAATGCTTTTTATTGTGGTGGTAAATGAGATGACCGATGAATTTTGCAAATCGAAGGATTTCTCGGAAACTAAGCCACCGTTGGGGACTGCTTTTGTCCTCGGTTAAAGCTTCTATTGATAGTTGAGTCTTATTGAGTTGAGGCATTTTCAAAATTCAGCGCCATTTCCGTTGTTCCTCATCAGGAAAGTCTGTACATGGGTACTGCCGTCTTATCGCAACACTATGCGTCTACCAAACTCCTAAGTAAATAAGGCATAAGCGGTATTACTTCCTGTGACGTTTGCTATGATATTAATGACGACACCGGGAACACTGTGCAATTTCAGGCGGCAGTTACAAGGCGCTGATGTGGTGGGTACCGGCATTTTATCTTTGAAGCTATCTTACACCTTTCTATACAAGACTGAACAATTCCATTCAAATGGACTGAAAGGAGTGCAATTCAATAGACAGAGAAGTTGGAAGTTCTGCTCCAGCCAAATGTTTGGCTCAACGGTTTTAGTTATAAGCAAAATGGTTGGTCGTAAACAGACCGTATAAACAAAATTTCATAAAAAACGTGCGATTTTGTTTGATTTCCACTCCACGATATCACCACTGTCGCCTGACCTTATTTCTTCAAAAATGGGGCCAGAGTTCATATTTTATTCCATGGAGACAGTAACCGGACCTTTATCGTTGAACATTTCTTTGAAAATAGACGATATTCGTAAATATGAGGTACGGACTCACGGGTGTCATTGTCCGAAACAATCACCGACATTTGGATAGGACGAATTATCTGAATTGAAGTGCAATAGAAGCCTGTTATTTGCAACTGATATTTCAGGTGTTCACACAGCCATCTGAATGGGAGTTTATTTGCAGCATTTAAGAAGGATTTGCCTCAGTCATTCCTGCAAGATATAGGATCGCAAATTTCAGTCATCGAACATACACCTTTTGAATACTTCTGCCGGTCTTTCCAAAGACGACGTACAGTGGGCAAAATGGCCATCTTAGGGGGGAATAACTGTCAAATTTTTTCATCACAAAGTCAAAATGTTTGTTTACAATTTTAAGCTTAGATAAACAAAGAGTCAAGTACAATTGGAATTAAAGGAATTGGTTGACACAAAGCGGTTTTTCTCCTCTTCACCACTTGTTGATCGCGTTATTTTTGTATTGATTTCATTTTCCTTTTCACAAGCAAGTGACAATTCAATTTGAGCCGAGTTCATATTTTGTAATTTTAAGGTATATTTTAATTGAAATATTTTAGTTCAGTGCTGATTTTCGTTTTTGTTTACAAAAATAGCGTTAAAATAGCGTTAGCGTGGTCTATATCGTGGTTTTTTGTTCTTTTATTGACTTTTAACTAACTCAACCGCCAACTAACATTGAATGGTTTAAACTAAATATTTTACCACTAAGTGCACAGTAAGTTACAAAAGAAATAAATTGCAACTATCTGCTATTCTGGTTTTTTTCAATACCTATATTTAATCATGTCGATTTCCAAAAAGGAGCTTTTCGAAGTTTGGCGAAGAGAAGATGCTCAAAAAAAAAAGGAGTGCGTTTGTTATAAGCTATGTTTTTAACAAAACTGGGTTAGATAATAGTGAAAATGAAGAGCAGTGCAGGAAGACAAAACAAATTTTGCAAAATTTTACCTCTAAGCTTAATGAAAGGTGGATTAGGGTTAGGCGAAGATTGGATTTTTTTAAGTCTAGTAATGAAAAGTGGTTAGATACTGATGCTTGTGCTACCGCAATTTGAAATAGCCCCTCGTAGTACAGAAGCTAAACCATCAGGACTTGGACGTCCTGCGAAAGACTTTGTCCACCCTTGTAGAAACCGAAAGTTGCGAGAAGTTGACGTTTGCTGCGCGACAGAGTCTCCAAAAGGCCGGTAAACGGGATGCTGCTAAACTAATTAACTTGTTGGAAGTTTCCCCAAATAGGGCCACGAAGATAAAAAAGGCATTATCTGCTCCATCTATAGCTATTACTAAATACACGCCAAAGGAAGCACTGGCTTTATATGTAGATGGGCATTTTACGAAAAAATCTTACATTTTAATGAAAACGAGTGCTAAATATCATAATGCAAATATCTATCCACCGAACGAAGCCTTTATGAGAGTAATCGATATTTCGGCAGAAGTCACCCTGCAAGGGCTTGTCGATTGCACTGCGCAGCGACTTTTGGAGTCTCAGAAAGAGGTCCTTCAAACAGATATTTCAAGTCAAAATATATCGATCATATATAAGTGGGGCTGTGATGAAAGTGCAAACCATTCAACATATAAGCAAGCCTTTAGAGAAGAAGAGGCGGTCCTGATAGGGAGGTAAGATTAAAGGGTCGTTCCACGGCAGACCACGGAGAGCGAATCGGAGGAATCGACGTTGAATACCCTCGATTTGGGAAACATGAACCCGGTGAAAGGGGGACCAAGCTTGACTGGCATACTCAAGCAGGGGGCGAACAAAGGTAATATAGAGAGATCTGGTTACATACGGGTTGGAAAATTCCTTGGACCATCGTTTAATAAAGCCAAGTGATGAGTTAGCTTTGAGGATCATCTTATCGATATGCGAACGGAAATTAAGTTCACAGTCGAATAATATGCCAAGGTCTTGAAGAGACTGAACGAGGGGAATTGGTTGACCATGGAGAAAATAAAGAAATATGGCAAAATTCACGCCCATCATCAACTAGGTTTTGCCGGCCGATCAAACTCATTTTTCAAAAAGAAAGCTCTGCATTGATCTAAAGAGAAATTGAAACGGTCAAAAATCAAATTAATTCATTAACTTCGACACAGGCTACTATT
The DNA here is from genome assembly GCA_963966105.1 of Volucella zonaria. Lineage (NCBI taxonomy): Eukaryota > Metazoa > Arthropoda > Insecta > Diptera > Syrphidae > Volucella > Volucella zonaria. The sequence goes on along the minus strand of OZ014532.1, from coordinate 170,980,512 downwards.
CGTGGTATATATTTTACCATTTCCCATGTTTTTAGTTTGACAATGAGAGACGGAAAAACCTTTAGTGTTATTGCAGAATCCTCAACGCAAAAGTGTGGAATTTGCGAGGCTACACCGAAAATCGATCTAGAACGATCTAGCTAAAATAATCCAGTCGAGACCCAAAGAAAGCCTATACGAATTTGGTTTGTCTACTTTACACGCTTGGATAAGGTGCTTCGAGTGCCTATTATATATTGCATATCGACTACCTACAAAAAAAATGCAAAATTTCAAGTTTAGAAGACAAGCAGTTAATAGAAAACACAAAAAAGAACATCATTGACAGACTTAAGGCTGAAATGAATTTATTAGTCGACATATCTAAACCAGGCTATGGTACCACGAACGATGGTAACACTGCGAGGAGATTTTTCCAACAGCCTTTTTTTGCTTCCTCAATAACTGGAATCGACCTTAATCTTATTAAACGCTTAGATATTATTTTAAAAACAATGGCTTGTGGTTACGTGCTTTTAGGGAGTATACAATGGAGACCGCCAAGTTGTACGTAGAATTGAATCCATGGTACTACATGCCTTCTAGTGTTCACAAAATACTCATCCATGGTGCAGACATTATAAAATCGGCTCTGTTTCCAATTGAAATGCTCTCAGAAGAAGCTCTAGAATTGAGAAATAAAGATTTCAGAAACTTCAGAGAATTCCACACAAGAAAAATGTCTCGAGAGGAAACTATGCGGGATCTCCTGAATGCACTATTTGTTTCTTCCGATCCCATTATTTCTTCAATTTCAAGAGCTGTTTCTCTTAAAAAAAAAATAATAAACATCCTCTTAGCGAAGATGTTCTTCGTTTATTGTCAGATCCGGCAATAATACCTGCAAGGCAAGGCTCTAGTAAAGAAGAGGAAGAAGAAGATGGTGATGAGGAAGAGGAAGCAGGAGATTATGATGAAGAAGATTATGGAGACGACGAATTTTTGTAAATAATTTTTGTACTATTGAAAAATATTTGATTATTTTTAATGATGATATAAATAGATATAGCGTTGAAAATTTTGTGATTTTTTTATAAAATGTTAAACTAAGTATTAGATATTTTCAGAATCAATCGTTTAAGACCAAATATTGTCACTCAGATGCAACAAAATCAACAATGCAATCAAATCTAACTTATTTCCTCCTAGATTGGCCATTTTACCCACTGTGCGACGGCCTTGTCATTTTATAGAGTGATCAGATAGCAATGATAGTTTTTTCAATTGTTGTGTGACAGCACAGGGAATGTTTGAGCGTGAGTCCACTCTTTTGGATCTTAAGCCACCAACTAAACAAAGATCGGCCAGTATCGAGGAAGACTGAATTAGGTATCGTCAGAGAGTCAATCTGGCTTATTTTGTGGTTGGATTTGGCCCTACATCCGTACAAAATTGTGCTGACCCAAGAATTGAAGCCGGAGGACCATAGACAACGCCGTGAGTTCGCTAATTGGGCGCTGGAAATGTTGGATAGAGGTCTGGATCCAAAAAATTATCTTCTCAGACGAGGTCCATTTTTGGCTCAGCGGCTATGTCAACAAGACAAAATTGGAATTATTAGAGCGAACGCAATCCATAAGTGTTCCGCCAAGTACAAATGCACAAAGATTAACCGCTTGGTGCGGTTTATAGGATGGTGGCATCATCGGACCTTATTTCTTTCGAAATGAGGAAAGAGACACCGTTACCGTCAATAGTCTCAGGTATAGAGCGATGTTAACCGACTTTCTGTGGTCAGAGCTCGACACCATCGATATTACCGAGCTGTGGTTCCAACAATATGGCGCTACATGCCATACAAGCGACGCGGCGCTCGAAGTTGTGAAGGAGAAATTTGGCGACTGTGGCATCTCACGGCGAGCGTTTATCAATTGGCCGCCGCGATCATGCGATTTGACACCACTCGATTATTTTCTCTGGGGCTACGTCAAGTCCTTAGTCTATATAAACAAGCTAACCAGTTTGGACGAGCTGGAAGCCAACATTCGACACACTATTGTCGGAATAACGCCGCCCATATGGGACCGAGTCATTTAAAATGTGCTATTCATAATACATGAACGGATTGTAGCTTCGAAATAAAGCCAGAATCAGTTTTATATCTCACACCGTTGTTGTTTTATTTAAATTTTTTTTCCTATCGTTCTTATTGGGTCACCCTTTACAACTTTTAGGTTGTTGTGCCAATATCTTCTCGGCTGGATGGAAGGACCCTTGAGCTGATCTGAATTTTCTTGATTCCCTATCACTATTTCTAGCTATAGGAGATCCTGTCTTAATATACATGCGATTCCATGGTATGAATGTCAAAGGATTATATGTTGTAGGCAGGTCATACAACGACCACGAACGCACAATCCTTCCTCGTTCAAATGAGAACAAAATTAGCTCTGCAACTCAGCATTATCTTCCTTGGGGTTTCGCATTATTTTTTGTAAAAAGCGATTGAACTTCTTATCTCTCCACATTGCGAATTGAATTGCTGCAAAACAGCGATTTTTTTCAGTTCATTAGCCCTAAAACGTCAGGAAGATTGCAAAAGCAAAAACATGGACACCCAAGTTGTTTCAATCTGGGCCAATGCCATGCATTTAAACAAATTGCAACAACATCCTGTAGCCTTCCCCGGTAATAGAAAACAACTTAAAGATACGACAATTCGTGTGTATCCACAATCGAAAGCTAAACACTTCAACTGACGAACGAAGAAAATATTTCCCATCCTCACCCATGCCACCCAACGAGCAGTTTTCACTGAATTTCAAATTATAACCCACACTCAATCATACATACGAGTATGCATGCGTGCACCATGCCGCATCTACCTTCACTCGAAAACAACTGACGGCACGTACAGCAAGTGAACTTTATTTTACTACCGAATTCGATTGCAGCTGTCCTGCATACTAAGCATCAGACACCCGAAGAGCTCCAAGAAAGCCTCGAGCTCTGGCGCGCTTGCGTCGTGGTAACAGGTTGACGTGCGTTACCCGATTTTTCATTCATGCTGGAGTGGCAAGTATCTCCGTTCTCTTTGAGCTAAGACCATGACTTCAACTCCGTTTTAATTTTTTTTTTTTTTTTTTTTTGTAACACGTCCGTGCCGTGAATGAGGTCACCAGTTGAACTCGAAAGCCTTAATGCACACAAAGCGAACAAATTACAGAGAAGTTTGTCTTCTACTAGGCTGCGAGCCAAACAAAACAAGAGACAAATGTGTGCGTGTTACATCCATCATGAGTGACATATGGAGCAACGCAACACAATACTGACGCGTCTAGTCCGCTCACGGACTATTGACCAAGTTTCTTGCGACTTGTGAACCTGCCTGACTTGCTGGTGAGTGGCAAATGAAACATCACTCAGAGTCTTCTTGAGAATTCTTCTAGCAACGAAGTGGAGGAACGTTAAGTAGGGCTCTTGGTCAGGAAGCGGTCAGTCTGCTTTTTGTTGATTCTTCACTACCGTCATGAATGTGTTGCATGGGTTTGTTGTGATGTTCTGGTGGGAACGTCAGCGGGAACTGGGTTCGCATAATGCGATGGAATTGTGTCAGGTGAAGTGTAAGGCCCCGTTTATGGGTATAAAATATGAGGAACGCGGTTTTTTTTTTGTTGCAATTTGTGGTGTAACTCAGGAGGCGATTCGTGACAGATGTTAAGTGCTGGCTTTGAGCAAGAAGAGAATAAAAAGTAGATTCTTTGGAAGTTAGAAAGACCATTGATGAATCTTTGGAAGTTGTTCAATGCTCTACGACTGATAATCTTCATATTGGGAAAAGCAACTAAAGACAACAGTGTGAGTGATTGGGTTGAATGATTTGGAAGCTAACATACAAATGCACGAAGAAATTGTCCATCATAATGATCGAATCGAATGGACTCCATATCATTGGTAGCAACAGGTAAAAGAAGCAGGAGGAGTTCCTTTTCTAGTAACACTATGTTAAAAAATCTAGAGATTGCTAATTGCACTATTATTCAGCTCCAATTAATTATATTGTAATGCTATTCCTGCGCTTCCCACTTCGAATAATGTCCTAGATAAATGAACTAAGCAACGCTAAGCGTCTCGGACGTCACCCCTGTATCAGCTTGAAACACTCATAAGAGACAGGTGTTTCGGTATTCTATGCTGCGCAATATTGACATTCCTATAGCAATACACTTAATACTACCAATAGTACCTGAGTAGGCACTCAGATGGCGCCGCATCGCCGATAGGGAGATATGCCCAAATGTCCAGTCATCGTGTGCTATGTAGGGTCTCTTCAGTTTTGAGCAGACTTACTTGGCAACATGTTTTCCAATTTATTCTCAGAGTCTGCAACAAATCGTAGGTCTTTCTCTCTGTGTACAAAGCGACATTACAAACAACATATTGAGTTGTAGGCTTTGGTCCACATTGAACTGTTGTGCCGTCGATTTACTTATTTTATTCTTCAAACCCGATGCGACAACTTTGGCGACCTCAATGTAGAACCGGAAAGGAGGGTATTTTTTCTGACGCAATCGAAGAGCAAGGCCTAAACGACATCAATTCCGATGACGAGTTAAAGACTCCAGGATGGGTAGAAATGGCATTGTTTCCAGCACCAGACATCAGGCTTACTGTCAACCAGGTTACGAAGTTAGTTCCATAAGCGCGTTTGATTTTCCCGCATTGTAACTTGAAAAGCAATATTGCTTCTGTCAACTAAATATAGCTGTGAGAAGCATGAAGAATGGAAAAAACGGGAGCTTCGTGAAGCGTCTGGCGTTATTTAATTTCAGTCCGGACGAGCGGCTTCATAACCGTTGATGAAACAGGGACCCACTACAACAGTGGCAGGGATGGAACTGGTGGGGTTCTTTGGACGAGTAATCGCCAACTAAAGTCAAGGTGGGTCATGGCGTCAGTTGTTTGGGATGCATTGATTACCTCTGGAAGGAAAAAAATAATCGACGGCAAGTACGAGGGTAGTCCTAGAAGTACCCAAGCTAACACAAAAAACACAAAAAAATTGGGGAAAGTCTCCTTTTAGTTCAATACACTTTCCCCAGCGATGTTCGATAGCTTCGATACCCTGTTTACAGTAAGACTCGTCGAGCTCCTTAAAATTGCCATCAACCGCAGACTTGCCACCGGTGGCAAATCTTTTACCACCGAACCATTTTTTCAAATTCGGAAATAGAGAATAATAAGAAGAGGCTAAATCTGGCGAATAGGGTGCATGAGGAAGCAATTCGAACTTTAACTCGTTGATTTTGACCACCGCTATGACGGATGAGTGAACTGGTGAACTTTTGTCTTTGCCAAATGCGGCCGTTTTTTCCTGATTTCATCTTTCAAACGCTGCAATAAGTTCGCACAATACACGCCGTTGATTATTTTTCATCTCTGAAGATGAAAATTATCCCACGCGCATCCCAAAAAACTGACGCCATGACCTTGCCTGCATATGGAACTGCCTTCGTCTTCTTTGGAGCCGATTCTCCCCCTTGAGGCCATTGTTTTGACTGTTCCTTCGTCTCGGGTGTGATGTGATGGATTCGTGTTTCATCCATGGTCATGGTTATGAATCGACACAAAAACTCGGCTTTATTGCTGTGAAACTTCGTCAAACACTCGATTGAAACATCCTCACGACGCTGTTTTTGTTCCATCTTGCGCACAGCTTGCTCACATTATTCTCATGTCCAATTTTTCAGTCAACATGCAATTTACGCGCTTTTGGAAACGCCTACCATATCGACGTTTAGCGGATTTTTTTCAACATATCTCGTGAACTCACCTCATTTGGTCGACGTCTTGACAACTCGTACGGCCTCGCTTAAACTCTGCCACTCAGTATTTCATTGTTATAAACGAAGGAGCAGCCTCCCCCAGTGTAGAATCCAGTTCCGTTTTGATGTTGGTTGGATTGAGGCCTTCCAAATGAAAGTATTGCGTCACATAACGATGACCAGCTTTTTCCGTATTTAAAAATTCATTGAGAGGGTTCACTATTGATGGCTGCCGATGGTCGTCAAACTTCAAATTTAAGCTTTGTAAGGTTGGTACTTTTTACAATTGTCATTCTTTTTAAACAACAACAGCCGTCAATACGTCAGGTAGGGTACTTCTGGGTCTACTCTCATATTATGCTAACTTTTTCTACCATTTCAAAGACGATTTATGCGAAAATGACAAGAAGAAACTGCTCTTCCATCAAGACAATGTACGAGTGCGTAGTAGCCATGGCGAAATTTTATAAATTTAGCTACGAATCGCTCCTTCATCCGCCATATTCTCCTGATTTAGCCTTCAACAACTATTCCTGTTTCCAAATCTGAAGAAATGGCTCTTTTTTTTTAAAAAAAAATCCCTATTTTGAGGACATCCACAAATCTTATTATTTGAGGGAGAGCAAAAAGTTTGAGAAATGTTGAGCGAAGTAGATGGACCTAAAAAGAAACTATGTCACGAAATAAATCGGTTTTGTCCCGGAAAAAATATCTTTCATTTAAAAAGCTACGGACTTATTGATTCACCCTCGCAAGTACAAGTTAGTCATGATAAACACAAGGCACTCTTCTAATATTCGGAATGTATCGACTTTCTAGGGCGCAAACATCGGATTCAGACCATTATATCGCTGTAAATCCAGGAAATCAAGCCAAAAAATACTGCCAACACGGGCGGTGGCGACACATTTTACTGCCCGTAGAGAACCAATAGCACTAATGCAAGGAAGGCATCCACATTTAACATTAAAAACGGTCCGCAACAAGGTGCGCTTAATTCGCCGATCCTATTTATCATTTACACAGGTGATCGGATAGGTTCATTTCACCATGCCATAGCGTACAGAACAAGCCCCAAGATTGAGGTCATTAATATACTTTTGCAACGTGACTTCGTATAAAATTCAATGATATTGCGATGACTGGAAATTTTCAGAAGTCGGAAACCATTCTGTTTAGGACGCCTTTGTCTGGGGCCTCTAGGGACACCAGAAAGAATTGGCGAAAGTTTTCGATAGTGGGGCAGCACGGGCAGCCACTTGCTTGTCGAAATGTCAGATCCCAAGGTATCTGACTAGACCAATATCTGTGGCTCTGGCCAGGGCCAAAGGTACATTTGCCCTTACAAAGAGACGGTTTTATAACAGCCAACTTGATGCAAGAGTGAAGGTGATCTGCTATTGTACATGACCCTTATCCGGCCTATGCTGGTATTTGGATGTCCCTTGTGGTTCAACGTGAGAGCAAGTTTATTGGAAAAGATTCGGGGTCTTCGCTTATACAGAACACCAGAGTCTGAGTACATAAAATCCTATCCTTATGAGGCTTTGTACAATAGAGCGAATCTAATAAGAGTGGAAAATTTCGTCATTAAGTTGACTCGAAGGCACATTGCAAGAGCAATGACCTCGTCGAATAGCCTGATATCCGGGACTTACTACCCCAATTATATGTATCATGAGAGAGTACGCTTTGACGGCTTTGTTCCTCCAGGAGCGTTCCTCTACCTAGATATGAAAGGTCTGGTCCAGGACAGATTAGTGGTGCCGCTAATCTTCCATGTCGCTTGAACTGCCACGAACAGGCGTCGCACATGTCTGTGCGGTCCGGGCGATAGGGAGAATATTGCTCGGCAATACCTACAGTTTTGGGGGTTTGTTAAAGGAGAAGAAGCTTCTTCGTCTAATTTCTCCAATACAGGGTAGCTTCACTGGGAGCAATATTGGTCAAACTGTTTTTTTAGCCGTAGCAGGCTTACATAGATTTAGGTAGGATTGCGTTAGATTTAAGAAAAAAATTATGAAAATCACAAAAAAAAAATAAAAATAAAGAAATATATATATAATAAAAATATATGTATACAAAAGGGATGGGTGGCAAGTTTTTCTAAAAAAAAGGGATAATGCAAACAAGAAAAAAAAAATTTGTATTGTATTGTGCTAGGTGGCGCAAAATTAGTCACCCTATGGGAAGATGGTATAATTTTTGCAAATGGCGTCGTCCGTCAATCATGTTTGACATTTGTGAAGTAGATACACTTGCGGTCATAAAAACCGCACCATATCAAAATGATTGAAAAATTGTTAATAACTACGATAATAATTTTTATAATGAAATGAAATTTTTGTTGAGTACTCCGCAGTAGTTTATAAGTATTTCTATCTAATTTCCATCTGTTTATTGAATGTTTGAAAAAAGATATTAACAAAGAAAGGAAAACCAGGTAATTTTCTTATTTTTTTAAAATATTTTAATACAGTCATTGATTAACAAAATCAAACGATACATTTTTTATGTATGTGTATATAAGATGTTTAGATATGCCACTTTTACCAAAAAATTATCAATACCGAGTTGCTCGTCCTTGGGTGGTTATAACCGCTTTTATTCTAGAAGGCATCGAGTTTACTAGAAGTTCAGTATTATCCCTTGAAATTTCAGTATTCCATACATGTTCCAGAACTTCATTTAGATTTTTTTTACTCTCTGGTTTATGTTCAGCCACTTTACGTTTCATTACATGCCACAAGTGTTCGATTGGGTTTAAATCGGGCGAATTAACTGGCCAGTCTAGTCTGGTAATTCCGAGGTCATCAAACGTTGTCTTGTGCTGAAAATTATTGAAAGACTCTAGTTACTTGTCTGTTTATTATTTATGAAGTAGACATCTAGAAGTTGATTTATAACACTTTACTTACGGATTCGGCGCGGTGGGAAGGTGCAGAATCATCTTGAAAAATGCACTTGTCAGTATACGAATGATGCTGTTCAATTGCTGGTACGAAAAACTCCCTTACTACTTCTCCATACTTTTGAGCGTTCATAGTTCCATTAACAAAGTGCAAAGGGCCCAAAACGTAAAAAGAAAAACATCCCCAAACCATCTGGCTTTGAGGAAACTTCACTGTTTTGACTATACACTCGTCCTTGAACCTTTCACCTGCTGACCGTCGTACCTATGGCAAATTGTCGGCACACAACAAATTAAATTTACTTTCATCGGACCATATCACACATCGCCAATCATCCTGCGTCCAATCTTCGTACTTTTTTGCCCACGTCAAACGAGCTTTTTTCATTTTTGTGGTTAGGAGAGGTTTTTTCGCTGGTCGCCTTCCATATAAACCTATCTCCCGTAGCCGTCGGCGTATGGTTTCGGCGCTAAGATCAACTTGATGAAATTCATTTAGTTCTGCTCTTATACGGACAGCACTTTTAAAGCGATCTTTTATGCTAATTCGTTGTAATACATTGTCCGTCTTCTGGGTTGTTTTACGTTTTCGTCCCGAGCCATTTTTCCTTTCCAGTGGATCCAAATTTTCTTTTTTCTTCATCAGTCGTACGATAGTTGAATGACAGCATCCTATTTTAACTGCAATCTGACGATAGCCAAGCCTTTCTTCGACTAAAGTCAATATTTGAACTTTTACGTCCCGAGTCAGTTGATGATATTTACCAGACATTTCACTTTTTTTACTTTACTTGTCATCGCCACAACTCAATTCAAACTGATTTTTTTTTCCACTGAATACGAGGCCGAACTCCGCTGTGGGGAATACCCTTCATTAGTATGGGAAAAACCCTTACGATCTGATGTAATTAGGCATTTTTTTAGAACTCATTAGGTGGTGCAGTTTTTATGACCGCAAGTGTATAATGCTCCTATTGGAATATGAAGAGTTCGGTCTCATTCATTAGACTTTTCTTCTATCGACTAGACCTTTTTCCGAAGTTTAAGCAAATTAATTACCCCGGAAATATCGAGCTTTGTGAAGCAGCTCAATCGCCATACTGCACAGACTTTATAGAAACAAGTGCATACAGCTCGTCTTTTAATTTGCTGTAGTGTACTTGCGAGTACTAAGCTGCAGTGAACTCAAAGTGGAGATAGTGCGCCAATAATTCATGCGTGCTATCCTGATCGGAGTTCTCCTATTCACTTGAATTCCCTCCAAGTTAACCCCAAAGATTTGAATTCCTCTACAACTGTCCTTATCCATGTTTGTCTAGGGCAGCCCACTTGTCTTCCTGATTGACTTAGTGGATTCCATTGCACGGTGTACTTCGCAAAACAACTGCCTTTGCGTCGTAAGGTGTGACCAATACCTGTATTCTGTCACTTTTTCCTTCGACTTTTGTCTAATCAATATAGACCCATTGAACCATTATCAGGTATAGTCGGTGGTTCGATATAAGGATTGATTGGAAGATCCCTAAGAAGTTGTGACGACATCTTTTTATAAAAATTTACAGCTTCTTGTTCCTACATTTGATCGCAACAGTTTCAGTTTGGATTTGTGATAGAAAAATTGCTTCACTAGATTTGAAACAGCTTCTTCCATGAGAAGGGAATGTGGAAGATTCCTACGGAGCTCCTCATGATATTCTTTAGTGTTGACAGGATGATATCTGAGGACCTTTGTAGCTCGGCAGGTATTATACCGTCCGGCCCAGAAGGCTTGTGTGGTTTGAAGCTATTCAGCGCTCAGAGCAGCTTGCCACTTGTAATTAGACCGTGAATTTTAGTCACGACAGCAGTTCTACTAATGTTGTTACTGGCCGTGAATGGTGAGCTACCAGGAATATGGGTGTCTAGTATTAGGTTGATGAACCATCGACGATTATGTCGACCGTAAAATGGACATAGCGCACGATAGGTTTAGCGAACCGAACCTTGGTTTTCAAAATAAGTTTGATAAGTCTGCACGCGTAGTACCCCGGCGTATTTTCTTTCTTTGAAAAATAAATATTCTGTTGCTAGTATAACTCGGTGGCATTAAGAACAAGCATGTTTCTGGCTGTTTTCTTTTTTTTTTAATTCTTCTTCTTCTTCTTAACGGGCTCCCGACCAGTGGAGAGTTTCTGTCTGAGACACTTCAGCCTTCCATCCTCTACGATCCCGGGCACGCTGCTTCCAGTTATCCAGACCAAGCGCTCTGGCATCCGCGATAGCTTGGTCTTTGAAACGTAGGTTCGGTCTTCCTTGTCGTCTCGAACCTGAGGGCTGAGATTCGAAGATTCTCTTAGCTGGAGCATTGTTGTCCATTCGCTCGATGTGGCCGAGCCAATGTAGTTGACGTATTTTGCCTTTTTGGACTACATCCACTTCTTGGTATAGCTCATAGAGTTCGCAGTTGTGCCCTCCTCGCACACAGGACTAAAAACCCGTCGAAGAGTTTTTCTTTCGAAGGAGTCCAGAATTAGCTCTCCCTTCCTGCTTATCGTCCAGCACTCGGCGCCATACAGTAGAACTGGCAGGATAAGGGTTTTGTAAAGCGTACATTTCGTCCTTCGAGTAAGGAGTTTTGAACCCAATTGCTTTGCCAAACCGAAGTAGCAGCGGTTTCCTATGGTAATTCTTCGTCGGATCTCCACTAGGGTGTCATTCGTGGATTTCATGTTTACTCTGAGGTAGATGTACTCCTTGACTACCTCGAGATTGTTCCTATCAATAGTGACGTTTTGTCCTAGACGGTGGACAGATGATTCTTTGTTTGTTGATAGAATGTACCTGGTCTTGTCCTCGTTTACTTCCAGGCCAACGAATTTCGCCTGTTCTTCAATCGCCGTGAAAGCTTCTATCACGGAACGCTGCGAGCGCCCGATGATATCAATATCGTCCGCATACCCCAGGAGCCGGACAGACTTATTGAAGATAGTGCCTTCCGTGTTGACACCTGCCCTGCGCACTATCTGCTCTAGGACGAGATTGAAGAAATCACATGATAGCGCATCACCTTGCTGAAATCCGGTGTATGTTTGAAATAGTTCGGAGGAGCTACTTCCAAACTGCACGTTGCAGTGCGTGCTTTCCAGTGTCACGCGACACAACTGGATCAGTTTTGCCGTGATCCGGAATTCGGCCATCGCCATAAAAAGCTCCTGACGATTAATGCTATCATATGCGGCCTTGAAGTCGATGAAAAGGTGGTGAGTCTCGACTTGAAATTCGTTGGTCTTTTCCAGGATTTGTCTCAATTTGAAAATTTGGTCTATAGTCGGGCCGGAAGTCACACTGGTACGTGCCGATTAGTTGCAACACGCAAACGGTTTTTTTTAATTAATAATAATTTAATTACAAGCTAAGCTGACCTCATATCATCGACTTCTTAATTACAGATAAAAAAAAAATCTATTAATTCTATTGACTTCAAATGCAACATGTTTCCACCTTCGCGAAAACGATTTCCAATTAATTTTCCATCTACACGTACAGCATCCGTATCCAGTAAACAAGTTCACATTCCGCGAGCCGCATACCCAGTACTCCGTTCGCCCACAGTTCTCCCATTGCCATACATACATATATGTAAGTCAATTATTCGCCATCAACTGACCCAGATGGGAATCTTCGTTCTCAGTAAAACAAGGTCCGCTCCAACGCCAACCAAAGGAAACAGTTCTCAATTACAAAACGTCACTATTAAGTTGTTATCCGATCAAAACAAAACAAAAAAGAACAAATCCACTTCTATCCGTAAAGTCAAGTGCAAGTACTCACTTGATGAATCTGCGATACATTGAGCCACGCCAGTGTGGCCGACATATAATTTGCTGCGACCTTCCCAAACCAAACACATACTCGTATCTGTGCGAACCTACGACAATGGCTTTGCTCATGATGTTTGTATCGCAGTTCGTGTTCATTGCGGTCACGCTTAAAAATCACACTGACTCCACAATTTATCATAAGTGGGAGTCGATGGCTTGCTGTACGATCATCTACGAGTACTCACTGATCTTTGTAAAGTGGCTCAGGAGTCGCTTTAGCGGTTGAAAGCTGCCTTAAATCCGTTGACACAACTCGGTACAGATGTTGTTCGCGTTGATGCTGAATGCGATGTATTGTGCTAATTTGTTTACGGGTTATTGCGCAGTTAGCCGATAACACAAATAACAACGTTCTTTATTGAGTTTTGTGGGCAGCTTAAATGTCAGTTACTGAAGTAATCTAATTGTAGCTAAGTGCCAAGTAGGTTCCATAAATAAATGCCTTTGTCCCGAAAATAAGCAAGGAACCACAACCTTGGAGAACCCCGGACAAGTTAAGGCCTTGTTTATTAAGGGGTATGTAGCTGTTGTTGGCTGTTTGGTTTTAATAAATTTATGTTTGTTTCTTTTTTAATGTAAAATATGGATTCTGTGTCATGCGGATGTGTCATGTACGAGTAGTTATTGTAGAATACATTGTCATGTTCGTTCTGGGTGGTAGTCCAGGTGACTCGATTTGATTTATTGACCTCTCACATCATTTTCAGCACTATTCGAATGACGAATGCGACGATTTAATGCGCAAATTGTCATTTTAAACAGCATTTGTATGTTCTTACTGAAACGAAGCTTCCAGTGACATTTACCTGCCAAAACTGCTGAACTTTAGTGTTGCGCTCTATCACGAAATCTTTCGCTTGAAGCAAGTGCAACACCTACTCATTGTCGCCAGAGCAGGTCTTTAAAAATTACGTTGGACAGATAACAGCTGTTTCATTTTGCCTTCACTGTTGCTTTCAAGATCTATCCGGCTTTACTCGTACAAGATGCCATCTGACGCTCTCAAACAATTTGTCTTAGAAAATATAGAATTTGGAAACAAAGTATCTAGTTAGGTTAAATCACGATTACGGTTAAATTGAGTGTCTTACTCAAGGTCAATGTTAATAATAAATTCAGACGTTTTAGTATGAAGAGTTAGAAATGACCGCAATCACTACCGAGAGGCCAAGCAGCAGAAAGCGGCGGAGTAGTCACCAGAGGAAGACTTTAGCAAGAAGTCGTAACTTGCACACAGGTGATCGCGCGCATCAAGGTTAAATTCGTCAGCATCTAATATGCCAGCACAGCCTAACGGAGGAGAAAAACGATGGCTTCGAGGCAACTCTCGACAAAACACATGCTCAACACCCAAAGCATAATCTTAAAATGAGGACATTTTTGGTAGCACGGTCATTAAACATATCATGCACGGCACCACTTCCGACAATTTAATCAGGCTATCGGCTTCGCTTCGGGGTGACATGTCTTCATACCAAGCAATCGGGATCTGGAGATGTCTAGATCAATCTACCAGAGACCAGACTGTTTTTTTTTACGGTTTGCACCAATGGATGTGGAATCTTCTTCAAAATACTGATAATCCGTGTTACCAGCACCTTTTTTCCTCGCGTCTACATCCTAAACCACACCCTGAACACTTCTACCACTCTCGCCACGGAACTGCCTCTAGGTATTACTTCGCGGGGCTGGCAGGCAATTCATGCTACTCCGGTGTTTCTATTTGTTCGGCTGGTTCTGCCACACTTCTTTCGGCTTCTAATCTCCGTAGCTCGGTCTGCACAGTTTTTACAAATCCGCAGATCCGCAATCCACCATTCTCTTAATTACCTCTGGGGGGCTGGTAGATTTTCTTTCCATTCCGCGAAGCGTCCGTAAAGGAAAATTGAGTGTTTCACGTCCTCCTCCTGATTTGGACACTCGGAACAAAAGGGGGAGTTGTCATGGCCAAATCTGTATAGATACCTTCGGTATCCGCCATGACCAGAGATGAATTACGTAAGGTGATAGTTGCAGCTTTCTTGGGCTCTGTCCATCTATGTATCGATTTTTGGAATCAAGGTACGAGTCCATCTGTAATTTCTGGCATTATCCCATCGAGATTGCCATAGGTCTATAGAACGTACTCTTTCTTCCTCTTTCATTCTCCTTATTCCCTTGCCAACAGTTGGCATTGAGGTTTTCCTGCGGTAAATTCTCCTCATCTCGTCCGCGAGGATGTCGATGGGAATCATTCCAGCGATGACAAATGTGGCTTCGTCCGAGATCGTTCTATAGCCGCTTATTGTCCTTAGTGCAACGAGTCGGTATACCGCTGACAGTTTCCGGTCTGTTTCTTTCCTTCTCAGCGTATCTGCCCAGACTTGCGCCGCGTATAGAATAACCAAGCTGGCCACTTTAGCAAGGAGTATCCTTTTTGCGTATCCAGGTCTGCCAACATTCGGCAGTATTCTGGAGAGTGCCGCTTGTAGCGCTGACGTTTCTTTCCTTACGTACTCCACATGTTGTTTGAACCGTAGCCGGTTGTCTAACATCACTCCTAGGTACTTTACCGCTTCCTTCGATCGGATGTTCTGGTTACCGACTTGAATATTGATATATTCCATGGTTTTCCTGCTCGTAATAAGAACGGCTTCTGTTCGAGCCACTGCTTTATTTGAACAATGACTGCGTTCGTGGTTGACTCGACTTCATGGGTCTGTTTTGCGACGACCACGATAGCTATATCGTCTGAGAATCCGATGATACTGACTCCTTCAAGCAGCCTTAGTCGCAATACTGGGTCGTACAATAAGTGCCACAGGAGTGGACCTAACACTAATCCTTGTGGTACCCCAGCGGAGATGGTGTAGTATTTAACCGCTTCATCCGTGTCATACCGTAACTTCCTGTTCGTGAAATAGTTGGCGATTATCTTTAGCAGGTAGTAGGGTGTTTCCATCCTTGCAAGTGATCGCCTTATTTGGGACCAGTCGTCAGTGCTAAATGCGTTTTTGACGTCCGGTGTCGCCAAGAATGCCCTTCTATGGCTGCAGACGCAATGTCGACTACTGTTTGGATAGCATCGACCGTGGAGCGTGACTTTCGAAATCCAAACTGGTGGTTTGAAAGGGCTCCCTTCTCCTCTGCTGCAGTCAGCAGTCTGTCGTATATTATACGCTCAAGGATCTTTCCCATTATGTCTAGAAGACATATTGGGCGATATAACGATGGCTCTCCTGGTGGTTTATTTCCTTTGGGTAGTAGCACTAAGTGTTGCAACTTCCACGGTTCTGAGAACACTCTCTCCTCGAGACACTTTTGCAATGTTGCGATGAAAAGATCTGGTTTTATTCCGGCAGCAGCCTTTAATGCTGTGTTCGGAATACCATCGGGTCCAGGTGCTTTTTTGTCTCTTATTCGATTAAGAGCTCTCTGCAGTCGTTCCAGTGTAACGGCTGGGATATGTCCTACTTCTGTTTCCCGGACTATTGTGACCATTTTTGGGCACGTTATTTGTGGAGACCTGCAGGATTTCGGTTTGCAGACCAGTGTTCAAGATGTCCTGTTCCTAGTGGCCAATATTGATTCAGACCACTAACTTGTTCTGCCCTAGATACAAATACGGATATGCCTAACAACTCTAAGAAGAAAAAATGCTGCGAACAAGTTTGACATCAAAATGTGGGAATCGCAAAAAACCTCGCTCGACTGCCAATAAGCCATCTGTGATACCATCTCCGATGTGATATGTTTCAATCGATCACCGTGGTTTGACGTCCAATGACAAACAGAAGGCATATAAAGCGGTGCTGCAAAAGAGAATTAGAGCGCTTGATGAGCTCTAAGAGCAAAAAGGAAAGGACGAGCACCGGCTTCCCAAAACGAACAAACATAGAAGAAGACATGTGTGGGATCAGGAAAATTGTGAGATGCTAGAACAGGAAAGACCAGCAGATGAAAAGAATATACCCGTTCAACAAAGTACGAACGTGGTAGATTCACTGTCAGAGGTGAGTTTATAGAGCAAACATTTCTGCAGGCGGTTAATATTTCGTCAGGCAGGAGGATAGTGGATAGGCCATATTCAAGCCTTAGTTCAACAAGGATGTCGGTACTGACGCACTATGAAGAGCATGCATCAATTTACTTTGTAAATGCGAGTAGGGTCAGTGAAAAACATGCCAGATGAATGGAACCTCAACATTACACGAACAATCCAGAAGAAAGGAGATCCCTAGTTTGGGTCAACTACTGAGTCATCAGTCTCCTTAATATAAGATCTTCTCCGAAGCACTAAAACATATTATTAACCAAGTAATTGGTCCCGATCAGTGTGGTTTCAGGCTTGGAAGGTCCATCATAGACAGGATTTTTACATTATGGCAGATCTGGAAAAAGAGCCTCGAATTTCATATTGACACCCGTCAACCTATGTGTATTTGTCGGTTTTAAGCCGTCTATAGCAGCGTATATTGCAAAAAATTATACGAAGCGATATCCAGTTGTGACATATGTGTTGAACTTTTCCGGTTCTGCAGGACGACCATGGAGAGAACCCGGAGTTTCGTGAGGATTGCTTATGGTTTTACCGAGGCTTTGGATATCAAGTCTTCACCCAAGGGGATCCACTGTCCGGGGATTTTTTGAACGGTATACTTGAGAGTATTGTGCGAAATTCGCAAGCCAACACCAGATTTTCGAGTATAACAGAATAAGCTTTTTGTGAGGCATTTGTAAGTAAAGACGCACACAAGATCGATGACTCGGACAAAACACCACAAAAGACAAATACTACTTTGGGGAAGTTAAAGAGTTTACATACTTATTTTAAAGTTACTTACTTAAGGTGAGGCTACAGCTCAGGGTGGGCCTGGACCTCAATCAACAAGCGCCTCCAGCCAGCTCGATCTTCAGCCTCCAGCTTCGCATGCCAAATTTGTTGAGGTCCCTTTCCACTTGCGTGCGCCACCTGAGTCGCGGTCTTCCTCTATTGCGCGCTGCCTCGAGGGCGCATTCGAAGATTTTTCGGACCGGAGCATTCGCTCTACATGACCCAGCCACCTCAGTTCTTGGACCTATGCACTTCCGGCTAAGTCGATGTCGCTGTACAACCCGTACAGTTCGTCGTTGAATCTCCTCTTTCATTCGCCGTCTGTGCAGACGGGACCGTAGATCACCCGAAGAATTTTTTTCCCAAGACAGCCCCTCTTCCAGTTTTGATAAAGTCCAGGCCTCTGCGCCATACAACATGACTGGGACTATTAAGGTCTCATGTAGGCTCAGTTTTGCTATTCCCGAGAGGGCTTTGCTAGTCAGTTGCCTTCTTAGCCCAAAGAAGCAGTGATTGGCAAGTGTTATCCTTCGTTTAATTTTAGCGCTGGTGTCGTTGTCTGAATTAGTTACGGAACCTAAGTAGACAAAGTCCTTAACTACCTCAAAGTTATATCTGTCGAGGGTGACGTTCTGTCCGAGACGTCGGTGTTGGGTGTAGTTTCTTGTTGATAGCATATATTTCGTCATGCCCTCATCGACCGTTAAACCCGTCTTTGCCGCTTGCCACTCAATACTCTCGGAAGCACCACTGATATCATGCTGCTTTCTTCCGATTACGTCAATATCATCGGCGTATGCGAGTAATTGGACAGACTTTGGAAAGATAGTGCCTCTTGTGTTACCACGTGAGTTTTGCACCATTGTGTCCAGAATGATGCTAAACAAATCGCATTATAGCACGTCGCCTTGCCTAAATTCTTTTTTGACATCGAAGGTCTAGGTGAGTTCTTTGCTGACTTTACTAACTTTGGCATCCCTGCCAAACTCGTCCGTTTGTACAGGGATGCCAAAGCTAGACATTGGTCTCTATGGATTCTGTCTCGATTTGAAGCTGTTAGGTATTTACCAAGATCTGTCGTAGTGTGAATATTTGGTCAACGGTGGACTTTCCTGGCCTGAAGCCGCACTGATGCGGGCCAATCAGGTTGTTGGCGAATGGCTTCAGGCGTACGGCAGATAGGATCTTGTAGGCAATACTAAGAAGATTGATGGCTCTGCAGTTATCACAGTTCAGAGAGTCTCCCTTCTTGAGGATCGAACAAACAGTGATAAGGTTCCAGTCATCGGGAATACTTTCCTCCTACCATATTTTATAGACGAGTTGGTGTCTGCCGCTTTGAAGAGCTGCGCGGTCAGGCCATCCACTCCAGCAGCTTTGTTGGACTTGGGCTTAGATATGGCTATCTTCATTTCATTCGGGTCGGGTGGACGGAATTGTTGGTCAACCTACATCGTCCAGGTTGAAAGGTTCATTCTGCTTGACAGAGCTATTTGGTTCGTCATCACCGTTATACGGTTTACAGGAATGCCCTTTCCAAATTTTCAGCTTTTTTCAACTCTACTACGATGTTCCCTTGTTCGTTTCTACAGGCTTCGATTTGGGGTTTGTATCCGTGGCATATATTTGTTGCCTTTTGGTAAAATTCCGAATATCATTCCTGGAGTAGCATCTCTCAAATTTCTCATAAGAAGCCGGTATTCGTTTCTCCTCTTCTGCTCGTAGAGGTCGTAAGCAGCTTTAGTCATTTTTGCAGCGCTGCTTTATATGCATCTTGCTTAGCTGGATATCCTTGCTGGCACTCGTTGTCAAGCTGTAGGGTTTCGTTGTGGTGGACGCGTAAAACCCAGCACATCAGAGGCGGCATCTCTGATAACCTTTTAGCAATGTTGCTACTGGTCTTCGATACTTGATGCTGGCGTCATAGGATCTCTTTAGAGATTATGGGAAACTCGATCGGAAAAGGATTTAGCGATTGTAGTCATACAACGTCAAACTCCTTCACAGTAATAGCTTGCTTTTGCGTTGTACGGGATATTGGCAATAATACCTTGGCTACAACAAGGTAATGGTCCGAGTTGTTGTTGGACACTCGGGACGTTCGGACATCCACAATAATGTAGGAGTACCTTGCGTTGATCACAATGTGGTCAATCTGGTTGATAGGAACTGTGTATTGGTTACGACAATGTTTCTCCCCGCCGCAAAGTCGATTACTCTGAATATGCTATCGGAGGTGGTGTTGTGTAGGCTATACTCTCTCTTCTTAGCTTTGCATTAAAATCGCTGGGGACAATTTTAATATCTCAGTTAGGTCACTGCTCGTAAGTCTTGTCCCAGAGCTCGTAGAAGTTATCATTGGGGTCGTCATTCTTCTCCTCTGTGAGAGCGGGCGCGCATATAAGGCTAGTGTTGGTAAATTTAGCCATAATACGGATTGTTATGAGGCGCTCGTCTACATGCCGGAGACTCTAAACTTCTTGCCTAAGTCTGGCTCTAACAACAAATCTGCATCAAATCGCCGTAGTAGATATCGCAGGTTTTCATCCTCTTTTTTGTCCGGCCCCTTCCATTGCATTTCTTCGATGGTGGTAACATCTGCTTTGCAACAGTCTAGTTGTAGGGGCCTCCGCTAGTTGTTCGGCTGTATGTACCCGATTAAGGCACTTAACATTCCACGTGCAGATCCGAAGTTCGTTGTCCTTGTTTCATTTGAAGAGGTTGTCAACAGTTCGTCCGTATCCGAGGCTTGCTGTTGCCTCGTAACTTAACTTCCTTTTCTATGGCCGGGTAGTTACCCCGACTACACAACCCTCAACCTGAAGGACCAGTTCCATTGTAGATATCCCTAGGACGAGAGGTCGGTTACATCGAAGCCAGTAACCCGTTCGGGGATGTGACCGCTACCGTTTTTCCATTAAGGGCTCATTCGCCACCACCTCTTTCCCAAGACCTTGGCTTAGTCTCGGGAATCTTTACCGGTCTGAGCTCCAAATATGTCTGAGTAGCCCAGATAAGGACTCATTTGATTTATTCCGAGATTTTACTTCACCATCGATTCCATCTGGGGAATTCATCCGCTGTCCTGTTTATAGTGCGGCTAATTTTGTTTGTTGGTCTGCACTCGCGCTTATAAGTTTGTCAAGTCGAGTCTGGATGGAAATCAACCAGCACCAAATGGTTACCACTTGGAAGTAAAATAAGCTCAATTGGTGTGTAGAAACAGTTACGGCACTGTATATCGCCAGGTTGAACTTCTCAGTGCCTACTCTATTTCTACAGCAGCCAACCTATTTTAAAGTTACTGCTACAATTTGCCAGGATTAGCTTTGCATTTCAAGAGTCTATATTCTATGTCAAAAGTATTGAAAGTGTAATTGGCTTCGTCAGATTGAGTCTGAGCTAAACCCGTAGAGAAGAGACAGAAAAGCTCCAGCAAAGATTTTGACATTTGGATTGGAATGACTTTTATATGACTTGACAGTGACTTTTATATGCATAATCTGTACTCTGACTGCCCAGAAGGTTCAAAAAATTAATGAACTCTTGCTTCTGTTACTCAGCACGGCTCACAACTCGAAAGTAGCACAATCAACACAACTCCAGAAGAGGAGAGAATTTTTGCGGGAAACTACAGCCTAATCTACCTTACGGCGATTGGGGCATTTCGATAGCATGAGATCAGTTTCTTCATTTTCGAAATTCAAAACCAAACATTTCCTTGGGAATAGGGACGTTATGTCTAGTTTCAAGTTCCCTTGGAATCTGGTGCGGTTGCGCAGCCATTCAGAATGTACACTGTCGAATTTACAAATCTGGGCCTTGTACGCCAGGAACCTCACGAAATATACCAATGTAGCCTACAAAGGCAAGAAAAACCCCAAGTCCATCTACAGTGATTTAAAGGACTAGGAAGGCCGATTCTCTATTTAAATGCCAAGCTATTGCAGGATATTCGAGCTCTGCTAAACGAATATCTCAAAATGATATCCACTGGTCGAAACAGCTTGGAAATAATATGTAGCCAGGTCCAGGTTTCATGTACAATATGCTGGTGAAGATACATAGCCTGTGACCTACCCTACAAAGGTGTATTACCTAAAGACGTTTATACACTAGAATATTAATTATTTCTCAGTTTGTTTTCTGTATCATCTATGAGAACAATAGCGAGCTGAGTTTTTTGTAGTTTTTGGAATTCCCAGTAATTGTTCAAGAAAATCGTTATTCCGTTTACGTGCAGCCTTGAGAAAAGATCTCTTAATGCAACGATTTCTATTTTTATTGTGTTGGTTACTTATCCGCAACCACAACACCTTTAATTTAAAATAGACATAGTATATAGAAGATGCAAGATACTCGTACAACAATTAAAATTTCCTTTAAACTTGGATTCACTTGATATTACACTTAGCAGATGCAACCTTTAGGTTTTCATTGTTCAGATATTCTCAGCCTCAAACTAAATTACCGGTTTTTTATTTTTAATAACTTTTCACATTAAAACTATCGCGAAATTAGCAAATAAAAAATAAAAAAAACCATATCAAGCAACAACAACCAGATACAATACAATGGAGAACTATTAACTTTCACATACTCGTAAGCGTGTGTTAAACTGCTCGCTGACATGACTACTGCATTAGATACTTTAGCCGAAAAAAAAAAAATCCCTCACCTGACTAGTCATAAAGCAAACATTTTTCGTGTGCTCTTTCGGTTAATTGAATTCAACAGGTAAGGCACAATGTTTACACCTACGAAACGAATCTAAAGAGTTGCTGGAAAATTTCACCTGAAATAAAATACGCCTCATTATTCATGCAAGTAGAATAGATAAACAATTGTTTAGACACTTGTCGATTCGAAATTTAAGTATTCAATTGGAGAATGGCTATTCAGTCGATCCGGATTGGATGACCTCGAAATCGGAGTTGGATAGCATAGTTCTGAATTTTATTCAAAAAAGTAAAGAGGGCAAATTGACCAGAAGCTTGTTAAATTCTCATGCCCTATTTAGCGACGGCGCACGATTTTAATGGGCAATCGCGTCGGATTGTTTATTTCGTTTTTAGATTCAGGAAGTCATTTGAAACTGCTCCAATTCGGGGTATTTTTATGGTCTTAGAGATTGTTGTGGCGTGCTATTGGCGTCGCTGTGGGACAACGTGAAATTGGGGCATACGTGGTTGGTTATCAACTGATAATCCTTTGAATGTGACATTAGTTTACCGAGTTGAAACAAATTGAAGTTTTAGTTTTCAGCAGATGTGGGTTTTAGTATGTCGATGCAGGTAAAATATCTGTAGATCTCACAAAGGTTATATTCATGTGTCTCTTAAGGGGTTATACGCAGTTGCAACGACGAAAAAAGACGTTTTTTTATGCATTTTTTCTGAAAAGGTATTTAATTTTGGAAAAACAAAAAGTATAGGTCTATTTAGTGGCAACATCTAAGTTTATAATGGTACGAATGATTTGTAAAATTATCGATCTGGTGTGCTACTGCAGGCGATTTCCTGAAGATCCTCGGCGGTGATCACTATATATCCGGTTTAGTTCATCTGAAATCAAAAAACCTGAAAGATAGGCCCAAATATTTGCCAAATGATGCTTAATAATGTTTGCGGAAACGCGTGATGATTTACCACGTGAAAATGCCGAAGTTAGGTGTATGTAAATGGATGCTTCTCTGGCAGTGAAATGGGATGCTTGCCAATTCAGAATGTTTCAAAAGTCCACCCACCCGTAGGATTCCTTTTATGTGGCTACTCGTACTTGTAGAAAGGGCTGCAACTCTTCGTAGCGTGCAAATTTTAATATTAAATGAAGACCCTTGTACAATTTTTACTACAGGGACAATAGCATCTCGAATTTACTTCGTAGATTCGCATGTAGTCCAATACACAAAATCAAAACTAAAACAAAATTAAAACGCCACATACATGGTGCAAAACGAATAAAGGACAACGACTTTCGGGTCTGCACGTGGAATATTCGGACCTTGAACAGGCCGCGTGCAGCCAAACAATTAGGCCCTAAACTGCTATAAAGCAGATATCACCGCCATCCAGGAAGTGCGGTGGGATGGGCCAGGCAAAAGAAAGATGAAAAACTGTGATGTTTACTACGGTGATTGCTATAGAAAGCGTAACCAGCGTCTATTTGGATGCGGATTTGTTGTAAGCGGCAGAATTAGGTAAGAAGTCTTGAGCTTTCGATAAGGTAATTTCGCTAACATCAGCCTTATATGCGCTCACGCCCCAACAGAGGAAATGGACGATCCTACCAAAAAAAGTTTCTACGAGCTCCTCGACAAAGCCTACGAGCAATGTCCGATGTATGACATTAAAATCGTCCTCGGTGATGATTAGTAGCACAATCGGAGACATAGCCTACACGATACCAACTCTGAAAACGGGCTTAGGCTAATCAATTTCACAGCAGGACGTAACGTTACTATAGCAAGCACACGGTTTCCTCACCTAAATATTCACAAGGGAGCATTGCGAACACCAGATAAGCAAACTGTCAACCAGATTGATCATGTTGCGATCGTAAGGCACTCTTCAAGTATTTTAGATGTCCGAACGTTCCGAACGGCGAATATATGTAGGCTCGAACCACTACCTAGTTGCAGCCAAGATACGTCTACGGACGCTACAACGACGTGGAAATACTATGAGGAGATTTAACGTTCAACGGTTGCAATCGCAACAAGCCGCCAGAACCTTTGCCGATCGTGTATCCCTTAACCTCTCGAGAAGTCCTTTGCAGCCAGCATTAAGGGCTGAAGACCAGTGGCTTAGATGTCGAGTAACCATCAAAAATGCACCCACTGACGTACTGGGTTTCACCCGCCCCTCGCCACGAAACTCCTGGTTTGTTGAAGAGTCCTGCTATGTGCATGCAGCAAAAGAACATACCTCCAAAGCGGCGCCGCATAAAAAGACTAGAACGGCTCGTGAGCTCTACGAGCAAAAGAGGAGGGAAGAACATTGGCTTCTCCGGAGAAAAAAGAAAGACCATGAGAGGTTCTACTCCAGGAATAATGTTCGGATATTTTACCAAAGGTAAAAAGAACATAAGACTCGAACGGATACCTGTAGAGATGAACAAGGAAACCTTGTAGTACAGTCACAGTTGGTGGAAAAACCATTTCTGCAGACTGCTAAACGGCGAAGACTACACAAATTCAGCTGTTAGGCAGAGCGAACCATTAGATATTGACGATGTAACTCTAGAATTCCGTCCACCTGAAACAAATGATGTGAGGATAGCAATATCTAAACTGAAATCGAATAAGGCTGACGGGCCGAACGGCCTACCCGTCGAACAATTTAAGGCAGCAGGAGATGACCAGGTAGAGAGCATACACCAACTTTTTCCCAAGATCTGGACGGATGAATGTATGCAAGAAAGGAGACCCTCTAAACTGCGCCAAATATGGAGTTATCAGTCTCCTAAACACCGCATATACGATTAAGATATTGTCTGCCGGATTGTGGGAGCGCCTGAAGCCATTTGTCGATGATCTAATTGGACCCTTTCAGTGCGGTTTTAGGCCCAGTAAGTCCGCGATTGACCAAATATTCTCACTACTGCAGACCCTGGAGAAAACTCAAGAAGTTGAGATCGATACTCACCACCCCTTCATCGATTTTAAAGCCGTATATGACAGCATCCACAGAAACGAGCTATACAGAGCCATGTCCAGTTTTGGCATCACTGCCAAACTCGTCTGCTTGTGCAGGATGACGAGGGAGAAAGCTCACTGATGTACATATTAATGTCGGTAACGACCTAACTGAGACCTTTGATGTCAAAAATGGATTTAGACAATGCGACGCGCTGTCCTGTGACTTCTTCAACATCTTACTTGAAAGAATTGTGCGAAACTCGCAAGCACCAGAGGCACCATCTTTAAAAGACTCTTCAGCTACTCGCATATGCTGACGACATTGACATAGTGGTAAGAACCCAGTGAGCTGTCAATAGAGTGTTTACGACTATTAAAGCAAAAGCATCAAAGGTGACCTTAGCGGAAAAAACAAAGTATATGCTGTCAACAAAATCGACGCCCAGAACACAAATTCACGATAGGCAGCTACAACTTTGAGGTAACAAGTGGCTCTGTCTCGGCTCCGCTATCAACTCCGACAATGACACCAGCGCGGAAATCATATGGAAATAGAGAACACTAAGTATTGATCAAAGGAATAATCGAAATTTAGATTTTTGACAAAATGGCGGCTTCGTAAAAAAAAAATACGAATTTTCGACTAAAATTGCCAAGTAAAATTAAAAAAAAAAATAGAAATAATTATCCGAAATCTTATTTCTTCCATCACTCCCTGAGGAATATATCTGAGAAGATTGTGTTAAAATTTCAGACCGATCGGTTAAGCCGTTTTTTAGAAATCTTGATCACCGACTTCGAAAACATAGTTTTGAGAAAAACGCGTTTAAAGAAGTTTACACATAGATAAATTTTTTTTTGTTTTACTTACATGGAGTCATCTATTCCAGGGCCATAAGATGGATCCTCCGTAGCATCGGCAGCTTCTAGTACCTCGAGTTGATGTTGTCTACGAGCCATTCTTCCCTCTCGCGTACTCCCGTGGCCCTCAGATATCATGACGCGCTCTGCATCCTCTCTCTCGATGTAGGTATTGGGCCCAATTGTTATTCCCATTGCCCATTCATGTAATATGAAATTGAAGTTGTACCTTCATTGAATATCCCGACAGCGATGTAAGCTGGTATTCGACATTTTTGAGCCACACGGAGCTACACTTGCGTGGCATTTTAATTCAGACTTAAGGTCAATTAAAAACGCTAAACTGAGAACAGAAAGTTAAAACTGAACACACGACTGTACAACGTGGCAGATCTGTTTGAAATGATGTTCACTTGTTTCCTACAAGAAATAACTCGAATTGTCATCAGGAATAAGGGAACATCTGGAATACCTGGGAACACAAAGAAAGAAAAGAGCAGCTGCTACTCCGATTTGCGCTCCGCCTACAGTCCGAGACGTCCTTACAAACATGCGAAAATCTCGAAAAGTTCTAACCGAATCGATTTGAAATTTTCAGGGAATATATAGTACATACTCGTACATAGTCAGATATATGTACTATGTACAAAGAAAATCGATTTTTTGAAAATTCTAACTGCATATAAACCCTTAAGATACATACGTGGCACTGCCACTAAGGTTGCGTCTGATGTCTAGGTTAGTGTACCTAGTCACTGGAGGTGTTCTGTTTGAGCGCCGGATTTGCCACAAGAGCAGCTGGATTTAATCTAATAGATAGGGAATATCAACCCAGATAGACAATATTGCTGTTAACCGGTGATTTAGAACCTGACTTTGTGCCGTCCGTAA
The DNA here is from genome assembly GCA_963966105.1 of Volucella zonaria. NCBI lineage: Eukaryota > Metazoa > Arthropoda > Insecta > Diptera > Syrphidae > Volucella > Volucella zonaria. Next base: position 170,953,733 of record OZ014532.1, on the reverse strand, counting down.
CAATCGTGGAGTCGACATCTGAATGGCGACCACAATCTTATGGTAGCAAAAAGACGTCTTCGTACTGCATCCGTTACTAGCAACCTTGCCAACATACTAACTTGGTACAATACCAAAAAACTTCTGGATCCTGCAATTCAAGGACCATCTCAGCTTAGGAGCGGCAACACTTAATATGTAGATCTGAGCAAACAGCAATGGATGAACACTGTTCACATCCAAAGCACCAGAGATTTATCGGTAACAGGCAGAGAAACCACAGTATATGGTTATCAACTGCTTCCTGGAGACAGATCGAGGAGTGTATTTCACTCAAAGTTCAGATTGTATTAGCTTCGGCAGCAGACAAATCTGAACTTGAAGCTCAGTACCGCGTGAAAAGAAAGACAGTACAGCGTAGTGTAAGACGCAATAAGCGCAACGACATCAATGCGTAAGCTGCACAAGCCGAAGAGGCAGCAGACCGGTGCGACAGCAGGACCGTTTATACTGTTACCAAAGAGCCAACATACTAACTTGGTACAATACCAAAAAACTTCTGGATCCTGCAATTCAAGGACCATCTCAGCTTAGGAGCGGCAACACTTAATATGTAGATCTGAGCAAACAGCAATGGATGAACACTGTTCACATCCAAAGCACCAGAGATTTATCGGTAACAGGCAGAGAAACCACAGTATATGGTTATCAACTGCTTCCTGGAGACAGATCGAGGAGTGTATTTCACTCAAAGTTCAGATTGTATTAGCTTCGGCAGCAGACAAATCTGAACTTGAAGCTCAGTACCGCGTGAAAAGAAAGACAGTACAGCGTAGTGTAAGACGCAATAAGCGCAACGACATCAATGCGTAAGCTGCACAAGCCGAAGAGGCAGCAGACCGGTGCGACAGCAGGACCGTTTATACTGTTACCAAAGAGCTTATAGGGGTACGCAGCACCAAACATGTGGATGGTTCCCTACTTATAGCGGATGAGGACAATCTCAGAAGCTGGAGGGAGCACTTCGCGATGGTACTTAACCATATACGAGTAGATGACAACGTGAGTGTCCCGCACCAAGATGAACCATCTGAAGTAACAAACTCCCGAATTCGCACTGGCCCCCGGCAATATAGAGACTGCAACCGCGATCAAATAAATTCCGTCAAATACATGGGCATAGCTACTGAGACCTACATATCGTAGCCAATGCTTTGAAAAATGAGCTTCTTCCACAAGAGTGGAATCAGGGGATGATTGCCAAGGTGTCGAAAAAGGGCAATCTGATGGATTGCGGAAATTGGCGGGGGTTATGCATTCTGCCGGCAGTGGCCAAAATAATTCGAAGATAATTCTGGACACGGTCAAAGTACATTTAGAGTCAACTCTTGATGTCGAACAAGCAGGCTTTCGCTCTGGATCCTCCTCACCGATCATGTGGATACATTGCGGATCATTATCTCTATCTGATTTTTATACATTCCAAGAAGGCTTTTGATAGCGTAAACCGGCAGTTTATATGGAAAGTCTTCCACTGAAGGGGTATTTTTAGGCAAGTCCACGTAAGAAGGTGCAAAATGTTGTGCATTTTACGCAACAGGAAGTTACCAGAAGCAGAAGTCCAAAGCAGAGTTCGGCAGGGTTGTGTATTTTATTACCTCTTGTTTTTCTGGTGATAATAAGCGATGTTATCCGCGCAGCACTGCCGGAGAAAAGCAGAGGTGTTCCTACGACAGTGACATCTTACCTGAAACTTCTTGATTATAGTACACTAATGATATCTGCTTGTTGGCGCACAGGGTTTTGGATCTACACTAGATGAGTCAGAATCCGAAACTGAAGCCAGCAGAGTGTTACTTAAAATAAATGCAGCTAAAACCAAAGACCTTAGTCTTCCAAGCTCGTTCTCCCAACTTAATATTGCTGGACCGTAGGTCGAGAAGGTGTAGAGCTTTCATTATCTAGGAAGCACCATCAAAACTGGCGGCGATGTTAGTAGCAGAATCGGGAAGGCAAAGCTGCTTCCGAAATGTTATTTAAGGTGTGGAAAAGCAATGTTTAGAGCACCAAGACCAAGCTGGCGCTGTGGCGTTTCAATGTCGAGTCAGTACTGCTGTATGAGTGCAGTACTTTGAAGGTGAACACAGCAATCACTCGGAAGTTGCAGTCCTTCGTTAGATATCTGCGCATCATTTTGAGAGTATTTTGACCCAATCGAATCTCATATTAGAACAGGGAAGGGGCCAATCGACATCACTATAAGAAAAAGGAAACGGTTTTGGATTGGTCACACCTTAAGGCGCGAAGATCTTGCAATCGCGAAAAACGAAATGCAATAAAACCCGCTTACCCGGCAGGAAGAAGAACTCACCGCCCAAGGCAGACATGGCGCAGAACAGTTGACAAGAAGGCGAGAACACTTGGAAAAAGTTGGATAGAGTTGAACCACATTGCAGAAAACCGAACAAAATGACGCGCAGGTATTGTTGACGCCCTATGCCCCCGAGAGGTCACAGAAACTTACTAACTACAATTCCATTTACAATTCTCCATGTACGTATGGGAGACAAACTCTTCAATGCTAATAAAACTTTCTGACGAGAGTTCACTAAGGCCGCTGTAGAACAATACCTCTACTCGTATAGTACGTCCCTTTTAGGTTTGCTATTACTAAAGAGCTGATTACAGGTCTTACAAGTCCCATTTCTTAAAAGTCGATGGCTCTAATAGGGATTGTAGGTAACGAACACTTCAACATTTTCTTCAGTTACAATAGGAATGAATCAGAAGGCTTTCCAGCGCTTCCTTTCCGATCACTGTTGTCTGAGATATTACATATTTGAGTGGATTTGTCTTCTAAAACTGAGTGCCGTTTGAGAGTGACGAAACCACAGAACATACACTGGGTGACTTGGCGGATCTTTGCCTCTTAAGAAGTTGTATCTTTCTGTAGAGAACAAAAGGACAGTACCAAACCCATTCCAATTCACAAGGAAAATGCATAATCAAGAGTTCTTGTCTAATCGGCTTCCGGCAAAAATGAACCCAAAGATCTCAATGCCTACTGCTGTTGAGCAGAATAGCCAAGTTCTCCAGTAATGTGCAATGCATTTTTCTGCTTATAGGCAGCGGCTTCAAAGTCCTTTCTTGATCTGATCTTTATGGTCAGATTCTGTGTATTGAAAATAATAAAAGTAAGTGCCCAGTAACTGAATGAGTATTAATTGTCTTCTGATACATCTGTGTAGATTTCTACTCATGGACTCAAACGAATAAATTCCCAGTCAGTCTACCGCAAACTCTAGAGCAAGATCTCAGTCACTATAAAGGACTTAGTATTTGGTTATAGCAAAACTTGAATTTTTTGTTCAGTAGAATTCTAAAGTGATCTTTTATCTATGGGTAGCTGTGGCGATTTTCCAGATCGCATTTTTTTTTTTTTATGATTTGCGCTCACTCAAGGGATTATTCTTTTAGTACCCTTAAAATGTTTGCACACAGCGCGGGCGCAGGCAAATCAGGGAGGATGGAAAGAGAAGTACCGGTGAACGTTGGTTTTAAATGTTTGAAGGTTATAATGACTAGGAAATAAAGAGCTAGGCAGGGCATTCCATAAGTAGGTTGTACGGCTTAGGAACGAATCACGATATTTTAGAGTACGTCCGAAAGTGGGCTTGAGGGTATACTGATGAGCATTCATAGCGAGACGGGTGTTACGGCTAAAATTTTGAAGATTCGGAATGCTACTGGCGATTTCTATGGAGCACTAGTGGCGGAAATGGCGATAAAACAGAGTGAGACACGAGACATAACGTCGGTGTTCGAGGGTGTCCATAGTTTGAGTGGTATTAGTATCACCTATGAGTTTTATCGCACGATTTTGGATCCTATCTAGCAGGTGCAGAGATGTTTTAGGCGCACCCGACCAGATTTGGGCATTGTACTCCAATTTTCGGCGGATGAATGCCTTATACATATATTGAAAAGTATTTCTTACATCGTTGGAGGAAACCTAGACATTTCGCAGCATTTTTGACGACACCGAATATGTGGTCATTCCAACGTAAGTTGTCATCGACACACACACCGCGAATGGAAAGTTTTTCGGTTTCGACGATTCAAGTGCCATTCATGGATAATGGCTGGGTATTTAGATTTCACTTTAACGACAGCAGACAGCATTGTGTTTTGGAAGCATTAAATTCCACTCTGTTAGTGGTTCCCCAATTAGTTATGCTGTTAATATCGGAATTTAATGAGCAGGGGCGTGAGTCCAGGAACGAATATGAAAAGCAGATTAGGGATAGCAGACAAGAGATCGCTGATGAAAATTAAAAACAGTGTCGGAGACAGAACGGAGCCCTGGGGCACATCAGCATTTATTTTGTGAATATTAGACTTGAAACCGTCCAAGACAACTTAAATTGAACGTTCCGAAAGGTAATTTATAATCCATTGAAGAAGAGAGTCATCGATCTCAAAAGCACGAATTTTTGACAAAAGAGCCTGATGCCAAACTTTGTCAAATGCCTTAGAAATATCAAGTGCAACTATCATGCTTTCGCCAGAATGATGTACGCTTTGATTCTACTTTTCGGTGAGACATGCCATCAGATCACCAGTGGAGCTGTTGCTACGAAAACCGTGCTGCCGGTCATTAAGAAGTTTTCGTGTTTCGAGATATTTCAAGAGCTAACGGTTTATCAGCGTTTCCATGACCTTGGAAGGAAGGAATGTAAGTGCAATGGGTCTGTAGGAGAAGAGAGAGGAAGATTCGCCTTTCTTAGGGACGGGCTGGACAAATGCTGTTTCCCATCTGCTCAGAAAGAGTCCTAAAGAGTAGAACTGATGAAAAGCTTACGCAGTGGTTTTGCCAGCGAAGAAGAACACCTCTTCAGAAGGAGGTGAGATATACCATCTGGACCAGCGGATTTGTGAATGTTAAGACCTTTAAGAACTATTGCTACTACACGAGTGCGAAAGTGGATTTGTCCCATTGAAGATTCGACGCACTCAAGTGTAGGCGGAGACAAAGTACAATCTGGAAGTGTTGAGCTGGCCGCAAAGTGTGCAGCAAGCAGATTGGCCTTGTCCAAAGAGCTGACAGCTGGAATGTCATTATAAATGAGCGTTGATATGGAGGATGAGGCAGAATTTCTAATATTTTTGACGAACGACCAAAAGTTTTTACTACCTTTGGGACATTATAGTATTTTTTGCCTCAATTTTTGGTCGTATTGGAATTTCACACGCCTGAGAAATACGGTGCTCTGGCTCGTTTGAACTTTTTTCGGTTTTCCTCTGTTGGGCTGGTCTTGTAGGACCGAAAAAACAATTTTCTAACCCTGACAGCCTCTTTGCAGCTCGAGTTGTACCATGCATTTTCATCTCATGCCAAAGAGAATAGCTTCTGTGATCATGTCAGCAGCGGCATCCACGTTGTTATCGAGGAAACATAACGACCAGTTAAAATTCCTAAGGAAGTTGTTAAGTTCTCTCCAATTGGCTTTCTCGTATTGCCATAGGCTTCTTTTAGGAATCTTTCTCTAACTGTGTGGTGGGTGTACGAGAATTTAGCTGATATGACACAATGGTCCGACGAGCCTAGAGCACATCAATGGTGTACTTATCAGGGTGAGCGGTTAGAAACAAGTCCAAGATGTTGGCAGTATGATTGTGGTATTCGTGTGAGCTCATTTACAAGCTGGGTTAAATTATTTTCCGCAGTAAAAATCTCAACACACAGTTCTTCGGGTGTTGTCTGTCCAGAATGTCGAAGCTACCCAGAATTGTGTATATTGAAATCGCCCGTAATCACGATTTCAGTATGAGGATACAGGGATACAATTCTTTGTATGGAGTCAGACAGCGCATCAAACTCATTAAGGGTCGAGTTGCTGTCCAGTTTGGGGCTTCTGTAAATAAAGCAGTAGTGGATAATTTGTTTACGGAGATGGAATTTTAACCACATGAAATTGAATTCCGGGTTGGAACAGGGGCTACATTGTCGTGGAATTTGGTAATCTACATCACTACGCTCATAGATGGCGAGACCGCGATGAGGAAAGAATAGTGGCAGTAGTTCGTAGCCAGGTAGCTTCAGATCAGAGTGATCTGAGAGGTGTGGGCGGGGATCTACCTGTGTTTCACTAAGTGCCAAAATAGCTGGCCGGAATTTACAGACGTGGACGTACGCAGAAAAGTGTGATTACTTTTTAGCCCGCGAATGTTCGCAATATCCACTCTGAATTGCCGAGTCATTATAAAGAAAGACAAACACAAACACCGATGTTACTAAGCGAAGATGTGAAGTACAAATTCAGAGCTGGTTTACCGAATCAATTTGTTGTAGGTGTTATGCCCTAACAACAATACGAAATATACACTCAGTCACTCCGTAGCTTGAAATCTCCAAAATATATTCCCGGTAATCAGGTGTACGAGGGTAGAAGCTGCGCGTCTGTTACCTAGATGATTGATTGTCACAGAACTTTCTCTAAGAACTTCTTCGTAGTGCAATCCAGTAAACTATGTCTGACAATGAAAGTACATATCCATTGCGGTATAGCTTTCATTTACAATAAAGACGAATGGTTGGCATTTTTTCGCGTCGCGTTCTGCTTAATTTCCAGTTGAGTTCTCGTGTCACCAAAATGTCGTCAGTTTGGTGGATCTATGGATGTGGATCGTGAATGACACATCACTTGCTGTGTTTGTCATAGGGTCTTCTGCATCAGCTTCTTCAATGTTGGCGCTTAAATTCCTATTCCATCTATGGTAGCCACAGCAGTATATCTCTATTGAATACCCCGAGCACTGATGAAGGTGCTGCTCACCAGGAAATATCCCACTTTTTTTTTAAATTTCACTTTAACAGTGTTAGTAGGAGCGTTGGCTATTATTATTGAAGGTACCTTCTATATCCAGATTGTCCAAGAAGATTAGTCTTTTTCTATCCGTTCACATTCTAAACTAAGGCTTTGGGATTGCTTTAGAATGAAGGACGCACTATCAACTGGTTTTACTCATGCTTAAAAATCACTGGGCAAATTACATTCCCACTGCACAATCTCCTCTACGGCGTTATGATGAAATATCGCCTAACTACCCGCGCGTTCAACTTGTTTTTTACAAATTAAAAGGCCACAGTTCAAAATTATGTTATACTACAAATTAGACTCAGAGCCAGCAGAGTTAACCATGCATGCCTCATTAAGCCCGCTAGGCGCAATGTTGCGTTTCATTGATGCTTCAACTTTAACCGATGCTACCTTTAATGAATACTTAGACACCATAGACGTCTGTTTGAGCCCCCTCCTGTGAGCGATTGCACACCTAGTCTACAATCCATACCGACAAACGTTACAATCCAGAGAGGTTAAGTAGGCACCCTGTCCAGGTCCACTAGTCTCTTTTATGGACGTATTCATTTGAGTATGTGTAGCGCTTTGGGCTTCAATGATCTGTCTAACAGTGTCTGTATCTTAAGAATGGTGAAATCTTGTTTTCGAGTAGAAGTTATGCAATCATAGTTCGCACATGTGTTAGTAGATGTTGTAACAACACAAGTTGACGGAATCTGGTACTAAGTGACGGATGGGTGGATGTATGGATGGATGGATGAAATGTTATCTAGGAAATGGGAACCTTCGCAGATCAGTATCCATTGGGTGTGACGGTAGTATGTAATTTGAGCGGTCTCTTGATACTCGAAAGTATTGGATTACTAGTGATATAGAACAAGTCAGTGGAACTGGCATAGATTTACAAATGAAATAAGCGGATACTTTGCGCCCACTCGTATGACTTCTTGGAACGCGACCAATACGAATATAAGAATACTCGTAGTTGCGTATGTTAGGCGCCAGTTACTACCGGAAGATAGGTTTGGAAGTATCAATTCCAAATCAGAAGGAAGAAAACTTACAATTCAGAAAGATACTCAAAAACTCCACACATCCTCGACCATTCCCACCATGTAGATACACCGTTGTATCCATTGAATATGCTTCGAACAAAAAGTGAACAACTCCAACCTTTGAGGTCAATATTAACAGCCAACTGTAAACCACTCAGGCCCGGTTGATCGGGATTATCAATCAAATCGGCACCTAACAATGCCTGTACGGGTACTTGGAGTTATTCCCCCAACGTAACCTTCGTCGATGAAGCAAATTATTGCCAATAAAGCAGTTTGCTTGTAGAAAGCGTGAAGTTCAGGCAAATATGCGGAATTGGAAATAAAATGCAAGACCTGCAGCAAAGCCAACACTCTAGTCGGAAGTTGACCATTTGGTGTGGCTGTGCATACCTTCATATGCCACTGTTTGGTGTCCATGGCGATTCACCAGCAGGTGGCATAGAAGCAGTTATAAGTAACTTTTCCTTAACCACACCAAACCTAGGTACGAGTACATATGGATGTACGAGTACGTGCGTTTGTTTTATGCCGGAAAATGCGTTGAAATTTTAATTGCACATCAGCAAGAGAGAAGAAAAAGTTAACTAGAAGCTTAACTTCCAAGGTATACGATTTATGAGGTTCGTTGACCAGAGACCAAAGACACTAGAAACACCAGAGACCAGGCGTAAAAGCCAGTAGTTGATGGTTTCCGTTAATACGAGGGTACTTATGAATGATTGTTAAGAAGGAAAACAAAAAACCAGAAACGTTATTACTTAGGATCGAGTGGAGAAGAAAAGCGTTTTGAAGAAAACTCATGTAAGCACAGCCGGCTTTGAAAGGTAAATATGACGGCAAACAGGTTGTATAGATACACAATAGGTGAGACATGAATAACTTCCCGGTGATACAGTTGCAGACAAGGTTGCGTTTCTTTAGAAATGCGCTCAGAGGAGACGCAATACTTCAACTACAATATGTACATGGGAAACGTGACACATTTGAAGAATATTTACTTGGTGTACCATGAATTGGAATCTGTAAATCCATTCACGTACATTTCTGAGTAAGCCCTTCAAAAAAAAATTTTCAAATTTCATGAAAAAAATTACATGAACAGTTTCATGTATGTATCTACGGTAAAAGAAGCTTGAGATATTCGTAGTTGTCACGCCGATAAAAGACATAATCTTTTCCCCATTTATGGCATGTTCATTATAGCTTGAGATGTCTCAACCTTCATAGGGTACTTTTTTACTTTCACTTCCATTTCACCCTCGGATAGCACTACAGAAGATATCCTCAATAGTAGTTAAGGGGTTGCAAGTTTAAGTCTCAACAGTGACTACAAAGAACAACCTCTTAAAACATAAATGCATTTAAGTACTTGAAGGACTCCAAACACAAGAAGTAGTCAATCCTGAGAATGCTATGGTGTCACAAAATTAATCACCCTATCGGAAGATGGTATAATTTTTGCAAATGGCGTCGTATGTCAATCATATTTGACATTTGTGAAATAGACAGTTGCAGTATACAAACAGATAATCAATGGAGCGCTATACTCCGCAAGAGCGTGGGATAATTGTGTCGATGTTTTTGACCAATAATCGGTCGGTGGTGTTAGCGCAGCGTGAATTTAGACGTCCTAATCGTGTCGCGCCAACTGGGCAAACATTCTGGTGCTTAGCTACTCGACTCAAACAGAGTGGAACCTCAGGAGACCATGAAGGGCGTGGCCACCACCGGCCTGGTCGTTCGGCCGAGAATATCGCGGCTGTCGATGTCGCTGAGAACGAAGAAACAGCAACCAGACGACGGGCCATGCAATTGGGCATCACCAGACGGACCCTACAGCGAGTTTTAGGTTTCCGTCCGAAGTGTTAACAGTGCATCAGTTTATGCCTTCTGACCGTCAGTCAGGAATTACTGTAAAACCATCCTGAATCTCAAACGATTTTGTGTTGAAAATCATCATGAGCGACGAGGCCCATTTCCACTTAAGCGGTTACGTCAATAAGCAAAATCTTGGTTTCTGGGGCACTGAAAATCCACGTGTGATGCACGAAGAGCCATTACACCCACTCAAAGCCACTGTGTGGTGCAGTGTTCACGCGGGATTGGGCCGTATTTTTTTGAGGACGCCATCGGCAATACTGTCACAGTTACTGACGAACGCTACAAGGTCATGATAAACGACTTCCTATTGCCGGAATTGGATGAGTGGGGCTTGGTGAACATACGGTTTCAACAAGACAGTGCAACCGCGCACACAGCACGAGCCATAATGGATATTGTGAAGGGAGCGTTTCCTGGTCGTGTAATTTCCTGTTTTGGCAATTTAGCATGGCCAGCAAGATCGCCGGATTTAACCATCTCAGACTTCTTTCTTTGGGGCTACTTGGAGTCGGTGGTTTATGCCAACAAGCCTCAGAAAATCTCAGCCCTTAAGGAGAATATTCGACAGGAATGCGAACAGTTATCACCGGAAATCTTGCGGAAAGTCATAGAAAATGCGATAAAAGGACACAAATGTGTATCAACACTGGCGGCAGCCACTTGTCGGATATCATTTTTTCCATTTAACGGAAACAATTGTAAGGATCCAAGTAAAGATTCCCATCACTCAAAAATTGTTACAAATGAATCATTCAATGTATTGTCCATAGCTAGCTACAACTTTTCTGGCAGAGCTCGTTAAAAGTGTTCATCTTTTGAGGCTGTCCACGAATCAAGCCATTTTTTGATGTCTTTATATGAGCGGAACTGCTGATCAGCCAGACCATGTGCCATCGATTGTAATACCAAATGCATGGTTGCGTGCGCTTACAGTAAAAATAGAAGCTGCTCCCCTTTGCCGTTCTTCGTTGAAATCTCTAACCACTGTGCATTCTATCAACACATAATTATTTGTGGTGGTTTTAACATTGATCGGCAAAGACATAACACCCTGGCTTTTCAAATGAAGGATTTGGTTTCCTCTGTAGGAGTGAATATAATAAATGTGATATACCCTACCCGTTTTGCAGAAAATCGCATACCTAGACTCTTGGATCTAATAGCTGTTTCTAGTCCTTTAGTTCTGACCATGACATATTATTCAGCTTAGCACCTAGGGGGCAACGTCGATCATGCTCCAATCCAAATACTAAAGTAAAACTACTTCATTCTATTTTAGCACCACTGTTCGAACGACGTGTTCCAACGGTTAAAATCCTCAACAGAGCATGTCCTTGGTATACGATTGTGGTGGTCAATTCTATAAAAATTAGGAACGAATTATGTAGAAGATGGAAGCGAGGACCTTCCAATATTACTTGATCTGGTTATAAAGTGGCACGTAACCACTTAACCTACGTTGTGCGGACCTCTAAGAAGCGGTATTACGCCTCCAAATTAAATACCGCCCTTCACCTAAAGAAGCTCTGCATTATTTTACGTAAAATTGGTATCTGCAGCAGCAATGCCGCATCTAATTGCAAAATTGACCCTGATGAACTAAATCACTTTTTTCTGAGGGATAAGCCTAATGATTGCAATTTTGACTTCAATCGGACTGTGGATACGCACTCTATACCCTGTCTTGAAGATTTCGAAGTAGCGACAGAAAACGGCATTGTCCAGTGCATAACAGCTCTTAAATCCAATTCCATTGGTGAGGGTAATATTTCAATACGCTTTATCAAGTTCATTGTACTCGAAATTGCCCCTCATCTCACCCATGCAATTAACTGGTGCATAACAACATCAACTTTTACTGCGATTTGGAAAACTGCTAGAGTGTTGCCCATAGCAAAGAAATCTGGTCCATCTTCTCCTGCTGACTTTAGCGTTCTCCCTTGCTTATCAAAGGTCCTCGAGAAAGTAATAGCAAATCACTGCCCAATTAACGTCCAATATTTTTTTGAGTGATCAGCAATCTGGTTTTGGACCTAACCACAGTTGTTCAACAGCGATGGTCAACATATCAGAAGAAATCATGCAGGATATCGACAAGGATAATGCTTCTGTTCTTTGTTTGCTTGACTTTTCAAAGGTGAATCACTCAATTCTATTCTGGAAACTTAGAAACTCTTTTGGATCACAAAGAGTGATTTCTGGTGAACGCTCTTCATTTCTTGAGGAAATGAAACAAGATGTTCCACAGGACTCAATTCTGGGACCGTCACTATTCTGTTTGTAAATGATCTTCCATTCGTGTGTAAACTTGCTTCTGTCTACCTTTATGCAGACGATGTCCAACTTCACCTGCAAAAGCCCAACGTAACCTTGATGAGCTCGCTCTTCTTGTAAATGAAAAGCTGATTGTATATACTTGGTCAGTTGAAAACGGATTAGAACTAAATCCAACAAAATCCCATGTGATTCCCATATCGCTGAAAAAAATTTGATTTGAATGAATGATTCAAAGTTGTAGAATCAGTTGCTAGTCTTGGCTTCACAATAAATTGTTGCTTGTCTACCTACAACCACACTAATTCTGTCGTTGGTCGCATTTACGGATGTCTGCGTAACCTGTGGCTGACTGCGTATTTCACTCCACCAGAAACACGGCGAAAGTTTGTAGTAACGTTGATCTTACCTCTATTTACTAATGCTGAGGTTGTTTACAGTAAACTTGACGCCTTATCTCGGCGTAAATTGCAAGTTGCGTTCAATGATGCACTGCGCTACATTTACGGAATTCGAAGATATGAACATATCTCTGCATACGTTAGGAGGCTACTTCGATGTACCCTAGAAGGATGTATCAACGCGAGAATTTGTATAACCTTACACAAAATTATTCATTGCCCACGCCCATCTTACCTTTAGTTTTTGTCGATCATCAAGATCTCCTAATCTCATTCCAGCGCGTTGTGAATACCTAAATTCCTCTTGTTTGTTTTTCGTTTACTCTGCTCGTATTGTGACCGTTTTTCGCGCAGTGCTCGCCTCAATTGCATCAATTGAAGTCGATACCGTTCCCCATTGGTGGTTTCGTTGAGTTTCAACCGTTCACAACAAATACAACCGACCTCGTCCCACCAACTGCACAGCATAACCTTCGCAACGTGAATATTCGGCCGATCCGATGACGTAGAAGCACAACTGGGTAGTCCCCATGACTTTCTTTTCTTGTAATGTATCCATTTTTCATCACCCGTCACGATTCGATGAAGAAAATTCTTCCTTTTTTGCCACTGGAAACGACGCTTAACGTCCCTTGGCTTCAAATCATAAAGAACTCAAGTTCCTTGTTTTTGAATCATTCCCAACGCATGCAATCGCTTGGAAATGGCTTGGCGAGTAACTCCTAATGCTGAAGCAAGCTTGCATTTGGCACGGATCCTCATCGAATGTCTTCGAAGGATTTTGGCTTTCCTTCACGCGGACGGTCATCAACATCGAAATTACCGTCTTTGAAGCGACGGACCCAATCATGGCAAGTTGTTTCACTTAGAACAGCATATCCGTAAACTTTGTGGAGATTTCGATGCGCTTCATCCTCCAAAACTTCCCGCAAATGACGATTATTTGGCACAAAATCAGACATTTTCACACAATCAAAAGGTTTGTTTACCATTGCCCAAAATTATAGTCACCGTGTATTAGGTAGGTTTAGTACGCACTAACTAAGATCACGTTAACTTTAAAACCAACTCCTAACTTTGTATTAAATTATAAACACTTTTTAACCTACCCACAACTAGTATTAACTTTAGAACGTACCCGCGATGAGGTTTTAGTCAAACAAACCTAAAAGTTTACAGTTTGGGATATCAAGCACAGTTTAAGGGGTATGCTTTTACAAAATTGAAATGAGTTTGACAGAAATATCAAAGGAAATAGAAAATAACTTTTTCGAATTTTGTATTTTAAATTTGAATTTGGATAGCAGTTTCTCAATAATGGAAGCAGAAAAGGTGTTTAATTAAAAAAAAGTGAATTTTATTTTGTGACAATATTTGTTTTTTCTTTAGAGCAAATGAGATCGGGCACAGAATTGGGATCGGAATGAAATGCTGCGGCAATTGGTTGACAAGGGAAATGATCTGAAAACGATTTCGCGGAAGAAGGCGGCTTGGGAATCAATCGCAGCAGGGATGATTTCAGTTGGGTATCACAGGAGCACCGACAAAATAAGGCAACAATGGATAAGGTTGAACGGCTTTTGCAAGCCAAACAGGAGACCGCAAATGCCCGTGAAATTCACAAACTAAAGATCAAAATGATTTTAAAGAGCGACAGCAATTTGAAGTTTGACAATGGGTGATAGAGTTTTTGTTTTTTGTTATATTTATGAATTCCTGTTATTTTTTATGTTTAAGTTTTATTTTGTTCAAATTAAAAGTGTTGAATGATAAATGCGTTTCTGAATGCCATTCCAGTTGCTTCAGGAATACTTTCTTCAAGTTCCTTTCCTTAGCTATGTGGTAAAGCACGGCCATGGCAACTATTACATTTTTTGCCGTATCCAAATAAACACGTGACTAAGTAGCAATCTAAGTTTGGACTTTAACTGACCGTTAAGGCATTCGATTTGACTTCTTGTAGATGTATGGCTGTTATTGTATCTGTGTTCCCTTTGGCTGGATGGGTTTTTCACCGGTGTCAATAATATTTTTCAGCATGGATATCCAGCGTCGCCAAGCAAGATACCCTGGTGAATATTTACGGTCGCTTCCAACATACTTTTTAGGCGACAGTTGTTCCAAATATTGGAGTCATGAAGCGAGCCTAGGGACCTTGCAACTATGTCCACTATTTTGTGTTTTATTCGTCTTTAAAAGCTAGTTACTCAGTTACCTTTTCTATTGATATAGTGTCCGGCCATTACCTGCCCTATACTTTTGGCTGGTCGCTTAATTCTGCAATGAGTACAATCGATGACTCCTATAACCCTAGGGAACCTAGCGATCCGGAAAAATTGTTGCTTTGCCTCATTATATTCTGCCACTGCCAAAGGAAACTTAATGATATGGACCAGTAAGGAAGCGACCTTTTTTGAAATGCTCTTAATTATTCGTCCTACTGTTGCCTGTGACATTCCATGCAAGGCTCCTAAAGTTGTACATAATTTAATAATGCTCTTTCAAATTTAATTGTCTTTTACTTACCAATATCACTTTGATGGATATTTCTACCAAAAAAATGAAGCGTTACAAGCACTTGCAAGGATGCAGGAATAGGAAGATCACGATTTGTTACCGGCTCTTGAATATTCAGATTTTCGACTAAAAACTTGACAGTTGCTTGTCGAATCTATACCGAGAAAAAAACTCATCATCATCAAGCTCATCGAAAGGATTTGACCGGTTTTTATATGTTTTAGGCTTTTTAAAAAGCTCAACATCTTCGAAAATATCGAAATCTACAAATAAATTTTCTTGAGACATTTCCCTGAATTGACACTGAAGTCCATACTAAAAGATAAAATGGACTTTATGTGCTATTAAGTTTGGCGCGAGGTTATAACGATAAAGTGGTTTACCTCGACTATAATTATCAGAACACTAGCATTGACTTTGTTAGGTTCTACTATGAATTTAAAGTGGACTTTATCTGACTATAATTTTGCGCCCATATGTCTAAGCTTGGTTCATGACGTTTTGGATATGTCAAAATCGACCAGCACTTACTGCTAGAGTCATCTATTGACAAACAGAATTTAGTTGCGCACCTAATATATAAAATGGTGACGTGTTTCGACGGTCCTCTGTAATTGCTCAAGATGCTCGAGCCAGTGAAGTTGAAATCTTTTGGATTTTCAAGAGTATCCATCCACTACATTTTTCACGACACGAGTTTTGAACGACTAAAGTAGCAATAGTTTTTTGAGATGAGCCTCAACACATCTCTTTGGAGGGGATGTTCGTATAGTTAGACTCGAAAAGGCAAACCACACTGTGTGGAAGAGCTTCGACAATCTGACGGCAGTAGCACCGAGTCGAAAGTGAAAACGTATTTCATTGAGTGCTTTGGACTAATGCAACTAGTGTTGCTGTAAAAATGCGCAAAGACCATCCGTGGCCAACTGTGATAATCAGTAAAGATACTCACTCATCAAAACTTTAGACCTATCAGGCTGACTTCTTTCATGATGAAGATCAGAGGGAGAATAGTTGAGCTTGAGTTGAGCTTTAAGGTACCCTCGACTCCATAGACGAACTTCTGGATCAGAGCAATGCTAGTTAATTTAAATTTTATTGCGAATGTCGATAGCGGTCAATATGGCATTGTACTCGTATATAAGGGATGCAAATTGACGACTATCTCTTGTCAGTTGTTTCGTGGAATAAGTTTCAATGTATTCCATTAAATACGTGGCTTCTACTGAAGAGATCCTCTGCACAGATTATAACAAATGATGCAAAAATATGAAGTTGACTGCCCAGAGTAGACTACCTGAAGAAAGGACTGATTTATCACTTTTTGCAGAGCTTTAAGTATAGCTTTGCCCCTTTCAAAGGGGATCCCAGTAGAATCGCATAAACTGAAATTGTTGATGAACTTACCATAGATCTTAAGAACCAAAGTAATTTCTGGCTTCCAGACGTATCCAAAGTTGGTGGGAGTTATGCTTCCTCTAAGCGGAAAAGGCTACCCAATGTTAACTTTGCATTATATATGATGATGATGTTAAGGAGGATTTCCAACTGCGTTGAGGTTCTTCTTCGCTAACACGGACCAAAAAGTCGCAAAAGTATAAGCGGCATTCCGCTGATTTCTTTCTGTGATGTCAATCTCATAAGCAACTGTAATTGTACACACTTTTAAAACATTTCTGCCACTGTTGCTGCCCTGCGAATTTCATAAAAACTTTGGAATAATAAGGACTGACAGCGCATTCTTAATGCCCCCTAAGGAGCAGCAAAATGCTCTTCGTTGTGTATGATAGAGGCGCGTGAGTTTGGCATGGAATTGAAGTCCAAATATGGCTCTGCATAACAAATATGAGAATCCATAACTCGTATTCATCGATGAACAGGTGGTAGATACTCTTTCCTGCGCTATTTCCAAGGTCTGCGGTAACGTGAAAATCTTGCCGATGGTGGGGTTTCAGATGGCCACAGAGAAGTAGACCGGTCGCTCTGATCTTAGGCTTGCCACAGCGTCTAGTAAGACTTCCGAACATCATTCTACAGTAAGAGTACACTTTATTTTTTAAAAGCTGATGTCCCTCTTGCGTTCTGTGGCTATAGAGTTCTCGAGTAGCTCCCGTTCTTTTCTGCAGAACCGCCCCGCAGGCTTCCTGTTTCGCTGCATGCAGACATCGGTATATTTTATCAGATCAGCGATTTTATTGCGCATACGGCATTCCTGATAGGTTGCTGAATATATGACCACCGGCTTTAGCACTAGATTAATGGCTGAATAGAATTTTTCGCGAGTTTTTAGGAAACTTCATCGCCAGTCAATTGGTGTTAATATTCATCACTTTGAGGTTAAACATAGCTGGATTTGATACGTTGCCCTTAACAAAGTAGTGATATGAGTCAGAATTAGCTTTTCTGTACGTCGGGTCCTCCATAATATCGCCTATAATGCCTAGCTTTCCTAACGTGGCCTTAGAAGCATTAAGTTTTCTTTATAATAAGCAAGTGCTCAGAGAATTACTTGCACTGTCAAGAATGTTTGCAGTGTGTGCTTAACTTTGTGCTGATGATATGGCTCGTAGGTTTAATTCAAGTAGAAGCAATTTCTGACAAAGCCATCCTGAAACTTTGTAGGATGTGAGCGCATATTTGTTGCTTAGATTGATAGATTAAATCCTTATAGTTCTAGCAGTCATTCGATCATGCATCTTTAGCCCAAGACTTCTTGCCTAAGTGTTTCTGAGAAGTCTTAATCCACTCCACCGCACCTCTTATACATACTCGTATGTGTGTACCTTATGTAGCGCAATAACGTCATCTCCATTTTTCCAGCTGCATGTGGATCCATGAAGGATCTGAACGTTAGCCAATGGTCATCCTCTCTGTATTGAATTTACTGTGTCAGTCAACAGTAAATTCATCTATGCATCTCCGGTGTTTGCGGTCCGATTAAGCGTAGTAGTTTTTTTTTATTCCTTTTTATTCCAGTGGTTCTGCCACCAAGTTTGTCGATAGTACTCCCGGGGACAACAAAAAGCAACATTGACTTACGAGGGCGGGTCAATAAGTCCGTGAGTTTTTGAATTTCTGACCTCTTTACTGAAACAGCAACACTGCTCCTGTCAACAGGCATCTGTCAGTTGACTCCTGTCAAAATTTAAACTTGCTGCGTCAGTTAGTTTGTGTTTGACAGCTATTTTTA
This sequence comes from Volucella zonaria, assembly GCA_963966105.1. Classification (NCBI taxonomy): domain Eukaryota; kingdom Metazoa; phylum Arthropoda; class Insecta; order Diptera; family Syrphidae; genus Volucella; species Volucella zonaria. The sequence goes on along the minus strand of OZ014532.1, from coordinate 170,935,570 downwards.
TCAGACTACTCACTAATTTGAGGAGAAAATGGAAAAAAGTGAATTTCGTGTGTTTATTAAGCATTATTTCTTGCGAAAAAAAAACATTACCGAGACCAAGGCTAAGCTTGATAAATACTATGGGGACTCTGCACCATCGATTTCAATGGTAAAAAAGTGGTTTACTGAATTTCGTTGTGGCCGTACAAGCACTGAAGATGCCGAACGTCCTGGACGCCCAGTTGAGGTCTCTACACCCGAAACAATCGAAAAAATTCACGATATGGTGTTGGCCGACCGAAGATTGAAAGTGCGAGAGATTGTGGAAGCCGTAGGGATCTCGCATGGCTCAGTGGTTTCAATTTTGAATGATCACTTGGGCATGAGAAAGCTTTCCGCAAGATGGGTGCCGCGTTTGCTCACAGTCGACCACAAACGCAATCGTGTAACAACTTCACAGGAAGGTTTGGCGTTGTTTAATCGCAATATGGAGGAGTTTTTGCGCCGTTTTGTAACCGTGGACGAAACATGGATCCATCACAACACACCAGAGAACAAACAACAGTCAAAACAGTGGGTTTCTAAGGGTGAATCGGCGCCAAAGAAGGCCAAGGTGGGTTTGTCAGCCAATAAAGTTATGGCGACTGTTTTTTGGGATGCACGCGGGATAATCCACATTGACTACCTTCAAAAGGGAAGAACAATCAATGGGGAATATTATGCCAACTTATTGGACCGATTCAATGACGATTTGAAAAAAAAACGACCTCATTTGGCCAAGAAAAAAGTTCTTTTCCACCAAGACAATGCAAGGGTGCACACATGTGCAGTTGCCATGGCAAAAATCCATGAATTGGGCTATGAATTGCTCCCTCATCCACCCTATTCTCCAGATTTGGCTCCGAGCGACTACTTCTTGTTCCCAAACCTGAAGAAATGGCTTGGTGGAAAAAGATTTGACTCCAATGATGAAGTCATCTCGCAAACAAAGGCCTATTTTGAGGACCTCGACAAATCATTTTTTTTGGAAGGGATAAAAAAAATTGGAGAAGCGTTGGACAAAGTGTATAGAGCTCAAGGGAGACTACGTTGAAAAATAAAATTATTTTTTTATCAAAAAATCTGTGTTTTAATCCAAAAGTCACGGACCTTTTGATCCGCCCTCGTATATTCGAAACGTTGCTCTTCCTTTGTAACCTAACACTCATGTCTTCATTCCACTCTTCGAAGTAACACTAATTTTTCCATGCGTTTGTTATGTTGAGTTTCAGTAGTCGTTGGTCCTAGTGAAGCTTCTAGAAACTCTGCAGTGAAACCTTTGGTGACAACCAATTTACGAGTTTCTGGTTTAGATCTTTGTTGTTGCTCCACTTTAAAAATTGATTGAAATATGCTTCTCGATCCATGTCACATTATTGTGCTGCATTGCCTTCGCCCTTACGGTCATACCCCAGACCGCCAGTAACGATTAACTTTTCCAGAGTTGCGTAATCAGTTCCGTGCATTTTTTCCTCGTCTAAATTGTGAGGGTCGCTGAATTGCAAGCGCAATTCGGTATCCCGAAATCGGTATTGTACCTAGGTGCAGTAAGTATCACATGTTAGTGCAGCTGCTGTAAATAGATGCAAAACGAAATCATCGGCTAATCGAAATGTGGTTCGAGCACCAGCCAGCTAATTTCATTGGGAAGTCCAGTGTGCTCAAACGATGTACTTTTGACGACTTGGCGATTAGGATTGCATAAATTGGTCTTCACTATTGTCATCTCGGTCGGCATGGGGCATTTAGTTGCCCCAGAATTTGCTTTTTTTTTTTTTGGCAATTGACACTGTATAATGGCGATCTTTCTAAATCCACTCTAGAATTTTCCCAATAATATGCGAAGCCATTCCTGGCTGTTGCTGTAAGAGCAAGCCCTACTCAGCAAGCCCAACTCAGCAGGAAACTTATTTTACTCAGCCTTAGATGTCCGTTTCATACTGCACGAGGTGTCTGAAGTTAACGATATAAGTATTCTTATCGACATCCTGTCGAAAGATGTCCTTATACTATTCGTTGCCATCCAAAAAGAAGGGGGGGAAATATAGGGTAACCAGATAGCATTGATAGTTTTTCCAATTGTTATGTTTCAGCAGCTGTCAAAGTTACCAATGACATTCAGCTGTCAAAATATTCAGTAAGGTGTGCCATTTTATCACGCATCGTTTTACACTTGCCAAACGTGCGGAAATTATTAAAAAATAACCAGACAATAGGCAATGCCGTGAGCTCGCTAACTGTGCGCTGAGATCCGGATTTTGCCCAAAAAAATCATCTTCTCGGACGAGGTCCATTTTTGGCTCATCGGCTATGTCAACAAGACAAAATTGCCATTATTGGACTGAACACAATCCACAAGTGTTTGGCCAAGCATCAATAGATTCACAAAAATTGGCTACGTTGTGCGGTTATGGCATAGTGGCATCATCGTACCTTATTTCTTCCGAAATGAGGATGGAGACAGCGTTATTGTCAATGGTCTTAGGTATAAAGCGATGATAGCCGACTTTCTGTGGTTAGAGCTCGACCTACATCGATATATCCGAGCTGTGGTTCCAACAAGACAAGACGTCGCTACATGCCATACAAGCGACGCAACGTTCGAAGTCATCGGGGCTGGGTCATCTCACGGCGAGCGTTTATCAATTGGCTGCCGCGATCATGCGATTTGACACCACGCGATTATTTTCTCTGCAGTTATATCAAGTACTTAGTCTACGCCAACAATCCAACCACTTTAGACGAGCTCGAGGCCAACATTCGATACGCTATTACTGGAATAACGCGGCACATATTGGACCGAGTCATCAAAAGTTGAACCAACCGCTTGCAGCTCTGTTAGCGAAGCCGAGGCAGTCATTTTAATGATGTGCTATTCCACACATAATGATGTGAGCGTAACTTCAAAATAAAGCCAGAATAAAGGGTGTTTTATTTAGAGGTATACAAATTCAATATGAAATGAAATACCCGAAGCTAATGTTACTGTCTATAATGTTATGATGCGTTTGATAGATAATTTTACGCCATTAGTGTTTAAATATGAAATCGGGCATATGCTTGCCCCGGCTAACTCGAATAAAGCGCAAACTTTACGTCCAATTTTCGACAACTTTATCGAGCAACTGGGACCGTATACCAGCAATAACACTGCGAATGTTCACTTCCAAATCGTTCAACCTCTCTGGTTTATCGGCATAGACTAGTGACTCCACATACCCCCAAAGAAAGTAATCTAAAGGTGTGAGATCACAGGATCTTGAAGGCCAGTTCACAGATCCATTACACGAAATTATGCGCTCTGCAAATGTTTCCCGCAATAAATTGATGATGTCGCGCGCAGTGTGGCATGTTGCGCTATCTTGTTGAAACCAAAGTTCTGTCACGTCAAATGCCATTTAACTGAGGAACGAAGAAGCCAGAAATAATGTTTCTATCGTTCTCCATTGACGGTAACATTCTGACCGGCATCGTTCTTAAAGAAATATGGGCCGATGATTCCACCACCCCATAAAGCACACCAAACAGTGAGTTTTAATGGTTGTGAGGGTGTCTCGACAAAGGCTTCCAAATTCGGCAATTTTGCTTGTTTACATATCCATTTAACCAAAAATGGGCCTCGTCAGAAAACAAAATTTTTGCGCTGAAAATGAGGATCAAGCTGAATCATGTTTTCGGCCCATTCACCGAACCTACGAAGAGTATAATGGTCATGGTTTCAAATCTTGAACAAGCTGGATCTTATAGCTTTTGAGCCAAGGTCTTCCGGTAGAATCTTCCACAAAGAGGATGGGCGTAGCGCCAATTGCTGTGTACGATGGTGAATCGATTCATTCGGATTCTCCTCAACACTGCGCTCCATAACGGCAATAACTTCTTCTGTTCGCACTGTTTGTCGCTTTGGGAATGCGTATTATCCACTAGAGTGTACGTGGTGCGAATTCACTATGTTCCGAAAAACTTGCTCAGATGGACGATTATGTCGACCGTAAAATGGACGTACTGCACGAAAAGTTTGGCGAACCAAACCATGGTTTTCAAAATAAGTTTGCACAATTTGCACAGTTTGCACCACAAATCAACTTTCAACTGTCGAATTGACAATCTGTAGAAACAGTGTTGCCAGATTAAAAACCAGGCCTCTAAAAAAAAAACACCATTGGTGTTTTCTTTAAATTTTTTATTCTATCGTTCACCCTAAAGTGGAAGGGATTAAAAAATCTGCATCAGATATATTTGAATAAGTGAACAAAATTTGAAGAAGAACCACTTTTAGTTGACCCGGAGAGAAGGACCCAATGGGCCTGTAGAATATTTTAGGCGATGCCGACGACCAACCTAGAAGAACAAGTCCTTGCAGGGATTGTGTCAATAATTCACTACGATGCAGACTGTAGCATTGTAATTAACTGGAAGTTGTGTACTGAGGTTCATCCAGCTGTGCACTGTTAGACTCATTGTGTCCCAGATGATATTTTATTCTACGGATCCATGTCTACCTTCTCAAGTGCGGCTTTCTATTTGACCAAACCGATATTTTTCCGACAGTGCCTGGGCGGATAACATGATTCATTTATTGTTGACGCTCGTACGGTCTCAACATTCTGTTGGCCCTGGCTTCTACGGACGAACTACGACACTTAAAGTTGAAATACATTTTTTTGATAGGCCGCAAATTGTTCTTCTGCATTTTGCTGATCTTAAAATATAAACGTACGTTTACCATTCTTAAAATGCACACACATAGAATTTTAAATGCTTGCCATGCTTTAACGAAAATATTGCAGCTAAATGCTACAGCCTCGACTCGCTACAAAAGTGTGATTTCTTTTTATTTAATTGGAGCGTGTTATCAATTTGTGAAACGTTACCAGTGACAACGTAGAACCAATCGATGGCTCATATCAGAAACGATAACTCATATTCGTCGAACCCGACACGGTAGCTTTAGTGGATTATAGAATTCAGACTTTGTTGTTGATAACAATTCAGATATGGGCTATATTTAACGCTGCACTTTGATTATATATCATATTCAGCGCTGCACAATACTATTATAGCAAACGTTACGCGTTCTAGCATTACGACACTAAATGTATTCAGAATTGCCATTCCAGAGATAAGCCACAAAATCTAAAAAGAAATGAATGACGTTTTTTGCTGGTGAGAAATGCGTACAAATTCGTCACGGTTGACAACTGCCAACAAAAATATATTTTGCTGCGGTTTAAGACGTTATACGTTATGTACTCACAGCTTATCACTATTCTATCTTTAAGTGCCAAGAGCTAAGTTTGACGTTTTCAAAAACGCCCATAACCAGTTTCGTCCATGCTTCATGATATAATTGAAAGCACACCCATTCCATGACATGCAAAGTGAAAGGAGGACATTCTATGATCAGGAGTAAACAACCTGTCAAGTAATTGCTATAATTGGAAAACTCATATTTATCATAGATACTCGATCTTAATCTTAATCAAATTTTATTCCGACGTATAGAAGGAACAATAATTTACCAGCTAACCACTTTCTTCTCCACCCATTTATCTGCACCAGCAATTATTCACAGAATGCACTAAATGAGTTTGTACAGCTAATGAATCCGGCACAAATATTATAATTGCCAGCTACTACTTAAATATGTTACGTACACGAGTACACCACCATAATCAAATCAATGCCACTCACTTCGCTTTAGTCTCAGCACCAATTTCGACCAACGACGCAAAGCACTCGAAATTTATGCTTAGTGCTTAGCGCCAACTAATCACCAGTCAACGATACCATGAATCAGAGGCCACATTTTGAAATTGGCCACCCGTGAAACCACGAAAAGACACCCGCTGTCTAATACAAAAAAAAAAATAGATCTTTCCCCAGATCGTGTCGTACATCTATTAAATGGAATAATTAGTAGACACTCTACTACTTCACAGCTGTACAAGTGCTGCCAATTAATTTCGCACATAATCGTATTTAACGGTAGCAAAAAGGCGCCGCCACTGCCAACGTACCACCGTACTACCGCTTCGAATTTTCAGTGGCAGCATCTATGAACCATCGTGAATCTGCCACAATACCAGGTGAAAGTTATTTATTTTCTTTTCATTGAAGTTAAGAGAAAATCATCTTTTGTGTAATAGTTTTCATTTTGTTGATGGAATAATTACTGTATTGTGGCATTTAATCGTGGTAATAACATTGAAATAACCAACAGAGGGAGCCATTGTGTATCAACATTTTCCTCACTCAAATTCTGACACTTTGGCAAGTGAATAAACATATCAAATTGCTGCACTGTCCTCATGAATACCCTGTGAAAGACCTGTTCGAATTGAATGTTCATAGTGTCGGAACCGTGCTGTTTTTCGTATTTCGTTACACCAACAAATAGATTGCGTAACAATCAAGTATGGTCTTTTCTCTCTTTTGTGGTCCAGATGAAAGGCCGACCTAGGGAGTTGTAAATAAGCGATTTGTTGTCCAAAGTTGATTTGACGTCTGGACGCGTCGGCGGGGCTGCTATTTGTACTTCGATTGGCTCTGTTTGCTGCCCGATTAAAATCAGATGACGTTAAAAAACAGTGATCATGTCGGTGCCACAAGTATCATAATTATGTGTGTGCTTTCTAAAATTATTTTCGACTTCAGGCAGCCACAGATACACAAAGAAGTGTAAATCTAATTAACGTCATGTTTAATGCCTATCGTCAGTGAACACAATAGATCAGCTGTAAAGATCTGATGGAGTTCGTTGACACTTATCCATCTCATTTGTCGTTGAAATTCGCTAAAGTTATTTAATTGATTTAAAGATAGACTCGTTTGAATAGATACTTTACACTCTAACTACTTCGAGTTGATGGGCATCATATGAGGAGTCTTAATGGAAGTTTTTAGGCAATAAACTGCCTGAGAAGGCCTTCGTTTCTTTCCTTTGTTTGCTCTTATACTTTTTTTTCTTTAATTGAGTAACGAAGAAAATTGCAAAGTGTAATTTGAAATAAAATCTTCATATTTGTTATGACTTTGTTGTGCAAAATGGTCTCGTTTGGCCTACTCGCTATATAACTTGGGAAGAGATTATTCAATACAAACATTACTCTATAAGTTATCTAAGCTATTGTCTTACAAATATTTCCTTTGAGATACATTTTATGTCAAATGAGACGGTCCTGTCTTGCGTTAGAGTATTCTGACACATGATGATCACAGAAATCTTATTAAAACTTCATTTACGATGAAACTGTTCACTTTCTACTGGTAAATTGTTTACTATTGCAAAATCGCATTATTTTTCATTGATATTGCTTTGTAGAGAGCTAACACGTAAAATATTATTTGACATGGCGCCATTTGTTCCACAAAATGTTTACTTTCAAGTCAGCGTGGACGTATGCCGTTCACGTTGTACCTTTATTATATAGGTCTCTGTTATTGAATCTAATCACGTAGATAATCATAATGTTGCATAGAGTTGAACAGCATAACAACAGGAACTCTCTTGTCAATTAAGAGGCGGCAAAACATTCAATTGACAATTTCACAATGACTTGACAGTTGGGACCGAATAGTTGCAGAACTTTTTCAGCTGTCAAAAAAAGCTGTAAGAAGTTGAAATGTAAGGGTACACCGTGGTACTTAAAATACGCTTGCAGATTTTCTGCATACAACACGGCGTACAGCTTTGTACTTAAGCCATATGGGCAGATAGGATTTTGGCATCGGTTGCTGTCATTCAAGAATTGACAGCTGATTTGTCTCTGAAAATGTGCTGACTTATTTGTTTTCAAATTTAATCTATCATTCTCCCATGGTTTTAAGTGAAGCCCGTGATGCAAAGCACCAGAGGTTACATATTTGTGTTTTATTGCGATCGCCATGGATTGCAGAACTGCATTACATGCAGCGTTTACATGTGCTCTCGCCAATTAAAATGTGCCTGTTCTATTTTCACCGCAAGAAGACTTCGGCATGTGTATTTTAGGCATATACATTGTAGATTGTCTTCACCGTGTAAAATAACTTTTCTTTATTAAATGCAGAACTTTCGGTTGGAACTTTTTATACCTAACGCTCGATTCACTCTTCCGGTGGAAATTCTTTTAAGGGAAACTAATGATGCTGTAAAAAATGTCCGGACCACGATAGACTATAAAAAGAAATGCTCAAACATTGGGATAAATTTAAAATGATTCATAGCCGCCGTCGCCACTAGACGTTTTTATATAGATTTTTGTGAAAAAATAATTGGCCTTTTAATCATAAATGTCTGTCATCTTGTTGGAGTAGATGGATGCTCTAATTTTTCATTTGAATTTGAAACATAGTTTTATATTTAAGGAAAGTCCCTGAGAAATTGGTTTTTACAGAACTTAATAGCTTGTATTTTAAAAAAGAGATTCGTTCAATAGAATTCCTAATCAGGAACACATAGCAAGTGTTGGTAGTGATACCGCTCTTTCTATGGTCCTGCGTTAATGTACCTATACTCGTACATATAGTAGGTATAGGCCATGGCATGATACTAAGATCTATGCTAGAAAAGAGACTTATGGTTCTTTCTCGGGCTGCTGGAGCAGGAAGTCCTGTGGGATTCGGGTCATTTCAGATTTAAGGCCACTAAGCTTCTGTAAATATCTGCTACTTCGAAAAATCAGCAACATTTTATTTTGCAGAGTATCCGGCAACAATTGCATCTGAGTCTGTCAACGGATAGTAACATTCTTTAAAGTTAATTAAAATTTATTCCTAAGCACTACTTTAATATATAACGTTTCGATCATCAACGAACTTTTTATAAAACCAGAAGCAATAATGTTCCTCTTGATATTAATAAGGAAGTATATTGAAGAATCCTTTCTTAATCAGTATATTTAGGACCAAATTTAACAGAAAACCTAGGTCCACGTTAGCGTAAACTTTAAGAGCAACATTAGAACCATAACAAAGTGTAACTAAACTCATCAGTAAGAAGCTTCTGGCAGTCTTTAAGGAACCTGGACCCCAACCGGCAGTGCTCTTGCATAACCCGGAGTATAGATGCGATATTGATTTCACAACTAAAGATACAACAAACAAGGTTTGACAAAACCTCCAATGTTTACTTCTTCACTATTTCGAAGAATATAAAGGGTGTTTTTTTTTTAGAGATTTGGTTTTTAAATTGGCAACACTGTTTCTACAGATTGTTAATTTGACAGTTGAAAGTTGATTTGTAGTTCGTACGTTTCTTTATTTTACGTTGAATAGATTAACGCTAGAACAACGCGGGCAAATTGTGCAAACTTATTTTGGAAACTATGGTTCGGTTCGTCAAACTTATCGTGCGCTACGTCCTTTTTACGGTCAAAATAACCGTCCATCTGAGCAGCTTATTCGGAACACGTGGATAATACGCATCCCCAAAGACGACAAACAGGGCGAACAGAAGGAGAATCCGAATGAGTGCACAGCAATTGGAGCTATGCCCATCCGCTTTGTGGACGATTTTACCGAAAAATCTTTGCTTAAAAGCTTATAAGATTCAGCTTGTGCAAGAATTGAAACCGCGTGACCATTATGCGCGTCGTAGGTTCGGTGAATGGGCCGAAAACATGATTCAGCTTGATACTCATTTTCAACGCAAAATTTTGTTCTCTGACGAGGCCCATTTTTGGTTAAATGGATATGTAAACAAGCGAAATTGTCGAATTTGAAGTGGGGAAAACCCAGAAGCCTTTGTCGAGACACCTTTACAAGCATTAAAACTCAGTGTTTGACGTGCTTTATGGGCTGGTGGAATCATCGGCTCATGTTTCTTGAAGTTTCAAAAACTACCATCGCTCCTAACCCGTCACTCCATTCTTTGCCGAAGCCTTCCAAATGTCTGTCCCTTTATTATCAAAACGTAAGAGGGTTACGAACTATTTCGCAGATTCTGTCCTACGATATTTTTGCCCTCACAGAAACCAATCTCATCCCTAATATTAAGAGTATTGAATTACCTATTTTGCCAAGACTTCAATTTACACCGTGACGATGGTCTAGATAAAGAAGAGAATTTATATGACCGTGGTGTACTTCTAGGTAAAGGGTCTTTCATTAAGCGCTTCACCTCCACGTGAAATAACTATGCCCTCGAATCGCTCGTGCAGAATTTCCAATGTGGCGTGAGCTGTGTGGCATGTAGTGCTGTCCTGTTGAAACCACATGTCGTTGGTGTCCATATCATCCAATTCAGAGCAAAAGAAATTGCTGATCATCGACCTATAGCGCTCGCCGTTGACGGTGATGGCCTGGCCAACGTCGTTCTCAAAGTGATATGGACCAATGACGCCGCAAGCCCAAAATCCACACCAAACAGTAACTTTCTCGCGATGATAACTTTGGACGCTCTTGGATCTCATGTGGATTGGTATCGTCCCAAATTCGAAAATTTTTTGGTTGACGTACCCATTCATCCAGAAATGAGCCTCATCGCTGAAGATGGTTTTTCGATGAAAATTAGGGTCAGTTGTAAACTGCTCCGGAGCCCATTTAGCGAACACACGTCGTTGTCTGTGGTCGTTTACACTCAGTTCCTGGGTCCGTTGAATTTTGTGCGGATGCAGGCCCAAGTCACGATGCTAAATTCGCCAAGTTATGGTCTGCGAAAGGCCGGGTTCTTGTGAGCGACGTGAAATCGATTGCCTTAGATTCTCCTGCACACTCTCACGGACAGCGGCGATGGTGAATCTAAGAAGATAACGTTGCCGTTGCCGGTTTCTGCGGGATCGCCGAGGTTGTCTAGACAGTATGAACTCAGAAAAGGTTTTCTAGTGCGATATTGGCCTCGGGAAGTTGAAAGAAGATGAAGAGTCGTTTGCTCTTCGCCCTCATCCCTTAGACAGAAGTCGTTTGAGAGGATGCCGAGCCTTGCGGCATGTCTTCCGATTAGACAGTATCCAGTAATGACACATATGGGGGTACTACGGGAGCGTTTTTGATCTAACCTAGACCAGATCTCCCCGGTGAGGTTGCACACACCTGCGGTTTGACTTAACATATCAGTCGTATCCTGTAGAATTATATTTGTACAAGTAGCCAGAGGCATGTGCAAAGACCTCATTTTTTGTAAGAGGTAGGTAGAGAGCACCCAGCAGAGGTGAACATTTAACTATTCAGTGATATAATAGCTGCCTGACTATCAGTGTGAATGCAGATATCTTTGACCGATATCACATTCCATTTCAGACATGAGACATCTTCCTTGATATTTATAACCTCCGACTAATAGACACTGCAGTGGTTTGGGAAGCGGAAGGACAGATCAAGATTCAGAGAAGACACCAGCTCCTACCCCTTCTTTGGTTCTTTCGCCTTTCGTATAGATGTGTATGGATCTTGTCAGGTAATGTGCAATCCACTCAGTCTTGACGATTCGAAATAGTAGCTTTGACGCACTTATCGTGGCAGTATCTGGTAGTAGTGTAGGGAAGCGGCTTTCTACCTTGTGGCTGCGTTGGCAGCTAGTTGTTTGTCGAAGAGATATCAAAGCGGGTGGAAAAGAGTATGGATATCACCCTGCAGACTTCCCTCTCCTGGATTTTAAGTGGTTTATCTGCTATTAAGTTCCAGAGGAAGGGAGACAGGATGCCACCCTGAGGTGCGCCCCCGTGATATTTGAAAGTGCGGTAGTGATCGCCCTGGTTTGACGTTGATGAAGGCTCCTTCGCGTCAAGGAAGGCTACCAGACAATATTCCTTACAAGCAAGAGATTTTCCAATAGAGGATACTAATGAGTGTAATCCCGTCTCAACGGATTATCATTTGAGGTTTGCATGTTGAGAAATTGACAGCAGATTTACGCCAATGCTGCAGCGAAGATGAATGTCGATCGCAGATTTTTATTAGAAAAGACAACAAGCTAATAGGTCTGAAGTCGTTAAGGCATACGTGCTAGCTTCAACCCCTTTTGTGTATGAAAACGATCTTGGATTCGTTCCATGTTCGAGGAATGTAGGAGATATTCATGCAGCCAATAAAGATGTGGTTGTAGGTTTTTGTATTTTAGCCGGGATAATGTCATCCGGTCTAGGTGCATTAAAGAGTTTGAAGGTGGATATGGCGCAAGAGAACTTAGATGCGTTTATGATTCCATCGGGATTTTGAAACGCTGCAAGTCGTATATAGTTGACTACAGTCTGGGTAACTGCATCCAGTTACGGACTCCAATAATGGCTTAGAACATTTCACAGTTATGCGCGCTTTCTACTGCGTCATCCCTGCGGGCAGTAGTCGAAGACTCTTCTGACCGGGGCTTTAATATCCATTCGCTCTGCACGTCCTATCCATCTTAAACGACTGATGTGCATTTCTCTGACTAGGTCAATGTTACTGTCTTTCCATAAAGCCCGTCAAGGCAAATGGGATCAAAGAACCTTCCATTCAAAACGCCCAGCGATATCTTCTTCCGCTTTAGTTAAGATCCATGCTTCTGCAGCATAGTGCAGGACTGGGAGGATTTAGTGTCTTATATTGAGTCTCCTAAATGTTTTCTTGACAAGGCCTTATTGCTCAATTTCTATCTTAAGCCAAAGGCAGGTGGCAAGTCTTACTCTTCCTTTGATTTCTGATGAAATGCCATTATCCTGTAAAACCGATGCTGAGGTAGAAAAAATCGGAATTAAAGTTGTCTATTGTGGTGATCTGTGTTATTCGTCGGTTATGTGCGCCAATTCTTGTTGACATCACATACTTGGCCTTGTCTTCATTCACAGCATAACCCATTTTTGCCACTTCTGCTTCCATAGTTTCTAGCACACCATTGACACCTCGGTGTGTTTTGTCAACAATGTCAATGGCGTAAGCGTCAGTAAATAGTTGCACAGACTTTGGGAAAATTGTGCTTTTAGTATTGCTTTGCAAGTTTCGAGCAATAATAGCACTGCGCTTTGTCTAAACCCTTTTTTCTCATCAAAGTTTTCGAAGAAATTGCATTGCATAATAATAATCTGCACAATCCGACCAATATAGCTTGAGTCTATAAGTGCTGTCGTCGTGCAGCGATTTGGACTTTTTGGGCTTCCCCCGTGGATCTAGGGAGTGTTCGAGTAATTGTGAGCTTACCAGACCCAAAAACCGCATTAAAGACACCAAACAGATCCATTTTGGCGTTTGCACAATACGGCAGACAAGATCGTGTCCGCAATATTAAGGAAACTGACGTCTTTAAAGTTGGCACAACTTTCATCTGCATTGGTTGGATAAGCGATGTTCCAAGCATACTTTCTTCCCACCGAATCTTGGGAATGAGTAGTGTATTCTCTCTATCAAATAAAGTTGTAATGCTTTAAATAGCTTTGCAGATTCGGTCTGGCATCCGTGTTATACTTTGCATATCTTTTTCTATTTTAAATTCTTAATCTGTCCTAGGATTATTTTTTTTTTGCATTTATTGATGTACCTTCCTTAAAAATCCCAGCGATAGAAGAATTCACCTTGTAAAGGATGTTTTTTTAGAGGCTTGGTTTTTAATCTGGCAACACTGTTTCTACAGATAGTCAATTTGACAGTTGAAAGTTGATTTGTGGTTAGTACGTTGCGCCATTTTACGATGAATAGATTAACGCCAGAATAATGCGTGTAAATTGTGCAAACTTATTTTGGAAACCATGGTTCGGTTCGTCAAACTTATCGTGCGCTACGTCCATTTTACAGTCGACATAATCGTTCATCTAAGCAAGTTATTCGAAATACGATGAATCATTTTCGCACCACGTACACTCTAGTGGATAATACGCATCCCCAAAGACGACGGTGTGAACAGGGGAAGTTATTGCCGTTGTGGAGCGCAGTGTTGAGGAGAATCCGAATGAGTCGAGTCGCCATCGTGCACAGTAATTGGAGCTATGCCCATCCACTTTGTGGAAGATTTTACAATCTCCGATGAGGCCCACTTTTGGTTAAATGGATGTGTAAACAACAAAATTGCCCAATTTGTAGTGCAAAAAACCCTGAAGCCTTTATCGAGACGCCCTTACAACCTTTAAAACTCACTGTTTGTTGTGCTTTATGGGCTGGCGGAATCACCGGCGCATATTTCTTTAAGGACGATGCCAGCCAGAATGTTACCGTCAATGGAGAGCAGTATAGCAACATGATTTCTGACTTCTTCGTTCCTCAATTGAATGGCATTGACGTGACAGAGCTTTGTTTTCAACAAGATGGCGCAACATTAGCTGCAAGTATTTTATTTCATATTGAATATGTATACCTCTAAAAAAAACACGCTATATATGTGCGTTTGCACAGTTTGAGTTCTTGTTTACAAATAGCTATAGTTACAAGCAGTAGAACATCACCTCCCATCTGCCACGGAGTCCTCTCCAGAAGCGGGGGTGATTGTTTGGCTTTGAAAAATTGGACTATCAATGCCCATTTGAAATTAGGAATTGGTGATTGAATCATAACCGATTTCAAAATCTCATTTTTGGTTGACCAAGTGGTTTAAAGAGACTTCGGTAGATCAGCCTTCTCGTAGTATACCAAGTTTGCAGTATGTATTCTCTATTAAGGTTTCCATTGAATACGAGTAAGTTTACCCTCTGGAAATTATTAAGTTGAAACCAATTTAGAGGAGGACTGGTAAGACCTTATCTCTCATCTCTCACTTGAGCCTCGAATGGCTTAAATGAGCCAATTGCGGCTCTAACAACTCGACAACTAAATGATCATGCGATAGATTTGTAGGAAACATACGTATACGGTACAAACAAAAAATAGAAGGCTATAACCTCACGAAGCTTAAGGGGTTTTCACTTACTAAAAATTTTAATACTATAGACTGTGTTTGAGTATGAATGGCAAATTAGAGAACTCCTGTGTTTCGAAATCACGAATTCTTTTGGTTTGACGCCTGAAATCATGATGGTAACATCCATCATGGTCAATGTCATCCATTGAAAGTTCAATCCTTTTTTTTATAAGAAGAAGGAGCAAGATATCAGTAAGTGGTAATTATTGCGTACTAAAATTTAAATGTATCTTATTGTGTTCGTTCTTTAATTGGTAGTCATTATTTTTACGAAAATTTTGTAGACTTTTAACAGTGATGTGACTAACTCAACTGAGCCCTACTGAAAGTAGTGTTAAGCACGTATCTAATTTAATAAACTAGAAGAAGTCAACTTTTTTTTTAAAAAAAAAAAACCAACAAAATGTCGTGCATCTTAAGATAACTCACAAATTCCAAATCTAACTACCCTGTCAGAACTACAATAATTCGGCACAAAATACAAATAAAATCCACTTTAACTACGTGTTGTAAACTAAGTTCTATATTAATTGTCTTTTGTTTAATTTTGTCATTTTTTTGCATTTCTCTTCTTTCTTTCTTGATCGTCTACTACTACTTTTCTCGGTTTCTTATGCAATTACAACAAACAAACAAACAAAATAAAATAAAACACAATAAAACAATTAAATTGAAATCGATAACAATCGAACACTTAAACGAACACGATTTAATAGCTGGCAAGTTCACGGTCAAAATCCGTCCTGATGAGTCTTCGATGCACTACAACCCGGGCGAGATCTCGTTCGCTCTCCACCGATACTCTCAGACAAGGGAAATCCAAAGCACAGGTAAGACAGACGTGTTGTGTGATTCAGATACTCGAAACGAAGAACGTCATTTCAAAATGGCGAATGACTGCATTTGATTGTTTAAGTGTTTTTTGATCTCTTGTTTTTTTTTTTTTACACTAAATAACCCGAATTAACATGTTAACATCGCAGTTCAGACATTTACGCATTTCATTCATTAGGCCCACTACTTACTACAACCTCCTTCACGCATTAACCCAAACATCTTAACATGAGTTCGTCGCCTACACTACTGTACTCGTATACCCGTTCAAATGAAACGGGTATCATTTTGTTTTATGCATTTCTTCACCGTTGTTTCTATGGACTCGTATGTATAACTGAAACGAGGAAAAAAAAGATTGCATCTATCCGTACCTTCCATCTGATTAATTCAATTCACACCTAACTTTCACATTTGCACACCAAACATATACTCGTTTCCGAACACATTCGCCTGTAACAGCTGTCACTACTGTCACAACTGCGCGCAAAAAGACCTTGCTTATGGTCAAGGTACAAATACAATACTCGCACGTCAATGAAGACCTACCGATGACAGTTTGTCTGGCCTCACTATAAATCTTATAACTTATCAATGCGCAGAGTAATTTTCTCCCATAAATATCCAAACTAATATCTCTAATTGATTAAAAATGGAAATTGTGACATAACAGCTAATGGATGTCGTAAATGTCAATGTTGTGCAAGATGACATTTCGCATACACAATTAGACTTGTTTGTTGTCGTTTTTTCTTTCAGCGAAAAGAAAGTGTAAATACCGTAGCTCATCTATAAATCTGGTTAAATAAATTAATAATCTTAAAAATCGATTTGCATTTATTTATTTATAGGTGTTATGGTCTAATTTGTAGAGCTAATATGATTCGCATCACGTAAATTTGATCAGTATGTCTATGGAATGACAATTATCATAAACTCCATCACTCATTTGCTAAGTTTGAATTATAACTAAAAGCAAAAAAAAACAAAACAAAACAAAACATTCTAACTCGTGAGTGAAGGAAGATAATTTATCTGTTTATAAAGAGCAGATATATTTTTTCTTTTTTGCTGCAAATTACGTAACTTTTTAACATACTGTTTATTTAATTAAATAAAAATAGTAGACAGTGGTGCCAGATGCTGGGAAAATTCGCTCGCTGTCAGATGTTAAGTTTGATTCGAAAAGTGAGGGAACCACTTCAATTAATTTATTGTAAAAGTTGTAACGACTCAACATACTTGTAGTTGTGAATTTATAATTAACTAAGGCAAATGGTTATTTCATAGCATGATATGTAAGTTCTTGTGTAATCAAACCATTTGCATGAGTTTGTGAATATTTTACACTAATGACAGGAGAAAGGTCATGTAGGAATAATTACATGTTGAGGTGTTAAGCAATAGTTACAAACAGTCGGCATTTAATCGGATTTTCGAAATATCGCATCTTATATCACCCTTTGTACAGCAGGATATCGACTGCCACTTCAGCTTCATTGAATTTATATTTAGTAAACAAAAACGTAAATTAGATATTGATATGAGAGTAACTTCCCACGCATGTGCATGGTGGTGCCTCTAGTTGAAGATGTTTCTCGTCTTCCACCAGTGCGGCGGATATATTGTAAATGAAGTCCAGATAATTTGTTCAACACCCACAACTAACAATGAAATATGAGGAAGCCTATAGCTTTGACTCATATCTGTATTAGTCAGACGAAATATAGATGTAATTCCTTAAATAGACTGTGTGTTATAAAGTCAATACCCCCCTTCGACTCCATTTGTCAGCTGAATTTTCGAAAAATCAAGAGAATACGTCTAAACTATGTGTAATGAGTCAAACTATTTTCTGGGTACTGGCTGTGACTCTTGCGATTCTATTGGGGTGTTCAAAATGTCAATGCGTTTTTTTTGCAATAGATGGCTTTTCCCGCATTTATTTGCTAAGCATGACATATACAGTACTGTGCAAAACCTAAGCAACCATCTGAAGTCAGCACTTCATAGTAAATCTTTTCAACTTTCTACACCACCAAATAAAAAGAAATGCATATGTAATGATGTGTAATAGAGTGTATTTTGAAATTCACAACTTTTTATAAAAGTAATAATACTTCAGATTTAAAAAAAAAAAAACCCAAAAACCAATAAAGTAGCCAAATTGAGCTGTGCAAAACCTAAGCAACTTTTTTATTATCTTGTGTAATATCCTTTATTTTGAGTAACAGAGGCTCAACGACGAGGCATAGAAGTAATTAACTTTGAAAGTGTATCCTGGGATATATTTTCCCACTCAACTTTCAAAGCATTGAATAGGTGAGCCCTGATGGAAAAGTGTTGTCCAGCGACACGGCTTTTAAGGATACCAAACAGGTTTTCGATGGGATTCAAGTCGGCTGATTGGGAAGGCCATTCAAAGACTTGAATTCCACTATCGGCTAACCACTCCTTTACCAACTTCGATGTGTATTTCGGATCGTTATTCTGTTGAAACACCCAACGAAGTGGCATTTCAAACTCCGCATGTGGTAGCATTACCGATTCTAGAATGGATTTACATATATTTAAATCGATCCATGATTCCGTCTATTTCGTAGAATGGACCTACACCTACAGGTCCACATCATCACACTACCCCCACCATGCTTTACAGTGGGTGTGCAGAATCTAGGATTGAGTCGCTGCCCTTTAAGTCGTCTCACATAACATATCCCATCAGAATTAATTAAATTAAATTTTGACTCGTCGCTGAAAAGAACTGTTTTCCATTTTTCAGGACACCAATGTTGGTATTTTCTTGCAAAATTTAGCCTAATATGAAAAAAGATTTTAGTTTGAATTATGTTTAAAAAATTTAATTGCACTACCTATTCCTTAAATGTCTTTTTGTGAGCATCGGTTTTTTGCACGGCCTGTAACTTCGAAGATTATTTTCAATTGCACGTGTTCGCACCGTGCTAGCATGAATGTTAAAATCAAGTAATTTTACGACTTCATTCGAACTTATGAACGGTTGTTTTTTAATTACACCACAAATGTCTCTATCCGTTCGACAAGTTGTCTTACGCGGTCTACTACTGACATTTTGACTTTTAACGACTCCTGTTGTATTATAGTTTTTTATTATACGTGAAATAATCAATTTATTAATATTTTAACGTTTAGCTAATGTTGCCTGATTATTTCCAGACTTAAGTTCATCAATAATCTTTAGTTTAAGAGAAGAAGAGTAAATGTGTCGCGACATTATTAAAAAATATCAATTATGCGACTAACTTAAAAGAAAACTGATCAAAGACAATCACTCAAGATCAAATACAAAGAGATCACGACATTTCATGTGTAACCTGACTGGAAAAGTACTGTTAGCTAATTTTTTTTACAGTGGGTTACAAAGTTACTTAGGTTTTGCATAGATCAATTTGGCTACTTTGTTGGTTTTTGGTTTTTTTTTTTTTTAAATCTGAAGTATTATTACTTTTATAAAAAGTTGTGAATTTCAAAATACACTCTATTATACATCATTACATATCCATTTCTTTTTATTTGGTGGTGTAGAAAGTTGAAAACATTTACTATGAAGTGCTGACTCCAGATGGTTGCTTAGGTTTTGCAGTGTACTGTATGTACATTGTGTGTATTAAGTTTTAGAAAATTATAGAAATGACGTAATTTCACCCAGTCCTCCATATATGAGATTCTTCATAGCCTGATTGAGATATGGCCTTTAGCTCCTTTAGAGATTTTTTTTTTAAAAGGTTCAGTCTACTCCAAACGCCTTCCTTGAAGTGGTACATGGGTAGTCAAGGAAGTACCCGAACTAAGAAAAAAAACTCAAAATAATGGGGAAACATATGTTTATTCCTCTACGTAGTCTCCTTTTAGTTCAATAGGAGAATCGTCGAGCTCTTTAAAACAGCCATCAACCGCAGGCATCACCTCTTTACTGTTAGCAAATCTCTTACCACCGAGTTATTTTTTCAAATTCTTAAATATCAAACATAAAATGTGGCAAATAAGGTACATGAGGAAGCAATTCGAACATTAACTCACTGATTTTGACAATCGCGATGACGGATGAGTGAACTGGTGCATTGTCTTGATGAAACAAAATTTTTTTCTTCGCCAAATTCGACCGTTTTTTCCTGATTTCATCTTTCAAACGCTGCAATAAGTTCGCATAATACGTGTCGTTGATTGTTTTTTCTCTCGGAAGATAATCAATGAAAATTATCCCACGCGCATCCCAAAAAACTGACACCGTGACTTTGCCTGCAGATGGAGCCGATAGAGCCTTCTTTGGATCCGATTCTCCATTTTTTTGACTGTTCATTCATCTCGGGTGTGAAGTGATGGACCCATGTTTCATTCATGGTTATAAATCGACGCAAAAACTCGACTTTATTGTTGTGAAACTTCGCCAAACACTCAATTGAAACAACCTCACAACGCTGTTTTTGTTTCATCTTGCTCACATTATTCTCATGTCCAATTTTTCAGTCAACATGCAATTTACGCGCTTTTGGAAACGCCTACCATATCGACGTTTAGTGGATTTTTTTCAACATATGTCGTGAGCTCACCTCATTTGGTCGACGTCTTGACAACTCGTACGGCCTCGCTTAAACTCTGCCACCCAGTATTTCATTGTTATAAACGAAGGAGCAGCCTCCCCCAGTGTAGAATCCGGTTCCGTTTTGATGTTGGTTGGATTGAGGCCTTCCAAATGAAAGTATTGTGTCACATAATGAAGACCAATTTTTACCATATTTAAAAATTCATCGAGAGCGTTCACTATTAATGGCTGCCGAACAAATACTAAACAAGATAGCGTTGTCAAACTTCCAATTTAGGCTTTATAAGGTTGGTACTTTCTATACTTTTCATTATTTTTAAATAACAATCGCTATCTATACGTCAGGTCGGGTACTTCTGTAACTTTAGCCTCGGAAAGTGGAAAATGTCAGGCGGAGCCATAACATTTGATCGATGACATTTGTCGAGTGCTTCACTAAAAGCTCTTGCGCAATAACGGCCTTGTGAGAAGGTGGATTATCACGGTGAAAAATCCATGAATTACCATTCCACAAATCTGGACATTTTTGGCGGATACTCTAATATTCCTTATGCACGGTTTGTCCCTCTGGAAGGAATTTGAAGTGAACAACACCGCGGTAATCAAAGAAAACTGTCAGCTTAATTTTTGAGCGACTTTACCGCGGTTTCTTCAGTTTCAACCTATTTTCGAAACGCCATTCTGAAGACTGTTGGCTAGTTTACATGTCATAAACAACCCGTGTCTCGTCGCCAGCTATTATGCGTTTCAGGAACGTGAGGTTCGTGTAGGTTCGAGAAATTATGACTTCAGCGACCAGCTTTCGATGCTCTTTTTGAACAAAATTAAGCTCTTTTGGAACCAGTTGTACGGCGGCGACGCGTTTCATGCCCGAAATATCGATGAGAAAGCAATAAAAGGATTTAGAAGATATATTTACCTCTTGAACCAACTCTTTAAGGCTCATACGACGATTTTCGAGCTCCAGATTATTGATTTTCTCGGTCTTCTATGAATGCTTTATATCTTCATATGCACGTGCTTTTGATGTACACGGTTCGCCAGCTATATTTTTCATCGATTTAGTACACGGAATTTCATTTGAATCACAAAATTTAAGGCAAAATCTTTGTTAAATTTTTTTTCATTGTAAAAATCGAAGCGGTCTACACAAACTGAGTAGCAGACCCATCCAAATTTCATGCAGTAACTAAATACAGTGCTGCCAACTTCAAGAATAAAAATTGTGGCGACTTTTTTACAGCGCGTATTTTGAATCATCAATTTCGGGTGGGTGGCCGTGGCTCAAGTGGTAGTGAACCGCGTTCGGTGTCCGAATTCCAACCGCGCCCGAAAGACACTCAATATCTTAAGTTAACTACTGTAAAATCAATTAAGATTGTAGTTGACTAGAAAATAACTACATGCCAAACTCCGCTAACAATTTAGTCTTTCATTAAATGTTTGCACGCGCTTTGCTTCTGATACTTAACCTAAAAACAGAAAACAACTTGCGCGATTTAGTCAAGTTTTGTGCTGGCAATTGCGATTCGAACATGGGGAATTTTGAAGAGCATATTCGCCATATTTTGCTTTATTACTTCTACAGTAAAAAAAGGAAAAAAAGCAACTGAGGCAAGGGAAAAGTTTACGGCAGAAATGTCACCGAAAAACGCCAGCGCCAGAACAGGTTCGACCGATTCCGTAATGGTGATTGTCTGTTGAAAGCGCTCATCGTTCCGGTAGGCCTTTCAAGATTGAGGTTATGTTCGGGAGCTTGTTAACGCTCTAAGAGTGTCCATTGGAAGCATTCAAGGCCATTTGAATTCGCTTGGTTTCTTGAAGAAGCTCGATATTTAGGTACCGCATGGCTTGGAAGAAATCCACCAAAAGAAGCTCGTAAACCTCTACGATCAACTCACCAAACGCGAAGAAAACAATTCATTCTCGAAGGGTATGATCATGGGCGACAAAAAATGGATTGTCTACAAGAATCTCAGCTGAAAAAAAAGTTGAAGTAGGCTGGATGTAGCATCGGAAAGGCAAGCAAAGAGGGACATCCACCAAAAGAAGGTGATGCTGTCAATCTGGTGGGATTGGAACAAAACGATTATTTGCGAGGTCTGCTGCGAGTAGCTACAGAAACGTCACTGATTAATCGTAAGGATGTGGTCTTTCATCACGGCAATCCGAGATCACCCACAAATTTGGCCACTCGGCAAAAATTTTTGCAGCTTGGTTGGAATGTGCTGCCACATCCACCGTGCCAGCATACTTCCACTTATTTCGCTCGTTGCAAAACTCTTTGAACGTTTGCATCTGAAGACCTCATCAAAGAGCACCTTGAAAAGTTAATTTCAGAGAAAGATAGGAAGTTTTATGAACGCGATATTATGAAGTTGCCCAAAAGATGGCAAAAGGTCATCGAACAAAATTTATTAAATAAACGCGCACCTGAAAATCAAATGAAAGAATGCCATGACTTTTTGAACAGCCCAATAATTATAGCTTAAGTATTCGGATTGCGAAAAGGGCCGTTTCGTCAAAGTCCTCTATAGGGGCAAACCATCCAGGCTCAGAATATCTGATGGAGCTTATAATGGAACGAAGGTATATGCCCTCAATTCCACGCTTGAATCTCACTTTCCGGGTTATCAGATCAGAACCGGCTTACAACCAGCTCCTAACTTTGGAACTGAAAGTTACGGTTGACGCTATTAAATGCGGTGCTGCCTCATTGGATGACTTCAACTCAACTGCGATGGCATACTTCTAGTTATGACTATGCTGCACAAAAGGCATATTTCAGCTGCTTATCAGTCTGACTTCGTTCCTGCTGAAGAGCGTGGAGAGAATGCTTGAGCGGGCTCAAAATTGTAGAAAAGGAGAACGCGTTGACTATTTTCTTCGACATTGGCGGCGCATACAACAACGACGGCACGTGAAGATTAAAACAGTGCAATGGGACAGGGTGGTATGCAGCGTCCTGTCTCCACTGCTATTGTGAATGTTGGTTGACTTTCCGCTTAACAATTTCAATGATTCTAATGTCTAAGCACATTCACGTGGTGCTGCTGTACTGCTTGGTAGATACGAATAATATCTAGCGACTGTGTGCCCTGCTCAAAGGATTGGTGCACCAGGAATGGCATGGTGATTTTGATTTCGCCGGCGGTAGAATCGGTGCTTTCTACATAATCATTGTTATTGTATTTCTCAATCTGCCGACATCAATGTTTATTTGACCTTTGGCATTGATGTTCGAGTTTTGGTTGTATTAGTTCTTACAATATCCTCCTTGCTTTTGCTACTAGGAAGTTAGTCATTTGGGGCAAACGCATAATTCTATGCCAAAGCAAGCAGACATCACCGGGGTAGCTAAAGTGTTTTGATTCGAATGCTACGAGGGCGGGTCAATAAGTCCGTGACTTTTGGATTAAAACACAGATTTTTTGATAAAAAAATAATTTTATTTTTCAACGTAGTCTCCCTTGAGCTCTATACACTTTGTCCAACGCTTCTCCAATTTTTTTATCCCTTCCAAAAAAAATGATTTGTCGAGGTCCTCAAAATAGGCCTTTGTTTGCGAGATGACTTCATCATTGGAGTCAAATCTTTTTCCACCAACCTATTTCTTCAGGTTTGGGAACAAGAAGTAGTCGCTCGGAGCCAAATCTGGAGAATAGGGTGGATGAGGGAGCAATTCATAGCCCAATTCATGGATTTTTGCCATGGCAACTGCACATGTGTGCACCCTTGCATTGTCTTGGTGGAAAAGAACTTTTTTCTTGGCCAAATGAGGTCGTTTTTTTTTCAAATCGTCATTGAATCGGTCCAATAAGTTGGCATAATATTCCCCATTGATTGTTCTTTCCTTTTGAAGGTAGTCAATGTGGATTATCCCGCGTGCATCCCAAAAAACAGTCGCCATAACTTTATTGGCTGACAAACCCACCTTGGCCTTCTTTGGCGCCGATTCACCCTTAGAAACCCACTGTTTTGACTGTTGTTTGTTCTCTGGTGTGTTGTGATGGATCCATGTTTCGTCCACGGTTACAAAACGGCGCAAAAACTCCTCCATATTGCGATTAAAGAACGCCAAACCTTCCTGTGAAGTTGTTACACGATTGCGTTTGTGGTCGACTGTGAGCAAACGCGGCACCCATCTTGCGGAAAGCTTTCTCATGCCCAAGTGATCATTCAAAATTGAAACCACTGAGCCATGCGAGATCCCTACGGCTTCCACAATCTCTCGCACTTTCAATCTTCGGTCGTCCAACACCATATCGTGAATTTTTTCGATTGTTTCGGGTGTAGAGACCTCAACTGGGCGTCCAGGACGTTCGGCATCTTCAGTGCTTGTACGGCCACAACGAAATTCAGTAAACCACTTTTTTACCATTGAAATCGATGGTGCAGAGTCCCCATAGTATTTATCAAGCTTAGCCTTGGTCTCGGTAATGGTTTTTTTTCGCAAGAAATAATGCTTAATAAGCACACGAAATTCACTTTTTTCCATTTTCTCCTCAAATTAGTGAGTAGTCTGATAAAAATAGCTGTCAAACACAAACTAACTGACGCAGCAAGTTTAAATTTTGACAGGAGTCAACTGACAGATGCCTGTTGACAGGAGCAGTGTTGCTGTTTCAGTAAAGAGGTCAGAAATTCAAAAAGGACTTATTGACCCGCCCTCTACAATAATACGGAGCATTCTACACAATAGAACGCGTCGTAAGCTCCATCGTATTCTGCAGATACCTCAAAGTTCCCTATTATGTTACTTTTATAGGACTTCGCGTTTTGGAGCTATTGTATATATGCAGCCTTAATAACGGCTATGAATTGCTTGTTAACACATTCTCCGTGGAAGGTGCTCTAGAAAAATTCCAGTTAACGTTGTCGAATGCATTTTCGAAGTCATTACGGAACAGACTGGAGAATCTATTTTCCATTGTTCATTGGTAATCTCCAAAGTACGCGAGATTTCTGTTTCCACACTTGCGATTCTATTGTATGAACAGTCCTGCTATAGCATCTAAAAGCTGCCTGTTTCTTTCGGAAGGTGCGCCGAGCAAATATCCTTTTCCAAGTCTCAGATCTTTTAACATTTCATGCGACATTGGGTTTAAGCTTTCTCTCTGTACTGCTAAAAATGCTACAATTCGAGCTTATGTGCTATGAGCTCTCCTATACGTCTGAAGGTATCTTCAGATTGACATGTTTTGTAACTCCTCTACCTTATAACCATAGATTGGTGCAGCTAAGCTATCCATGCATCGTTTTGACTCTTTGATGAGTAAGTCGTAAGCTAGTTAGCTTCCTACTTTTGTAGGAAGGCTACTACAATACTATGATCACCTTTCATTCCGATGTCCGCGCCATGCTTGTTTCAGAAATAGCTGACAATTCCTAAATCGCTACGATGCTACGAGTAGATGTTGCAGAACTCCACAAAATTTTTCTATCCGGTCGCTTAATGGCGTCCAAGATGAAATATGCAACGCTTATAAGTAAATCTATTGTTACATATTCCTCCCACGTATATACGTCCCTTGTGGGATTGGCTTTATATGCTGAATTTGATACTATTCTACCGGCCGAGAGTTTGCAGATATTTTTGTTTTTGATTGACACAATTATTTTTCGAAATTCAACTAACTAGAGCCTCTATTCTCCTTTGAACCGTATTTGCCAACTGCATTCGTTGAACATGACAGTATTAGCCGATACGCTTAGCTTGGAAATTACTGTTAGTTTGCTGACATAGACACCCTTTCGGTATATATATTCACAACATTTTCATCTAGGTCGCCTTAAATTGCCATCTTTTCTTCATATATCTCGTATATTATCCATTTCTCTGATGCGTTTGTTTAAGCCGGATGCGGACTATCGTGTATACGGCTATACTAGATGGAGTGAAAAGTGACCTCCTTGGGAATTAAAAAAATTTTTTTTTAAATGTTTTTTTATATTATTCAATATAGTCCCCTTTTAGTTTGATACACTTATTCCAGCGATTTTTCAACTTCTTGATCCCTTCCGAAAAGTAATTTTTGGGAAGGTCTGCAAAATACTCCTCCTTGGCGTCGATGATTTCCTCGCGTGAGCTGAATTTTTTATTGATGAGCCATCTTTTGAGGTTTGGGAAGAGATAATAGTCCGAGGGATCCAAATCCAGTTACCAATTGACGCCAAAAGTCCGCCTGATTCAGCATCAGCAAGTCCACACACTCTTTCGAAGTGCTCTCGCCTTCGTATTTTTGGTCATTTGCGGCACCCAGCGGCAGGATAACTTTTTCATAGGCAGAATATTGCCCAAAATATGGCGTGTGTGCTCAGTACTAATCTTTGTGGTATCTACTAGCTGGCGCACCTTCACTTTCCGGTCAGCCAACACCATTTCATGTATTTTTTTGACATTGTCCCCTGTAACCGCATCGGAGGGCCTGCCGCTGCGGACTTGATCGGTAGTGGAGTTGCGGCCACTACGAAACTCTCGAAACCAATATTTGACGGTGTAGCCCCATAATATTTATCCAACTTTTCTTTTGTTTCCTTCGCCGTTTTGCCTCTCAAAAAATAATGTTTTATGAGAGAACGAAAATCGTTTTTGTGCATACTCAACATGATGCCAAACACGTCAACAGCAATCAGCTGTCAAAACAAAACTAAAGACAGTATCAGACTGAAATTTGGCATGTCTGCCTAAATATGAACGGACTTCAAGGCAGCATAACCCTTTTTGCAGTAGCAGGGCATTCTGGTGGTCAAGGATGTCACTTTTCACTCCATCTAGTATTTTTGAACCATCTAAGTCATCTACTATCATCATAGTAGTCTTTCTGATGGTTTACGACAGCGCTTAGCACGATGACTCTTTTTAAAAAGATGTTCGGGATTAGGCATGCGCATTCGGAAAAACGCCAATGCAGATATTCGGTCTAAGTACGACTGATTCGTAGATTAAATTAGATTATATGGCGAAGGAGAGAGCGTACCACCATATTACTGCAGCAACAGATAAGTCTATTGTGATTTCCTCCAATTAGAGCTCGTTCATGATACCCAAGTAAATCTTTGCGTGAACTAGCAGATATATCCTCTGCCTCGTGGTAGAATTTACCTAAGTGACGATGACGTATTTTGGTTAAAGAGTTACAGTGACACAGAAGGTATTCTGCTGATTCCTTGTCCTCCTTGCACATTCTGGAAGTGTTATCTTAGATTATACCCATAGTCATGAGGTCTTTTTTGACTTCGCTTTGTCCAGTGAGGATATGAGTCTAACTTTTGTTTAAACCTAGGAGTTGTTTCGTTGTTGTAAGGAAGATGTATGGCATGAACATTTTGACTTGTCTGTTGCCTTCAATTTTCGTCCAGTCATAGTGAGATTTATCTTTCAGCCAGTTTTATATACAGCATTCCGCAATGCTGATAGGTAATCCACAGCATTGGCTTGTCATGATTGATTCGTAACTCCGATATTTTTGCCCCTTTTTTCAAATATCAAGAGTTGCCTGAAGGGCTCATACTTCGGCGAAAAAAAAGAACTCATTCCGTAATCACAAATGTGCTGCTTCAATTGAAAAATGTTGCACGACATTGGAAATCTAAGAAATTTGAACATTGCCTTTGCCTTTGTGTACTCCGACTTTAACTTCGAGTGTATCGGTTATTCCTCTGTAGATTTGGGTTTCTTTTCAACGTTATCGCACATATAGCGTACTATTCTGATATACATATGATACATTAGTCTCATGCATCAACATTTTAAGATCTTAGCCATCTAGAAACTCTATTGCTTTCGAAGGCCTTTTCCAAATCGGTCAAGGCGACTTTGAATCGTAAGGATGCCAATTTGCATGCCACAAAATCACATTGATTGCTATAGAATTGTAATCTTGGTGCGATTTTGCGTGTACCATTCGCCTTTGTAAAGTGAAACAAGGAAACTCTCCCTTCACTGGTGAGGCACCAACTCAACATTTTATTAAACTTGGTCGCGAACCATTTAAATTCAGGGTTTGGGACTCTCATCCATACCTCAGAAGATATGTTAACCGATCTGACTACACATGTACTAAGAGTATAAAGAATAAAAACCTTCTAAGGAAGGTCGAAACAAGGGCGAAAACAAAGAAAAACATCAGCCAGCTAGTATAGTAAGGGAAGATAAAAGAAGTAGGATGACAATGTGATCCTCGCACTACCACTTAAGAAAACTAAATAGGATGTAAGTAAATGCAGATATCAGCGTTGTAACAGAGAAAAGAACGCTAAAGTATATCCTCCTTCTGACAAAGATGCATTTGAGTCCAAAGCATTTTTCATACGATGCGGCCCATTTTTTTTCCAATTGGGAAAAAATTCTGTCACTTAAGCATGGACGGTGCACTCTTCGCCAACGTTTACAAATTTAAAATTTTACATTACCGCGTGGTCATAACAATGCAGGGAAAATACTTAAATACTTTAAGCGACATTATCCAGGTTTCCCTGAAGACGATTAGCACTTGGGCAAAAAGATGTGGTCTCAAGGGCAACCCTTCCAAAACGGAACTGGTTCTTTTTGCCAGAAAGTACAAGATACCGCAATTCCAACTCCCAAAACTCAACGGAGTGAAACTGTCCATTTCGGACAGCGCGAAATATCTGGGTGTGATTCTGGACAAAAAACTGAATTGGAATCTTAATGTAGCGGAAAGAACCAAAAAGGCATACAACGCCCTTTTCATCTACAAAAGAACGGTTGGAAAAATTTGAGGCTTAAAACCTGCTATGGTGTACTGGCTCTATACGGTGGTGGTAAGACCCATACTTACGTATGGTGAAAAGCAATAGACACCACGGGGTGGCCGTGGATCCTAGCCACGGCAAGTTTTCATTAGTGTAATTGGAACTCAGTCAGAAAAATCTGCGTGTGAAGGCATAACACTGACATGTAGATTTGGCTGTTGTAGGGTTTTCAAACACAAAAACAACCGTTAAAATTCACAACCTCACCATTCCGAGTGAAGAAAATCTCTCCATCCTATTCGGACTCCCACCCCTGGAGAGTCAATATCGAAACCAAACACACATGAGTTTCAAACCACTACTTCACAACAATGCTTTCCTTTCTCCTCCTTCTATCTTTCCGCGCACGCATTGGCAACAGTAAAAGGGTATCATAACCCCTTAGGCGCGCGTAAATTATAAAAAAGAAAAAAAAAAAAGAAAACGATTTAGGAAAAATTAGCGGCGGCGGTTCAAAGTACGGCTTCCATAGCCATTACAGATGCGCTCCGTATGATCCCTACGGCAGCATTGGACATCTTTTTGCACCAAACACCGCTTGATTTTCAGATAAAAAAAACTTTCTGGCAACAGTGCGATACGACTCACTAATTTGGGTTACTTCAAGAGCAGTAGTTTGGTGCATGGCACGGTCCTAACGGAGCTACTGCCAGGGAATCCAATTCTAACAGATGAAATCCAATCCTTGGTCGACTTCGACATCCCGTATGATATAATATAACCGAAGAGGCAGGACTGGGAAAAAAATGCAATAATCAGGTCAAATGAAATTGCAATTTTCACAGATGGCTTAAAAACAGAGGAAGAGACCGGTTCTGGTATCTTCTCGGAAGACCCAGTACTAAGAGTGTCTATAAGACTACCGGACGCAAGCAGTGTCTTCCAATCATAGGTTCTAGCTGTTCTAAGGGTGGCTGAGCTAATGCAGATGAGATCGGTAAAGAGAGGTCGCTATCTACATCGATAGCCAGGCCGTACTTAACGTACGGCTCTGATACAGTCAGGGGCTGTCGCACAGTGTTCAAGGCACTATGCAGTCAGAACTGGGTAAGGCTGCGCTGGGTGCCAGGACACTGCGGTATTAAAAGGAATGAACAAGTGGACGAGCTTGCAAGAAAAGGAGGGCTACTCGACAATAGTGATGTTGCCAACATCAAACCACCCCTTTGCATAGTGAGGAGCACTATCGAGGAAAAAATAACAATGACTGCCAAGGTGGTGAAGTCTTGAAGGGTATCCAAGGCTCTCTGGCAGCTTTTTGACGGCCAAAGATCTAGGAAGTTAATAAAATTGAACAGGGATAAGCTTAGGACAGTAGTAGGAATCCTGACAGTATATTTTCTCCTGTGGTAACACGCAAAGGGACTCAAATTGTCAGATACGGATATCTGCAGATTCTGCGGTGATCTGCTAGCTGTTGAGGATAAAACACACACACGCGAGGCAATATCGCGTAGTTGAAGGAAATTTTTAGGGAAATACTTTTTCGAAAACCTAGAGGAAATAGACAGCACGAACTTCAAAGACCTTCTTGGCCTTGAACAATCAGACCGATTGTTTAGGTTTTTGCCATTTAAAGACAAATGCAACTGGTTCCACAGGAATCGCGATGGGCCCGTTTTGGTCCCTTTTTAACCTAACTTAACCTAACCTTATATTACCACTTTACTCAATCGTCTTTATAAGGGAACAATTGAGAGTTTAGGGGAAAAAATCACTGAATCATTGTGAGTGAGACAGTGAAACGCCAGAAGTTGAGAGAATATTGCGGTTGAGCATATTTTGAAAGCCCCTGTGGCGTATTTTGCCAAAAGACTTAGCTATATGTCATATAAAATCGCAACGACTCACGAGCTAAAGCGAAATGACAATCGTACACGGTTAACTTTCGCTGGTTGAGCTCTACTGAAAATGGAGACAGATACAAATTTTCACCGAAAATTCATCCATGACGAGGCACATTTTTGGCAAAATGGCTTTGTTAATTAGCAAAATTAACGTATTCTGTGAAGCAAATAGCGAGGTGTTCCAAAAGCAGCTATTGCATATGAAAAAATTGCTGTTTGGTGTGCTTTTTATGCCGGAGGTGTCATTGAACCGTACTACTACCGAGATGATACTAGTGAGTCGATTACTGCCAATCAAGACCTCAATGGAGACAGCTACCGTTCCATGTTAACCTTTTTTTTTAATGATTTAGAATGTAACGCGTGGACTATTTGCATTTGCATTTGCTCGCTGCACAGGGAGTGCCATACTCTTTCGATTGGCCGCTATGAGTTTGCATAGAATAATCTAGTCCGCCGATTCAGCAAGTATAAAAAAATTCTCTTGATAGATGAATCTAAAATTGATATACTTGTAACAAGCCGCCAGGCGGCGAAGTACACGCCTCAGTGCACTCTTCCAACAATCAACCACGGAAGTGGCTGTCCGAGGAATGTCCTCTTACAATTGGCAAAAACCCATATAACGAAGTTGTCTATCATTTTATTTTTTTAGAGAATGATATAATCCTGAAATAAGTTTATACGCAGACCAACTGTCCACAATATACCGCAAATGTGACAAAAACATGTTTCGAGTTGAACAAAGACGTATCTACAATATGTCATTGTCATCCCTTTTTCTAGATTGAAACCTGAATACAAACCTTTGGGTTGTCTTTAAAAAAAAAATAAAAAATACCATTAAATCAAAAGCCATTTAAAGCTGTGAAGCATGGCATGGCAGCACCTCTGAAAGGTGTCAAAAACTAATAGACTCAACACCACGTCTATCTAGGCGGTCTACAAAAATAAAAGATATTTCACAAAATGTTAAAGAGAGTTGCACGGAGACGCAAATTTTTAAAAACTAACACCATTTGCGCTTCTATCCAAAATTGCTATTTTATCGATCAGATTTGTTGATGTTCATCTGAGCTGTTGTTTCGTCATAATGCAATATAAAGGGTCTTTCATTAAGTGCTTCCTATCTTTAAATTTAAATAAAACAAAGTGTGTGTGAGATATCCTCGACATTTTTTATTCGTTTGAAAGGCCTATCGATGCCATTGTGTATGGAATATAACATCCTTCAAATGTCCACTGTGGCTTCTCTGGGTGGCGCGCATCCGAAATGTAAAATTTTACATGACTCTGGCGCATAAATCAGGCTGAATTTGACCGATGGCGTGAGTTATGTTGGTTTTGAGGACCGCTGTGGTTTCTGGATTATTCGCATAGACCTGCGACTTCAGAAAACCCCACAAGACAAAGTCTAACGGGGTCAAATCGCACGATCTCGGTGGCCGAATTTCCAATGTGGCGTGAACTGTGTGGCACGTATCGCCATCTTGTTGAAACTACATATCGTTGGTGTCCATGTCATCCAATTCAGGCCAAAAGAAAATGGTAATCATCGACCTATAGCGCTCGCGGTTGACGGTGATGGCCTTGCCAACGTCGTTCTCAACGAAATATGGACCGATGTCGCCGCCAGCACAAAATCTACGCCAAACACGGACTTTTTCGGTATGCATTGGGAGCTCTTGGACCTCATGTGGATTGGTGTCGTCCCAAATTCGACAATTTTGTTTGTTGTTTTTCATCCAGAAATGGGCTTCACCATTCAGCGAACACATGTCGTTCTCTCTCGTTGTTTGCCCTCAGCTCCTGTTCTTGTGAGAGACTCGAAACCGAGCTCTTGTGAGAGACGCACCCTCTCACGGACAGCGGCGATGATTTCGGCAGATCTTGCGTTTCGTCGACGTATGGGTGTTGGTTTATCGTTTACTAAACCAGTGGACTCAAACTTATCCACCACACTGCGAATAGTCCTCTCGGTAAGACGATTATGGCGACCGTAAAATGGGCGAAGCGCGCGGAACGTTGCCCGAACAGAACACCCATTTTGAATAAACAATTTTATCATTTGCACATGTTGTTGAACGCTATGTCCATCCATGGTGATTTGGCAAAACAGACTGAATAAATGACAGCCAATTTGACAGATATAGCTTCAACAATATAGCCGCTATCAACAGTCAAATTTTGGAAGTCCCTATTGGAAGACCCTGTACAACCATTCTTTTCTTAAAAACTCTAAAATGTTACACCATAAAATAAATATCTGGTTTTTTTTTATAAATATAAATGTAGATATGTATTGGGTCTACAAGTAAGTTTCCAGCGTTTGTCAGAGATGGCGCCACCAGTGGATCCCAGTCAGGAATGTCAGACCCCATGTGTTTTATTTGTAGGTTTTGTATCTGTCAACAACTTTGCAGCGTTATATTTGAGCAGTTCTATCGGTTTCGTACATTTTATCGAGCAAAATCATGGTAAGTTTCCAGCCAAATAAATGTCATTTGCGGGAAGCGCTGCTTTTATTCTTTAATATGAAGAAAAGTGCGGCTGAGGCCTATCGTTTGCTTTCGGAAACTTATGGGGCGGAATGTATTGGTGAATCGACGTGCCGTGAGTGGTTCAAACGATTCAAAAGTGGTGATTTTGGAGTTGAAGACAAAGATCGCCCCGGAAAGCCGAAAAGTTTTGAAGACGAGGAATTGGACGCTTTACTGGATGAGGATCCGTGTCAGATTCAAGAAGAACTTGCTGCATCATTGGGCGTCACGCAACAAGCCATTTCCCTGCGCCTAAAAACACTGGGATTCATTCAAAAGTTTGGAAACTGGGTGCCGTACGAATTGAAGCCAAGAGACGTCGAACGGCGATTTTGCATGTCCGATATGTTACTGCAGCGGTATAAAAATAAATCAGTTTTGCATCGGCGAGCTCGCCCAATCGACGCCGAAACGAAATATTCACGTGAATAAGGTCATGCTCTGCATATGGTGTAATGAAAAGGGTGTCGTAAACTACGAACTGCTTCCGAGTGGTGAAACCATCAAAGGACCATTATAGCGAACCCATCTAATTCATTTGAAGCGGGCATTAAAAGAAAAACGGCCAGAATATGAGACCAGGCATGAGTCCGTCATTTTTCATCACGACAACGCTCGGCCACATGTTGCGGTTTCGGTGAAAAACTATTTGGCAAATAGTGGATGGGAAATTCTGCCTCACCCGCCTTACAGTCCAGACTTGGCACCATCTGACTACCACTTGTTTCGTTCGATGCAGAACGCTCTTACGGGAATACGCTTCAGCTCAGTAGAGGAAATCAAATTGTGGCTCGATACGTTCTTGGGCTCGAAAGACGAGAAATTTTTTTGGTCCGGAATTCATAAATTGCCAGAAAGATGGAGGAAAGTTGTAGCTTCCGATGGACGATATTTTGAATAAAGCATTGTAACTATGTTTTCATAATAAAACTTCAAATTTTGGAAAAAAAACGCTGGAAACTTACTTGTAGACCCAATATTTTAGATAGATACTTTCCTTACCTGTGGGTGTACTGCTATTGTATTAAACGTGGCTCATAATGACGTGCGTCGTTAATGTCATACAATTCCATGGAACTCTATCACCTCGTCTGTATATAAATATATGAATGTAAGTATGTAATTCTAATGAAAGTGATTCACAACAGCAATTTCGCGATATCCGGTGAATAAACTAATTATCTGCCTAACGAATATACGAGTATGGTCGTATGTTTGTATTTACCTCTGCATCGCAGTATTGCGCTTAAACAAAATAACATTTTAATTTAATTGTATGCAAAGCTTCAGACAAAGTTCGTTAAAATTTAAATTAGATAAGCGAAAACAAGTTTGCAGCAGTTTTCTAGCACTCCAACGGTTATACTCAAATGGTTTGACTCAAAGTGAGGGTTTGAGTAGCTGCTAGAAGCTTTACGAAGAAATCGATATGAATACGTGTATTGGATAGGTCTAGTTTGTACACACACCGGATTGCTAAAAATTCCAAGAGATGTGCATACTTTTGGTACTAAATAGTAGTTAGGGTAGTTTTTGTAATAGTTTCGACAGATATTCATCAACAGTAACAAATACAGGTCGAAGAAATTTTGAAATTTTATACATAGATTCCTCTATGTTGTCTTTGTAGCTTTTTATTCACTTGAAACATGAGGAAATTTGGATTACATTATTAGCATTGTGACCAACACAATAGTTTCTTGGTTTTTAAGAACTACCTGAAGTCCAAGAGAAATGATTTCTGGCTCTTAAAGTACAGTTCAATTATACAATTGACAAAAGGTGTATACTCGTATGCAATTTACTTTGATATCTGCAATGTTGATAGGGAACTGGTTAACCATGGAAAGACAGAGTTTGTGAAATAATTATTGTTAGTCCCTTGCGATTTTTTGTAAATCTCTCCTTAGAAGATATATGTACATATTTATACAGCATTATGCAATTTCGATGCATCAAAGTCGATGACTACTTCATAGTTACATGCAACATCGTTGTGTCGGTTCAGTATTTTGACTGATCATTGCGATCAAGATCAGCAGTTGGGCTACCCCTGAGAGCACCTGAAATAAGAAAACATACTACTTGTTGTACGGGTATCTCGGGTTATAATATGAGGTTCTTATTTCTATTTGAAGCTGCAACCATACTATATATGCCGGTATGGTCCTAATCTTTGGAGGTGATCCCCATTTCTTATCACAAATTTTGTGACGGACAATGCTATGGATTCTTCCTTAACTCTATACCCAATGTTCAGGCTCCAGTTAAAGTAATTGTCAAATATAAGGCCAAGATATTTGACAATTTTTGAGAGCTTAGGGCCGATCCTTCTACCAGTGGTGTTCTGAATGCTGGGTTAATTCTTTAATTTATGGAAGATACCAATTAAATTTTTGCTGGGTTAGCTCCTAGAATCTAAACCATAGAAGCTAGCCCAGTGCATTAAATAATTTAGACCGGCTGGATTGATATTTTTAAAGATGGGAGTGAATTAACCACGCACTACAAGATGGGCCAAAAGTAATGCCATAATGTGAATTGGCTGCCATTTTGCTAGAAATGAAAAATATTGGACTCTGTTTCCACGAAAATTGTATTTAGTGCTGTAAAATTGATTACATTAAGTTGAAAAAATTATATTGGTCAAATGACCACCTCCTGAGTTGATGCACATTTGTGCTCCTTTTACCGCATTTTGAATTGTTGCTCGCAAAACATCTGGCTCCAAATTGGTGATTTCTTCTTCAATGTTGGCTTTCAAGACTTGCAAAGTTTGTGGTTTTTTGTGGTAAATGCAAAATTCCAAAAAGCCCCAAAGGAAGAAGTCTGGCGCATTCAGATTTGGCGATGTAGCCGGCCGGTTCAAATCATCGAAATGGGAGATCACACGGCGTGGAAATTGATGATTCAAAATCTCCATCGCTGGCCGAGCTGTGTTAGCGGTTGCTCCGTCCTGCTGGAACTGCTGGAAATGCTCGAGACCCAATTCAGCAACTTGCAGCAAAAAAAACCCGTTTAACATCTGTCTGTAGCACTCACCAGTTACGGTTACGGTGGTGCCGTCGGCGTCCCCAAAAAAAAAGGGCCAATCACTTTTGCACTGCAAGTAGCACACCAAACAGTCACTTTGAGGGGATTCAATGGCTCTTCATGTGGATTTTCTGTGCCCCAGAAACGTAAATTTTGTTTATTCACATGACCACTTAAGTGGAAATGGGCTTTGCCGCTCATTATGATTTTGTATATGAAATCACCCTCTTCTTGCACCAGGTTTAACAGAGCATGAGAGTAAGTTAACCTCACCTGACTGCCACCAGGCAGCAATTGATAAATGATTTACACTTTATAAGGGAACATGTTCAGGTCTTTTAGCAAAATTCGACGCAACGAAAGTCTGCTGATGCCAAATTGTGTGCATCGTTATCTCGTTGATGTTTGTGGCCTCGTACGCCTTTGGCCACCAGTGATATTGTTGGTCGAATGAGCAATATGGAGCCGGGCACTTCCTGCAACATCTCTAGTGGACCCAGTTTGCACGAGACGCTCGAGGCCGACGAGGATAACGACGACTAAATTCACGCTGCGTCCCTAAAAAGGCGAATCTTCCTCTCTCTCCTCCTACAGACCCATTGCACTTACGTCCTTACTTTCTGAGGTCATGGAAACGCTGATAAACCGTCAGCTAATAAATATATCAAAACACGAAATCTTCTCAATGACCGGCAATACGGGTTTCGTAGCAACAGGTCCACTGGTGATTTGATGGCTTGTCTCACCGAAAAGTGGAACCAAAGCGTACTTCAATCTGGCGAAAGCAAGATAGTTGCACTTGATATTTTTAAGGCATTTGACAGAGTTTGGCATCAGGCTCTTTTGTCGAATTTGGGATCGACGACTCTCGTCTTCAGTGGATTAGAAATTACGTTTCGGAACGTTCAATTCAAGTTGTCTTGGATGATTTCAAGTCCGATATTCACAAAATAAATGCTGGTGAGCCCCAGGGCTCTGTTCTGTCTCCGACACTCTTTTTATACTTTATCAACGATCTCTGGTCTGCTACTTCTAATCCAATATATTCCTTTGCTGACGACAGTACTTTCTGCTTTTCATATTCCTTTGCGGATTCACATTCTTGCTCATCGGCTGTAGAACGGGAACGCCGATGTAATGGGCGTTAAGCTCATTAAATTGCGATATGAACAGGGTGGAATTTAATGCTTCCAAAGCACAGTGCTGTCTGCTGTCGTTAAAGCGAAATTTAAACACCCAGCCATTATCCATGAATGGCACTTGCATCGTTGAAACCGAAAAACATTCCATTCTCGGTGTGTGTACAACTTACGTTGGAATGACCACATATTCGATGCCGCCAAAAATGATGCGAAATATCTAGGTTTCATCAAGCGATGTAAGAAATATTTCATCCCGTCAGGTGCGCCTAAGACTTCCTTGAACTTGCTAGATAGCATCCAAAATCGTGCGATAAAACCCATAGGTGATACTAATATCACTCAAACAATGGACACCCTCGATCACCGACGTAATTTCGCGTGTCTCACTCTGTTTGATCGCTATTTTCACCACCTGTGCTCCATAGAAATCGCCAGTAGCATTCCGCCCCTTCAAACTTTTAACCGTAACACCCGTCTCGCTATGAATGCTCATCAGTATACCCTCAAGCCCACTTTCGGACGTACTCTAAAATATCGTAATTCGTTCCTAAGCCATACAACTCGCTTATGGAACGTGCTGCCTAGCTCTTTATTTCCAAGTCATTATAAACTTCAAACATTTAAAACCAACGTTCACCGGTACCCCTCTTTCTGTCCTCCCTGATTTTCTTCGTCCGCGCTGTGTGCAAGCGTTTTAAGGGTACTTAAGTCCTCTGAGCGCGCGCAAATTATAAAAAAAAACCGACCAGAAATTGGTCAAATGAGCAGTAACAGTAATTCAGCGTTCTTCAGGTGTGTATTTCTCCATTGCTTATTGTCAACTGTGTATACACTATAAATGCCAAAGCACAATGACACTTGACGCCATTTAGAACAATTATAGCACATTCTTATTATGACATTACTTTTGCCCCAACTTGTATTATACATCTCCGTACGCTACACCCCTTATCGACCATTTCCCAAATTTTCACAGTAGTTTGACTAGTACCGATTAATTGGTAACAGAATAGCTTCTTCGAGAGTGACCCTTATAGCAGACAATCTAACTTGGATATTATCACACAACTTTACAACATCGCCACAATCCAACTTGTTTAGAGTCTTAATGTCTAAGAGGACTGCAAGTACACATATGATATACTCTTTTATTTAGTTGGATAGACCTCTCAATAGTATCTGCATACTATTCCATGTAATGCTGTCTCTACCGATTAGCCTTTATCGTTGCATGTTGGCTGCTTAAGATTCTTGTGGTATTGATTGGGTGTGGATCATTAAGATGTATGCATGCCTTGCATCTAGACTATTCTAATGGGTATCCCTTCAAAGGACTTCTGCAGAAGCTATAAAAATAGATTCACACTGTGTTGATCAAGCTATGGAAACGGAACTCTTACACGCACCGGACTAACCATGTCTGTGCGGAAAATCCCCCTGGAATTAAGAATTTTGAGGTTTTCAGATCGCCAAAATTGAAGTATGGTATGCTATCTTCTGGATTTTGGGATTTTCATATGTAGGACCCACTATACTTACTCAAACTTATCTTCAAAACTGCAAGTCTTCTACAGCATCCCTATGTATCTCACATCATTACCTACAAAGACCATGAGTGTGGAAAGAACCAGAGCTTGTCCTTTGTCCTGTGCTGTATTCACCATTGAATACAGTATTGTGGTTGGAAAACATGGATTAGTTTCTGCACCAACATAAGCTGTGAAACAAAAGGTAGATTGCGCAAAATCGTCATCGCGTCAGCTTTTTCCGTATGATCCGGTTGGTTGGTTGGAGTACCAATGAAGGCAGAAACTGAACTCATTCAACACTGTGATTCCAGTAAGATAGGACCTATTATATACTGCGATACTAGCGTTCAGAAGACTTTTTGGAACAAAAGCAAATGCAATGCATGAGGCTACCATCTCCTGGACTTCCTGCTATCGTCTGACTGGCTTGCCAACATTAAATTTATGAAGAGGAGGAATTTGTAAAAACCAGCTGGACATGCTTTGAAATGGTCCTCGGCAAGCTTGTTAATGTTCAGTGTAAGCTTAGGACGAAATAAAACGAAGACGAGGTTTTTTTAGAACCCACAAATCCTGCAGATCGCACGTTTCATTGTGAAAGGCAGATTTATAGGGACTACATAAGGAAACTCGAAAATCTTGAAACAAGTCAAGACTACGAGTAATTTGGAAGAAGTCTGGAATCTTTACAGATCGAAAACAAAAGTGTATAAGAAGCCAATTCGAATAGCGACGAGTTGAAGTCCTGGCCGAAATCCTTGACAGGTTGAAATGAACCAGATTGACAAAACTCAGAAGATCTTATGGCACCTACACAGAGCCTCTTTCACTGCCCAGGTAACATGATCAAAACTAGCTCAAGTCAGCTGAGTAACACAACCCGCCGAACCTGGTATATGTCTTCGGATGCGATGAGCCTTTGATGGCTTTAAGTCGCCTGGCATTGACGATATATATCCAGTTATGCTACAAAAAGGTAAAGACCAGCTTCTGATAAATCTGAGAGAATCTTTACTCATAGCCTGGTACTGGAATACATACCGAACCCCTGGTGAACAGTAAGTGTACCCGAACTGAACCGACAATCTGAAAAAATATTTCCCGTTCGCTCAAGCAGTGTGACTTCCTTTATATTGAAGGGGATGGAGAGAACAATCGGGCTTTATGTATGCAACAAATCTATCACCGCGGAAGATCCTACGAGATTGTGCTCCAAAATTTGATAAGCAGAACTGATGGCGCTTGCAACAAGAAGCAGCACGCGTTGGGCATTTTCATCGGCATTTAGAGCGCCTTCGAGAAGGAAACGTTTGACGTCAGATATGTATAACTCGGGCAAACAGACGAATCACAAAATGCTGCAAATGCTGATTTCGCTAATATGTGAAGATGGTCTGTTTTGGTGCATGTTGGTCCATTTTATGTTTAATGTTCTCAATCGACGCGATCCGAGAGATGGACTTTCAGTCAATCGTCTCAAAACTTAGGGTATCAACTGGTCAAAAGCATCACCATCCGTTTCTCCAACCAAGCTCAGTACTTGGGTATCATCTTGGAGAAAAACCTTTTTTTGGGCTAAATGCCGTGTTGAAAACCTTAAACTCGCTCTCGGCTTTTTGCCAGTGTAAAGCAGCTTTTGGCAATATATGAGGCTTGTCATCGATTAAGATTTTTTGAATCACTGCATGGCGGCTATCCCTGACATGCCTGGCTCTGCTCTAGACGTGCTGATGGATCGCCCTTCCTTTGACATTAGTATCATGGTCTGCACTCTCAGAGCCAATTTCCGTTTAAAAAGACGTAGTGCTTGGCGCAAAACACACTGGAGTTTTGATGACCCTATGATATGCCTTTTTTCTAATGCAATGACACTAGAACCTCTGTTGCTGCGAAAATACGAAATCCCTGTGCCATGGTTTGGGTCAGAAATGGAGGAAAGAATGGACTGTATCCGTGTCCTTATCGATGCCTACAAATCTGGTCTAAGATTTCAGAAAACTTGCGCAATTGTTAAGTACCGGTGGAGAGGGTGAAGCATCTGCGTTTGTAGCAACAGACAATCTGCTTTTAAGGCTTCCACGAACTCTCTCACCAATTATAAGTTAGTTCGAATGCAAGACTTGTTAGAATGAGTCGAAACGCTGGTTTCACTGGTTTCTTGTTTGAGTCTCAGGTCACAGTGGAGTCAGGCGAAATGAGATCGTCGATGAGCATGCTATACGTACGCAAGGTTCAGAAGCAAGGTTCAAACGTATGCTTCCCGATGTCTCCAAGTAATCAGCGACTTTTATGGAGGCCCTCAACAGGAGACTACATGGTGACTTACTCGAACTCTAACTTTTTAAAATGCTATAATTTTTTTATTTTTGATAAATTTTATTGTGCCAAAGCAAAAAATGTTGGAAAATACATCAATTTGCAAATTGTATCAGTAGTTTTCAATATGTCCATCTTTGGCGCGAATAATGGCCTTGAGACGGCCGAAGAAAGCATCGCACGTTGCACGCAAGTGACTCTGCGGTATTTTGGCCCATTCCCGGCGAAGTGCTTGTTTGAGGAGGTCCAAACTTTGGGATTTTTTAATGCCAACCTTCGCCTTCAAAATACCCCAGACAGAGAAATCCAACGGATTTGCATCCGGAGAATTTGCAATCCATTGTGTCGAAGAAATGAAGTGTGGAACATTGTTTTTTAACCAATCTTGGTTGACGCGCGCTTTGTGAGACGGTGCCGAGTCTTGTTGAAATGTCCACGGTCTCCGACCGAAATGATTGTTTGCCCAAGGCTTCAATACTGCCTCTAAGACAGTTTCACGGTATACGATCGCATTAATTTTGACGCCACGGCCACGGTCCAAAAATACGAGCGGAGAGCGACCATCGGCGGTTATGGCGGCCCAAACCATCACCATCGGTGTTGCCTGCTTTTTCTGGTGGCCGTCCGAAGGTGTAAATTTTCGAAGGACCTCGCTGGCAAGTAAACTCGGTCATTTTGTTTGTTGACATATTGCTCGATAACAAATGGCGGCTCATCGGAAAAAACCATATCCAAATTCGGCAACTCACCACTTTCGTGCAAGCGTAGCAACTCCTTCGCTCTTTCGACTCTAACCTTTTTCTGTTGCGGTGTAAGATCGTGTGCTTTTTGGAACTTTAATGGCTTGAGCCCAAGCTCATTTTTCAGTATGTGTTGCATCCGTTCCAACGATATGTTGGGCTCACGAGCCATTTTTCTTCCACTTCGACCCGGATTTCGCTCAATTCGAGCTTTCACTTTCCGAACCATTTCTGCCGATGTTGCTGTTTTTTTATGACCACCTCCACGGCGTTTTACAACGCTGACAGTATCACGGTAACGATCTATGGTTCGGGACACAAATGATTTATTCACGTTGAGGTGCTGGAGGGCTCTAACGATAGCTACTTGTGGTTTTCACACTATCACGTTTGAATTCCATCGCGTATAAAAATGTTTCAACACAACGACAAATCGTTTAAAAGGCTTGTACCTAAATAATAAAATAATCTGTCATGTGTCAAAATTTGAGCTCACTGTCATGAACGGTTTGGAAATTATAGCAGTTAGAAGTTGGTTGCAGTTCGAGTCATCAGCTTTAAAACTGATGACGACCCCGCAGAGCACTATCTCTATGAGTACCTGATCTATGCATGCATAAGTCGTCTATATGTGCTCAGAGTCGATGCGGAAGGGAATCAACCACTGAAGTGTTTACTCACCCTCAATTCCAGTAGAGGAGTATACTTCTCTACTAGTTCTTTGTCTAAATGCTTTGTTTCAAAAGAAAAAAGGTACAGATTTACTCGGGTACCAAACTGGTTTTAAATGGAAATAGAATCCGCAATTGGCATCACAATGAGCCAAATCTTTAGCTTATGGGCATCCTAACATTCGACAGAACTACTACTATAACTGAAGCTTACATAGGTGGGAGGTCGATAACCATAAATATCTTGTTTATATTCGAAAAGGCAGAAAGGAGTTTTAAAAAGAACTTGTTCCTACTAAGTTATGGATCAGGATACTATTTGAGCCACCACAGTATCTATCAATGTAACATACAAACATAAAAGTTTATCTCAAAACTGTCATTTCTTTCAGTCATCTAACAGTAGCGACATTGCCATAAAACACAACAAGTAAGGAAACCGCATCTGAATAAAACTGCAACATATTTGCAGTAATACTCGTACTCATGTCAATTACAGCTAACTCCACCCAAACCATCACTTATTAAGACTCTAATTGAGGCTCAGTTTGTTTATTAACCTCTGAGTGGTAGAAATTGTTACTATTAGACCATCTCCACATGATGTCATTAGCTCGTGCCAAGCTCCGCTATACCATATGCTCGTAACACTTAACCAACGCAACATACTTGTACCATAGACATCATTCGAAACGCATCACTGCCATGCGAGTCATCAAATTACGAGTATCTGCGCTAAACTGCACCTTCTTATGCAAACGTACGAGGATCTAATGTTTAGTGCTAAACGATTTCAATAAAATCTCAAGTTTAGCACCACCAATTAAGTGGGATATCTGCCACTGTTCAGCATCACGATACATCGTTTATTCTCGCATCTCTACATAGTCCGCGAGCACAATGTTCTCTCTAATCGTGAAGAAAACACCGAACACACATCTGGATCTGACTTGGGTTGTGGATCTAGAGATGTATCATGATTCATACGTACCCCCGTATCCCATATCCCATATCCCATAGGGAGCCATGCCTATGCCTCTGATCCAAGAGCCAACTCGTATAATAGATTTAGATACTCTAAGGAATCCACTTGTGGGTATTTGTTCGTCGTGGGTAATCGAGGAATTTCATTCTCATCTATTTTTAAGTTTATACATTTTTAAAGATTCAATAATTGTTAGGGTGCATCTATTACAGATACTCGTAGTCTAGCGCCTAAGGGTAAAATGGACTGATAATCGATTGAATATGATTTTTATATGAATTCTTCTGTTCT
This sequence comes from Volucella zonaria, assembly GCA_963966105.1. Lineage (NCBI taxonomy): Eukaryota > Metazoa > Arthropoda > Insecta > Diptera > Syrphidae > Volucella > Volucella zonaria. Next base: position 170,891,485 of record OZ014532.1, on the reverse strand, counting down.
TCTCTTTTTCTTCTTTTCTCTATTTTAGATTGTTCCATGGTCTTGGATAAGATGCATGCAATTGAATCAGCAATTGGCTGAGATAGAACAGGTGAAGTGCAAATGGCGCTCATAAAATAATTAGAAAGCATCATGAAACGTTTGTGTGCTTTGTGCAAGCTAATGGACAGGCAGAAGCATTTTTTTATTTTTTTATTTTTTTATTTTTTTTTTTTATGTTTAAATGTATCGCAATCATTTCACATTGCATTTATGTTACTTGTACCCTTGCGTACATATGTATTGTATATCCGCTGTTTAAAAACTCATGTATCTTTGCTGTTTGTGTTGCTTTAATTGCTCTGAGTGTGCATTGGTTTTTTCGTCAGTAAGATACACTTAGCAAACTTCATCTTGTATATTCATAAATTCTTAATTATTATTACTTTCGTTTTGGTTTCGTTGCAGGTGAGTTGAACGGTTATACTAATTAGATGTGAAAGTATCTGTCTGTTGGACATGAACTCTGACCACGAACCAGATATAATTGTACAAAATGAGTAAGTAATAGCACTACAGATGTACGAGTAAGTGATGAATTATCAGGAAAAAAGAATCGTGTTATGGGAAACACATATGGTAAATGCATGTGAACTTTGATTTTGGAAAAGGTCAAACTGAAAGTGTTTCTGGTAAGTTGTTTCAATTATAAATTGTGTCGTGTTCAAATTGTTCATCAGTGATAGCTGTAACGATAGCTAAAGCAAGGTTCTTCAATCTAAGCTGAATAGTAAATGAAATAGCCGGTCATCTGGTTACTCAGCCTACCTATTTTTAGTCCCTCAAACTCTTCTTATTTACATGGGTGGCGCTAAAGTTCGGAGTGAACCTGAGCCTCAACTAACAAGCATCTCTAGTTAGTCCGGTCTTGAGCTAACTGCCTCCAGTTGCGTCCACCAAATCGGTTGAGGTCCATTTCTACTCGCCGGCGCCACCTAAGATGAGGTCTTCCTCTACTGCGTTGTCCCAGTGAATTATATTCGAAGATCCTGCGGGCCGGAGTATTGCTGTCGTCATAGAGCTCGTATAGTTCGTAGTTGAATCTTCTCCTTCAAAATTCCGTCAACGCAAACGCGACCGAATATTTATGGAAGGATTTTTCTATCGAAAGGACATCTTCATGCGATAGTGCTTCTGGCAGTTTTATTTTTATTTTTAGTCTTCCCGGGGTTGAAACAATAGTACTGTTGCTTGCACTCCGTCACTGCCGTTACTGTATTTATCATACGATACGGGCAGTGACTGAGTGTATGTAACAACTGATGGATAGCGGGTTGTGAGTGAAAATTTTGTTGGTGCACTGTTTCATATTATTGTAAAGGCATAACACCTACAGCAATCTGATTCGGTTAACCAACGTCGGAATTTTCACTTCGCAGCCTTGCTTAGTATCGTCGGTGTTTGCGTTTACTGTGTGTGTTTGCAATTATGACTAGGGAATTCAGGGTGGACGTAGCCAATATACGCGAGCTAAACAGTAATCACTGCGTACGTCCACGTCTGTAAGTACAGACCAGCTGTTTTGGAACTTAGTGAAACACAGGTAGATCCCCGCTCTGATTTGTAGCTACCTGGCTACGAACTAGTTCCACTATTCTTTCCTCATCGCGGTCTCGCCATCTATCAGCGTAGTGATGTAGCTTACCAAATTCCACCACAATGTAGTCCCTGTTCCAATCCGGAATTCAATTTCATGTGGCTAAAATTCCATCTCCGTAAACAAATTATCCACTACTGCTTTATTTACAGAAGCCCCAAACTGGACAGCAACTCGACTCTTAACGAGTCGGACTCCATACAAAGAATTGTATCGCTGTACCCTCATACTGAAATCGTGATTACGGGCCATTTCAATATACACAATTCTGGGTGGCTTCGACGTTCTGGAAGGATTCAAAACCGTGCGATAAAACTCATTGGTGATACTAATATTAGTCAATCAATTGACACCCTCAAACACCGACGTAATGTCTCCTGTCTGACTTTGTTTTATCGCTATTTACACCACCAGTGCTCCATTGAAATCGCCAGTAGCATTCCGCCCCTTCAAACTTTTAACCGTAACACCCGTCTCGCTATGAATGCTCATCAGTCGCCCACTTTCGGACGTACTCTAAAATATCGTGATTCGTTCCTAAGCCGTACAACTCGCTTATGGAATGTCCTGCCGATCTCTGTGTTTCCTGCTCGTTATAACTTACAAACATTCTAAAACAATGTACCTTATATCGGTACCTGTCCTTTCTTCCTCTCTAAATTTCCTTCGTCCGCGCTGTGTACAAACATTTTAAGGATACAAAAACCCCTTGAGCGCGCGCTTATTACGAAAAAAAAGAACGAGCCCGAGCCACACGGTAATGGTGGATTGCGATGTCAAGAAAGAAAATCCAATGGAAATTTGCAACAGGCCGCGGGGTAAGTACTGCCACTTCGACTGCTCAGGTAGTGGTGGGTTTATGGTTAAAAGAAAAGAATCTGCAGTAGCAAATCTCAAGAAACGAATATTAGATAGCGTTCCACTCTTTTCCATTGTACAATTTATTATTATTTTTGTTTTGTTATTGTTGGTTTCTATGTTGTATTTCGTTTGCTCCTGTGCTTTTGTGGGTGTGTTGTGCGGTGTGTGTTGCAGAGAGTTGTAGACAGTCCGCCTGGCTCTAGGCAACTGGTGTGGGTTGTAGGTGTTCATTTACACAGAGGGTTCCAAACCGTCCATCTGGCTCTAGGCGTATAGTCCAAATAACATGACCGTCCGCCGTACGTTCAGAGTGTTCCAGGCCATCTGTCTGGCTCTGTCCTTCCCGGGCGGACCTACTGGTTGTCACCTCCGAGGAGCGTAAAGGCAGGAGTCCGGGATTGGAAGAATCCGCAGGTGCCTTCCGCAAATACGTTCTTTCAATGTGACAACGGACACAACAGATAAGGTGGGCCAAAAAAGTGAAGGGGTTAGGAGCTGGCGGGATGGAGCGGAATGCCTTGACAGAACAACACGTTGGTCAAGGGTCGACTATTTCGCGCTGGACCCTTCCAAAAAAGTATCCTATATAGCGCCTTCCTCGCGCTCTTGTAGCAGGCCTCCGGCCTGCTCTGTTGGTGGCTTTGAACATCCGTCCTATCTGTCTATGTTGTCCTTCCAAGATACTGAGACAGTGCACCGATGGCTGATGCGACCATGGCTTAGGATGTTGGAAGAACAACTATTCGAAAGGATGAAAGCGAACGTTTTCACGAGAAGTGAGGCCAGCTTGTTGTGGTAAATTTTATCGCAACAAACCCATGCTTAATAGCCATAAAGTAGGACAGTAGAACTGGGATGTTCAAGGTCTTACATTGAGTCTCCTTAGTTTTTCAGAATAGAGCCTTACTACTCACTTGCCTTTTTAGCCCAAAGAAGTAGCGAAAAGGCAAGAGTAATTCTTCGTTTTATTTCTGCTGAGGTTTTGTTGTTTGCCCTCATTTACCGCTAAAGCCATTTCGACAGCTTCCATTTTCATACTAGAGAACAGCCCGCTATGTTGTCTCAATTATGTCGACTCATCGTCGTACGCTAGTACGAGTAGTTGCACAAGCTTTTGGAAGACCATACCTCCAGTGTACGCTTGTTAGTTCCGCGCAATTCTTTCAGGATGATGTTAAAGAAGCCTTATGACGGCGAGTCACCTTGTCTAAAACCTTTTTTGACATAAAACGTTTTGGCTAAGTCGTGTCCGACTCTGACGGAGCATTGAGAATTCTCAATTGCCATTCCGCATAGACGGACGAGCTTTGCAGAGGTGCCAAAGCTAGACATGGCTCTATATACATAGCTCGTCTCTATAAATGCTGTCATATGCGGCCTTAATATTGGTGAAAAGATGGTGGGTATAGATTTGGACTTCTTGGGTTTTTTCCAGGATCTGCCGAAGTGTGAAAATTTTGTACATATATTGTATAGTTAGACATTCCTGGTCTGAAACAACTCTGATGGGGGCCATTCAGCTTGTTGAACAAGGGTTCAAGATCTTGTATGCGATGTTGAGGAGACTTATATGGTGCAGTCTGTCGATCGTGCAAACGATGTTGAGTTTCATCAGGCATACACACTTCTGACCGGATCTGAGAAATGAGTTGGTGTATGCTTTCCACAAAGCCATTTCCAGCAGCTTTGAATTCCTTGGACGGTGAGCTGTCAGGTTCAGCTGCTTTGTTGGTTTTCAACTTAGATATTGCCATCCTTACTTCGTTTTGGTCAGGTGGGCGGAAGTTGTGGTTATTATCGTCTAAGTCGAATGGTTTATTCTGCCTTACGGAGGGGTGGTTTGTCTGCAGAAATGCTTTTCTATATTCACAGCACGGTCTGTGGCCCTACTACAAGGTATTCTTCTTCATCCTACTGGTTTATGGATGGGTTTACTTGCCGTGACTGGTTCTTTTTACCGTGGTAACGTTCGTATGTTATTCCTTGAATGCAACCTCTCAATATCATCGATCTCGTGTTATTTTTTCTTCTTCTGGAGGATCCGATGTTCTTCCTGTCTCTTCTGCTTGTGGAGCTTCCGAGCGGCTCTAGTCTTTTGTTGTAGCGCCGCTTTGTACACTTCTTGTTCAAACTTCAAACTTCTTCACCAAACCAGAGATTTGTTGGTGGTGGTGGAGTGAAACCAAGCACATCAATTGCGGTCATTCTGATGGTACATTGGCAGCGTTGCCTGGTCTTCTGTACTTGATGGCTGTGGCGTAGGAGTTCTTGAGAGAAGATTCTGGAGGTCTTTTGCGATTGCCGCTTTTCTACGTTATATCTTCTCATTGTTGTTCTTCTCTGTTGTGACGCTTGGGAAATCCGCATTCGCAAATTGGCTGCAACTAGGTGGCGATCCGAGTCAATGTGGCTGCCTGGAACGTTTGGACGCCCAGAATACTGGACGCACTCCTTACGTCTATCGCGAAATGACCATTTTGATAAAACGTTTGATGAACCGGAGACCGCCATTTCCCCTTGTGTATATTCAGATGAGGGAACCTGCCGCAAAGTCAATAAGCCTAAGTCCGTTGGCAGACGTGGTGTCGTGTAGGCTATGCTTACCAACTGCCTTATCAAAGATGACCTAATCTGCTATTATGACTTAGAACATTGTTCGTAAAAAAACATTTTTTGGTGTCGTTGTCTTTTTTTTCCGTGGGGGCATGGGCGCATATTCGGCTTATGTTATCGAATTTAAGGGTCCGAACCTTCCACGTCCAGATCCAAAGATCGCTTTCCTTCAAACGTTTGCTAGGGTCGTCAAAAGCGAGTTCCATTATTATCCAGGGCCATTAGTTGGTTCGACACATCTTTCAAATCCCTTTCATATAGGTCTGTGAGCCCTATGGCGGCGTAGGCGAGTATAATGCTACTGGCTACTACGAACTTGATTGTTACGCTGCTGGCCCATTCTAAGTTATAGAACTGTCAGCAGTTTCCCGATCAATCGCCTCGCTGGCTAATATTTGAATATGTTTTTCAATTTGTCAAGAACATCATGCCATTCTTTCTTACTGGGCCTTATCTGTGAGCTAATCCAAAAATCGAACTCTATCAGGTCTTTTATTTTTGAGGATATGCATTCACCTGAGGCTACAGTTATTATGTCATTGCTTTTTGTTAAGGACCTTGAGATTTTCGCTCACCTACAGCAATAGCCAAAATAATTTCTCCTAAAGTACAAAAGGACGACTTCATCTCTCATCACTCTACTTCTCAGCATTTTCTGAGTCCGAAGGCTTTTACACGCTACGTCCGTCAGATCTCTAAAGCTAATTGTTAAGACCTCATTGTTTGCAACATTGACAATGAGCCCACTTTTATATCAAGAAACCAACAGGAAGTGCTAGACATCATTCTTGTCTCCGACAGAATCACTCAAATTCTAACGAACTGGATGGTATCATCTGAACACTCTTTTTCAGACCACAAATACATCCAATCCAGCTTAAATGATTCTCTTCCCAGACAGCCAGCATTTCGGAATTAACGGACATCTGATTGGAGAAAATACAGAGGAATACTATCAGAAACAATATCCTTGAACTCTCAACTTTTCAACTTAGCAAAAGGCACAAGAAAAGTGACTGACTGGGACTCATATTATATAAGGACCCCTAAATTTATACAAAAAAGAACTGAAGAATTCAAAGCAACAATCCTGGAGGTCATTCTGTGACAAAATCACAGAAACCTCTGAGGCATCGCGGCTAAGAAAAAAAAAAACCGATGGCTCTTGGACAACCTCAAGTGATGAATCACTCAACCTGCTACTGAACACCCACTTTCCAGGTAGCTCCCAATTTGCTGCCAGTAGCAACCCAAATAGGCCTACTGCAACCGGGACCAAAATTCATGGTCTGATTACAAGAGACAAACTGCCTTGCGCTCTGGGCGCTACATAACTTCAAACCATACAAGTCAGCTGGTCCGGACGGTATAATATCTGGCGAGCTACAGAGGTCCTCAGATATTATACTGCCTTTGCTAGAGAATATCATGAGGAGCTGTGTAGAACTGATCCATAATCCACTGTCAGGGAGAGATGTCAATGTAGTTTTCATTCCCAAAACCGGAAAATATTCTCATGTTGTCCTAAAGGACCTCAGGCCTATAAATCTATCATCTTCCGCTCTGAAAACTCTAGAACGACTGATTGACTTCTATCAACGGCTCTACATTCCTAGTATAAAGAAAAATAAGTGAAAACGGCTTTGCATTCATTGACTAGCCACATCGGACAATTCCTATAATACAGAGAGTACGCAATGGTTGCTTTCCTCGACATAGAGGGTGCCTTTAACAATGTCAACGCATCCGCAATCACTACTGCGCTGTCAACTCTGCAGGTAGACGGCTCACTTGGGGAGTTGATCAGTCTTATGCTAAACAGCAGGATAACCAACTCCAAGCTGGGTGAGGTTTCTGCTAAAAGATATGTCAGCAGAGGTACGCCACAAGGCGGTGTCCTCTCTCCTCTTCTCTGGAACTTAGTGGTTAATGAACTGCTGATATACCTGGAAGTGGCTGGTAGCAGGGTGATTGCCTATGCAGATGACGTTGCTATAGCCGTCTCAGGTAAGCATCTTAACACCATTAAAGAACTCCTTCAACTATATCTCAACAGATTAAACCGTTGGGCAGATCGGATTGGATTGGGAGTATACCCCCATAAAACTGATCTTGTCCTCTTTTCCAGGAAATACAAAAATCCAAATACAGGCCCTTCCTTAATAAGCGATACCAGTTAACTCTTTTCCGATACAGCAAAATATTTGTGTCTCGTTTTTGACAGGAAACTAACCCGGAAACCTAACATTCAAGAAATAGTCAAGAAAGCTGCAGTAGCTTTGTTTTCTTGCAAAAGAGCCATTGGGAAGAAATGGGGCCTTCAACCTCGCATAGCCTACTGTTTATACAAGACCGATACTCACCTACGGGGTCGTTGTCTGGTGGGCGGCCGTAGACAATGCAGTCAACTGCAGCAAACTCAGCAGAGTCCAAAGAACAGCATGTTTATGCATAAGCGGAGACCTACGTTCTACTCCCTCAGCGGCATTATATATCCTGTTTCACCTGGCACCCCTTGATATCCTCAGCAGGTAAGTAGCTGTGACTGCAGTGAATACAGTGCCTACATAGTGGACAAATAATTCATTTGGCCACGCTAACATTCTTAATACGTTAAGAATCCTCACAGAGAACATCGATTACACCATACCTGAACTTTGGTTTGACAAAGATTTCCACGTAAGCTTACCCTCTACATCCTTCTGGGAGGAAGATGCTTTCATGGAGGACAAGTCAATCCATTTCCACACAGATGGATCTAAAGCCGATAGCGGGGTTGGTGGTGGTGTTTTCTCAGATAAGCTAAGTCTAAGTCTCACTTTCCGTCTTCCAAATCGCTGTACTGTGTTCCAGGCGGAAATTTTGGCGATTAAAGAAGCTCTGTCCTGGCATAAGGATCTTTTCGGATAGTCAGGCAGTTATCAAGTCTCTGAAGTCAGCCTGTTTAAATTCGAAAATCACTCTAGAATGCCGATCATCTCTTATGGAGATTGCAGAGCAATTCAACCTTCACCTTTGCTGGGTGCCGGCCCACAGGGAGCTGCAGAGCCGATGAACTCGTCAAAATTGGAACCACTCTACCTATCCTACCGGAAAAGGGTAGCATAGGCATAGCACTCGCTACGTGCAAATTAATATTAAAGCTGGATGCCAATAAATGAACAGACCTTAGGTGGACTGTTGGACCAACATGTCTAGCAGCTAAACAGCTCTGGCCAAAGCTATATCCGAATCGCTCTAAGAGTCTGATCCTTCTAAATAGGAAGCATCTCAGCGGCACCATAGGTGTCATCATTGGACACTGCCTCCTATGCAAGCACGCAAGAGGGTTTGCCGCTTTTACAAACGATTTCTGTAGAAGCTGCATGGACGACGGGAAAGAGGAGACAATCCTCCACCTACTCTGTACATGCCCAGCTCTCGCCCAGAGGAGAAAATTTCACAATGACCTAAACGATCTAAAAAAATATAGACGTAACTGGTTCCATTAGTAAGAGGATCATAGATCCACGTGGCATTACAATGTTCCCATACCTACCTACCCTACCTACCCCAAGGCCTCAGTCTTAATGCTATTTAAGGCGCTTTCTGCATTTAGTCTGTATTCGTAGTACATCAGAGGCTGGAAAACGGTCCGTTCTGATTTTCTTTTAGAGTATTCTATGATGTTTTTAGAGAAAAGATTGACCGATTGGTTTGAAGTCCTTCGGATTTATGTGGACAGAGGACTTGGTAAATGGAAATCTGTGAAAAAAAAAAAACGTACGGTTGGGAACGTACTATGTATCAGCTCATTTATCAAGATCGTGGAGTCCGGATTGATGTCATACTCGTATGTCTTGAGACATGCTTATTAAAGCTTGTCTACGGATGAATTATTTGGTAATATATTACGTAACCCCTGGTTTGTTCTATCAATACAAGACGGTACCTGCCAATTGGTTTGACTTACTCGTATATCTATGTCCATTTCTGTGTCATAAATACTACATACAACCTTAAATTCTTGTTTTTGGATGAACTTTAAGTTAGACAGCCAGTAATAATGCATGGCTTCTTCGAATCCTTGAGGCATGAGAACTGATTTAAAGTACATACTCCTACCAAACCGATCGGGAAAAGGATCATCGCAGAATAAGAGTTGAATCTTGCGGCCTGGCCGATTTAGCCTCATCAGAAGAAACGTTTTTCAGTCAATCACAGTTCATTAATTTATGCCAATAGAACTAAAAACTGTCAGTTTCCTGCTTTATTTTTGTAAATTTTCCTACACAATCAACACACTCAAAACGAAGCTATTTGCAGTAATGTGACATCCACCGGCGCGGCGGTATCAAAGCAAAAATGTCCGTTTCTTCACTTTACACTTAAAAATGTGAGTAATGCGAATTGTGTATCTATTTCGTCTCTCAATAAACGCACGCACACATCTTTCCGACAAATGACTAAATATAAAAAAATAGCAAATCTCTACTTGTTTTTGGTTCAGCCATTTGATGTCTAAATCGCACGATCGCTTTATCAAAGCACAGTAACGCTAATTTCTAATTAAAATCTTCCACTTCAAATGCGTTCCCATAGACACTAGCACTCGCACTCGCACTCGTAAACATTTGTTCTGCTCTGCATTTAATCAAAATAACCACACCACCACCAGAAGAACGAACCAAAAAAATCTAAAATAGAAAAATATTCGGAACAAATGCTGTTGCTCCGAGACGGCACAAAACTTGGTCCATATATAACTCGTTGTTGGTATGAGTCCAAATTCTTCGAATTTTGCTTCAGCCTTACTATCAATGAAAAACGAATTCAACAACCAAAATGCAAAATCGAATGTCGAATCCCCTGCATCGGAACTGATAAAAGACTGACTAAATTTAGAGGCACACCCTCCACACGATAGATTCCGCCGCCGCGCCTGTCTTGAATCAAAGTTATAATTTATGAGCATTCCCTGCTGACTGTCGTATTCATGAATTTACTTAGTATCTTTGGATTCTTTCAATAAATGTTGCAGTAAAAATGCCATCAATATTAAGAAGCGTCCAACCATTAAAGAACTAAAAGTGATGAGGAAGACATTGTGCCTAAATCCTACGAGTAACATGTCCCCCAATGGGATTTCAATTAATCTTTAGTCGCATGTGGGGCATGGATATACTCGTATCGCAACAAATCCAATTAGGGATGTTTACATTGCATTTAGTCGTAGTTTGTTTTTGTCATTAAATTCCCACCCGCGAATGGGTCTCATTTAAGAAAGGAAAATACGAACCAACAAACAATTTCCTTGAATTGGGGCAAAATCGACTATAAGACCACTGGCAACATGTTGCTAGAGTAAGTGGTGCAATTTGTGTACAAATAGAGGTGATTAGATGGTGGTGGTGAAAGATATATGTACGAGTATATAACGGCTTCTGTCCAACAGTGACACCCGCAAAGATCGATGAACTTCGATTAATTTTATTTCTAACGTGCGTCGGTTGGTAGCTTTAGCAACATATTTAGTCATTCTGCTTAGCAGCTGGCTCGTTTAATGGTATTTGCCAAGTTTTCAAGTGAAATGGGCCCATTAAAGGACAGGACATGTTTGTATCATTCATTTTAGTATACGAATATGTGATCTCAGACCGGATAGACACGCAATCTAACCATAGATGGAGAGATTAGCTTCTCTGCAGCAACTGCAACTGGAAAAGATTTTTCTTCAACTCGCAGCAAATTCCCTGGGAATGGAAGTATTATATTACTTGACTCAGCCTCTGAGGTCTACAGCTCTAAGTACTTGAATCTATTGCGGAATTTTAAGTGATGGCAAATCAAAGTTTTATTTATCTTTCGGTTTTTTTTTTGAAAATTTGATGTGTTTGTCTAATTTTATGAGCAATTAGATCAATGGAGATAGTTTGGGAGTGGTTTTAGGAAATGGATATTGCTTGTGTGTTTCGCAATGAGTTGTTATTGGGGGTAGAAACTTTGATTTTATTATAAATAACTTCGGCGGCATGCTTTGGATGAACATGAGGTTAATGCGTTCTGATGTTGGTAAGAGACATTCCACAAAAAAAAACAAATATTGTGAAATACTCGTAATCTTCAAAAGAGTGTCGGTATGAACTTGACCCAGTTCTTTAATAATTGGAGTTCTTTATCCGTTTACAACCCTAAATTAAGAAGACCATATTTATAAATAAAATTCAAAAGGTTATGAGTCACAAAAGGGTAAATATTTACTCGTAGATACTGAGACACAACCATCAGACCAGAGATGTTTGGTCAAATTTCTTGAAGTAAACGTTCTGTTCGGGAATAAATATGAGAATTTGAGAATTAGAAAATACTGTCATCTGATAAGGAATACTTCGGATTAAAAATAGCAGGAGAAAGAGCATGTATGGGAATTGAAAACAGTGTAGAAGAGAAAACTCTACACAAACATTCATTTGATGGGTTTTTAGTTTGAAACTATTAAAGATAATTCAAAACGGACTTTTCTTATCTATAGGAAAACAGATTCACGTACACAAAGTCAAGCATTTTCGACAATATTGCCTGTTAAACAGCTTTGAAATATTAAATGCCTGCTTTCGCCAGGTTGATGTAGACTTTGGTTCTTTTTCATCGGTGGAAAGTCAATTATCTGTCATTAATCTGGTCGATGCTATGTTCATACCCACTTGTCATCCTAGATAATAATTTTTTTTGGAAAAAGTATTCACGTCGAATATTTCCATGACACTATACGTTTTATAGCAAAGCGTGGACCTCTCGATCTATCCGGCTGTTATAAGATTAAAACTGGACAAATGCATCAGTTTTTGGTAGAATAAGCTTTCATACTAATGCATCACTGCTGTTCTCACCAGACTTGAAAGATCGCTCTGTGTCGGCTAAATCCGAGTTTTAATCAGCACGCCTGACTCTGTCTAAGGCAAACTTTTAAATATCCGTCTTCCTGATATTTATATCATGTGCTGCACTTTCAAACCAATCTTCCATTTATCTCACATTGTAATTTTGATGACCTTGTGCACGACCGCCTTTCGACTCTGCTCTTATAGCTGTGCCGTTGCTTTAAAGTTGACTTTGCCAGTGCTTGGTCCTGACTTCGCCCAGAATCTCAGAATCTGGGCCAGAAAACGAATGTAGTCAGAATGCCATTTACCGGTGACATACGCAATTTTGTATTGTGGGCTGCATTGTAAAGATCCAGTAGAAGAGACAACGTCTATGACAGCCAAGTTGCGCTTAAAGTCTTGCTGACCTCTCCCATCTTTTCCTAATTAGGCTTTTTATTGCTTTTTTGAGCGTTGCTATGAAGTTAAATTTACTAAGTCTTATCTGAGATCAAGAAAAATGAGATAAACCGATAAACTTCCTACATTATGCTCAGGGAAATAATTCATAACAACTGAACTTGGTTAGCGCCTGCATTGAAAAACTTTTGATTCGGTGAATCATAGTAGAATTTGCCGGCGACTATATTATACAGGGTGAATGACTCGAACTCCAACTTTTTAAAATGCTATAATTTTTTTATTTTTTGATAAATTTTATTGTGCCAAAGTAAAAAATGTTGGAAAATACATCAATTTTCAAATTGTATCAGTAGTTTTCAATATGTCCACCTTTGGCGCGAATAATCGCCTTGAGACGGCCGAAGAAAGCATCGCACGATGCACGCAAGTGGCTCTGCGGTATTTTGGCCCATTCCCGGCGAAGTGCTTGTTTCAGGTGGTCCAAACTTTGGTATTTTTTAGTGCCAACCTTCGCCTTCAAAATACCCGAGACAGAGATATCCAACGGATTTGCATACGGAGAATTTGCAATCCATTGTGTCTAAGAAATGAAGTGTGGAACATTGTTTTTTAACCAATCTTGGTTGACGCGCGCTTTGTGAGACGGTGCCGAGTCTTTTTGAAATGTCCACGGTCTCCGACCGAAATGATTGTTTGCCCAAGGCTTCAATACTGCCTCTAAGACAGTTTCACGGTATACGATCGCATTAATTTTGACGCCACGGCCACGGTCCAAAAATACGAGCGGAGAGCGACCATCGGCGGTTATGGCGGCCCAAACCATCACCATCGGTGTTGCCTGCTTTTTCTGGTGGCCGTCCGAAGGTGTAAATTTGCGAAGGACCTCTCTGGCAAGTAAACTCGGTCATTTGGTTTGTTGGCATATTGCTCGATAACAAATGGCGACTCATTGGAAAAAACCAAATTCGGCAACTCACTACTTTCGTGCAAGCGTAGCAACTCCTTCGCTATTTCGACTCTAACATTTTTCTGTTGCGGTGTAAGATCGAGTGCTTTTTGGAACTTCAATGGCTTGAGCCCAAGATCATTTTTCAGTATGTGTTGCATCCGTTCCAACGATATGTTGAGCTCACGAGCCATTTTTCTTCCACTTCGACGCGGATTTCGCTCAATTCGAGCCTTCATTTTCCAAACCATTTCTGCCGATGTTGCTGTTTTTTTATGACCACCTCCATGGGGTTTTGCAACGCTGACAGTATCACGAGAACGAGCTATGGTTCGATACACAAATGATTTATTCACGTTGAGGTGCTGGAGAGCTCTAACTATAGCTACTTGTGGTTTTCCAGCCAAATATAAAGCAATCACACTATCACGTTTGAATTCCATCGCGGATAAAAAATTTTCAACACAACGGAGACGCAAATCATTTTAAAGGCTTGTAAATAATAAAATTATCTGTTATGTGTCAAAATTTGAGCTCAGTGTCATGAACGGTTTGGAAATTATACCAGTCTGAATTTGGTTGCAGTTCGAGTCATTCAGGGTGTACAAGAGAGCTGTTGAACTGATCCGAAATTACCTCAGCGAAAGATTTCGACAAATTTCCTTAAACGGAGATGTTTCTACCATGCTAATACTTTGTAGAGGCGCTCCATAAGGCTCTATCCTTAGACCTCTACTTTTCGTTTTACGCATTAATGAACACCCTCACATTTGTAAGCATACAATACACGATACACCTACGAGTATATGCGGATGATGTCTAAATATACTTGTCGTCTTCGCGGACACAAATCTGGAATTGTGTCTGTAAATTGAATGAGGACTTAAAGGCAATGAATCTCTGGGTAGTCTGGAATGGTATGCTTCTTAATCCCAAAAACTGCCTGTGCTTACAGATAAGTAAGAACACCGAGATTGTTGACGAATACTCTAATGTTTACTTATCTAGAGAGAAGATGCCATTCTTTGAGACAATAAAAAGTCTTGGAATCATTTTAAACGACCGTCTTACAGCCTGTGACCACATAAGAAATATTGCATTTATACGGCGTTGAGCATGCAGTGGATTTCTGGTAAAATCTCTGCTAGTACCGCAAATAAACTACTGCTGTGTGGTGTACAGTTCTCTTAGCTCTTTATCTATTCCAAAACTAGAATGTGCTTTCATCGCTATGATACGATATGTTTTTCATTTATGAAAGTTCGAAAATACGTATTTCTACGTTCAGACGGTCAATCTTAGGGTGTTTGCTTCAACAACTATCGTCACTGTGTATTTCTTGCGAATTTAATAACCAGAGAACCATTTGCCTGTACTTTATGCTGCTAGATCTACCAGGACTGGTACTTTGATTCCTCTTTGCCATTTATTCAGAAAGTAGCAATCTGTTCTTCGTTCACGGTGTTAGGCGTTGGAACTTGTTGCCATACGAAATCAGGCGTATGGGAGGGGCAAAACATTTTGGGTATTCTCTGTTCAACCATTTTAAGAATCTATGGGGCAAATAGAGGCACAAACAAATCAACAAAATGATGATTAGATACATTTATTTCAAAATGTGATTGCTATTTAAAAAAATGTATTGAACTTGTATAATTTTCAACATGTACATGTACATGTATAATAGAGCCTAGTTCTTAATTGTGCAAACCGTTAACTTCAAAGAATTAGCAGTTTCCGGGACATTTTAGGGCTGATGAACTCACTTAACACAGAACCACGCAACCTATTCTACTAGAAAAAAATATTTTAGATATACTGATCGATGCATGCAGAAACACTATATGGATAAGTGGTCCAATATGTCTATGACTTCACAGATTTGGCTAAACGCTATAAGTATTTGGTGTACCTCAACAGGCGGCATATTAGCGCTACAAAAGATATTATCAATTGACGCCGTCAGTCTTATCCTATTTAAGAAAATTATGTAGCAAGGTTAAGCGCATATTCCAGCGATTTTGGTTACACTAATAGAAAGGAGGAGGAGGAGATTATCATTCATCTTCTCTGTCTTATTCGGAAAATAACATAAAGGAGGTTATGCGATTTTTTTGGTCCTCATAATCGACCAACTGAGCTCCCTATTCGCAATGTTGTTTCTAAATTTTGTACCATGTGCACTCTACATGACGCAAAACCAACAATGCATCAACGTCATGTGCGTATATAAGGAACACTAGTCGCTAAGAGTAAAGGTTGGAGAAGATCCAGAACTGTCAATTCGGCCTTTGTCCATCCACTATGTGGGAAATTTTACAAACAGGTCTCGACCGTATTAGATACAGTCAGTGTAGCAACTAAATTCACAAAACCTAGGGTGGCAAGGTGTGTACTTTGTAGTTTTTACGATGTTGGCATCACTTTTTCTTATTTTTTCCAAAAATGGGGCCTGAGCTCGCAATAGCCAACGTTAAGGACAATGAACAGTGATTATTTCTTCAAAATTATCACATTTATCCGGACGTTAGCAATACGGAACTACAAGCCATACTTTTCATGAAACCATTGGCTTACTGAGAACTCGATTTGACGACAGCTTTTTCGCGAATTGGACAAGTGAATTGGTCACCGAGAACATTCGATTGGACAACAACTGCGACGAATGCCAAACTCGGTTTGGTCACTGTAACAAAAGATTGAAAATCAATAAGGTGATGGTAGTGAACTATTTTACAGTCCTGCATCTTGTCCAAAATCTGACGTCATGCAAATATCTCATATGATTAACTTTCCTGCGCTATTACCACACTGAATACAGACTTATGCGCTGGAGAGACTGCTGGTATGGCATGAACACCATGGTATAATGAATATTATTGTACAACCCCTGACAATCAGCATTTCGTAGTACCCGTTAATTTTCGCGTTAAGTAGTATACTTTGACACTTGTGTTGTTTCGCATTTCAATAAAATATGTTGTTCTCTTCGAATCTTCGAAAACAAGGCTATACTTTTTCACTGTCATTACTTGTCAAAGAATCTACGAAGATTCGCCAACAGAGAGAAAGTGGCGCTGCAATCACTAAGAATGTGGTATACCACCAACAAATTTTAAATCTCAATGCCAGGTATGTTTCGTGGTATACTAGCTTTTAACGTGGTATTGTAGTGACAGACATATGGTATAGAACATAGCATTGCTATACCATGGTATCAATACCAGCAGTCTGTCTCCTACTTTATTAGCTTTTTATCATGGCTGGTGCCTTTATATTCCGCTCAAGTTGGGGTTTCTCTTCTTCTTGATCGCGTAAGCGCACTATCCACTAGGCATTCTTCCTTTCAGCTAACTTTTGCAAATGATTTGACATAAAGCGTATCCCAAAATTCACGCAGCATTTGAATTTTGCGCCATTAGTACTGTACAATATTACCAATGACAAAAAAAGATTGCGTGATAGTTGACAGTTCAGAGTTATTAAAAATGGAGCGCTACGCGAAGGAACAACGCGTTTGAATTGTTGAGCAATATTTTAAAAATAATGAAGACTTGGCATCCAAAATCATATTAAATCAAGTCAGGTTCATTTTCATCTTGATGTCTTTATTAATCGTCAAAATTGTCGAATTGGGGATCAGAAAACCCACGAGTGATTGTTGAGAAGCAAATGTGTCCACTGTTTGGTGCGGATTTTGGGCTGGAGGGATCATTCTTCGGACCTTGCGGCTGGTCAGGCAATAACAGTTAATGGTGCTCGCTATCGGGACATGATAATCCTGTTTTTGTACCTAAATTGCAATGTAAACAACATGTGGTTTCAACATGACGGTCCCACATGCCATACAGCCCGAGAATTATACGAGAACTGTTCTTCGAAATTTCTAACAGCAGTTACATCTGAATTCAATGGGATCTTTAAAACTACGGATGTCTCAGACAACTTTCGAAAAGCAATAATATATCGGTTGCACAAGAAGGGAGACCATAAGGACCCAGCTATTTATAGGGGAATATCATTTAAAACTGCGTCGATTATCGATTAAGTTATTTACCGCAGTGGTAAGCCTGCCACATGCGTTGAAAACCAGAAAATTCTGCAGCAATTCTAAGCAGATTTTAGCAGAAAATCTTCAACTATTGAGCAAATATTTTCACTTGTAAATACTCGTATAGCAGAGATTTATAAAAAGAAGCGCAAAGAGCTATATGTATTTTTCGTAGATTTCCGAGGAGTTTCTGATGCTATACCGCGCCTAGCGCTTTTCTATAAATTCTACAAAATCGGACTCTCAACAAAAGTCATTTCCATTTTAAGGACTATATATGAAAATAATAAAGCGTGCATTTGGGATGGGATCCACTCATCTGAGGACTTCCCAACTGCTATGGGTGTAAAACAAGGATGCACCCTAAGCACACTGCTATTTATTTTATATATCAATTATATAACAGATGCTATTAGCGGAGGAGTAGAGATAGGCAAAACAAAGATCCCGCGGTTGTTATTAACAAATGATGTGGCTCTCTGTAGATACTGTAGAAGTTATACATCTGATGATATAACGATTGGAAAACTATTGCAAAACAAGACAAATTTCAGTCTCTTAACCTAGCGAAGTCGTAAATATTTATTTTCAGGGACAGCGGAGGTAGCTACTGCAGAAAAGAAAAGTGGGCGTATCAAGGTGAGCAAATAAAAGTGGTGTACCCCTTAGCATTCAAATTAGCAGAAGCAAAACGAGCAGTTGGCTCAGCTTGGGGAAGTTGCATCAACAACAAAGGCATATCCCACAGCATGAAGCAGAAAATATTCCGTGCAACTGAATCTTCTATTATTCTTTACGGAGCACAAGTACTCGGGTACCGTCCATTTGAAGATATTGAAAAATTCATTCGGTGCCTTATAAGGCTAAATTATCGAGTAGTTCGCTCGACCACACACTCCACTTAGAGACAGGCATAACTCCCCTATTCATGAACACTCGCAGGCTTCAGTTGGGCAGTATGGTACAAGTCATGGCAATGAATGAAGACTATTGATCAAGGGAGTTGCGTACGAGAGTGGAAAAGGCTAGTATCTGATTGCGAATTTAATCTGTCGGTTAGCTCCAATGAGCACTTGGTACTGGAGAAAACCGGTCAAAAGTTGTATGAAGGATTCATAAGTGAAGCTCAGGCATCGCAGCACAGATTGTACTACCGTAGGCTGAATCATTTTTAGAATAAGAGGAAAACTCTTGCCCCTTAATTACATATATCCCGCATCGGTCAGAACTTCCTATCCTTTGCAATATACATATGCAACCGGAAAAAAACGTGAGAATGTCTACCACTAGCAGTATGTGCCATTCTTAAGGAATGACGTATAAATATCTTTGGCTCACATACCTTCGAATTGGAGGAACCGATAAACATACTCAACGACGACAGAGGCTGCGATTCATTTTACAGAGTCATCCATTTTGATTTTATTTCAATATATTGTTTGGATCCTGCCATTATGAATGGAATATAACATCATTCAAATGTACTCCTCGGGAGTCTTTGTAGGACTTGATTCTGACAAGGTAATTTTCAACAACTTTTCGACGCATATCGGGTAATAGCTCGGACATAATTTGACGAATATTCATTTTCAAAGCGTCAATAGTTTGCGAATTGTGTTCGTAGATCCTTTGTATAGCTCCACAAAAATAAATCCAACGGCGACAAATCACACGATCTTGGTGGCCAGTTCGCATCACCATTGTCTAGGAAATTTTTTTATAATTCACCCAAAATGGGTAGTATTGAGTGAGATGTGGCACCATCTTGTTGAAACCATATGTCTTCCGCATCTATATCTTAGATTTGAAACCAAAAAAAAATTCGGCTATAGCCATGAGAATTGGCGGTGGCGGTTACACCTTCCTCATTTTCGGAGAAGTATGGATCAATGATACCACCATGCAGTGACTTTTTCTGGCTGCAATGGTCTTTTGCCAGTTACATGGGGATTTCCACTTTCCTATATGCGACAATTTTGTTTGTTAACGTATCCATCGAGTGAAAAATGAGCCCCATCGCTGAACAAACTGTTGTATGAAAATTTATCATCCAAATGCTGATGTTCAAGCACCCAATTAGGGTATGTTCTGCGCATTCCGTGGTCAACTGGCTTCAATTCTTGAGTGAGTTTATCTTTATAAGGGTGTAGACGCAAGCTCAAATGCAATATATAGTACGCCATAATGTGCCCAAATGCTGTGCTCACCGTGAAATAGATAGATTTGGATCTTCTTCAACACTTTCACTAATGGCAGCCATAATTTCTGTAGAGCTTGCATTTCGATGATGGAAAGGCCTTAAGACAGTTATAACAGAGCCAATCTCCTCGAATTTTGTTTACAGTTTTGCCTATAGTACGTACAGACGGACGATTGTGTCGACCATAATCTGCACGAAACGTATCTACAATAGAATCATTATTCTTGTACAATAGTAACTTTTCACAATTTTAACACGTTTCATCGATTGTTAACAGTCTCGGATGACAACCCGGTTTGACGTATGTAATTGAAACTGGGATGTCAAATTCGGACCACGAATTGGATGACCCTGTATACTTACACGGCGAATGCTCTGCGTTACTGAGCTGTACAATTGGAGAGATTTTTAAAACTATGCTTTCAAATTAGTAAACTTTAGCAAAAGATATGCTCGTAAATATTACTTTTTAAATTTATGTCAGTCTGGTAGAATTGAACCTACGTATTTATAATTTTTATAACGTAAATAAGCTCACTAACTAACTACAGCCCAAGAAACAATTCAATTATTGCATGAGTCATTTCTCGAACGTGTAAATTCCCATTTTGGTGATCAGAATTGGCCGCCCAGGCCATACAATTGATTTGTTTTGGGTTTTTTTTTTTGAAGTCTATGGTTTATGCCAACAAGCCCCTGACCACGCACGACTTGAAGAAGAAAATTGAGCCCTGTATCAATGAAATTCAGGCACATTTATGTAAAACTGTCATGGGAAAATTCGACAAAAGAGTGCGTATGTCGCAGCAAAGCCCTGAAGGCCATATTTCAAATGATGTTATCATCACAGGATTGCTCGCAATATTTTAGAAGATTTGATCAAGTCAAAGTAGCGATTCCAGCCGTTCGATGACGCATTGTACATTGGCTACAATGAAGTAATGCCCCCTTCAGGAAGCGTTCTGTCATCGAAATTGCTTCAAATCCCCTGCTTCGATCAATACATTATCACTCTGCTTGATAGCAGATTTTTCCAGAGATCTCCAAGTTGGTTAGCGTGAACTCGTTACCGAAGCAGCGTTATGTAGACTACATCGTTTGATTGTATTACTTAAGAAGCTTTTCTAATCCAGGTTTGCATTAAGGATTTTGAAAAAATCTATTTTTTTTTATTGCTTTCAATGGTCCCTTAGGACCTCAAAAATGATATCCCAAAAGATTATGGCCGGGAAATAGCTCGAAGTATTGTACTTGTTTTTTAAATTATAGTAAGGTAGGCCCCGAGCCTGTTATGAATTTTAAATCCGATTATCTCAAAACTGCATTTTTCGTGTCGGCCGCATCCATAACTTGAGCAATTTCCAACCAATTCACTTGAAACTAGATCTTTAAATCCATATTGTAGGTAGGATTTTTTTATTTTAAATGGCACAGTTCATTTGCTATTAACAACTTTCTGGCGATTTTTCTGAGAATTTTGCAAGTTTGCCTTTGGAAGTCCGCCATCAGGCCGAAAATCAATATATCAAAAAAATCCTACGTACTTCTCCGGCTGTTGTGATGTACAATAAAAAAAATTTACCGACGCATCACAATTCAAAATTTACAGGAGCTGTTGGTACGGCCGTAGACCCTTCCAAAAAATAAAGGCTATAAAAATTAAGCTTTACAGTCATTCATATGTCAAATCACAAAAAAGCCTATTTTTAAGGCTTATAGAGTGGCCTAACCCCTTAAGGTTGCTGACGATTTAAATATGGCATTCTTCGTAAGTGTTGCACTGGAGTTCCTTTTTTCCATCGAAACATTGATCCAAATTAAGTTTTGAATAGTCCTGCAAGGCATATTCCATCAGAATCCAGTGAAATATAATTTGGGGGTTTTGTGGGAGGCTTTTCGTTAGATAAGTCACGACGATGCCATTGACGAGATTATACAGAACTTATGCACGACAATGCGTCGATGCGTCTTCGGATTCGTCAAAAAGGTGACCTCTGTAAAGGATCTTTCATTAAGCGCTTCCTATTCTTAAATTTAAATAAAACAAAGTGTGTGTGAGATACCATCGAAATTTTATATTCGTTTGAAAGGCCTATCGTTCAAATATCCGCCGCGTCTTCTCTGGGTTGCGCACATCCGAAATATCCAATTTTTCATGACTCTGGTGCATAAATCAGGCTGAATTTGACCGATGGCATGGGTTATGTTGGTTTTGAGGGCCGCTGGCTTATTCGACTTCAAAAACCCCCGCAAGAAAAAGTCGTAACGGGGTCAAATCACACGATCTCGGTGGCCAGCTCACATTATCTCCACGTGAGATGACCATGCCCTCGAATCGCTCGTGCAGAATTTCCAATGTGTCATGAGCTGTGTGGCACGTAGCGCCGTCCTATTGAAACCACATGTCGTTGGTATCCATATCATCCAACTCAGGCCAAAAGAAGTTGGTAATCAACGACCCACAGCGCTCGCCGTTGACGGTGATGGCCTGGCCAACTTCGTTCTCCAAGAAATATGGACCGATGACGCCTCCAGCCCAAAATCCACACCAAACAGTGACTTTTCGGGATGCATTGGACGATATTGGATCTCATGTGGATTGGTATCGTCCCAAATTCGACCATTTTGTTTGTTGACGTACCCAATCATCCAGAAATGGGCTTTATCGCTGAAGAAAATTTTTTGATGAAAATTGGGGTCAGTTTCCAACTGCTCCAGAGCCCATTCAGCGAAAATACGTCGTTTTCTATGTTCGCTTATCTTCAGCTATGGGTTCAGTTAAATTTTGTACGGGTGCAGGCCCAAGTCGCGACGCAAAATTCGCGAAGTTTTGATCCGCGAAAGGCCGAGTTCTTCTGAGCGACGCGAATTTGACTGGAGATTTTGCATTTCGTCGACGTACGGGGGTGTTGGTTTATAGTTTACTGAACCAGTGGACTCAAATTTATCCACCACTCTGCGAATAGTCCACTCGGTAGGACGATTATGGCGACCGGAAAATGGGTGAATGTTGCCCGAACAAAACACCCATTTTGAATAAACAATTTTATCATTTGCACATGTTGTTGAACGCTATGTCCATCCATGGTGATCTGGCAAAACAGACTGAATAAATGACAGCCAATTTGACAGATGTAGCTTCAACAATATGGCCGCTATCAACTGTCAAAATTGGCAAGTCCCAATTGGAAGACACTACAAGAACAAAATTAACTCTGTTAACTTTATGTTTAGCATCGGAAACAGAAAGGCTGCCGTAGTGATTAAGAAAGCCTGCTGTTTGAGACCCTAATTCACACTAGGTTGCATAGCCTACTCAATTTTAGAGTGTAAAAATGAGGGTGCTACTACGATACTTGGCTACGTGGTGTTCTCAGTGATATCAGGCAATCCTCTCACTTCTCTCTGAAATGGAACTTAAAAATAAGAACGGCCTACGTGTCCAGCAGCACATAGAATCTTACCGTCCAAAAATGCCACCTTACTTTTGCACATATCGCACATATCGCACCTAGAGGTATCTTGTTTATTATTTGTTTGTCGTCATTTCGGTAATATGGAACATGTGCCACATGTATTTGTCGCGTGTCGAAGAGTTTATATTTCGAGTTCCAATTGAACTGCCATTTGTTTGTCTGTCTACATATTTACGGCTTTTGCTGTGTATCAATGAAGTTTTTTTAATAATTAACACAAATTCCCGTCACTAGAATCATTGGCATTTTTACGCATTTTCGCAGGTTAACAATTTTTGTTAAATCAGCTGCAAAGTTTTTTATTTAAACCACTGCGGATTAATTAAGAATAGATAGAGCGCTTTTCCTTAGGACATTAGGGAGCTCAAATCAAACAGATGTTGCGACACTGGTTGACTTGGAGGCAAACTACAAATTCCATCGATGTATCTTCCAAAACTTGTGGGATTAAAGGGTGGCATATTTTTGATTCCTTAGATTGTCCGTTTTTATTGTACTTATAGTATTTCTACATTCAGTACCTGCAGTCGGACTACCGTGGTTTTAAAAAGGTTCTTAGAGTCAACCTCACGCTGTCATATCTCGTTAATTCTGTGGTCGTCTCGAAAGAACATCAAGGGAACGACGTAGTACAGAAGGTGCGCGTAAATAAGTGAAAAGACTACATACTCGTACATAGTAGGAAATTACGACTCTAAAATTCATAAAGTCGTCTGAAGAAGTAACGCCTCATTCAATACCGAACCTCTTAAACTTTTAACCCTATTACTTTGCATGTTGCATAAAGCGCAAATTACTTCAAAACAAAGACATTTACTCTACTGGTGCACCATTTCCTGAAACTGGTTTCCCACAAAGTTCTCATCTAATTTTGCGAGTAAAACCGAGTCTTACTTAACCATAACCACGGCTAAGAACAACAAATTTGCAAGGCAAAATCTCCATTGCAACTTATGTATCCATACTATGAGATACAACGTCAAGTGTCCACCCATATTCCCAGAGCATGTTTCCCAGCCTACCATACCAAGTCTGCCACCAAATCTGCCACCAACTCTGCCTCCACCTGCCACAACTATGACAGATGCAAAACAAAAATTACTTCCAGCCTATTAGAAATGTGTAACGAATGCGCTTCTGTCATTCAAATGACACATCTGGGGAACCACACACCCCTCAATCTCCCCCGTGAAAACGACTCCACCACTGGAAATGGTTACCTAATCTGCCACTAATAAGTGTACATTACACCGCACCGTCATGTAGTGTAACCGAATGCCAGCGGAACCAACGAGTTCTATATGTCAGTCCGCGTCTCTGGAGATCCCGCTCAACGTTTGTTTATGAGTACAAGTACAACTATGTACTCGTACATGTGTTGGTTGCCGTTATAATTATTTTACAGGTCCTAGAGCTCCAGGCCTGACTCTTCCATAGACACACCACCGCTGTGCTGGTTCGGTTGTAATGTTCCGAAACTGCTATTATGGCCAGATCTGGGCCTCCCCAATATCAAGCCGTCAATCTGGCAACAACTATCTAATTCTGGCGGCCTAGCATTTTCAAATGATTTTTCGCACTGAACTGTTGGATGACGTTTGTTATTGACGATGTTGTTTGTTTGTTGGGTGTTTTTGGTTCAATGAACGTACGAGAGTGTGGAGGTCGTGGCAAATTGCTGGGTCGTCGAGTATTTCTTCTTGAAGACTCAAAACTGTCACTGTTTCGCCTCGCTTTCAAACTAATGAGAGAGTAAAAGTGTACCTGAGGCGGGTGGCTGACGGTACGCGTACAGGTGTCTAGCTGTGTTTTTATCTAGGATCATCGCTAATCTGCACGTCCGTAAGGTGGCATGGCGGTACGTGTTCTTGGGATGAAGAAATGAAATAATCCCCAAAGGGGTTGCGGATTTAGCCGTACGGGTACGAGTTCGAGTACTTAAATGTGAAGTGGCAACGGCAGGAAGGTAGGCTACTAGTGCATGTTTTGAATTGCAGCGCAAGCAGTGTATCGTACTCGTAGCTATTCGAGAAGAATAGCGAGTAATCGCACGTAAAAGAGAGGAACAAACCACTCATAGGGCGACCGCATAATGTGTGACTGACGGTTATTGGGTGGTGTGCCATGTGTGCGCTCGTAATAATGCACTGAAAAAAATCGTTTGACCACAAAGACTGAAAAGTAAAATTTTAAGAAATCCAAACTAAAAGTTGACCTTTCATGAGGTTTTATATATTAGTTTACTATTTCAGACAGGTATCTCCTTCATAAAATCTATAATTTCATTTAAGAAAAAAATATCCGTTCGATCGAGTGCAATACACAAATCTTCAGTCCATCGGTTATGGTATCATAAGCAGCAAAAGGATAATCAGATAAAGGCAATCTTTATTTGTTCCCAGTATTTGTTTTTGGCGAATATTATTCGGGCCTTGCTCTAAATCTTTTAAGTCAAAAGTTTCAAACAATTATTGTATATGGCACATGGTTTCATTCTAGTAAAACCACATGCCATCCTAAGCAATGTAATCCATATGTTTCATGATTTGTTAACGATGTTTACTGGTCATAAAGGCAGCTTTAACCTTAAAATTAAGTGATGATAGTAGCATGGCGCGCAAATAGTGAAGTCGTTAGTTCCTGCATTACTCATCTGTGTGATGTTATACGGGTGTATGTCAAGATTTGTGCGCATAATTGTCGACAATTTATTTAATTCATTCGAAAGATTATTTTATGTCTTTTTAAATTTTAAAATATTGGGTCTATAACTTAACTACCATATACTACTAACTATAACAAAGTTACTTGTGAAAAGGACCAACTCAGCTGTCGTTTTAATAGTGGAGCTGCTGTAGTTTCTCCATTCAATCTTTTTATTTCAAGAATATCTGTCAGATCTTGATTGGTATGAGGACAATAAGTTGGTTCACTAAAGCGTATTCTCAGGAGGACAAGATTGAATAAACTTTCAAAGTACACCTCCTTGACGAGTTAGTTATCCGTTGTTAGTCCTTGATAGACTAACTCTTGTTCTGCGTGTGTGCTCTATAAAACGCTAGGGAGATTTATTATTTATGTATCTAGGAGTCTAGAATCATCAGCCAGGCAGAAGCGATATCTAAACGAAAATTCGTCACTGGTGAGGATCTGCATACAAATGTCGCCACATTTGTGAATAAAATGATTCGCATGTAGATCAAGAAATCGAAATCCATTAAAGACATAAACAGTTCTGAGCAAACTGAGAACCAAAACCTCACGGAAGATGACAAGAATAGATACGAGACATACTCACAGGAGCTATGTTATTTATTGTAGTTTTGAGCATATATTTACCATGCCTGGTTTGTACGACCCCAATTTGTATATATATCGCGTATTACTCGAACAATGTTTAGCTCAAAACTGCCAATCTTTACTGACATGAACTAGTGACTTGACGCAGCCTCACAGAAAAATAATCCCATGGCGTCAAATCTCACAATCTTGGTGGCCAATTAACGAGTCTATTTCTTGAAATGACTCTATTGCCACATCGTGTTTTCAAGAAAGCGATGTTCTCGATGCTAGTTGGGATGAAACACCATCCTGTTGGAACCACAGTTCTTCCACATTGATTTAACTCAAATTTGGGAACAAATAATCGTTGATCCTCGTATTGTACCGGTATCTGCTGACAGTAACTTATGATCCGGCCTCAGTTTTGAAGAAATAAGGACCGATTGTGCTGCTGGTGTACAATCCGAGCCGTGGCTCCAGTGGTAGTGTACGGACTACTAGGGGTTCAATACCAGCCGCGCCCGAAAGATGAATGGTTGTTTAGAATACAACAACAAATCTAATTACACTAATAATTTCGTCTCCCCATTAAATGTTGGATGCCGCACATGGAGCGAAATAACCACTGAGCCCAAAAATCTCTCTCTGTCCCATTTTTTTGTCTGTCCGATATTTTCTTGCGAGCGCACTGTTCTTATTCTTGCTGGTGTGTGAGTATCCCATAGCGTGAATTGGTGGCGAAATTTTTCAATAATTCGATAAATACCACGTTCAGATGAGTGATGACGTCTACTGTAAATTCCACTGCTCTATACGATTCGTGAACAGAGCTTCGATTTGGAAGATAAATTTCAACGATTTCAAATCGTGGCTTCATCTCATTTACCTTTCTATAATGAAATTGCAAGCTGTGCTAAAAATAAATGAAGCTTGGCAGCTCAATGTGACAGCTGATTTGACAAGCCTGACTCTGCAAAAAAAAAATCCCCTTTATATCTTCTTTCACAGTTTCGTTCGTAGTAGCGATATTGTTTCTAAGTGATAGGAGTAGCAGCTCCTTTTCACAGTTAACTTTACATTTCGTTGTCTACCTGCATACTCGTAATCAAAAGACACTATTCATTTGCCACTTAAACTTATGTGAGTGTATTTATGAAATGTCATTTGACCGTTAATAAATAATTTGCAGGTTAGCGTTTAGGACATTCCTAACCAAGTGATAATCCTTTCAACAATTAGGTCTTATTAACTTTCTTCCTAGGATAAAGGAAGAAACCGTTTGATCTTGCTTCTATATCCTGGCTGGTTTCTGATATAAGATGCACGTCCCTACTATTATGTCCTGCACATAATTTTGCCACATATCTTGCACTCTTATTTCCTCAATTTATTGAATTGTGTTATCCAGTATCTTGAAGCTGTGGACTTTTTTCTTCAAGCACCTCCAAGGGTAGATGCCAAGATGATCAAATGTGGCTCAATAGATATCAAACAAATGATATCAGTTCACAAAAAATATATCAGAGATGACAATATAGCTATATCCGTATGTGAAACCACATATATATCTTGCAGGTTAAATCGATCCAATTTGAGACATGTAGGAAGCACACTGGTTCTTTTGGAGTTTCCACACTCCTTACAGCTTGACGATTATAATTTTTCTCAATTTTGGAAAATGCGTAAGATTCTTTGGCCTTCTCTACTGGCGAATCCTTTTTATAGTTTTATCTCTTGGAATTAAGGTTCAAATACGAGCATTAATTTTTTCGAACACCCCGTTCAGGTTGTTTTTACATGTCATTTGTATATTAAGTCCAGAATTGTTACCTCTTTATTTGGCAATACTCGGAAATTAGCAAAGAGTCGTCAAAGACAGCTTTTCATCGGCAGTTGTCTGGAACTATGACAGATTATGTTTTGCGGCACATATTTTATGCTACTTGTGCTTGGAGTTGTTGTGTCAGAGTCCACACTGTACTTCTTCCATTATTATTCGATATATGGACACAACTCGTTCCGTCCTGGTTGCTATAGTACAGGCTTTCTTTCATCAACCAGGCTCTGGGAGACCTCACGAGAGCACATGTTTTCAAGGTATTCCGACGTTCTCAAATTGTTGGAATACTGCATCTACTACTTGCCAATAATATTCCTTCAATCTGTAGTTTACCGTGGTATTATTTAACCGGGCTGTATTGGAACTAGGAGTTCTTAGGTTGAAGTGAAATCTCTGCTTTGTTTCATTCGTCTACAGATGTGGTCATAATGCGCGGGTTTCGGACCTCCACATGTAGCTTTCAAAGAGGCAGCTTATCGCCAAACGATTCATTTCAGTTTCTGCTTGCCCGTAATTTGACACACAGTTGATTTTGGAGGCAAGTCTTATGCTCAAGCTTTATGTCGTAGATGATCCGG
The DNA here is from genome assembly GCA_963966105.1 of Volucella zonaria. Lineage (NCBI taxonomy): Eukaryota > Metazoa > Arthropoda > Insecta > Diptera > Syrphidae > Volucella > Volucella zonaria. The sequence goes on along the minus strand of OZ014532.1, from coordinate 170,862,737 downwards.
CATTTGAATAAGAAAATCGTTTGCAGTTTTCATTCCATTCCCGAGGTTTTATTTGCTCATCACATCTTGGTGGTTGGTTAGATGACGATAGGTTCTCGGTGCCGTATTATTAATGCCATTCAGTTAGTTATAAAAGTTTTTATCGCCAGTCGTGTAAGGTCTGTAATTGAGGAACCTACGCTGCACTACAGTACAAATGTTTTTAATCACAGCAGATGCTCCGGTCGTCCACTAACCACTCGGACGAAGATGCAGCATTTTTAGGAACCGATTGAGACTTGAAAGTACCAGCCGGGCTAACGAAATGTCACCTAACTGACTTGATATGCTAAGCAATAGACTTCGATATTTGAATATTTTAAGATCATTCCTTTCATGGTATTCGGTTTCAAGAGTTGTGGATCTTTTGGAGGAAGCCTATCCCCATTCACGATATGAGTGCGGTTTTATAAAAAAAAAATTGTTTACGCTGAGTTTGATTGAAAAAGGTCAAAGTCGACAGATGTAAAAATCTGATGGTTGTCGTGTTCTGTCACCTTACCCATACCATTTTTGCTTCAAAGCTTCCAAAGAAGTTCAGATTTCTATTAAACCAGATGACAAGTTGCCTTACTACTTTTCGAAACACAAGTGGCTTCCCATCAGTCTGACGGCAATCAATTTCGGTTGGCTTTTTCTGGTGTTAGTCAACTTGTGCCTTTCATCCTTTGAAAATTTGATTTTTAATTTCCCATTGTAGCAGTGACATCTTGGTTGCATCAAGGCGTAAATTTGGCCTGTTTATCGTGATTACTCCAAATATGGTTAAATAAATCACTGTGTTCTCCGTAAAACATTATTAAATACGAGCGATTTGACTGGAAACTACCATAATTGAAATGATCTTTCTGAGAGAAGTATCTTGCGTAGAGGCGTAGACTTAGAGCGCCTCTTTTAAGACGATGTTCCTGTTTCGACTTTTGTTCAAAATTGCATTCATTTATTCAGATGTAATGGCCAACAGGTGTACGATGAAAAGAAATACATTTGATGAAATAATTAGTCCTTTTAAGCCCGGACTAAACAGTTCTACGAATAAGTTAGGTCCCTAAGTAAGAATCAACATTTTTTATAGATAGGCCTGCTAGTAAATATTGAAAAACCGACTCTCGAGCAATATCAGCGGCATATGTGTACCTCATGTCAAGAAATTAACAGGAATTTTAGTTTTTTTGGAAAAAATATTTATTTATTCGTCTACATTAATGTTGTCGAGTTCAAAATAGTCCCCATTAGATATTGTGCACTTGTGCCAGTACTTCTTCCAATCCTCGAAACACTTCTCAAACTCGATCTTTGGGATAGCCTTTAGCTCTTTCAACGAAAATCGTCGAACTCATAAAAACACGTCTCACCTTAGCGGCTGCTAGAGGGATAAAGTAAGCAGTGAATACAGCTAACAATTTTATCATACTCTAGAGGCATGTATACCAACATAATAAACAAAATTGACAATCAGACTCTCCAAACCCGCGAAATTTAGAAATTCCTGTTATTTTCTGAAGACACCTCGTATAATCTAGCCCAAAACCAAATGAACATGTATTTGACCCTTACAAGGTCTATTTAAGGAAGATCCTAGATAGCATTTAGCCTCTTGTAATCTTGGAATACTTACATTTCTTTAGCTCAAAATAGACTCGCCTCCATAAATCACTTCTTAGAAATAAGAATAGGACAGGATATTAGTGAATCCATTAAGAAGAGGCCTTTAGATAAGACAATTTTCCAATACTACCAGTAGTATTAAAGTAAGGCTCTAATGGCGTTTACAATCAAAAGGCGCTTAAAAAATTTGTAGTGCTGAGTCAAAACTACAGGGCGACTTACTCGAACTGTAACTTTTTAAAATGCTATAACTTTTTTATTTTTTGATAAATTTTATTGTGCCAAAGTAAAAAATGTTGGAAAATACGAGGGCGGGTCAATAAGTCCGTGACTTTTGGATTAAAACTGATTTTTTGATAAAAAAATAATTTTATTTTTCAACGTAGTCTTCCTTGAGCTCTATACACTTTGTCCAACGCTTCTCCAATTTTTTTATCCCTTCCAAAAAAAATGATTTGTCGAGGTCCTCAAAATGACGAGATGACTTCATCATTGGAGTCAAATCTTTTTCCACCAAGCCATTTCTTCAGGTTTGGGAACAAGAAGTAGTCGCTCGGAGCCAAATCTGGAGAATAGGGTGGATGAGGGAGCAATTCATAGCCCAATTCATGGATTTTTGCCATGGCAACTGCACATGTGTGCACCCTTGCATTGTCTTGGTGGAAAAGAACTTTTTTCTTGGCCAAATGAGTTGGTTTTTTTTTCAAATCGTCATTGAATCGGTCCAATAAGTTGGCATAATATTCCCCATTGATTATTCTTCCCTTTTGAAGGTAGTCAATGTGGATTATCCCGCGTGCATCCCAAAAAACAGTCGCCATAACTTTATTGGCTGACAAACCCACCTTGGCCTTCTTTGGCGCCGATTCACCCTTAGAAACCCACTGTTTTGACTGTTGTTTGTTGTGATGGATCCATATTTCGTCCACGGTTACAAAACAGCGCAAAAACTCCTCCATATTGCGATTAAACAACGCCAAACCTTCTTGTGAAGTTGTTACACGATTGCGTTTGTGGTCGACTGTGAGCAAACGCGGCACCCATCTTGCGGAAAGCTTTCTCATGCCCAAGTGATCATTCAAAATTGAAACCACTGAGCCATGCGAGATCCCTACGGCTTCCACAATCTCTCGCACTTTCAATCTTCGGTCGGCCAACACCATATCGTGAATTTTTTCGATTGTTTCGGGTGTAGAGACCTCAACTGGGCGTCCAGGAGGTTCGGCATCTTCAGTGCTTGTACGGCCACAACGAAATTCAGTAAACCACTTTTTTACCATTGAAATCGATGGTGCAGTATTTATCAAGCTTAGCCTTGGTCTCGGTAATGGTTTTTTTTCGCAAGAAATAATGCTTAATAAGCACACGAAATTCACTTTTTTCCATTTTCTCCTCAAATTAGTGAGTAGTCTGATAAAAATAGCTGTCAAACACAAACTAACTGACGCAGCAAGTTTAAATTTTGACAGGAGTCAACTGACAAATGCTTGTTGACAGGAGCAGTGTTGCTGTTTTAGTAAAGAGGTCAGAAATTCAAAAATGCACAGAATTATTGACCCGCCCGTACATCAATTTTCAAATTGTATCAGTAGTTTTCAATATGTCCACCTTTGGCGCGAATAATGGCCTTGAGGCGGCCGAAGAAAGCATCGCACGCTGCACGCAAGTGGCTATGCGGTATTTTGGCCCATTCCCGGCGAAGTGCTTGTTTCAGGTGGTCCAAACTTTGGTAGTGCAGAGAAATCCAACGGATTAGTATCCGGAGAATTTGCAATCCATTGTGTTGAAGAAATGAAGTGTGGAATATTGTTTTTTAACCAATCTTGGTTGACGCGCGCTTTGTAAGACGGCGTTGAGTATTGTTGAAATGTCCACGGTCTCCGATCGAAATGATTGTTTGCCCAAGGCTTCAATACTACCTCTAAGACAGTTTCACGGTATACGATCGCATTAATTTTGACGCCACGGCCACGGTCCAAAAATACGAGCGGAGAGTGACCGTCGGCGGTTATGGCGGCCCAAACCATCACCATCGGTGCTGCCTGCTTTCTGGTGGCCGTCCGAAGGTGTAAATTTTCGAAGGACCTCTCTGGCAAGTAAACTCGGTCATTTTGTTTGTTGACATATTGCTCGATAACAAATGGCGACTCATTCGGAAAAAAACAAATTCGGCAACTCACCACTTTCGTGCAAGCGTAGCAACTCCTTCGCTCTTTCGACTCTAACTTTTTTCTGTTGCGGTGTAAGATCGTGTGTTTTTTGGAACTTTAACCAAGCTCATTTTTCAGTCTGTGTTGCATCCGTTCCAACGATATGTTGAGCTCAGGAGCCATTTTTCTTCCACTTCGACGCGGATTTCGCTCAATTCGAGCTTTTACTTTCCGAACCATTTCTGCCGATGTTGCTGTTTTTTTATGACCACCTCCATGGCGTTTTGCAACGCTGCCAGTATCACGGTAACGAGCTATGGTTCGAGACACAAATGATTTATTCACGTTGAGGTGCTGGAGAGCTCTAAGTTATTTGTGGTTTTCCAGCCAAATATAAAGCAATCACTCTATCACGTTTGAATTCCAACGCGGATAAAAATTTTTCAACATAACTGAGACGCAAATCGTTTAAAAGGCTTGTAAATAATAAAATTAACTGTCATGCGTCAAAATTCGAGCTCACTATCATGAACGGTTTGGAAATTATAGTAGTCTGAAGTTGGTTGCAGTTGAGCCATTCATTCATATTAGTTACCGACTGAGAGCTTATTGAAGATCAAGTCCTTCTGGGGTGTAACGCCATTTAAGTACTTAGGTAAACAAGTACATTTATAGTGGTAAAAATGATTAAACTGTTACTGAAATCAACATCAAATTATCTTTACTTAAATAAGAGATCACTCCTCACTTTTTCACATCAAAAACCCGTCCCTGATCTTGAAGTCTTCGACTCGATGAGTTCACAAAATAATATACCACCAAACCTTGTACCAATTTCACCATGTAAATAAAGCAAAACATGAGTTTCCAACAATTTGTTCCCAAAATCAACAACATGAGAAATTAACTAAATGCAAAATAAAATGATTTAAAAACGATCAAAAATATAAATAACAACTTCGACATGCCAAAAATACACATATAATCCGCTCCTTCCTACCAAAAATCAAAATCTATTTTTAAATTAAAACAAAAAAAAAACAGAAACATCAACAACAACAAAAATTTGTTGGTGAGAAATTTTTCTCAGTGTACTAATGTCTCCCAAAGCCATTACGAGCACCACACATAAACAATCACACGGCGGCGCGTACTCGCACTGACATTGGCGTCGTTCACTGTTTCTGTCGACTCCAATCGACCACCGATACCGACAGTCAGCGCTGAAATCTCGTACATGGTACCAGTGCCAGTCAGCTTACAGCTAGCGGAGCAGCCCCATTGTCGTCATACAAAAATCGAGTTCTTGGCAACTTGGGCCAGACTGCAGCACCATTACAACCACTAACCAGTAAGGCGTGCGTGCACCTAACATCGGCCTCTCGAATCAGATCTCTAGTGCTACCCCCCGACTGCACATCGGTTCGCGCAAAAACGTAATTCGAATTCGACGTCGAAACCGATATCAAAATCAAATTCGAAATCGAAATCGATATCACTCTGCGAATTAGTTGAAACGGTCGTTAGCTGACGCGATATCAGCCAAAGATCACATCTCCTTGCGCGACTACATATGCGATTGTGTTTATTTTTTTTATATTTAAACAAATTCAAGATAGAGATTGTGCGAGAACAAGACAAATTTGAGGAAAAAAAAAAAAAATCGAAAATAGAATTTTAGCAGTTTTTTTTCCGAATTCCGAGCTGTACGCGGTAGTCGGCGGGGCTACATCTCGGCGTAGACATACGAATACGTTACGTACCTACTCGTGCGGAGATTACTCTCGGTTTTTGGATTTGTTTTACTCGAAAAAAAAAAAAAATAATTAATTTTCATTTAAACACGAAAGAAAAGTGAAAAATTACACAAATGAAAAAATCTCCATACTCTTGTTGCTGCATCATTGTTGCAATGGTCCAGTGATCATTCAAACTGGACATTCTACATGGAAAATTGGAAAATTGGAAAATTGGAAAATTGAAAAATTTAATTTAGTTAAAACAAATTTTCGAAATACAGTTAACCGGAGAAAAAGTGAGTGTCACGATATTTAAAAAAAAAATAATAATAAAAAATTAGTACAAATGTTGCATTTGCCTACAGTGCAAACAAATTGGGGTATCAACGTCTTATGCAATTTGTGCTAAAAACGATTTGAATATTGTTTCGCTTGTGTTATTGTTTAATTAATGTGTGCCCGTATTTGTCCTCTGTTCTGATGATTTAGGCTGAAAATAATTTAAACAAATAGAAACTGAAAACGAGCGAATTCTAATATGTGGCACAGCCCAATAGGAATAACAACACACAAATTGGAAGGTTTCGCGACAAATTTGTGCAAAGTGGTTGAAAATTGTGTTTTTTTTTTGTTTTTTTTTGGGGACAGTTCATTTTCACTCTTTTCGCTGTTTGTCACTGAATTTGCTATTACGAATTTTTATTTTTGAAAAATAGAGCAATTTTTGAAAAAGCATTCTTGTCATCACATTTCTGGCATTTTCTAGAGAAAGGAGAGGAAAATGAGTTTGTTTTTTGCGTTTTTTGAAAAATCTTATCAAAAACACCAGTCTGTTGTCTGACGTTAGTGGAGGACTATTTTTTTTTTTTTTTTGAAAGGCTTATGCGACTTATTTTACGACCATGATTAACGCAGTTCCGAGGTGATAACGTGCGTAAAAATCGGATTTAAGGTCAGATGGAATACTTTTTTTTATCTTCTATTTACTTTGAGTCACTTGTGCTTCTAGAGATACGGTTGAGGTTTCTGATATTTTGTTCTAAATGTCTATCTTTTTGACAGAACCTGTCTGGCTTGATTTTGGCAAATTAAATCAGTTCAAGCGCCATATCTGGTTTAAATATATTTTTAAAACACAATATGTCGCCTTGCACTTGCCAACAGGTAGTATGAATTGCACAATCTACTCGTATTTGGATATACAGATACTCGTAATTCGAAACCTTAACCTTCGATTGGCATCACGTGCTTTAAACACACGTTCCAATAAGAAGAAAAAATATCGCAAAACGTTATTCGATAGTTAGCATCAGGTTTTCAGTATAATTTTCCATAGTAGGGGAACAGTATTAACCAGCTGAGTGTGCCTTCAAATGTTTTGTGCGTTGTATTGCATCTACGTACGTAGATACAGATGTTTTTAATGGCATACGCGTACATACGAGTAAATATATTCATTTAAAGCTAATTAGTCGTTTTTTTTATTTGTAACAATGAATGTATCCAACAATAATCGTCGTAGGGTTTAGCAAAACAGAGTTTAATTGAGTGATGCCACTTTGATTGATTCCTGTACTAGTCAGTTTGACTTTTCACCTGATGATCAAAAGATCAAAACTCATAATATTATTTTTAAAAGCTACATACATTGGTAGATATATACGAGTATGTGTTTAATTTGGAAGAAGTCGAAAAACATTTGAATACTGCTAGCTGATGTTTAAAAAAAACGCTACATCTGCCATTTGACATCGAATACTCAAACTGGGACTTAAAAAAACAAATAAAATTAGAACAGTTTCTAGTCGTTATTGAGTAAAACCAGAATATTCAAATTTTTGAGTTGAGACTGTCTTCTGGCGATACACACCCTGAATGACTCGAACTGCAACCAACTTCAGACTGCTATAATTTACAAACCGTTCATGACAGTGAGCTCAAATTTTGACACATGACAGATTATTTTATTATTTACAAGCCTTTTACGCAATTTGCGTCTCAGTTATGTTAAAATATTTTTATCCGCGTTGGAATTCAAACGTGATAGTGTGAAAACCACAAGTAGCTATCGTTAGAGACCTCCAGCACCTCAACGTGAATAAATCATTTGTGTCTCGAACCATAGTTCGTTACCGTGATACTGGCAGCGTCGCAAAACGCCATGGAGGTGGTCATAAAAAAAACAGCAACATCGGCAGAAATGGTTCGGAAAGTGAAAGCTCGAATTGAGCGAAATACGCGTCGAAGTGGAAGAAAAATGGCTCGTAAGCTCAACATATCGTTGGAACGGATGCAACACATACTGAAAAATGAGCTTGGGCTCAAGCCATTGAAGTTCCAAAAAGCACACGATCTTACAACGCAACAGAAAAAAGTTAGAGTCGAAAGAGCGAAGGAGTTGCTACGCTTGCACGAAAGTGGTGAGTTACCGAATTTGGTTTTTTCCGATGAGTCGCCATTTGTTATCGAGCAATATGTCAACAAACAAAATGACCGAGTTTACTTGCCAGAGAGGTCCTTCGAAAATTTACACCTTCGGACGGCCACCAGAAAGCAGGCAGCACCGATGGTGATGGTTTGGGCCGCCATAACCGCCGATGGTCGCTCTCCGCTCGTATTTTTGGACCGTGGCCGTGGCGTCAAAATTAATGCGATCGTATACCGTGAAACTGTCTTAGAGGTAGTATTGAAGCCTTGGGCAAACAATCATATCCATCGGAGACCGTGGACATTTCAACAAGACTCGGCACCGTCTCACAAAGCGCGCGTCAACCAAGATTGGTTAAAAAACAATGTTCCACACTCCATTTCTTAGACACAATGGATTGCAAATTCTCCGGATGCAAATCCGTTGGATTTCACCGTCTGGGGTATTTTGAAGGCGAAGGTTGGTACTAAAAAATACCAAAGTTTGGACCACCTCAAACAAGCACTTCGCCGGGAATGGGCCAAAATACCGCAGAGCCACTTGCGTGCAACGTGCGATGCTTTCTTCACCCGTTTTAAGCCCATTATTCGCGCCAAAGGTGGACATATTGAAAACTACTGATACAATTTGAAAATTGATGTATTTTCCAACATTTTTTTGCTTTGGCACAATAAAATTTATCAAAAAATAAAAAAATTATAGCATTTTAAAAAGTTGTAGTTCGAGTCATGTACAGTATCTAGCTACTGTCAATAATCTGCGGATTGTAGGACTTTCCGATCTTTTTCTCCATTTTGGATAAAGTTGGCCAAAGGTGTCGACTATAGTAGCCTTATGGTTTTCCTAGTCATAATCAACATTTTTATCATTCTTCAGTTCTGCCACTTTGGATTTTCAATTGCTGCAACAGCTTTACTTCTTACAACACGTGGCATTCCGAACAGTTCTAGGTCGCCTAACTTTTAGGTAATATACATATGCCTCTTGGACAACGCAAGCCAGATGAGTTCTCTATCGATCATATGGATTTTCAAAGTCGAAGAGCAGCAGATGAAGTGGTGATTAATATTCAATGCACTGAAGAAGAATGATCCGCAAGAGGGCGTAATAGGGCCTTACTCGCACTTCTTAAGACTTTCTAATTTAGGGAGCTTGATTTTGAGACAAAACTCAGACTCACAGTCTGAACTGCAAATGTATTTTGGCGAGGCTTTTACATCATAGCTACACGGGAATGACATTGATTCCGCGCTCCGTAAAGTTGTCCGAAGAACTTTATTTGATATGCGATATGTTTGTCACCGTGGAAACAATCGTTGTGCCGGAACTCTGTGTCGACGTGTTGACGGCTCCAGAAGCCGAGTGCTCACTTTTTAAAGGCATTGAATTGTCTGACGTCTGCTAGTTGGTAAACTAGCAATATTGAGATGGAAGATGGTTCTGATTTCTATTGCAACGTCGTGACAGGAGAACAACGCAGATTAACAAAGTGACTGCGAGCAGTTGAGATTGTTTTCGGGTGGACATTACAAGGCCTTCACGTTGCAGTAAGTGATAAGTTTAATTCATTTATCGAAAATTCTCGTCTCATTTCCAGTTGTCTTCTTAATCTGACATCAATGGATCGAAAAGATCTCACACAGTTCTGGTCGTTAGATTCAATTGGAATTAAGAACAGCGAAGACGAAAATTCCTTCCTGACAGCCAGCCTAATCCACAAATGCATCACGAAATAAGGTTCTCGTTATTTGGCAAAACTGCCATGGAAAAACTACGTTTCTGATTTATAAGACAATGAGGGACAGGCGTTCCATCGTTTGAACTTCCTCATAGATCCAGTTAAGTTGTCAAACTACGACGAAACTATCAGAACCGAACCAGTCACCCCTTTTCTACATGAAGCTTGCCAACACGTGGTTTCTACCTCCCCTATCAGTCGTTGTACAAAGAGGACAAAGAGGAGTTTTGACGCGTCGGCTTATATAGAAGGAGCTGGTTCTCTCAACGATCACCCTTGGATTGGGTCCAATTTGCCGCCAGACGTCTTAAGAGTTTTATTAAACTTTCGTTTGGGTCTCTATGGATTAGTGGCAGACATCGAGAAGGTTTTTCTTCAAATATCCTTATGGGAGGAGGATCGCGATAGCCATCGTTTCATATGGTTTGATACCAACTTGGAATCAGCAAGTGATAGGCCAAAGTTTGCAGTTTGTATCAGCTGAAGCTTGAACAAGAGGACTTCCCCTTGACATGCGGTATACTCTTGAACAGCATACACATGGATAATCTGATCGTAAGTACAGACGATCAGCAAGAAGCAATTGAATTGTGCACTCAAGCAGTGGGCATCCTTCAACGGACTTCAGTGAATCTTCACAAATGGAATTCGAGCAGCAAGCTGATTCGAAAAGCCACGCATACAAGTAACGTGCCATTACCATTTGTGTAAAAGATTTTGAATGTCTCTTCCTTCACGTACAGAGATGAATACTCCGTGTGGAACCAAGCGCAATTTGTTGCAAGTCATCGCAAGGATATTCGATCCAATAGGTATTCTTGGCCCTTCGATAATTAAATTAAAAATTATTTTCCAGAAATCGTGGAGGCAGAAGGTCCTTTGGGATGAGAATTTAACTGGAGATCTGCTGACTTAATAGAACGACTGCATGAAGGGGATTCTGGAGCTCAAAGATGGGACGTTCCCAAGAGCTGCAATTTCTGTTCCTTTGAGAGAAGGAACATTCCAGATCTATATATTTGCAGATGCCAGTACGAAACCATACATTTTAGCGGCTTTTGTTAAAAGCATCTCACCTAACGGAAAACTCAATGTTTAATTTTTGTGTGCGAAAAATCGTGTCGCCCCTTTGAAGATGGACGGCTCCAGTGAGCTGACACTCTCCAAGCTTGTACTTATAGCTGCGCGTCTTCATTCCTACTTGAACAAATTCCTGAAGCTTTCTGCCCCCGAATACTTCCTCTGGACGGACAATATATTCAAAAAAGGGGTTGATGAAATTCGACGGCAGTGGAACCACTGCAGCGGACAAGATAACCCATCCGATCTTCTCACCCGGGGTATTAGTGGAAAAGTTCTTCAAAACTTAGATATGTGGGCTTACGGACCGAGCTTACAAACAGTGTTGACAGCTGCAAATAAGAGGACGTGTTGGTTCCTGGTGTCACAACGAATTTGTTCGCTTTCATCAACAGAAGCCACTGAGGATCAACTTTTCTCCTATGGTTTCATATCGCTGGCGAATTACCAGTCCAGCAGTGGGTCGAAATCCTTTCGTTTGCAGAGTGTTTTGGCGAACGTTATCCAAGATTGTGATGTTTTTTTCTTTGGTGATTCTGTATGAAGTTCTGCTGTTGCACCTGTTTTCGAATTCTCTTACTCTTGTGGCGAAAGTGTTGATGTAAAATTTTTATATTAAAGCCTTTGCCACCTCGGTCAACCAGTACTTTTTGGTACAGGATACCAAGCCGACTATGCTTTTTGCCTCAACTCTACCCGGGTTTTTGGTTTTATTGGTCCGATTTGTTCCTTAACAATCCCCATAAATTTTCAACTGATTTAAGTTGGGGGTTTGAACAGACCTAGCCATGAGATGTACACCGTTGTCGAAAAACCACTTCTAGCTAGACCCAAAGTGTGTTTTGGGTTATTGTCTTTTTGAAATTCGAAAGACAGTGTCATTTCTTACGCGGAATACGGCAATATTATGTCTTAAAATGTGTTAACATACATGTGCTTGTCCATTGTATCCTTAATCCAAAAGAGGCCCGACTTCATACCACGAGATGTGGTTTGTGATGTTAGCTTTATTACATAGATAATTTTATGCTATTAGTGCTAAAATATGATATCGGGCATATGCTTGCCACGGCTAGCTTTAATGAAGCGCAATCGTGAAGTCCAATTTTCGACAACTTTATCGAGCAACTGGGACCGTATATCAGCAATGACACGGCGAATGTCGACTTCCAAATCGTACAACGTCTCTGGTTTATCGGCATAGACTAGTGACTTCACATACTCCCAATAAAAGTAACCTAAAGGCGTGAGATCACAGGATCGTGGAGGCCAGTTCACAGGTCCATTACGCGAAATTATGTGCACAGCAAATGTTTTCCGCAATAAATTGATGGTGTCGGGCGACGTGTGACATGTTGCGCCATCTTATTTAAACCAAAGCTCTGTCACGTCAATACCATTCAACTGAGGAACGAAGAAGTCAGAAATCATGTTTCTATAACCCTCTCCATTGACGGTAAGATTCTGGCCGGCATCGTATTTAAAGAAATATGTCCCGATGATTCCAACAGCCCATAAAGCACACCAAACAGTGAGTTTTAGTGGTTGTAAGGGGTCTCGACAAAGGCTTCTGGGTTTTCTCCACTCCAAATTCGGCAATTTTGTTTGTTTACATATCCACTTAACCAAAACTGGGCCTCATCGGAGAACAAAATTTTGCTTTGAAAATGAGGATCAAGCTGGATCATGGTTTCGGTCCCATTCACGGAACCTACGATGCGTATAGTGGTCACGCAGTTTCAACTCTTGCACAAGCTGGATCTTATAAGCTCTCAAGTCAAGATCTTTCCGTAAAATCTTCCACAAAGTGGATGGGCATAGCTCCAATTGCTATGCACGATGGTGAATCGACTCATTCGGATTCTCCTCAACACTGCGCTCCACAACGGTAATAACTTCTTCTGTTCGCACTGTTTTTCATCTTTGGGGATGCGTATTATGCACTAGAGTGTACGTGATGCGAAAACGATTCATTGTGTTCCGAAAAACTTGCTCAGATGGACGATTATGTCGACCGTAAAATGGACGTAGCGCACGATAAATTTGGCGAATCGAACCCTGGTTTTCAAAATAGGTTTGCACAATTCGCAAGCGTTGGTCTGACGTTAATCTATTTATAGTAAAATGGCAAAACGTAGTAACCATAAATCGGCTTTAAACTGTCAAATTGACAATCTGTAGAAACAGTCTTGCCAGTTTAAAAACCAAACCTCTGAAAAAAAACACCCTCTATAAAAGAACCATTCTTTACATTTATTTTTTGAAAATTATTTCTTTCGATGACGCATTCGAGCATTACGAGTGGTGTCTGACCATTGACTCGAGTAATGTTGGTCTCCAATTCCTCAATCGTATCCGGCATTTAGACTTTGGAAAAAGTCTAGAGTGTGATGTCACATGGCCTAAGCGGCTAATTCACCGAATCGTTCTCGCAATAAAGCTATGGTTTCATGGGGTGTGGGGCAACTGCCGTCGTCTTGTTGGCATCAAATGTCGTCGAGACCACGGATTTCAATTTCAGGCAGGAAATAGGCCGCTATCATGGGGCGATAAGGAGCGTTATTCACAACTACGTTCCGGCCGGCCTCAGTTTTGAAGAAATATGGACCGATGATTCCACCAGCCTATAAACCACACCAAACTATTTTTTTGTCTGGCCGTAATGGCAGGATATGAACCTCTCTGGGTTGCTCCGGACCCCAAATAAGGCTATTTTGCTTATTGACGTAGCCGTTACGCCAGAAATAGGCCTCATCGCTGAAGTGGATTTGTTAAGTACGCCAAGTTGTTGTACATGGCAAACTGTTGAGAACGGCGCCAAATCGATTCATCACTGTTATCGCATACACTCTTCGCTACCGCTGCCATATTTTCTTCACCACATGCTAGATGTGGTCTATTTGATCGCGTATTATTATGTTTCAAATTTTTCGATGATATAGCGAATTGTGCATTCAGTAGGTCGATTACGTGGACCATAAGTTGCTCTAAGCGCACGAAATTTATTCCCCGTAGCACGCTGATTTTCGGAATACAGCTGAATAATTTGTAGATGCTGTGCTGGAGAAAATGTCAAGGAATACGGAAGAAAAATGCTACATCAGTGTGACAGGATGCATGCGTGATCTTACATGAAATCCCTGCTAGAAAAACTACCTTTAAAAGAATTACCCTTTACCAGCGCATCCATGTTTTAATGTCTTAGTGGTATACTGGGGACACAGCTCTGCGTTTTTTTAGCCTCCTAGCCCAAGGCCTACCATCGATACCAATCATGTTTACTTTTGATTCGTCAGACCACAGGATTTTAGGCCACTTCTTCCCCATCAACCGGGCCATACCACAGGTGCAATTTCTTTCTGTCTCCTTGTCAGCATTAGTACCTTTTCACGATTTACTAGTAAAGAGGTGTTTTTTCACTAATCGCCTTCCTCCTAATTCGCACTGAATTGCAGCAGCTTGACGGCAAGCTCTTGACTTGACAGAAGTTTGATACAGTCGTCCTCTCTTGGAGTCGTTTTCCGCGGTCTACCGCTTTTGAGATGTGGTAGTTGTGGCAACAAGGCATTATAAACTACGTGTTGAGACCTGCCGTTGGTATATGTTACGCTGTTGGCAGAAAAGTATGGGAGGAGGTATACTGTAGCGTATTTCATTCGGATATTTTGGCTGATATCTACCTGCATTTGCGATGACAGCCAAGCAGCTTCTAAATCCCTCAATTCGGTTATAAGCCAGTTAAAACTGCCACCTATCGCACAAAGAAATGGCTAGATAGGTCACAATACAAATTTGCTTGATATCTGGACATCGAGGTATTCAGGAAAACTGCAAAGCCAATGAACTTGTGTTGTTCATGCTCAAGGATCGAAGCATGCCACTTGGTATATGCAAACTCATTCTCAAACTGGATGCGATAGATGAGTCCAATAATACATAGGTGAACAGAAGGATCAATCTGCCATTAATAACATTGTTTTCGCCTAAGCTAGATTAAAAATAGGAACGGTCACATCACAACATCCTAGTGAGTAAGGTGGCCTCTCTGTCAACGATTTTACAGTGGAGAGCTTTGCCACTCTCTTTACCAGAAGGAAAACTTATCTGGGTGATTATATAAAGTGGCAAAGGGTTTGACTTCTAGGTAAATCTGTTAGGTCAGAGGTTACTGCCACCGTGCAGCATCAGAAAGGGTCTGCCACTTAACCCAACCTAACCTAACCTGGAGCCGTTCTCAGCTTCATGAGGTATATTTTAGAAAAGTGTCGATGGTAATTTGTTTGGTCTTTAATGATCTCTTGCCAGCTGTTGTTAAAAGGTAAATATAAATCATAAAAAGGAGTAAAATGCCAAAAGGATAGTGAACCTAAACAGACTTCCACACAGCAACTCGGAAATGATGATCTCACCATTTGAGTTTTGTATGTTCGCTTTCTTAAAATTAATGTGGGTCGGCGCCATCGGCTTAACAAATAAAATTGCTGGGATTTTCATCCAAAAACTGAATTATGGTCCTTCGAGCTAAATACGTTAAACATACAATATTAGGTGCGCAAATAAGTTTTGATGAAAATGCCACTTTATTGTGAAAAAATGGTTACAAATGAATCACTCAAAGTATGTCTTCATTTGAGCGGAACTGCTGATCAGCCAGACCATGTGCCATCGAACGGAACAAGTAATAATCGGACGGCGCAATATCTGGAGAATATTGCGGGTGGGGTAGAACTTCCCATTTGAGCGTTTCCAGGTAGGTTTTAACGGGTTTGGCAACGTGAAGCCAAGCGTTGTCGTGCTGTAGAATCACTTTTTCGTGCCTCTGCTCGTATTGTAGCCGTTCTTCGCACAATACTCGCCTCATTCGCATAAATTAAAGCCGATACCGTTCCCCAGTGATGGTTTCGTTGGGTTTCAACAGTTCATAATAAATAACACCGATCTGGTCTCACCAAATACACAGCATAACCTTAGCAGCGTGAATATTCGGCCGAGCCGACGACGTAGAAACGCGACCGAGCAGTCCTCATGACTTTCTTCACTTTGAGTTGCTGTAATGAATCCATTTTTCAACACCCGTCATGATGCGTTGAAGAAAACCCTTCCATTGTTGCCACTGGAGCAGTTGTTCACAGGCGAAAAAAACGACGCTCAACGTCCCTTGACTTCAAATCATAAGGAACCCAAGTTTCTTGTTTTTGAATCGCTTGGAAATGGCTTGGCGGGTAACTCCTAATGCTGAAGCAAGCTCTGCTTCCAATTCAGCTTCAATTCAACATCGAAATCACCGTCTTTGAAGGGACGGAACTAATCACGGCACGTTCTTTCACTTAGAGCAGCATCTTCGTAAACTTTTTGGAGCTCTCGACGCGCTTCAGCCGCGGTTTCCTTCGAATAAAAGAAGAAAACCAACACTTCCCGCAAATGATACAAAATCAGACATTTTCACACAACCAAAAGTATATGACGCCACAACAAAATCACTAATGTGTCAAAACGGCTTGTTTACCATATGTCTCAGTTTGATTCATGACGGTTTAGATATGTCAATATCGACCAGCACTTTCTGCTAGAGCCATCTGGGAGCTTGGTTGCGCACCTAATAACTATGAAACAAAACTCAATGGATGTTACACATTTGACTGCTTTCGCATATCTTTAATTTTATTGGGTATCCAGGTTGTACCAGCCTATCAGAGAGATGCAGCGAACACTGTTTCGGACCTGTTATCATCGTCATGTAATATCAGACTTTAGACAATTTGAACTCGACCATTTTCGGCCAGTTAAAATCGCCAAAACCGGTGAGCACACGGCCTGGAAATTGGTGATTCAAAATCTCCATCGCTGCTTGAGCTGTGTGAATGCTTGTTCCGTCCTACTGTAACCAACAATCTTCGAAACCCAATTCAGCAACTTGCGGCAAAAAAAATATCTGCTCCGCTTCCTCAAAAAAAACAAGGGCTTCAGGCACTTTGAGGGGATGCAATGGCTCTTCGTGCATTTCAAGTGGTTTCTTTGTCCCCTATAAACGCAAATTTTGTTTATTCACATAACCACTTCAGTGGAAATGGGCTTCGTCGCTCACTGTGATTTTGGATACGAAATCATCCTCTTCTTGCACCAACTTACATCGGAGTAAGTTAACCTCATTTGACGGTCAGCAGGCAGCAATTAGTGAACGGTTTGCGCTTTACAAGAGAACATCTTTAGGTCTTTCACCAAGATTCGACGCAATAAACGTCTGCTGATGCCAAATTTTGCGTTGTCTCGTCGATGTTTTTGCACTCTCTCGGCCATTCTCGGCCTCAGCAGTGATATTCTTGGTCGAACGAGCAATATGAGGCTGGGCACTTCTTGCGACGTCGCGCACATGGTGCTGGACGACGAGGTAAGCGACAACGAAATTCACGCTGCATTAAAACAACAGACTGGAAATTGGTCAAATAAGCAGTAACAATAATTCCGCGTTCTTCAGGTGTGTATCGCTCTATTGCTTATTGTTAACTATTTCTCTATCAGTCTACAACATAAATGTCAAAGCACAATGACATTGGACGCTATTTGGAAAAAGTATGGCACATTCACATTATGAAATAACTTTTGCCCCACCTTGTATAAAGCTCTGGTTGGTGTCTAAGGCAGTGCCAGAATTTTGGGAGTTGATGGCACATAAACTATGTCTTTGACGTGTAAAAGTCAGGTTCACAGAATCCAGCAATAGATACATTTGCACAGGTTCCTTAACAGATACAAGCATCTACCTTCTTGTAATAGACATCTGTGATACTTCAATCAAGAGTTCACAAAATCCATCCAAAGGTTACAGAGTTTATATCTCAAAAGAACCCTTCAACATCCCTGTCATTTATCTCAACTGTACCAAGTACCCTTGGAGTAAAACTCAATCTTCTGACTCTACGATACAGGGTTTTTCTCAATCCATCGCAGATTACAAGTACACAGGACGTGGCTAAGTACCACGTCTCATTACACGCAATCTTCTTGGCATATTGCACCCATTGTATGCCTCCACTTTGGAATCTGATTGATTTATGAAGACGAAGATGAGGACTCCAATGAAAGGAGAACCTGAAACAATTACTCAAGGCTCAACAGAAAAAAAAAAAAAAAAAAAAAAATTGAAAGAATCCATTCCTCTAGACTCTAGAGTACGTACTTCTGCAACTTCTCACGCAATGATACTCGTATTCGTTTCATATCTCCGAAGTGCTGGGAAAATTTGTCGTGGAAAACTGTGCAACAAAAAAACAAAAATACTTCTGAATTCGTGCGGAAAAAAAGAAAAAAAATATCTGACGATTGTGGAATGCAATCTGCAGGGTTCTTCTTTCTTTCTTACCATTAGCATCAGACTGGCACTCATAGTCATTTGGTTTTTCTTTCCTCCAAAAGATACATTTGCATGGTGATTTGTTTTTAGACCAATCTACGAATGCTGCTGTGCATAGCTAGCTTCACGGAAATGACGGTTTTTCTGTGAAAATGAGCTCGGCTCCGTGGGATCATTCAATTTGTCGCTAACGTACAGGGTGTTGCCAAATTTACGTTGTCATTTGCAATTTTATCTCATGAGCGAGTAACTATTTCTGTCGCAAAGAGTAAATATTTCAAATCGTCACTGGTTGCGGAGTTGTTTTTTTTATTTTTTCTTATTTCCCATAGATAAGATAATAACTCGGTGGTTGGGAGATAAATTATGAAAACTGTCGCAAAATGCTTGTACAAGTAAAAGGTAATGAATTGCACACGCAAGGCAATTAGTGTATCTTCGTATCTACTCGTACATTCGAGTGTACAAATATGTAGTGGCAAGGAGACTTTGAGTCATGTGTTTTCTTAAATCTTTGTTGGCTTAGCTGAGCTCTGATAAGTGAAAATTCTTGCGAATTGGCTGAAAAACACTTCGGGGAATACGGGATTTGGTATGGGATGCTTTGCTTTGTAGCCATGCATAGGTAGATGTGGATATATTTAATCGTTGATAAAGTGTGTAAGCAAAGTATTTCGGAAATTTAGAAGGACATCTGCCAATATCAAGAATTTTCCAGTCCAAATCTTGACAAAAAAACAAGAAGGCATGTCTTTGCACTTGTTTACTTCTACAAGGTGGCGCAAAATTAATCACCCTATCGGAAGATGGAATAATTTTTGCAAATGGCATCGTACGTCAATCACATTTGACATTTGTGAACTAGACAGTTGCAGTATACAAACAGACAAGCAAAGTAACGGTATACTCTGCAAGAGCATGGAATAATTGTGTCGATGTTTTTGACCAATAATCGATCGGTGGTGTTAGCGCAGCGTGAATTTCGACGTCGATTTCCTAATCGTGTCGCGCCAACTGGGCAAACATTCCGGCGCTTAGCTACCCGACTCAAATAGAGTGGAATCACAGGAGACCATTCAGAGCGTGGCCGCCACCGGACTAGTCATTCGGCCGAGAATATCGCGGCTGTGGCTGCCGATGTCGCTGAGAATGAAGAAACATCAACCAGAGGACGAGTCATGCAATTGACGAGGCGCATTTCCACTTAAGCGGTTACGTCAATAAGCAAAATCTTCGTTTCTGGGGCACTGAAAATCCGCGTGTGAGGCACGAAGAGCCACTAAATTCACTCAAAGCCACTGTGTGGTGGGGCGTTTACGCGGGAGGAGTGATTGGGCCGTATTTTTTTGAGGACGCCATCGGCAATACGGTCACTGTTGCTGGCGAACGCTACAGGGCCATGATAAACAACTTGTTACTGCCGGATGAGCGGTGCTTGGTGAAAATGTGGTTTCAACAAGACGGTGCAACCGTACACACAGCACGAGCCACAATGGATATTGTGAAGGAAGCGTTTCCTCGTCGCGTAATCTCCCGTTTTGGCGATTTGGCATGGCCAGCAAGATCGCCCGATTTAAACATCCCAGACTACTTTCTTTGGGGCTACTTGAAGTCGCGGGTTTATGCTAATAAGCCTCAGACAATCGCATCCCTTAAGGAGAAAATTCGACAGGAACGCGAACAGTTATCCCCAGAAATCTTGCGGAAATTCATAGAAAATGCGATAAAACGGGCACTTTCGACAGCCACTTGGCGGATATCACCTTTTCCACTTAACAGAAACAATTGTAAAGGCCCAACTAAAGATTTAGTAAAAAAGTAATTCAAAAACAAAATTGGATGATTAATTTTACGCCACCTTTTATAAAATATAGATAGTTTTAAAAATTCTGCACAAAAGGATACATGTTTAGGTAGGTAGGTAGGAGTGGCTGTTGGAAACACCAACCCACTTAGGCCTATTCGCCCATTGTAATGTCACGTGGATCTATGATCCTCTTACTAATGGAACCAGTTTGAGCTTACGATGAAGCGTAGCAGACTGTTTACGTCTATATTTTTTACATCGTTTAGGTCATTGGAAAATTTTCTTCTCTGGGAGAGAGCTGGACATGTACAGAGTAGGTGGAGGATTGTCTCCTTTTCCCAGTCGTCCATGCAGGTTCTACAGAAATCGTTTGTTAAAGCGCCAAACCCTGTTGCGTGCTTGGATAGGAGGCAGTGCTCAGTGATGACACCTATAATGGCGCTGAGATGCTTCCTATTTAAAAGGGTCAGACTCTTTGAGCGACTCGGATCTAGCTTTATCCAGATCTGTTTATCCAACAGTCCACGAAAGGCCCTACAGTTCCCTGGAATGTCTCTGTGGCCCGGCACCCAGCAAAGGTGAAGGTTGAACTGCTCTACCATCTCATAAGAGATGATCGGCATTCTAGGGTGGTTTTCGAATTTAAAGAGGCTGACTCCAGGGCCTTGACAACTGCCTGACTATCCGAAAAGATCCTTATGCCAGGACAGAACTTCTTTAATCGCCAAAATTTCCGCCTAAAACACGCTGCAGTGATTTGGAAAACGGCAAGTAAGGCTTAGACTTAGCTGAGAAAACACCGCCAAGAGCCCATTTTAGATCCATCTGTGTAGAAATGGGTTGACTCGTCCTCCATGAAAGCATCTTCCTTCCAAAAGGACCTAGAGGAGAGGCTTATTGGAAATCCTTGTCAAACCAAAGTTCAGGTATGGTGCAATCGATGTTCTCTGTGAGGATTCCTAATGTATTAAGAATGTTAGCATGGCCAAATGAATTATTTGTCTATTGTGTAGGCACTGTAGTCACTGCAGTCGCAGCTACTTACCTGCTGAGGATATCAAGGGGTGCCAGGTGAAACAGGATATATAATGCCGCAGAGGGAGTAGAACGTAGGTCTCTGCTTATGCATAGGCATGCTGTTCTTTGGACTCTGCTGAGTTGCCTGCAGTTGACTGCATTGTCTACGGCCGTCCACTAGACAATAACCCCGTAGGTGAGTATCCGTCTTATATAAACAGTGGGCTATGCGAGGTTGAAGGCCCCATTTCTTCCCAATGGCTTTTTTGCAAGAGAATAGAGCTACTGTAGCTTTATTGAGTCTTTCTTGAATGTTAGATTTCCAGTTTAGTTTCCTGTCAAAAGTGAGACGCAGATATTTTGCTGTAACGGAAAAACAAAACTGGTACCATTTATGGAGGGAAGGTCTATAATTGGAATTTTGTATTTCCTGGAAAAGAGGAAGAGATCGGTTTTATATGGGTATACTCCCAATCCACAGTGATCTGCCCAACGGTTTAATCTGTTGAGATATGGTTGAAGGAGTTCTTTAACTCCGCATAGGCAATCACCCTGCTCCCATCCGCTTCTAGGTGTATCAGCAGTTCATTAACCACTAAGTTCCAGAGGACTGGAGAGAGGACACCGCTCTGCGGTGTACCTCTGCTGATTTATCTTTTAGCAGAAGCCTCACCCGGTTTGGAGTTGATTATCCTGCTGTTTACGTAAAACTGATCAACCCCTCAAGTGAATCGCCTACCTGAAGAGTTGACAGCGCAGTAGTGTTTGCGGATGTGTTGACGTTGTTAAAGGCGCCCTCTATTCCCAGGAAAGCGACCATTGTGTACTCTCTATATGGCTACTCTCAATGTGGCTAGTCGGTGAATGCAAAGCTATTTCAACCGACTTTCCTTTACAGTAGGCATGTTGAGCCGTTGACAGAAGTCTTTTTGAGTTATTCATTACTTAAGGTTGTCCAAGAGCCATCGGTTTTTTTTTTAAACAGCTAGGCATCATAGGATTTGAAGAGAGTATAAATTGAGGGGTCCTTATACAATATGAGTCCCAGTCAGTCACTTTTCTTGTGCTTTCTGCTAAGTTGAAAAGTGCCTCTTGGTTGGATACTTGTTTAACATAGCGTTATATTTTTTTTGGTACGAGATTCGTCGTTGTATTTTGATCCAATTTAGTATGATCCTTATCAATGGGGCATTAATGAATTTTGGCCCTATGGGAATGTTACCTGCTGAAGTTAATTCCAACCCCCCAACTAAAATCCCCGTGGAGGTCGAAAGGTATAAAAAAAAATGTTGGCGCCGGAGAAGGAGTAGCGTGGACATGCATACACCTTGTCTTCCCATTCACTGTTTTGTTTGCTTGCACATAGACAGTCTTTTGTCGGAATTTTCCATAGCCGTTTTGCATAAGTTTGGCTGAATTTCCTTGATACAGCGTTTAATTTGGTCCTTTAAAGAGTGGGTGGTCCTGGACTAGTTGGCATAAACCTTAGATTTAAAAAAAAACTCCAAAGAGTCTAAGGCCCTTGGAGCACCTGATCAGATGTTTTGGGAGCACCTGACCAGATGTGGGATGAATGCCTTATATATTGAAGCCAGATCAGAGGGGGTAAAATAATTCTTACATCGTTTGAGGAAACCTAGACATTTCGCAGCATTTTTGACGACATCGAATATTTGGTCATTCCAACGTAAGTTGTCATTGACACACACACCGAGAATGGAATTTTTTTCGGTTTCGAAGGCTGCGTATTTAGATCTCGCTTTAATGACAGCAGACAGCATTGAGTTTTGAAAGCAATAAATTCCACTCCGTTGATAGTTCCCAAATTGGTTATGTTGTTAATATCGGAATTTAATGAGCTTAACACACGCTGCCGTTCCCGTTCTACAGCCGAAAAATCCGGGAACGAATATGAAAAGCAGAGAGTACTGTCGTAAGCAAAGGATTATCTTGGATTAGAAGTAACAGACAAGAGATCGTTTATGCAAATTAAAAAGAGTGTTGGAGACACAACGGAGCCCTGGGGCACACCAGCATTTATTTTGTGAATATCAAACTTGAAACCATCAAAGACAACTTGGATTGAACGTTCCGAAAGGTAATTGCTAATCCATTGAAGAAGAGAGTTATCGATACCAAAAGCGCGCATTTTCGACAAAAGAGCCTGATGCCAAACTCTGTCAAATGTCTTAGAAATATCAAGTGCAACTATCTTGCTTTCGCCAGAATGACGTACGCTTTGGTTCCACTTTTCGGTGAGACATGCCATCAGATCACTAGTGGAGCTGTTGCTACGAAAACCGTACTGCTGGTCATTAAGAAGTTTTCGTGTTTCGAGATATTTCATCAGCGTTTCCATGTCCTTGGAGAGAAGGGACGTAAGTGCAATGGGTCTGTAGGAGGAGAGAGAAGAAGATTCGCCATTTCTATGGTCGGGCTGAACAAATACTGTTTTCCATCTGCTCGGAAAGAGTCCTAAAGAGTAGGATTGATGAAAAAGCTTGCGCTGGGTTTGCCACTGAGGAAAAACACCTCTTCAGAACGAGGGGAGATACAACATCTGGACCAGGGGATTTGTGAATGTTAAGGTCTTTATGAACTCTTGCTACTACACGAGTGCGAAAGTGGATTTATCCCATTGAAGATTCGACGCACTCAAGTGTAGGCGGAGACAAAACACAATCTGGGAGTGCTGAGTTGGCCGCAAAGTGTGCAGCAAGCGAATTGGCCTTGTCCAAAGAGCTGAAAGCGGGAATGTCATTGTAAATGAGCGCCTCGAAAAGGATGGAAGCAGCCCATGGCAATCACAGTATGCTCTTGGTCACGTTGGGTAAGTGACACGTGACCGAATTCTGCTGTTTCTTATGTTGGCATATTGATGGGTATGTTAGCCGTTTTTTTTCAGGTCGTCCAGAGTCTGTGAGCTGGATTTCAAATATCCCCACAAGGGGTCAAATCAGGTGAACGCGCCGGTCACTCCAAATCGCCCCTCAGTGAGATCAAGCGCGCTGGAAAGTGCTTTCGCAACACAGTCATCGATGCCATTGAAGTATGGGCCGTTCCTCCGTCATGTGGAAATTATATGTCCCCTAAGTCCATTTCATCAACAGCAGACGCATGTTGTGACCAACAAAAGAATTGGTTTCCGGTCCGGGATAGGAGGACTCAGTGGCGCAATATTGAAGCGATTTCGGAAGGCGTACTGAGTTCAAATCACCGAATGGCCGTTCAAAAATAAGGCACAGCCGTCTGGGACTCCCATCACCTTCAGAGCTTGTTTTTAAGTCTATTTCTAAATTGTATCTTTCTTCACTTTCGAAAGCATTTTCAGAGCTAAAATTCTGAGCAGGACATAATCCATGGACATGACTGCTCAAAAACTAGTCAATTCGTGGAGTCTAACGACACGAGCTGAGTATACTTTTTTGCTTTTCAAACTATTGTAGCATGGTTGAGCGAAACTTTTAGGAATATAAGAGACTTAAGTGAAATGTTATATCTGATAGGGATATCCGGATTTGCATCGGTAGCCAACCAGCTCTAAAATCCCTGAACTCGGACTTCAAAATGTCGAAGTTATTTAAAAACTACGAGTTGGCCAAACAGTCCATTGTCCACTTTTTCTGGGCAACGAGCCATTCGAGGAAGCAATGAAACCGCTGAATTTGCCAAGAAGATTTAGGATGCCAGACGATGTATTTAAATGCATGATCAAATTAATAGCGATAGACGAGAGCAAATGTAGGTGATCACATGACTCTTGCACACTGCAACTGGATCAGACGAACAAGGAGTACCTTAGCTATATGCCAGAGGGCTAGGTGTTGATATCCTTTTGAGCATTATCAAAGCTTATTACATATGTATTAGAGTTGCTAGACAGATCAAAAAACTTGTCTTCCTTTTAATGATTTCTGCAAAAGGAGACCACTTCTCTTCACATTAAAAAAAACCGCTCATCCTGGTAAATAATAGTCGGCAGGCTTTTCGGTTTCACCAAAAGCACGAAGTGAGTCAACCTTTTAACAACTTTGATGTAAGCGAATCCTTCTGATCTCTGCTTTAAGTGTGAGTATATTGAGTTGAGATCCTGTGGTATTGCACAAGGCCTTCTCCAGGCGATTGGCAGACTATTACTGAAAGCCTATCTAACTTTATCTGGGGAAAAGAGTCGGTCTCCTATTAAGTAAATTCTCTGACCATGGAAGCAAATATTTTCCTCATCTTTGACAGTTTTGGTGATGAGATGGAGTTCACTTGATGATTCTGTGGATTTCTGCAATTGTTTTAGGCTATCTGTTTTGATGAGGATGTTTTATAATCAAATTTGGCTGCAGTTCGATTCGGGCCAATTCCGCAAATTACTTATTGAAAATTCCATTCCTCTAGACTTATTTCAATTAACTAAGCGGACAAGCTCAATATCGTCCTGATCAAAAGTAGTTCCTCTAGACATATAATTTTTTTCCTAATAACCTCCGAACTCCTCCACTCTGAAATAAAAAAAAGAAAGACACAATAACCATTACCCTTTGTTCCTTTAAGAACTCTCCTTTGCAACAACATCCTAGACGGCACCTTATCTCCGATCTCATCTTGTTGTAGTCGACAATAACTTAATTCCATACAACCAAACCAAACCAGTATCGGTTAAATTGCCTGCCAATTTCCATGGTATCCTCTCTAAGAAATATGCTCACGTCCGGAATATCCTAAGTGTATCCTCTCTGTACTTGACTATACTCGTAGCCTGCCAATAACAATAAATAGCTAGGCATGGACATATCAAGAATACCAATTGTCCAGATCGGACAATAATATGTTGCCATTAAAGTTGAAGTTGAGGTAGATGTAGAGGTACCCCACGATTTGCATAGTGCGATGCCTTGGAGCGGCAATTCTCGATTACCCTTTGAAGGTGCCTACGAGTGTTTCTAAACAGATTTTCTTTGTTTTTTTTTCAACTCGACCCAACTCGTTGTTCATTGATTCCATTTGACCGGGAACCTTAAGTGAAATAAATAATTTTGAGACTGAAGATGTAAGTTAATCACTAGCTAGCAGTACACATGTTACTATTTGCCATGCAACAAGAGGCTGGACACTGTTATCAGAGACAAACCATACGATTCTGGGCACTAGTGAAGGTAGTTCTAGTTTAGGGAGTACATTGAAGAGAACTATGTTTAAGTCTGTTTCTGGAGAATGTTTCGTAAAGGGGATCTGTTCTTAGTTGTCTGCTAGTATCTTGGATATGTAATTACATTGGAGGCTTTTGTTTTTCTATGTAATTGGTAAAGAAGATGAGAAAAACTTGTTTATTGACGGAATAATAGCCAGTATGAGTTGGGACAAAGATTTACACACTGAAGATGTGGGCTACGTTGTTACCTTTTTTTTAATTAAATCGAAGTCCTTTAGATTTTATCGACTATTTACACAATATCTGAGGAGCTAGAATCAGGATTGAACTTTCCAATTGAGGTTTAGAGGATGTTGCATGTATGTTCATAGACTTTAAAATGAATTTAGGTGCTAACTATCCTTTTGTTAAGGTTTTTATATCGATATTGCCATTCACTTAATCTTGGTTCTTTGATAGCCCTCTTATCCTCATCTTCACCTTGGTATTTAACGCAGATTTTTTGCTTCTGACTCGATTGGAATGAGGCTCAAGTTTATGTTGATGTCATCCATTGGGGCCGTTCTGTATGCTCAGCATTATCTTTAATGCAAGGTCCATTCCTCTCTTATATGGCTTTGTACTTTGCATGGTGTCCATAAATGGGCCCCACAAAAGGGGATCGATTTGCTTATTGTCGCTTATCTCCACTTGGGTAAACTGCTTTTTGAAACTCAGGTCCGATTAGGTCCAGCAATATTACATAGTCTCTTGTTTTTAACGTAAACACCTGTCGGAAAGCTTTAAGTTTACGGGATGCCCATACATCCATAGGAGCAAGGATATGTGTTGCCATCACTCTCCGTCAATCCTTTGATACCAATTCGGAACTGTGTTGGAGGCAAAAGTTCCACCCTTGGTATGAGTCGAGGCCGACCTAAAACCTCTTATCGTTCTTAGGGTCACAGCACCCAGTACTTATTGCAACTCTACATTGGGTCAAACCAACAGGAAGACCCTTACCGCGACTTTGGATTCAAACCACAGCCACCATGATGGTCCCACAAGGGGGCCTACCTCCACAAACCAGGCCCCGACCGAGATCCGGGGGGCTCTTGACTCCCATGGTACCATTGAACTGCCGGTGGTCCTACCGCCAACAAGACCTATAACCGGCAACTTGTAACTGGTCAAATCGTAGCAATCTTCGGTGGCATCATCTGAAGATGTTTACGATAAGACCAGTAATATGCTCTGCCCCCGCTTGATATGCGAAGCCTTGATAATTGGACTCGGACCTCAGCAATATTACAATAGTGCCCTATAGATGCGATAATAATTAGAGCATAAAACGCAATACAAGGTAGACGCTTGAAGGTAGGCAGCAAGAATTATTGCGCCATCATAGCCCTGAACGTGAAGAACTCGTTTCATTTGCCGAACTGGGATCGGATTATGAGCTGTCTTTATCGAATGGAAATACCGAGTTATCTCCGTACAACGATAACTCTGACGATGGAGCTAAATCATTCAAAGTTACTATCGGTGTGCCACAAGGTTCGGCCTTAGGCCTCCTACTATGGAACACTGTATACGGTGAAATCTTATTTGCAGAAGACATCGCCGTGGTGTTTGTAGCAAAACCGGTAGAAGAAGTTCAGCTCTGCAGGAACGAAGCTACCGCAACTGTACACTCATATCAACTCAGCTTGCAACTCGCCGATCAGAAAACGCGTAGGAAAGGATAACGATTAAAGCTGAACTGCAAGCAATTGTTTCTTAATCGTTTCTCAAGTACCTCGGAGTTGTAAAGGGTCTTTCAATAAACGCTTCCTATCTTTAAATTTAAATAAGACAAACTGTATCTCATCGCAATTTTTTATTCGTTTGAAAGGCCTATCGTTCAAATGTCCGCTGGGGCTTATCTGGGTGGTACGCATCTTAAATGTCTAATTTTCCACGACTTTGGGGCATGAATCAGGCTACATTTGACCGATGGCGTGGGTTATGTTGGCTTTGAGGGCTGCTGTGGTTTGTGGCTTATTTGCATAGACCTGTGACTTCAGAAAACCCCACAAGAAAAAGTCTAACGGGTTCAAATCGCACGATCTCGGTGGCCAGCTCACAGCATCTCCACGTGAGATGACCATGCGCTCGAATCGATCGTACAGAATTTTCAATGTGGCGTGAGCTGTGTGGGACGTAGCGCCGTCCTGTTGAAATCACATGTTGTTGGTGTCCATATCATCGAATTAAGGCCAAAAGAAGTTGGTAATCATCGACCTATAGCGCTGGCCGTTGACGTTGTTGGCCTGACCAACGTCGTTCTCAAAGAAATATGGACCGATGACGTCGTCAGCCCAAAATCCACACCAAACAGTGACTTTTTCGGGATGCATTGGACGCTCTTGCATCTAATGAGGATTAGTGTCCCAAATTCGACAATTTTGTTTGTTGACGTACTCATTCACCCAGAATTGGGACTCATCGTTGAAGATGTTTTTCGATGAAAATTGGGGTCAGTTTCCAACTGCTCCAGAGCGCATTCCACCTCGTTGTCTATGGTCGTTTACCTTCAGCTCCTGGATCACTTGAATTTTGTACGGGTGCAGTGACGACGCAAAATTCGCCAAGTTGTGGTCTGCGAAACGCCGAGTTCTTGTGAAATCGACTGCCTTGGATTTTCCTGCACACTTTGACGGACAGAGGCGATATTTTCTGCAGATCTTGCGCTTCGTCGACGTACTGGTGTTTGCTTATCGTTCACTGAACCAGTGGACACACTGCGAATAGTCCTCTCGGTAGGACGACATGGCTGCCGTAAAATGGACGAAGCGCGTGGAATGTTGCCGGAACAGAACACCCATTTTGATAAAACAATTTTATTATTTGCACGTGTTGTTGAACGCCATGTCCGTCCATGGTGATTTGGCATAACAGAGAGAATAAATGATAGCAAATTTGACAGATGTAGCTATCAACTGTAAAAGTTAGGAAGTCCCCATTGGAAGACCCTGTTATTGACAGTCGTATAAGTTTTAAACATCACCTAGAGCAGGTATATGAAGAATCATCCAAGACTGTAAGTGGACTTATAAGGATGAGTACTATCGGAGGCCCAAAAAAGAATAAAAGACTCCTTCTTGCTGGCGCTGCGAGTTCTATACTCATGTGTGCAGAGTAAATATCTTCAAATGCTTAAATGAGGAGAATCACTGTGCCCTTTGCCTTAGAGCACTGAGGGTTTGCAGTGCAGTTTGCATGACACTATACTCGTCGTGTCTTCAATGCTTCCTGTCGACATATGTACGTGCTGACGAAATAGTAAGACTCAAAACTAAGCGAATCCAAAATGGTAAGCGACGAGAAAAAAAAACGAAAGAACCTATAGTAACGCGACATGGCAACAACAATGTAGCATATCCTTAAAACGAAGATGGGCGCATCGTTTTATACCAAGGATCCATGTATAACTAAACTTATATATGACTCACCTTTTGGCGGGGCATGGCTCTTTCACGGAATATGTGCTGAAGCTGAAAGATGAAATCATCGCGAATTGTCCATTATTGTGAAACTATCTCGGAAAATGCGAAACACGTGTTTTTTTATTGTCCAGGGTACGAAACCGAGAGGATAGCCTTACGACGGGAACAATTTGGAGAGTGGCTCTCACCGGATAATATCGTTGCATATATAGTATGTATGCTTCAAAACGACGAAAACTGGACCCTTGTTAGCAATATTAGCAACGTATATACTCAGCGACCTTAGACGGTTAGAGTGTTAACGTGAAGCCAACAGGTAATATAATCGAATCGTAAAGTGTAAGCTTAGTCCTTCAGCTGACCTCCGCGAAGTAATGCCTTACGGCAATACTATGGCGGGCACAAATCGGTCTGTTCAAGTGGAAGTGGTCTTAGGCGGTAAGAAATCTGCATTACCAATGGGTACTTGCAAGTTTTACACCTTCCGATGCAAAACAAACAAAAAAAAAAACATCTTTTACTGCATCTGTTCTAGGAGCAGAACTGATGTCTACGTAACTCCTACTATTTTGCACTGCTTTGAACTCCGAAATAGTTGCTTATCTATTGAAGTACCCTAAGTTGGATCTGAGACCGAGTTTCACGATGGCACAATATTGCTTCTTTTGACGAATGACGATGGCTATTTAAGGGGTTTATCATAATTCCTGCTAAGTACCCGCTGTTCTTGTCTGAATTAAAATGGCAGCTTATTTACTTCTAGACATTTTGTATAGAGGCTTAGGCAGATCTCGATTTGATATATTGTAATCCCTTCGTTGATCACACTTTTTTGTGAACCGTTCTTTCAAGGAGCTCTGTTATTCTGGAATGTATTCCATCTCCTCATTTGAGACAGTGTTATCGTTTCGGTGTCTTCTGTTGCTATTCTACTATTCAAGGTGCATGTCAGGTGCATTAACTAGGACTTGTTCGTATGCGCTTCCTTAAGGTTTTTGTGGCAAGATTATTCGAAGTGGTTTGAAGATTTCACTTGTGCTTAGTTCGAAGTTCTCTTCGTTTAATAAGAAGTTCTTCCTAGAAATAAGGAAAATCTTTTCGTACGTCTGCAGCCATATATCAATATCAAATATCGTGGTCATATATCGGGAGCCCCTACGTGCCATTGCTTAATCATCGGTTTGGGATAAGTAACTCGTAACTTTCTTGACCTGATTTTCATCTTTGTACCACGGCACTCGTACACTTCGGTGTTAATGGATCTTTGGAGTTGTTTTTCAGTACAAACCGGCCCCTTTTCAATATATTTTTCTGGTTATGCCTATGCTATGCGATGTCTTAAGATCGGTAGAGCTCTATGTTTCCTAGGACGTCAAAACTAAAGGTAGTCCCATCTTCGCAACTTCCGTAATGATCACTAGTCTGTCGCTTTCTAGGATTTTTCCTCTATACGAGTAGCATGCCGCAGTTGGCATTCTTTGTCGTAAGAGGTGTTTCTAGTATCAATAAATTTTTGACCATGGCAGCGGTGGTGATCTTAGCGCTTCAGTAGAATTTATGAATTATGATTTTAACAGACTTTTTCCTATCGAGTCCCAGCTACGGATTGGCAAACTTTTCACGGCCTTATTGGGTCTATAACTTAATTCGTGCGCTTTTTCCAAAATTTGAACGTTTATTTAAGGAAGTCATGTACAATAGTATTATTCAAAGTATTGCCCATCTGAAGCTATGACTTTTTCCCATCTTTCTGGCAATTTGTGGATCCTATCCCAAAAGAACTGCGCCGGCTTGGCAGCCAAGAATGAATCAAGCCAATTTTTGATATTCTGCTCTGATGTGAACCGTATTTCAGTGAGGGCGTTCTGCATCGACCGGAACAAATGGTAGTCAGAAGGGGCAAGGTCTAGGCTATAAGGCGGATGGGGTAAGACTTTCCATCCACTGTTTTCCAAATAGTTCTTAACCGGAATAGCAACGTGGGGCCGAGCGTTGTCATGATGGAAAATTATTGCCTCGTGTCTGGTCGCATATTCCGGGCGTTTCTCTGCCACTGCTCTCTTCAAACGGATTAATTGTGTTCGGTAGCGTTGTCCATAGATGGTTTCACCCGGTTTTAGCAGCTCATAATACAGCACACCCATCTGATCCCACCAAATAAAGAGCATTACCTTCGTGCCATGGATATTCGGCTTTGCCGTTGATTTGCCTGGTTGGCCGGGTTTCACATATGATTTTTTGCGCTTGGGGTTGTTGTAATAGATCCATTTTTCATCACCAGTAACAATCCGATGCAAAAATGACTTCCTTTTGTGGCGTTCCAGCAGCATTTCGGACATGCAAAACCGCCTTTCGACGTCTCCCGGCTTGAATCCATGTGGAACCCAATTTCCTTGCTTTTGAATATATCCAGCTACTTTTAAACGTTTTGAAATGGCTGCTTGAGTGACACCCAAAGATTCTGCGAGCTCTTCTTGTGTTTGGCAACAATCTTCATAGAGTAATGCTTCCAGTTCTTCATCTTCAACCTTTTTTGCCTGCACAGGACGTTCATCGTCTTCCAAGCCAAAATCACCACTTTTAAATCGTGCAAACCACTTTCGGCACGTTCGCTCAGCTAGCGCATGTTCACCATAAACTTCCACCAAAATACGATGACTTTCGGCAGCAGTTTTCTTCATATTAAAGTAATGAAGAAGAACTCCCCGCAAAAACACTTTTTCAGGCACAAAGTTCTACATATTTGAGTGAAAACAAATTATTGTTGTTTACGCTTCAAATGAATGACATATACTGAAATGACGTACAATGACGGTAGCTTTCCAACGCATGTTCCAATGGAATAATACAAGTTACGCCATCAATAATTGATTCTGGGAGTTAGTTTGGCAAGATTTGGTCTTGTGGGCTTATTGGGTATCCCTCGTCATAGGGTTTCGCTGCTCCTGATCCCACTTAAGTCTATGTGGATGGTATCGGAAATTTATTTTTGGTTTCTAGTTGATATTTTCGGTCATAGCCATCTCTTTCTGGGCACCATCTTGATTGGTGAACAGATATTTTCAAAATATTTTAAGTCTGAGATGTAAGAAGGCCAGTTCATTCAGTAAATTTTCTTTTATTGATGTTAAAGCTTATTAAAACCTTAATTACTATAAATGATCTTTAATTCAAAAGTATTGACAAATTATTACATATGTTCTTCGCGCTATGGCATGGAGCATTATCCTGTTGAAAAATAAGTCTCCAAGTTTCGCAGAAGAGCTCAATTACTTGGGGCTTTAGTTTATTTTTTAGATCCTACTGGTAAAGGTCTGCTATTACATTTTAGTCTAGAATTTATGTTATTTTACATTCGATCTCTATTTTCTTCAAAAAAAAACATCCCCAGAACTTAACACCTTCCGCCTTTGGAACTATGCTCCTGTGACATTCATCACTGAACTTCTCTCTTGGTTTCTTATCTTCAAAAATTTTTTCATATCCGATATTCAGCTTAAACTGGAACTAATCCAAGACATTGACGTTGCTCCATATCCTTTAAGTCCAAGAAAGCTGCTCTTGAGTCCAGAGTAAACATTTTTATTTGGCGTGTAGTGTTTGCTGTTCTGGTTTGAGTGCAGCTAGTCCAGCGTTAAGCAGTCTTTTTCTCACAAAGCTATCCAAAATTTTCCTAATCGCTTGTAGTAGATGGCAGATGAGGTTTTAAATCTCTGGACAAACGCTTTGGGGTATTAAAAAGCGATCTTAACCCGGCGTTGGTAATATGGAACTTCAAGAGTTTTTTTTATTTTTTTTACCGGCGCTCCCAGTTATTCGATTTTTTTCCGATACTACAGTTTGTTGAGGTACTCGCTACCACTACCTCACTTATATCAGCATATTTAAATTGCACTCCGCACTGATTTCTTTTTTTATCCAGTTTTTAAATTGGCACTTCGATCCCCATTACACTCTTGGGGCCAGCTAAATGTACCTTTTTTATGTAACTTGATCTACGAGTATGTGCGCTAGTGTATTATGAGCCATATTTTGCTGCCCAGTGCAAGAAAATATCGATACACTTGTTAATTAATTGAAAAGATTGCAAAAGTTCAAAATATTTTCATAATTATTTTAACGCAGCGGTGGACGTACATTTTTTTTTGCAACTGTTTGCGGAAATTATTCCAAATCTAGACTTGAGTGCAGGTTTTGTTCACGTGCGGCTGTGCGACTAGCCAAAAAGTGACCTACATTTTGCTCTACCTTGGGAATTTGGTCAAAGTTTGACTTATGCATGGGTATATAGGTAATTAGCCTTTGAAGTGCTTACTGATAGGCTGATGAAGGCCTTCCTAAGCCACCGTTTGGCATTCGCAAAGAAATAGATTTGTCTATGTAGAAATCCTTTTCTATATAGATGGCACCTAAAGGAGTTATGTACGAGTAGATATGTAGGTAATCGGTTAAAGTATGTTCACGGAAGTCGTCCTTATCTAGTTTTTTGTTTTTTTTTTTAGTTGAGATCAATTATAGTTTGTTATAGCTTTCTGCCAGATAAGATCGTGATTTTTCTCCTTTTTGTGGGGCGAAATTAAGCCTGCAAAGCGGTGTCGCATCTGAACGTAACACAACAGTCTGTAAAATCTGTCTTAGTACCCTTAACCATAATTTGTTGAGCGATAACACTTTTACGTCAGAGGGCCATTGGGGTTAGCGTTACCTTCCACTTAATACTTTCTAATTAAATCACTTTCTCGTAAGGGAAGCTTTGTTTTGGTTGGAAGGTGGAATCTTTCATGATGAACCAAGGAATTCGTACGGGTTAAAAGCACATTCAGGGGTACAGATGAATGTGTGTCACCCGCAAGACCACCGTAAAGCATTATTTCTTTGCGTTTGACTTGAAGAACCTCCTTACTTTATTCAATTCGGGCACTTACCCTATCTGGTTTAGGTTTGTACTCTTAGACCGCTGTAATTCATCATTTTATACCAAACACGTTACGTTATATTGAGAGTAGGCGAATCTTCGAAAAGATTTCGGAGGGCGATCCTTTCAGTTTCGTATTGTGGGCAATGGAAAATACAAGTTCCGCGTTTATGAACAGCTTGGGATGGTTTCATGTTTGCGTTTAAACAAATATTTCCTGAACGAGCCATGTCTTGTCAAAGAAAAATTAATTTCGACGTTGTTAAGTTTAATCGTTACATCGACCACTGATATAAGATGATGCGTCCACCTTCCTTAAAAGATAAGTTTCACTCTTGTTGCCAGTTTGCAATACCGCGATTCCTTTCGTATTTTCTTTTTTCGTCATCTCCTCGGTCATCGTGGAGTCTCTCGTTTTTAAGTTTTTCTATTGCTTCAGCTAGTACTGCAGATACGAGTACGACAAGTATAACGTCAAACGAAACAACTCCAAATGCACTAGCGACCCTAGCTCCCATCACGTAAGAACTAACTTTTGCAGGACTTGAACATGTTTCGTATGTAAGAATAGAACTTCCAGCTCCAGCAAGATATTCCTCAGCTTTATAGATGATCGGCAGTCAGGGGCGATTCTAGAATTTAGTGAGACTGGGTCTAGGGACTTGATAGCGCCGTGACTATTCGAAAAAACGCGGATATCCTTTGCAGATTTCACGTTTATCTTCAGCCAGGGCAGAGCTTCTTTCATCGCCATAATGTCCGCCTGGAACACGCTACAGTGATTTGGAAGACAGAAAGGGAGGCTTAGATTAAGCTTATCTGAGAAAATACTGCCTCCAACCCCGCTAGCAGTCTTAGATCCATCCGTATAGAAGGGGATTAACTTGTCTTCTTCTTCTTCTTCTTCCCAGAAAAATCTAGAGGGGATGCTTACGGTCTTTGGCAAACCAATCTTGGGGTACAGCGTAATCAATGTTCTCTGGAAATATGTTGAGAATATTAACGTGGCCAAATAAATTATTTGTCTACTATGTAGTGGCTTTAATGCAAATAGCTACCACCGTAGCTACTTGTTTACTGAAGATATCGAGAGGTGTCAAGTGAAACAGAATATCCAGTGCCGCGGAGGGAGTAGAGCGTAGAGCTCTTGGGTATATTTGCTTCATTTACCAAGTCATTGAGAAGCTTTAATATTAACTTAAGAAACGGTTAAGAAACAGTTGCATGCCCTCCAACTCTAAAATGCATGCTTTTAGGTTATTTTTTTAATCATAATAAGCACTGCATCAGTTATATGCCCGGCGGGTTGCACACCGAAGCTAGCTAATGTCTCATTACTGTAGAGTCGGTTTTCTAGGGTTTTGCCACAACCACCACATCAATGTCGTCCAAAAAGACGATAATTGACGCTTCGCTTAGAATCGGAAGGCTTAGAATTTGCACGTTCATAACGTGCAGGAGGTCTAGAGCCTAACCTTGTTGCACA
Source organism: Volucella zonaria (assembly GCA_963966105.1). Taxonomy (NCBI): domain Eukaryota; kingdom Metazoa; phylum Arthropoda; class Insecta; order Diptera; family Syrphidae; genus Volucella; species Volucella zonaria. The sequence continues at coordinate 170,826,769 of OZ014532.1, read as the reverse complement.
TCGCCAAATGCATAGACTCCCTCATCAGAATAGCATGTTATCATTTAAGAGAGATAAACCAATGTTTCGATCCGATAAGAGCGGTCTATTATACACAAACGTTACCTATTCGTCACACTACACAGATTCTTCATGGCAGGATTCGTAACTGCACAGTATTTTTTGATGTCTCCTTTCTGACGTCTGCCCAATTTATCGTATCGGGCTCTAGTTAACACCACGTTGATTGCCTCTACCGTAGTCAGTGACTTACAAGAACAACGAAAACCATTGGGATCCGAACGAATAAGGGAACGATAGTGATAGTACGGAGGTTCATCTAGATTCCCCTTCCTTTTGGCAATACTTGCCATTGGCACCTCCAATGCCGATGAAGACATGTCAGACATTTCGGCAGATAAGACGGTTCGCGTTTTAGAAACGATCTTTAAGGTTTTGTGTGAAGCTCCAGTCCCGGTGATTTTTGTCGTGAACCTTTTTACATGCTTCAAATAATTCTTTTCGTACAGTCACGGCTATGGAGAGCACCTACTTTCTTGGCGACGAAATCTGTCGCCATATCGTTCACGTTGGCGATTGATAAGCCTTACCCCAGACTTCATGAATAAGTTGTTCGCAAAGATCGCTAAAGCAAAGGAGATTTCTGGATTTAATGAGATTTCGGTTTCGAGTCCTTTTCATCAATCTGATCTTGTATTAGTATCTAGAACTCGTTCAAAAGGCGCTTAATAAATCTTGACGCTTTTAAGTCATGAATCACTGCCTTTCGGATCGATATATTATACACAAGTCAAGTATGCGTTGCCGTTGGCTAAATCCACATTTTTCCAATAAAATTGAACCTCATTCGCAATTATGTCATTCAACATTTTTGTGGTAAACTCGTACGAGTTGTTGAAACTAATAACACCTGCAGCATCAGTAGGCGTCGATTTGGTTATGTTCGCACGATCTCCATACTTAAAAACAATTTCCACCTGACAAACAAAGTCTCATGAGAGGAAAATCCCCCCAAAACGCCTCGAGTCATAAAACAAATGAGATCTTATCCAAAAAATTTCTATCACCTGAAAGTGAAACCAAACTGAATCGCAACATTGTTCGTCGTTTGTCTCAAGGTGGGAAACTCCAATCCAATTACTCAACCCCTGCTACGCGAGTATTAATTCAGAAAACAATTGTTTCCAGTGTCAGACCTGACAAAGTGTCAAGCAGAAATATTGGCAATCTTACGAGTACTTGGATGCTAACTTCTACGGTCTGTTCTGCAGCCAACTTCACACGTCGACTTATGATCCCGTTTCATTAAAAAAGTTAACCCATAAAGTGAAGTGTTAATTTCTGCACAATGCACCAGAAAAACTGCACACAATGTGTTTAGTCTCACACGACGACGACGCGACAACGTCAGCGACCACAATTTTGAACGACGACACACCAAGTATTGTACACAAAAACGAGTGTTGAAATACGAAAATTGTTTTTCCCGTAGCCATAGCTGTGGCTGCGGTGTTCTTTCGCGCCGTAAACTAAAAATAAATTACGATACCAGCCATGGGCTACAGGCTGAGATACAAATGTGTCCGCTGCAGCTGAACGCTGAGATTTTCCCATTCGGTTGACGTTTGGCTTATTTTCCTCGATCACGCATACTCATGGTCTCTGTGTGCGATCGATGCACTTGATCATTTCATGTTGCTCAAAAAAAAAACTGCGCAGATGACAATCTCTGCTTACCACACCGCTAGTTGCACTCACTTGAATTGAGTTGAGTTTGTGTGTTAGTGGAGTCGCTGCAAGGGGAAATACTCGTACTCGTACATAGTTGCGCCCCTAGTGTGTGGCTGAGAATATCATTCAATCGGAATGATCTTGTATCTAATTTTGACGTGTGTGGTTATTTTTATGCAATCGACTGTAATCTGGTGGATTTTAAATATGCGGACGGGAAGATCGTGGGCACGTTTCAAGGACTATCGGGCGGCACAAACTTTGCTGGGTATGCAAGCTTAGCAATAAATTATTCGTGGAACTTTTTCACCTACTCGCATGTGGCAAAGAATTATATTTATTTGACAAATGCCAAATGTCAAACACGTTCTTACCCGAGATCAAAGGCAATCAAAAGAACTTGGCAAAGTATCGGAGAACTACGAAGGGCCCTAAGAAAAGATTTCACGCTGAAGATGAAAGACACTCATCCGATAGAGTCCATTAAGGGACGTTTGGCCACCGTTCAAATCATATAATTCATACGTATCTGTGCACATATGAGTATGCATGGATTAGTTTCGTTGAGAAACCGGACGATTTGACACTGTAGCTTCAGCACGCAATTGGTTCCTATGGAGCTGTTGAAGCGAGAAATTCGTGAGTGAAAAACTAGAGTTCTCAACCGTCAGCCTTGATCAGTTGGTGGATCTGAGCCTAGATGGTCTGATCTTGGTGTTAGAGTTAGGCTATCAGCGTTTAACTCGGTTTTTGTTCAAATTTTTCGCAGTGGTCGTGAAACTTACATGGAGATCCAAACAAGAGGTCACTGGTACAAACTGTTGAAATGAGATTTCAACCAGAAATAGCATGCTTCGGAGCCCGTGGGATTGCTTCTAACCGCAGTGCTAAGCCAAATCACTGTTTTCGAGCAAAAAAAGCAAATATTCAGTGTATCTATAGCATGAACGGATGTAGTTCCATCAATTCTCAACAAAATAATTTGAGTATGGATGTCAGAAGTTTGTTCAGCTCCTTTATTTGGTAGAAAAATTTTTCAAGTAGGGACCTACTCTTGGATTGAGAGAGCTGGAAACTTAAAAAGTGGGTAACGAGCAGATCTAGCCCATGTTTCATCCCAACAACTTCATTAATATTCAGAAGGGATTATTCTTAGCACTACGTACATATGTATATCCAGGAACTATATATGTATAGCGGCTCGACTTGTAGATTTATTGCATGCTATTATGGCTTAGTACTCAGCTTTAATACAAAACCCTGGGCGAAAAAAATTCCCATCCCCTGTGTTGGTCTTGAGCGGTCCTATGAGTCAAATGTCAGCATAATCAAATCGAAATTGCTTCCAGTGTCATAGCTTAGATGGCTCTGCATCTTAGATTTATTTGATCCTGTGAATAGATGGGCCTTGCCAAATGTGCAATGGCAAACTCAAAACACTGTTTTTAGCAGCAAATTAAATGTCCGGGGCGACACTTATCAACAAGGTTAGTTGCAAATCTCCTATTTTAAGCAAATCATCGATCAAATCCTGTCTAATATGTATCCTCAGTTCATCTCTGGCTTAGAATTGCATCACAGCTTACCTCGTCAGGCAATAAGTACAAGGGTTGTCTGAAAAGTTGCCGACCGAACAATGATACAAGACATTTTTTCTCAATTTTTTTTTATTTTTCTACATAGTCTCCTTGTAACTTCATACACTTCTCCCAGCGATGCTCCCATCTCTCTAAGCCGTCTAAATAGTACTTGACGTTTTTCTCTGCAAAATAATTGTTCACGAAAGTGATTGCCTCCTCATTTGACGAAAATCTCTGTCCTCCGAGCGCAGTTTTTAGATGAGGGAACAAAGAGAAGTCGCTTGGGACTAGATCTGGTGAATAAGGCGGATGGTCAAGCAGTTCAAACCGTAATTCATGGATTTTCGCCATGGCACTTCAGTGGTTGCCATGTCTTGCGTTGCGTTGGTGAAACACGATTTTCTTTTTCTGCAAATGTGGCCGTTTTTCCGCAGTTTCTGCCTTCAGCTTGGCAAGTAATGATGCGTAGTATGCTCCTGTAATGGATTTTCCTTTTTGAAGATAATCGATTAAGATAACTCCTTTACTATCTCAAAAAACAGTCGCCATCACTTTTCCAGCCGAAAAAACAGTTCTTGCTTTTTTTGGAGCCGGCTCGCCCTTTGCAGTCCGCTGTTTTGACTGAATTTTTGTTGGAAATGTTCATTCGAACACGTTTTTGGTCTAACGTAAGCAAATGCGGCACCCAACGCGCGGACAGCTTTCTCATGCCTAAATCTTGATTTAATATGTAACAAGCATGTTCTTTGGACATTTTCATAACCTCTACTATCCCTCTCACTTTAATTCGGCGGTCGTCTAACACCATTTGGTGAACTTTAGCAATGTTATCGTCAGTGGTTGCAGTTTTTGGATGTCCCGAACGTTCATCATCTCCCAAGCTCTTACGGCCACGTTTAAATTCAGCTGCCCAAAATTTCACTGTGGTAAATGATGGTGCAGAGCTTCCTACACAGAGTCCAACTCATTTTTGATTTGCGTAGGCGTATTGCCTTTCAAAAACAAGAATTTAATAAATAAACAGCTCGATACTCAATTTTTTCCATTTTCACCAAAAACACTCACATCGACTCACTCAAACGACTGTCAACTAAAAACTGCGCGTCCAAAATGATTGAAACTTCGGTAAGTAACTGTCAAAAGATGCACAACTAGCATTCACTAGCTTTTATTGACGAGTGCCGCTATCTTCACGTTGCGGTCGAAAACTTTTCAGACACCCCTCGTATATTCAGTTCCGGTTTAGAGCAAATGTGAGGCTTTATGTATGCCACCTTGATCAAAAATTTTTTCAGAATTTATTCAGAAAATTTAAAATACAAGTTTATTCATCTAAATCTATATTGTCCCCTTCAAAGTAATCCCCATCGACTGCAACACACTTATGCCAGCGCTTGATCCAATCCTCGAAACATTTTTTATATTCGGTTTTCGAGATGTCCATCAGTTGCGATTTTTTCATTACTTCCTCTCGGCTGCTGAAACGCGTTCCTCGTAGTGCTTTTTTAACTCGATTGGACAGAAAGAAGTCACAGGGAGCCAAATCAGGTAAATTCGGTGGCTGTTGGATGGTGTTTGTTGCATTTTTCGTCAAAAAATTACGAATAATGATGGCACTGTGCGACGGTGCGTTATCATGGTGCAAAATATACGAGTTTTCTGCCCACAATTCTGGTGTCTTTCGGCGAATTGCTTCACGCAAACGTCTCATAATGCCCAAACACTCGTAATACTCTTTGTTTACTGTCTGGCCTTCTGGCAAAAATTCATGATGCACTACACCGTTTTACGAGTAATCTATGAAAACCGTGAGCTTTGCCTTCTTTTTTGACTGAAAACGACGTGGTTTTTTTGGTCTCGGCTCATTTGGTGAACGCCATTCATTAACTAAAATGTCTTGGACGGATCCATAGGCAATATTCAAGTCCTCCGGTTACTGACCAACATTTCTTTTACTCGTACTTCATCAATGTTTCCGTCGGTTTTCGATGTCGATGGTCTGCCACTGCGTTCATCATCTCCGATTGACTCACGAACACTTTTGAACCGCTCGTGCCACTGGTAAACGACCGTTTTATTTAGAAAATCGTTACCGAAACACTTTTCCAACGTTCGCGCACCATTAAATCCGTTTTTTTTGCGCAAAATTTAATACGAGTACAAGTTCGTTGTTGCAAATTTTAATCGATTTCTAAAAGTGCAACAAATCGCCAACACACACAAGGGTAGAAGTACTCTTGGCTACGTAACTTTTGCAAATGTCAATCGGAACAATGGGAGCGCCACACGGTGATGTGGTGCGGGAACTTTTTGATCAAGGTGATATATTTACTAAAACTCAAACCAAATCCGGAGGATATCCTTCAGACAATGTTAACGTATTGTGGACCGATGTTCTGTGTCACAATAACAAATCAGTTCCTTATAGGCTTTTCCATCTATAAATCGGTTAAACCCGCAAAACTAGCTTAGGAAGGCTTATGCTACTTTTACTGAAATAAAACAAAGCTTTCCTTGGAGCCCCACTTCCCGGTAAATAAGATTATGACTATTCACCGGCATTTTATTAGCAACGAAGCAGAAACCTGTACGTCTGCTACGTTATATCCAAATTAGCAATAATTAAAAGCAGCGAAAACGCGATCACATCTTAGTGGTTTGAAGCCGTTGACTTTGACGAACTGTTTCCAGCTTTGCTGCAGAGAGTTGTAAGCCATGGACATTTGCTCAAGTATAATAGTACCCTCTTCGATAATTGGTATCTAAAGATATTTCTACGAAAAATCCTGTGATTCTGCATTAAAACAACTCGGTGGCAGTGTTGGGATCACACTAAGTACAAGTGTGAACACGCTTAACATTCTCATTGAAATCGAGTCTACTTTTGCGCAAGCTAAAGTTGAGTCCTGTTGAAGTGTTTGATTACCTCGATCGCAGCCCATGACTTTGCCCTGTTGATGGGAATAGATATGGTATGCTCTTGTATCAAGAGAGTCTGCCAATTTCCAGAGATTCCCAGGAATTCAGCAACTTCCTCACATCTACGGATACCTTTATAAATAGAGGTACCGAGGTACAGGACTTATGGCAGAATCACTAGCACTCTGCTGTGTAGAACATTTCAACAATAAAAGTTCGGTTTATCAGTTTGCACCATTCTAACTAAAGGTAGCATAGGTACTCGTAAGCCTTATAAAATAGGTACCTTCCTCTCGCCCAAATTTTCACGATTTACTTCGTCGTCAATAATGCCGTCCTAACACTCATCTTCCTTGCAACCGGCCTGCAACTTTCAAGGATGAAAGTCGAAGGCAGTGCCTGTGCAAATCGTTGGCATTTTGGACCCAATGCTTACTTAAAGACGGCAAAACTCCTACTGGACACGCTTTAAGAAGACGCTCAAATCCACAATCACTGCGCCTAAGCTCAGAACCTGAATGATGCACTCACAAAATGTTTTGAACCAACAAGGCCTGCCAGGAAAACTTCTGCAGGTCATGGCAGAATGCAGATCTCCATCGACTACGTAAGGGAATAAGAGTGTGATTCGGATTTCGAAGATTACTGCCTGAAGAAGTACTCTGTGTAACTGGCAGACTGGTCAAAATCTTTAAAGGAGACCAGTCACTCTACCTAGGCTGCAAACGACCAATTTGGTGGCACCTTCACCGAGTCGGAAGCAGAGTCTCTCGAAAATTTCAAACGAGCCAAATAATACAAACCGACGTACTCGTAGTTTGTATCTACCATCGTCTTTGCTGAGGCTATTAAAAACGCCTCTGTACGCGTATGTCCAGTTGTGGCATAGACCAGCTGCTCTGAACTCTGATGCAAGTTTTCACTGCTAGCCTGGCAATGGTCTAACTATGGCAAAATTCTCTAAAAGTTTCAAACGTATCCATCTGACTTTCATTCTACCGGAAATTGCTTATTGAATTCTCTGTCTAAGATGCAACATGTACATTTGTACCAACGCGAAAGATCTAGTGAGACCAAGGCGCTATCGACTTTTTTTTGTAGTGTAAGGGAGCTTTTGGTAAGACTTGGAACTCGTCACCTGGATCTACAAGGCGAGCCATAATGTTTTCCTAGGCTATATCTTTCATCTTGTCTTGAAAATGATAAGCCTTAAGTGGCCGCCGCTGTTGTTGATTACCATTTTAACTCTTTTTATGGCATTTTCAATGGTTTTCTGTAGAACTTCGGGCGATAGGTTCTCCACTTCTTGGCGGATGTTCTCCTTGAGATGTTGTGGGTTGTTCACATAAACCCGTGACCTTAAAGAACCCCACAGAAAGAAGTCTAGGGCGGTCAAATTAGGTCATCTTGCGGGCCAGTGAAAATCGCCAAAACGCGATATCAGACAACTGGAAAATGTCTGCTTTAAAATATCGGTTGTGGCTCGTGCAGCATGCGCCGTTGCTCCATCCTGCTGGAACCACATGCCCTCCAGTCCCAATTCATCCAATCGAGGAATGAAAAATTCATTGATCATCGTTCTGTAATGCTCACCATCTACAGTGGGCGTTTGGCCTGCACCGTTCTAAAAATAAAATGGTCCAATGATTCCCCCAGCGTAAATAGCACAACGTAAACATGCAGTGGCTTTGAATGGATGTAATGGCTCTTCGTGCTTTACTCGCAGATTTTCAGTGCCCCAGAACCGCAAATTTTGTTTGTTCACGTATCCACATAGTTGGAAATGGACCTCGTCATTCATGATTAGCTTTGACGCAAAATCGTTAATTTCGTTGTTGAGATTCAGGAGGGCGTGGACGTAGGTTAGACGCGATTCACGGTCAAAACCCCTCAGCTGATGAACTTTCTGCACTTTATAAGGAAAAATCTTCCACTCTTTCGCCAAAATGCGCCACAGAGACGTGGGTGGAATGCGCACTTACATGGCACGCCGTCTGGTCGATGTCGACGGAGCCTCTACAACATCTTCACCCACGACAGCGACATTCTCGGTCGAACGAAAGGTAAGAGGCTTTCGAGGGTTTGTTCCAGTCTCTAAAAGTGGTGCAGCTAAACGCCGCCTCGAACGACCAGTGGGAGCCGGAATGAACGTAGCGCCAAAATCGCTGACGAATTGTTCACCAAAAACATCGTGACGATTATTCCGCGTTCTTCTGAAGTATGGCGTTCGACTGCTTTTTCACACAAATTCTGTTTCCTTCCCAAATGGCTAGCTCAAATGAAGGGCAATCGTGAAGTTCAATTTCCGCCAACTTTATCGAGAAACTGGGGCCGCATATCAGCAATAACACGGCGAATGTTGACTTCCAAATCGTTCAGCGTCTCTGGTTTATCAGCATAGACTAGTGACTTCACATACCCCTAAAGAAAGTAATCTAAAGGTGTGAGATCATAGGATCGTGGAGGCCAGATCACAGGTTCATTATGCGAAATTATGGTCTCAGCAAATGTTTCCGGCAATAAATTGATGGTGTCGCGCGCTGTGTGTAATGTTGAGCCATCAACTAAGGAACGAAGAAGTCAGAAATCATGTTTCTATAGCGCTCTCCATTGACGGTGACATTCTGGCCGACAGCGTCCTTAAAAAAATATGGGCCGATGATTCCAATAGCCCATAAAGCACACCAAACAGTGAGTTTTAATGGTTGTAAGGCCGTCTCGACAAAGGGTTCTGGGTTTTCTCCACTCTAAATTCGGCAATTTTGCTTGCTTGGATATGTAACATTTAACCAAAAATGGGCCTCATCGGAGAGCAAAATTTTGCGCTGAAAATGAGGATCAAGCTGAATCAAGTTTTCGGCCCATTCACCGAACCTACGACGCGTATAATGGTCACATGGTTTCAACTCTTGCTAGCTGGATCTTATAAGCTTTTAAGTCAAGATCTTTCCGTAAAATCTTCCACGAAGTGGATGGTCATAGCTCCAATTGCTGTGCACGATGCCGAATCGACTCATTTGGATTCTCCTCAACACTGCTCTCCACAACGGCAATGACTTCTTCTGTTCGCACTGTTTGTCGTCTTTGCGGATGAGTATTATCCACTAGAGTGTTCGTGCTACAAAAACGATTCATCGTCTTCCGAATAACTTGCTCAGATGGACGATTATGTCGACTGTAAAATGGACGTAGCGCACGATAAGTTTGGGGAACCGAACCATGGTTTTCAAAATAAGTTTGCACAATTTGCACGCGTTGTTGTGGCGTTAATCTATGCTGAGGGACTTCCTGAACTCTTCGCTACCTAAAAGATAGTTAGAGAGCTTCCATTGAAAGTTGAGAAACATAACGTCTTTTCTGGTTGCACACTATCCAAACGATTTATCTTAAAAGTCAACGACTCGGGGTCAGCGATGCTAAAGGCTGACAAATTCTAATAAAAGGAGGAGAAAAGGAGTGCAATCGACTAGCTCTTTATCTGAGTGCTCTGTTACGACAAAAAAAAAATCTTCGTGGCTGCTTAAAACATGGCAGCAATTTCGTTCGGAATACAAGTAGTCGCCTCTGATGCAAAAGATCCTTGGAAAATTGGGCAATTCGCAGAATGTATAGAGAGCTGCTTTAGAATTTCAGGACTAAATCAGTTGGCCTTTTTAACATGGTGAAATGGACAGTCATAACAGATGGACGGTGATGGTGGTAATAGATATCAAGGGATTCAACCTCTTATAGCAAACAGTTGGTTGAAGCAAAAGTGGTTACCCATTGCTAATTACAACTATTTCTTTCTAAAATACCACCGTTTAAATGATTTCACTTTTTCTTTAACACAACTTAACTTTAATGCAACTTAACGGTAAGGAAACGCCAAGTTCTACCGCCAACATTAAACGCATCGCTTAAGATTCGCTCTACAGGTTATCGCATGTTATGGTGCGATTAAAACGATTACAATCACTTTACAATCGAGAAGAAACCTGAGTTGCTCATAGACGTGTACAACCATCAAGACCTGCTCCCGTGATAAAAATCGAATACTCATTCTTTGCATGCGTCAGTTGTGGCGTTTTGTGGTAAAACACTTTAGCGAGCAACTATTTAAAGCTGCGTAATGATTTTGGATTAAAACTTTCAGGTGAAAGGCCCTATTCTCCATGAAAAATATAAAAATCGCAAAAGTCATAAACTGTGTTCGTCCAAAATGTCGTTAAAATAAGTTCAAAACATGCCCGAACTACAAATAAACAATTAGCATCTCACAATTAACAACTCACAGAATTTAGCTATAGCACACGTTGCTTCCAATTCACTACCCTTTGCAACTATTGGGAACTGTTGAGTTGGTGTTTGTTTATTGTATCTAAAGACTGTGCAAACAGGCGATGTGTTACGCAACATTGTGGTCATCTGTAATTGGATTTCCACCGGTCGGTATCTGCTGTGTAGTTAGACTCTGTGCATGGAGACATACGAGTACCATACACGAACCGGCGCAAATCGGAGGGGAATTTTACTAGTCGGCCTTTCTTCAATACCGACAGAGCATTTACGAGATACAAATGAAATTTACTACACTAGCTCGTTCTAATCAACTTGGCAGCAATAGATATCCGTACGAGCGTACATTTAAAGACTGTCGATTAAACCTGTTGCTAATTTAATTAATCGTTTTAGTTTTTACTAAACTTTGCTAAAAAAAAAACGCAACAAGTGTGTTCCTCAAATTTGCGGGTAAATGGTGAATTTTGTTCAGATATACGAGTACTGGTGCAGGTAGTGAATAGAAAATCAGTAAAAAATTTATACACACGTCCTACTGACATTCATACTACGACAGACTTAACAGCCAAAACATGGTGTAGAGTGAATAAGTAATGTCATGCGCTCCAACTGCTAGGTCACGTTTTCGGATGACGATTAGTCAGTGTTGTTTGTGCGGTTTTATCGCTGTGGCGGCAGGTGAAGTAATTTTTGTCATTTTCTAATTGCTGGAAAGAATTCTAAAAGCGAGCTTTTGTTACTTTAAGTGTTAATATCTGGACTTGGTTCAATAGTAACACTGCAAATTCGGGGTAGTGGACGTCTAGAGGAGACGTTTTCTGATTACTCTCGGTTGTGATACACCGACTGCCGATTCTATTGTCAGATCACCTAGAAGCAACTCAAAAAACAGCAGCAGCAACCTACATACACACTTTTCTTGCAAGCCATCCTTTTGATCCAACATCAACCGAAACTCTATATAACTCTGTGCATAAAATAGTCTACTTGAGGATGCTTATGTTTAGGTTCTTCAGTTGTGAATACGGTATGTAGTGTCAGACTAATAAATTACTCTTTTCAAGTAGAATTGGTCTCAACCGGCCGAATCATTTCTTCCTAAAATTTTATATTTTTTGAATCCTCCAGAAATTGTGATAATCCATTAAGTGCACTCTGCCTAAGAACCTCGCTTTTGAACTCAAGAAACCGAATTTCGTTCGGGAATTCATTTCACTTAACGTTTTAGACTAGCCTCATAAATGGATCTTCTGGCTTTTTTGGAGACAACGGGCAGACGAATTATAATGAAAATTTGAAGAGTTTTCTAAAAACCGAAAAACTTTGTAAAAGAACTCCGGTGACTTTTTTGTTTGTCTATCCACGTACCCTTATACTCATTTTATTGACCCAAAGCTTCTTAACATGGCAGCGTGTTGATTTCGTTAATAACATTTAGATGCATGGTTTGCAATAAATGTATCTCACGTTGATGTAGGGCGATTTTAGAATTCGCCCGCGAATTCATCGATTCGATTAAACACATTCATTCGGCTGCGTAGAGTACTAGCTTGGATACTGGTTTCACCTTTTCAGCATCTGCAGGAGTTGAATAACAGCAAAAGAGGGTACTTATTGACATCTTGTTTGATGACTGCTGAAGACTTTGAATTTCAAAATCTTCCCTCGGAGCAACACATCTTTGTAGCTGCTAAGATCTGGCTTCTGACGCCTTTCAGCTCCTATTGCGAGGATTCGTTTCACTTCATCATTGATCACTTACTGATCTTACATGTTGATTTTGGCCCTTACTAGAGACAGATCTAAACTCTACAACATTTGCGATGGCACACTGTGAAAAGCCACTCGGCTTGGGAAACAATTCGGTCATGCAACACAGATGAATATAAAGGCTCATTATCAAAACCAAAAGGCCGGAATTCATAGACTAACATGGCCAGAGAGTCATATGTTAGGCATACTACAACACATCCACATCATGGTATAACTCGTTTGCTCACTTTGCAAGTTGTACCAGTGAATCTGACGAAGCAAATATCTGATCTTCTTTGATTTTGTCGTCCAGGACCTGCATCTACAGCAAAAACTGGCAGAGTCATCACTATTTTTTGAAGCAGACACAACTCCTTTTCTAAAGGGTTCGTCAAAAATGTTTTTTTTTTTTGAAAATGCTATAAAAAAAAGCTACTGAATAAAATATTCTTTTTTTATAAATAATAATTTCATTCAAATGGCTGCCTCGGCTGGCCATGCAGTAGCCTATACGATCAGTCCAATTTTTAAGCACATTATCGATTGTGTGCAGCTGTATTTCACCAATGGCTTCACGAATATTGTCCTTTAAAGCGTCAATTGTCTCTCTGTCGGCGTAACACTTATCTTTTACGGCACCCCACAAATAATAGTCCAACGGTGTCAAATCGCAGCTCCGGGGTGGCCAAACGACATCAGCTCTGCGGCTGATAATGCGATCTTCAAAAACAGGGCGCAAAACATCGAGTGTAACTTCGGCTGTGTGACACGTAGCGCCGTCCTGTTCAAACCAAATGTTGCCAATATCCTCCTCTTCAATTTTTGTGAACAAAAATTCGTTCAACATGGCCCGATAACGATCGCCATTGACTGTAACGGCCATTCCTTGCTCATTTTCGAAGAAAAATGGCCCAATTATGCCTCTGGACCAAAATCCGCACCAAACAGTGACTCGTTTTGGGTGTATCGGCTTTTCAATGTATGCGTGCGGGTTTTCTGTGCCCCAAATGCGACAATTTTGCTTGTTTACATACCCGCCAAGATCAAAATGAGCTTCATCTGAAAAGATGATTTTTTTGGCAAAATTGGCATCTTCTCTAAGTCGATCGCAGGCCCACTTAGCGAAGCGAAAACGCATTGGATGGTCAGTTGGCTTCAATTCCTGAACCAATTGGACTTTGTATGGCGTCATACCAAGGTCTTTATGCAAAATTCGTCTCAATGATGTCTCCGAAATGTTCAATTGTTGAGAACGACGGTGAATTGATGTTGATGGCGCTTCACGCACACTTTCTGCCACAGCAGCAATATTCTCTGGTGTACGCACTGTTTTTGGCTTTTCACGCTTTGGTTTATCGATGAGTATGCCAGTTTCTTTCACTTTTTTCAAAAGATAACGAACATACGGAGCTGACGGTGCTTCTCTTCTTCCAAAATCCGTACGCAATTTTAGCACACATTCTGCAACATTACCATGATTTTCAAAGTAATGTCGCAATATTTCCCAGCGTTGTTCAAGCGTATACACAACCATATTCGTTTAGCGGAAGGATAAAACTAATTATCTGTCAAATCAGACATGAGCTAAGTGTTACCATTCACGAAATAAGCACTAGTTGAAAAAAAAACGTTAGATGGCGGACCCTTTATTAATACGAGTACTTAGATCTTCAAATCCATACTGCAATTGGCGTCTTTAAGCTGTGTGCAGGTATTCAGGACTATGAACGTCAGGAAAAAAGGCGGAGTCTAGGTATCTTGTTCTCATGTCGCACTAAATAAGACCAGTGAGATCGTTGAAAAGTGGTTTTAGACGTTCGCACAATATACGCGATGTTTCGAACAACATAAATGCGAGATTGTTTAATGACTGCCACTCATCTCCCGACGAGATAACTAATATAGCTATTCAATGTCTTACCTTTAACAAATGACACACTTTCAAGCCCTCTCTAGGAAGACGTGTCTTGTGTTGTAAGTGAACACCTGCCGTGTAGTCTTAAGTTCACTAAACGACTAAACGCTCACGGAGCAAGAGTATGCCTTGCCATCGCTCTGGCGCCTTCCTGAAATACCAAAGTGGAACTGTACGACATGGTATATGGTATATACAGTGTCTTCCAAAAGGGACTTTCGAACTTTGACAGTTGATAGCGGCCATATTGTTGAAGCTACATCTGTCAAATTGGCTGTCATTTATTCAGTCTGTTTTACCAAATCACCATGGATGGACATAGCGTTCAACAATATGTGAAAATGACAAAATTGTTTTATCAAATGGGTGTTCTGTTCGGGCAACGTTCGCGCGTTTCGACCATTTTACGGGCGCCATAATCGTCCTATCGAGAAGATTCCACTGGTTCAGCAAACGATAAGCCAATGCCCGTACGTCGACGAAAAGCAAAGTCAGATGAAAACATCGCCGCTGTCCGCGAGAGTGTGCAGGAGAATCCGAGTCAGTCGATTTCGCGTTGCTCACAAGAACTCTGCCTGTCGCAGACCACAACTTGGCGAATTTTGCGTCGTTACTTGGACCTGCACCCGTACAAAATTCAACTGACTTCGGAGCTGAGGATAAACGACCATGGACAACGACGTATTTTCGCTGTATGGGCTCTGGAGCAGTTGAAAACTGACCCTAATTTTCATCGAAAAATCATCTTCAGCGATGAAGCCCAAAAAAATTGTCGAATTTGGGACAATACCAATCCACATGAGATCCGAGAGCGTCCAATGCATCCCGAAAAAGTCAGTCTTTGGTGTGGATTTTGGGCCGTCAACGGTGAGCGCGATAGGTCGTTGATTACCAACTTCTTTTTGGCTGAATTAGATGATATAGACACCAGCGACATGTGGTTTCAACAGGACGGGGCTACATGCCACAGAGCTCATTCAACATTGGAAATTCTGCACTAGCGATTCGAGAGAATGGTCATCTCACGTGGAGGTGATGTGAACTGGCCACCGAGATCGTTCGATGCGACCCTGTTAGACTTTTTCTCGTGGGGTTTTCTGAAGTCACAGGTCTATACGCATAAGCCACAAATCACAGCAGCCCAAGTCAATATAACCCACGACATCAGTCAAATTCAGCCTGATTTATGCGCCAGAGTCATGGAAAATTGGGAATTTCGGATGCGCGCCACCCAGAGAAGGCGCGGCGGACATTTGAACGATGTTATACTCCATACATAATGGCATCGATAGCCCCTTCAAACGAATAAAAAGTTTCGATGATATCTCACACACACTTTATTTTATTTAAATTTAAAGATAAAACGCTTAATGAAAGACCCTTTATGTATGGTGTAAGTCGAGGCTTACCGATTAACCTCTTGCTGTCCCAGCACTTTATTGCAACATACATCGGGTCAAAACCAAGTGGAAGACCCTTTCTGCGTTTTAGGTTTTAAATCACAGCCACCGCGACGCATCCACTAGGGGCGTACCTCTACAAGTCAGGCACGGACCGTATTCCATGGCTGTGTTTTAAGTCCTGGTATGAACTACGGGTGGTCCTGCCACCCAACAAGACCTATGACCGGCAGCTTGTAACTGGTCAAATCGTAGCAGACTTCAGCGGTATTCTGAAAACCCTTACGATAAGACCAGTATTTGCTACAACCCCTCATTTTATTGGACAATTTCATTAATGGAAGAGCATTGATAATTGGGCGAATCCCCTCTCTCTATAAGTGGACCTATCGAGATATTTGTGAGACATCTAAACTAATGTTTGACTGGAATATACTCGATCGTAAGAAACTACGATACCCGATCATCCGCATGCGAGGAGACATCTTTAAACCCTCCAACATGATCACGGGAGACTGCGTCATTGGAGGGCATGCTCAGCGATTGAGTATTCCTCCAAACGGTTTCTGCACTTCTCTTGCGTCTACCCTGTCGCGCATCGTAATACAATTTCTGGGCTGTTACTGTCAAAACTAAGCGATCTCTGCTCCATAAAGATCACCGATCTTGTTAAATTTATCAAGAAATCTCTTTAGTTGCAGGATTAGCTAGGGCATCCACCTCCCACGCTCTCTCAGTGGTATTAAAATAAACCCAACCTAACCTAGCCGAATCTATCAGGTAAAAGATGCTAAGGTCTCATAGATCGCACTTACATTCACCTGACCAAATCTTGACAATAAGATGATTGGTATGCTCTCATACAAGTCAGCTCACACTGCCTAGAATATCTCGTCAGGTAGACAGTCTGGTTCGGCAGCCTTGTGGTATTTAAGTTTTAAGATATGCTATTACACTATCCTTAACTCCGGCAGTACCGTTACGTCTACATTTCCTTGCCCATCCCTTTAGGTTTCTGGTTTCGTCTAGTTGGGTTGATACGGTAATTTTGCCTGATGGAAAGACCTACGAATTATGTTTCTGGAGATGCATTTTCTTATTTCTTCGATCGCTAGCTTCTAAAGCCCTTCCATCCTCGTTTACTCGTAGAGTAAACCGTCGTTTTATAAGCAAGTTGTTTGGCTGTGCCGGAGTTTCGCTGGGGCAGTCTGGTGGCACATTAATTGCAGCGTTTGTACTGGATCCTTGCAACGGTTTCACTTCTCTTCCTGAATGGCGATGATATATGTTCTATGGTATTCCAGGTCCTCCCGTAGCTGCACGGTTGTACATGGGCTGTTAAAGGGTCGATCGGAACTTCGCTGTACTTTTTTCGTGGGCCCCCGCCCAATTATCAAGGCTTCGCCCATCAATGACGTTGTCTAATAAAAAGCGTGGGTAGATTATTCTATAACTGGTCTTATCGTAAACATCTTCAGATTACAGCCTCTGAATGGTTGCTACGATTTGACCAGTTACAAGTTGCCGGTCATAGGTCTTGTTGGCGGCTTGACCACCGGTAGTCCATACCAGTACTTAAATCACGGTACCATGGGAGTCAGGAGCCCCCCGGATTTCGGTCCGGGCCTGATTTGTTCAGATAGGCCCCCTTGTGGGAGCGTCATGGTGGCTGTGGTTTAAACCCAAATCGCGGGTACGGGTATTCCTTGGTCTTGCCGATTGTAAAGTTGCAAATAAAGTACTGGGTGCTGCGACCCTAAGAGCAGCAAGAGGTTTTAGGTCGGCCTCGACTCATACCAAGGGTGGAACTTGTGCCTCCAACACAAGTTCTGCTTTGGTATAATATATAAGCGGGTATAAGTATATACGAGGGCGGGTCAATAAGTCCGTGACTTTTGGATTAAAACTGATTTTTTGATAAAAAAATAATTTTATTTTTCAACGTAGTCTTCCTTGAGCTCTATACACTTTGTCCAACGCTTCTCCAATTTTTTTATCCCTTCCAAAAAAAATGATTTGTCGAGGTCCTCAAAATGACGAGATGACTTCATCATTGGAGTCAAATCTTTTTCCACCAAGCCATTTCTTCAGATTTGGGAACAAGAAGTAGTCGCTCGGAGCCAAATCTGGAGAATAGGGTGGATGAGGGAGCAATTCATAGCCCAATTCATAGCCCAATTCATGGATTTTTGCCATGGCAACTGCACATGTGTGCACCCTTGCATTGTCTTGGTGGAAAAGAACTTTTTTCTTGGCCAAATGAGGTCGTTTTTTTTTCAAATCGTCATTGAATCGGTCCAATAAGTTGGCATAATATTCCCCATTGATTGTTCTTCCCTTTTGAAGGTAGTCAATGTGGATTATCCCGCGTGCATCCCAAAAAACAGTCGCCATAACTTTATTGGCTGACAAACCCACCTTGGCCTTCTTTGGCGCCGATTCACCCTTAGAAACCCACTGTTTTGACTGTTGTTTGTTCTCTGGTGTGTTGTGATGGATCCATGTTTCGTCCACGGTTACAAAACGGCGCAAAAACTCATCCATATTGCGATTAAACAACGCCAAACCTTCCTGTGAAGTTGTTACACGATTGCGTTTGTGGTCGACTGTGAGCAAACGCGGCACCCATCTTGCGGAAAGCTTTCTCATGCCCAAGTGATCATTCAAAATTGAAACCACTGAGCCATGCGAGATCCCTACGGCTTCCACAATCTCTCGCACTTTCAATCTTCGGTCGGCCAACACCATATCGTGAATTTTTTCGATTGTTTCGGGTGTAGAGACCTCAACTGGGCGTCCAGGAGGTTCGGCATCTTCAGTGCTTGTACGGCCACAACGAAATTCAGTAAACCACTTTTTTACCATTGAAATCGATGGTGCAGTATTTATCAAGCTTAGCCTTGGTCTCGGTAATGGTTTTTTTTCGCAAGAAATAATGCTTAATAAGCACACGAAATTCACTTTTTTCCATTTTCTCCTCAAATTAGTGAGTAGTCTGATAAAAATAGCTGTCAAACACAAACTAACTGACGCAGCAAGTTTAAATTTTGACAGGAGTCAACTGACAGATGCCTGTTGACAGGAGCAGTGTTGCTGTTTCAGTAAAGAGGTCAGAAATTCAAAAATGCACAGAATTATTGACCCGCCCTCGTATATTAAGCGAATTATTAGCGATAGCAAGGCGTATCCTTGCTCCCAATGGGTGTATGGGCATCTCGTAAACATTAAGTCTTACGGCAGGAGGTTTACGATAAAAATCCAGGTACGTTCTGTACTTTTTTCGTACCTCAGTCTGGACTTTTTGTTGACCGGGCATGGCTCTCTTAATGCATTCTAGCATAAGAGGGGGCTTAGTGGGGTTGCGAGCTGCTCATGTAGAGCCACTTATGATGACTGGCTTCATGTCCTATGTGAGTGTCCCAATTACGCTGACATAAGGAACTTCCAGGCTATGGGCATCACCTTTAATGGTGAGACCTACGAGGTATTTTATAGAAGACGCAGTAGGCAGCTAGCGGGTAGATCATAGGATTTTAAATTCATTTGTTCAAATTGTTGAAAGGCCGCCAGTCCTGGGTAGTGAGGTGCGAAACGGGAAGTAACCTCAAGGTTGCGAAGCTCGACCGGAGGTTATATTCTGGTACCACGGGAGGTCAGGAGCCCCCAGAACTATGGTTCCGCCTTGACCTAGGAGTTGGTATCGTGGTGACTGTAGGTTTTTACCCAAAATCGAGGGGATAGTAGACCGAATGGAGCTTGGACACCTCATGGCTTAGCATATGTTGTAGTGTGCTACGACCTGTGCTCAACCATGAGATTGCTATGGAACCATCTGGTTTGCTCGATGTGGAGTTGCATTGCAGCCGGGTGTAATAACCCAAAGAATGGCAGAGGTATTAGATAGGCCTCGACTCTTCACCACAGGGGAAGTTCGAGCCTTACACACGACTTCGAATCTGGTACTGGTGGTAGTACTTGTACTACCCGAAGGGTGCTTATCAACGCATTGTTTTGATATCTTGTGCGAAGACGCACCGTAGGCTTAAGCCCTCACGGCAGGTACCTACGTAAAACACAAGAGACATCTGTACTTTTTTCATGTGCTTTACTTACTTGTGCCTTCAACACAAGTTTTATTTTGGTATCAAAGGAATTGACGGAGAGCGATGGGAAGGCGTATCCTTGCTCCCACGAATGTATGGGCATTCTGTGCAATTAAGCCAAACACTAGAGACATCTGTACTTTTTTCGTTTTTCTGGATGAGCCGCCGATAACCCACAGAGTTCATCCACAACCATCTTTATTTATAAGGGTCCTGACTGTTCTTAAAAATCCTTATTGAGCATTGGAGGTGCATACAAGTAAATCATATTAGCTCCACTTCAGGTAAACCGAAGTAGCTCATATAAGAGTATGTAAGTGAGCATCACTGTTGATTCAATCTCGTAACTTCATATGCCGTACGTTCTCCTTCTGAGCGTCAGCTATTTCTCACTGAGTTTTATAGTGTCGCTATTGTCCTCTTGCTCAACAATCGCGCTTTTAAGTTTGACAAGTCAAAAGACACATTTGGTGTGTAGTCATAATTACAGCACTTGATTCTGGTCAGCGCCTTTCCTAATCATGCAACACTCAGTCATCTTTTTTTCATTACCACGATGTCCAAAAGTGTTCCAACAACCCCACCATATGGCTTTGGACAACATCCACTTCTCCAATCTCTCAGAAAATACACAAAAAATGTTCGATTTGAAGATTTTTCCGTAGTTCACATGTTAACGGTGACAAAAGCATAGTAGATCTGTTCGTGCACCGTGATAATCTAGGAAAAACAGTGCAAAGGAGCAGAGGTATTTAGTGTAGATTTTCGTAGAAAAAGAACAGATTTCGTGAATATTTGCATTGAGTTTACTTTCATTCGGCCTGTTCGATTTAGATCAAACTTTGACGATGCGATCGAATTTTCAAATGTCAAATTGACACATGTTTACCTATGTATCGTGGTTTCTGTTTTAAAAATCACTGACCCATATTTTTGAATTAAATTCATAAGTACTCGTACTTGCACCTTTACCCTACTATGGCTACCGTGCTTATCTTATGCCATATCATCAATCATCTGGAGCGCCAATAAGGCTAAATCCTATTTCATAAAAATGGTTAAATAAGTGCCGCTCGATGTTTATACGTTGTAGAGTTTATCTTTTGAAGAAAACCCTTGTGAGTGATTATCGGCAAGTGTCTCCAAATGGGCGTTCACACTTGTTTATCAGTTGAAATGGCAACAAAACTTAATGGCAATGCATCTACATTGAATCATCGGTTTAATGATTTTGCAAAATTTTCTTATTTTTTTCGTTCTCCTTTTCTCTGTTTTCTTTAAGACCACCTTCACCTATTAGACTTTGGGTGTACTGTACTCTTTACCACCATCCATCTTTATCGTAAACAGTTCAATGCATCATCACCTCCGACGAAAGAGGCTTAAATGTCTGGCGGCCACCGGTGATGACAGAACTAATGAACGTCAACATTTTGTGCTGACAGTTCTATATTGTTTGGCTGTGGAGGTGTACACATATTTTCTGCTCTTCTACAATCACCTTAAGAAGCTAAGGAGTGAATAATATGCAATAATTGGATTTTAATTTGTCGCCCGAGTTGAGGTGCCGTGCCATAGTGGCATCTGCCACTTGGTCAGCTGTCTGAACTGACAGATGGGCGATGGAGAGGTAGGTGAACGTGTTCTTAACCATGTGTGCGATTATGCTAGGCATGTTTGATTTGTTTGTGCGTTCTTTTGCATGGTATCGAGTTGAATTGACTTTTCTCGTTTTTTGCCATTTGGCACTTTCCATTTCAATGCTTTGTTTGCATTTGCATTTGCATTTTTATAGGTCACTGGGGTTTTTAGGTTTTGTTCTTTTGTTTTGACTTTTAGTGATTATGAAGCATGCGATGATGGGAGTTAAATGAGATTAACCTTCGGCGGTATGATTGGCTTAAAGGAGGGTCTAAAGTGTGAGTTAGTGGGTTAAATTTGGTCAAATTTTCTAGAGAAATATGTGTCGGCGATTGCATTTGTATATGCTGACAACCTCATTTTGTCTATTGAAACTAAAAGTTTGGCGTCCGCTATTATGTTCTCAACCAGGCTGGGCTCTAAGGCATGATTTCCGATCAAATAGGAGCCAAAGTGCAGAAACGTCATAAAACCTTTCAATCTTTAAACGCAACTTTTCCTCAATTTGACCACTTGGCTTTTTAGATTGTATTGACTCATTAAACTTAGGCACGTTGCAATCCGTCTGCAAACTTCTGTCTCAGGCAACACTTAAAGCCAAACTTTCAACCGTTGATTGCGGATGGATGCTATACATTTCTCGCTTTCTATCTTTCACTCAGATCCATAGATAAGCCCCTTCTTCTTCACGATCAATTTGTTGTATGCCTCTAGTCAAGGCGCATATACTTGTTAGACAATTTTTTATGCAATCTCTGGCTGGGATGCATTTGAATGGCTCGTCTAGTTTTGGCAGAGGCTACACTTATCTTTGTCCAATCATGACGGCTGGATTGCGAAATACCATCTCTACCAATAGTCATCAGTCAACAGTTGCTTCCCAAGACAATTAAAGCTAGGTCTTTCCTAGCTTTTCATAGAGATATGCAGCTTGATCTTTACCTTGTTTGTCAGCCTTATTTGTTACCAAATGGTGCTGCACACTTCAAGTGATAGGTCATAGTGGGTCAACAGAAGCGGTCGCATCACCGAACCTTGGGGCATTCCACCAATTACGGCATTATCTGCATAATCTATCAGCGCTGAAGAACTTAACTTGCCCCATCTTTGCTGACCTGTATTAGATTACGTCAACATTTGACAAAGGGTGTCGTTTCGCAGCTATATCGTTCGGCATACTGATATTGGAGTAGCCCGTCTTAGTCACTATGACAAACTATGTGACGACTTTAATTTTCATTATGCGGTAATTCCGCTTTCCGGTTATCCCAGATACATTTCAAAGATCAAAATTTTTGTAAAAGTTCTCCCTTCATTTTATGACTTGGGTATGAATCATCTTCATTTCGAGCAGCTTCTGATAACATTCCCTAAGATCGTTTGGCCGAGGATAAAAAGCACATTAATGAACCAATAACACAAGCGCTTTAAATACTTTCCCCTACGAACCTCTACAACTTCTGTATCCCTTCCACAGATCTTAGCGAAAATTTATCAGCATCATCATGAACAAACTACGATCAGGAAAGTACAAAACCAATCCAGAGGGCAGCGGTGGCATTGGCCTCTTTACAAAAATCACAAAACGCTATTCCACTCTCAGCAATAAAATCATTAAGAGACAATCTTCTGGCCGCGCTGGTACATCACCTGCTAAAGTGATCTCGGGCAGCTACAATATGACGGGTGCCAATTCTGACGATCATCGGTTAGAAATTGGTGAACCCATTCTTATATCAACGACAACGCTCAGCACCGATCGCTTTGAAGACATGAATGGACGTTATAAAACGCTTCCAATTATCGATCACAATCCTGGATCATCGAGCAGCGAAAATGAGGTCTTTGTCGATGCCGTAGACTCACTTTCAGCTGTGCCAGATATAAAATTTGAGTTTGGTGCAAGATCACCGATCACCACCGGGAAGGAGTCTTCACCAGAAATAGTCGACACAACCGTTTCGACCGTCGAACTAAACGATGTGATGGAGAACTACTATGAGACTCCAAAGACAAGGAAACCGTTAAAGAAGAACCATTCAAGATCGGTACAGAGCCTGCACAAATCGGAGATTAAAGTTTTTCTTCAAAAAGCGCCATCTCTTGAGATTGATAAGAAATTGGGAATAGTAGAGATGCCCGATGAAGACGACGAAAACAAAGAAAACGCAACACCACTTCAGAGCAAGAGTGAACCAAATACGCCTTATTGTCCTGAAAAAATTCATTTGATGCCTCAGCAGCACTATCAGAGCGCAGACTCCATCAACATGGGAGTTAAGAAAAATCGAAGAAGTTCAAACTTTGCCAGTACAACAAGCATTAATCGGGGCAGTAAAGACAGTGTGGCATGTGACAGTTCAATAGAAAATTTTGACATGAAGTCCGTCAGCTGTCAGTCGTTGACCGCACAAAATTTGTTCCTTTCAATCGATGAACTGAACGAGATCACTCGGCAAATCAATGAATCCGAGGAGTTTAACAATGAAATGGACTTAGAATACTGCACACATCGTGACAATCTCAAGCCAAGTGAGAGAAGAATCACTCTATTAAAGAACAAGAACTCCCGCCTTATTAATTTCACTCAAAACAAGGAAAAGATCAACAATGCCTGGAGTGGTCTGAAGAATTGGATCGGTGAGGAGAGTGTACGTTTGAAGGAGGTGGTCCAAAAGCAAGCTGCTACACAGAAAGTTGGCCATAGCTTCTCACCAGAACAGAAAGTATCTCCTGCTAGGAGTGCGCGTGGAGATTCCACTGAAAGAAGTCAAGAAGCAGAATCGAATAGTATGGCCGCGTCATCATTATACCTGCCACAGTTGAGTGCATTAAATGCATCAACTGTCGTGGGAGCAGACGACGATGACTTGGAATCATCTGTGACAACAATGCGACATGGGGAAATTTCGCCATTTTCGAAAAAGTCTCACTTCAAAGAGAAATGGGAGGTAAGTGTGATAGGGATGTTCATTGTCGTGGTCAGAGTTTACTTTTGCATTTTAATTTTGACATATGCTAAATCTATCAAAAATTTGACATTTTTCTTCTTATTTTTGTCTTCTTTAGGGCCAAAATGGTTTTGAGGAGCTGCGGCGATACATCAAACAAGGCGGAGACTTTGGGAAGGAACTCATACTTATATTGCAAGAAAGGTAAGCGGAACTTTGACAGTTCGTGGAACTGTTTGACTCATTACGATGAATCTCACATTTTCAGAGTCGAATCAGAGCAATTGTATTCGAAATCACTTTCGAAAATGGCAACTAAATTAAATAAAGCATGTCGTGAGCTGCCTGGAAGCATCGCAGATGCCTGGCGTGGTGTAGCAACCGAGATGGAAAGTCGAAGTGAAATTCACAGGCAGCTATCCAGCTCATTGGTAGACGAGCTGGTCAAACCACTTAAGACTTTAGTCGAAAATCACCACAAAACTAGGAAGACCGTTAGTTGTTAGATATTCTTTTGGAAATTGATTCTTAGCCCTTTTCTTCTTTGTAGGTCGAAAACAATGTGGACAAAAGCTCCCGTGTACTTGCTGAATGGAGAATCAGCGAAGCTAAGGGTAAGAAAACCTCTCATACTGCCGCACGTGAAAACGAGAAACTTCAAGATGGAATGTTAGACGTTCGAATACAAAAGTCTCCATCAATAGCATTACTGCACCAAGGTTCAAACAAAATGGCAGCCGAAAAGGAAATGAAATCCGCAGAGAAAGACTGTGCCAAGCTGGACAATAAACGACGCAAGGCTGAGGAAGCTGTCAAAAGAGCCGATGTCGAATACTATACACTTTGCGTGCGTGCTGAACGAGCTCGAGTTGATTGGGAAATGTCTGTATTGCGTGGATCGTCACTTTTACAAAATATCGAGACGCAAAGATTGGCTAGCATGAAGATGTTCGTAACAAGTTATCTCAGACTTACTGCCAATATGAATCCGATATTGGACGGTCTTATTCAGAGATTAACGCCAGTTGTGGACATCTGCAATGTTCAGAAAGATTTGAGTGTGATAAAGAATATAAGGCGCATTGCAGAGGGTCCTAGCGAACAGTTACTGCCTGATTTCTATTGTGAACATACGACGCTGGCAATGAATAGAGAAAGAAGGAAGCATGCATTGGTAAAGCTGCTTCAATTGGTCAAGACCGATCTGGAAAGAGAGCGACGTTCTCGGAATGGGTTAAAGGGGCTTTCAGACTCTTTGAATAACCAGGAGAACCAGAATATAACAGACAAGCTGTATCACGTAAGTTGAAGGGTATTTAAAGTAGTTGATAGATTTTAGGTTATTGATAAAATTTCGACAGATACGATCGATGCTGACATATTTGGAAGGAGCACGATTCAAACTCCACTCGGCGTTGCTAGAACTTGATCATAAGCCAAGGAGTTCTCATCCACTGGCACAGCATATTCAAGTAAGTAGTGATGAAGTAGTTGTTAGCATTGTCACAAATTCCCTCTCTAATTACTTTCTAGATAACTCGTGATCGTACCGGCCTTCAACAGAGCATCTTAAAGGTACCACTCTGGCTAAAGAACAACGACAAAGTAAACAGTCCAGATAGCCGGGACAATGAATACGACACAGTAAATGAAGGCAACGGCAGTTGCTCCGATGTTAAGACCGACACGAACAACAAGCAATTCAAACGTAGTCAAAGCAATTTAGAGACAATCAGCAATACGGGTACAACTCAAATTTGTGTCGGCGACAAGGCCAACACAATTCCGACCACAGTCCTCGATAGTCTATATTTCGATCGTGGCATTGCCGATGGCGGTTCCAACCAACCTGACTCTGATTTTGATGAGTTCAGTTCTCAAGATGGTGATGACAATGAGGACAATGTTAAGCCCCAACAAAATGGTGTTGCTCCACCCCTCACAAATGGACAACCACCCGTGGAAGATTTATCAGGCTTGGATGATCCCAACAATGTTCATTCAGTAGTCATAAGTAGATGTAAGGCCTTATATAGCTACACTCCAAAATTATACGACGAACTGGAACTCACGCCAGGCGACATTATTGAGGTGCATGTTAAGCAAGAGGACGGCTGGTGGTTAGGCGCTCTACGCAACCAAGTTGGAATCTTCCCAGCTACCTATGTGGAGGAGTTCGCTTAGACTGATTTTGGTTGAACTTTGATTGAAAGTTTGGAAACGTCCTTCTGCCTGTTGGGGCTATGAATTCTCTATTAGATCGTCTTCCTTTTGACTGCCCACTCTGGACTGGATCCAAGTCTGGAGTTTTATTCTCGTGTACATTACTCTTTTGTCCTTTATTAATTAATACATATATATAAATATTTTTTTTAAATTCTACTTTTTGACACACGAAATCGAATCGAATTCGACAATGATGTTCTGAGGAATGGTTATTTTGTAATGTTTGTGCGAACCCAATAATGAAGTGATGTACGGGTAGTCGCACTCTTAGTCTTAAGTTTAAATTTAAATTGTTAATAGTTTGTAAGGTGTAAGTTTAAGAAATGAAAATCGATTGTGAAGGAAATTCAGAGGAGTGTTGTTAAAGTAGTTTGTAATATTGTAAATCATAGAATAATCACACCACAATACACACATGCGAGTTCATATAAATAAATAATAAAATAAAAATCGTAATGTTAATCGAACAAAAATTAAAGAAAGTTGATTGAGAAATAGTTACATCGGTTTTATTTAAATAAATCTTCGAATTAATTTAATTTGTTGTTTTACTAATTTTGGTGGGGGCGAAAGCCCCCATTTATTCGGCTTAATACAAGCTATAACTTAAAATTAAACTTAAACTAAAACTTAAAACTAAGGCTGGTTATTCTGGTGAAGGAGAACCGATTTGAGGTAGGAAGTGGTGCGGTGGAAGTCAAAGACGCTAGGGTTTGAATTAATTTTTCGTAGCATGCGGGAGATTGGTTCGTTCGCGCCGTAGGTGGTGTGGTGGGTTGGGAGATAGAAGAGACGAGGGGTACGTAGATTACGAGGGTTAGTGTTGAGGAAAATAGAATTGTGAAGGGACGTGCATTCAACCTGACCTGAAAGAAGTCGATGAATGAAGAGAAAGTCGGCTGCATCTCGGCGTTCCTCAAGGGTGTTTAGGTTAATAAGGTTGAGACGGTTTTGATAGGGGGGCAGAGTAAAAGAATCATCTCCGGGCAAACCTCGAAGAGCGAATCGAAGAAAACGGCGCTGGATGCTTTCGATTCTCGAGATATGAACGCGATGATATGGGGACCATACTTGACTGGCGTACTCTAGGAGGGGACGAACAAAGGTAATATAGAGGGACCTGGTCACGTATGGGTTGGTGAATTCTTTGGACCATCGTTTTACAAAACCGAGTGCAGAATTGGCTTTAAGGATTATCCCATCCATATGCAAACGGAAGTTGAGCTCCCTATCACACAAAATGCCGAGGTCGCGAAGAGATTCAACGGAGGAGATAGGTTGGTTGTGGAGAAGGTAGAGTCGGGGAGGAGATTTGAGCCGCTTATGTGAAAAGGTGATGGATTGGCATTTGGTGATATTAAGTTCCAAACAATTTTTGAGGCACCAGATCGAAAAACTATCAAGGTCTTGTTGAAGAAGGAAGGAGTCATGGGGAGAGGAAATGGTTTTGAAAAATTTGGTATCGTCGGCGTAAAGGGAGACGGACGAGTATTTGATGATCCTATCGAGATCATTTATGGTTAATATAAAGAAAAGGGGACCGAGATGGTTACCTTGAGGAACTCCAGAGGTGGCCAAAAATGGAGCGGAGTGGGCTGACCTAAAACGAACACTGTAAAAACGGTTTTCGAGGTAAGAGGATATCCATTTTAACAGTATGGGTTCAAAGCCGAGGGCAGACAATTTGAAGAGTATTAATCGATGAGAGATTTTATCGAAGGCTTTGCTAAAATCGGTTGCAACTACATCGACTTCGTTGCCGTTCTCTAGGGCAGAGATGGTAAAGGATACGAATTCAACGAGATTTGTGGTGGTTGACCTACCCTTTAGGAAGCCGTGTTGTCTAGGGGAAATAAGTGATTTGCATTGGAAACTTAGAGCTTCATACAAAATACTTTCGAGGAGTTTGGGTATATGGGAGAGTTTAGCGATTGGACGATAGTTTGTTATTTCGTTCTTTGATCCCTTTTTGTGGATCGGGGTTATAAAGGAGGTTTTCCAAACCTGAGGAAATTCTCCTTGTGAAAGGGATAGACGAAAGAGATCAGAAAGGGCAAGGGAAAGAGACGAAGAACAGAGGCCATCTGGACCGGGTGTAAATTCGTCATTGAGTTGGTGTAATTTATATTCGATATAGGAGGGGTCCAAGATGTGAGAGAGAAGTGGGCCGTTGGAGAAGTTCAGTAGGTAGCGAAAATAGGATAGATTTGGTACAAAGGAGTCGTTGGTGAAGGATTATTTAAAGAAGCTGGCAAATAGGTTGGCAATGGTGAGTGGATCGGTTGATGACTTGTTGTTGAAAGAGAGGGAAGGAGGGTAACCATCGGACTTTCTTTTGTAGTTAACAAATTGGTAAAAGGACTTAGGGTCATTTATAAGGTTGACTTGCGCATTGTTAAGGTAACGCTGGTAAAGGGAATCGTAAAGTTCGGTGAAATGAAGATAAGCACCAAGATAGTTGGAATAGTCGGACAAGGATCTGGTACGCAGGAAAACAGCCCATAACTTATTTCTCTTGTTTCGTAAGGAACGAAGCTTGCGATTATACCAGGGAGGACTAGTAGATGATGTTTTAAGGCGGGAAAACGGAACGTAAAGGCTAAAAGAATTAAATATTTCTTTATAAAAAATGGATAAGGCATCATTTACGCTTAGGTTGTGAAAGTTAAAGGGGGATCTGCTAAGATAGTCACTGATTTTGTGAAAGTTTGCTTTATGAAAGTCGTAGGATGAGAGAGTTGTGGGAGGAGTGGACTGGAAAGAAGAGTTATGAAAAAATGAAAGTAGAAGGGGGGGGTGGTAGTTGTCGATTGTACGATTACTACGTAAGGTTTGCCATCTAGTTGACAGAAGCGCCGTAGTCTTTAACTACCCAGATTGCTGCTTGACTGTCTATGTATGTATGATATATTGTAAGGATTGTTGTAGGAAAAGGTCCTCAAAGAAATCCCCTGGCATAAGATACATCTGTGAAGAAATAAATGGCTTTTTTTTTTTTGATTTGCGGCCCGGGTCAACCCCGGACAGATTTATTATCGCTTATTGCAAGCTTATTCTTAGAACTAACAATTTTCACTTAAAGCTAAAGATAAAAACTAAAGGGTGGGAGCGGTTAAAAAAAGTTAGGATGTGAGGCATAGGTGGAAATAAGAGTGTTTTTAAGAGAGAGTTTGGTGAGATGGTAGTCGAAGAGAGGCAGAATATCGTTAACTTCACGAAGCATTCTAGACATTGGCTCCAAGTGTCCGTAATTCGTTCGGTGAAGATTGAGCCGGAAAAGTGGCACAGACCTAAGATTGCGTGGGTTGGTATTAAAAGAAATAAGTCGAAGTAAAGAAGGACAATCGATATTCCCAACTAAAATTTGATGAATAAAGAGAATGTCGGCAACTTTTCGACGTATAGAAAGGGGTTGTAAATTTATAAGTTTCAGCCGGTCGGTATAAGGTGGTAAGTTTTGGCTATCATCCCAGGGAAGACCACGTAAAGCGAATTGTAAAAACCTGCGTTGAACAGCTTCTATCCGGAGGATGTGTGTTCTGTAGTAGGGTGACCAAACTTGGCTTGCATATTCAAGAAGAGGCCTAACAAAGGTTATGTAAAAAGATTTGGTAACATAAGGATTGGAAAACTCCTTAGACCAGCGCTTGATGAGGCCAAGGGCAGAGTTGGCTTTCTTTATTATATTATCAATGTGAGAACGGAAATTGAGTTCCTTATCACAGATAACACCTAAATCACGCAACTCATTCACTAAGGGAACAGGCAGATTAAAGATTAGATAGCAGCGAGGTGAAGTAGGGGGCCGCTTACGGGAATACGTTATAGCCTGACACTTATTGACGTTAAGCTCAAGAAAATTCTTCTGACACCAAGTACAAAATCTGTCAAGATCTTCCTGCAGTGGTAGGCTGTCTGAGGAAGAGGATATATATCTAAAGATTTTCATATCGTCTGCGTAAATAGATATATATGAATTTTTAATGATGCAATCAATATCATTAATGGCCAGAATAAATAGTAAGGGGCCAAGGTGGCTGCCTTGAGGGACACCAGAGGAGGCTTTAATTGGGTCAGAAATCATGGACCTAAATAAAACATAGTATTGTCTTTCATTTAAATATGATTGAACCCATGTTATAAAGTTTATTTGGAAACCAAGAGCTTTTAATTTCAGAAGGATTATATTATGTGAAATCCTATCAAAGGCTTTGCTGAAATCGGTGGCAATCACATCAACTTCATTTCCAGATTCCAGTGCACATAAAGTGCTTGATACGAATTCCGTTAAGTTGGTGGTCGTAGATCTACCTTTGAGAAATCCGTGCTGGTTTTGGGAAACAATAGGTTTACAATGGAAAAGCATTATATCATAAATAATGCTCTCGAAAAGCCTAGGTATGCAGGACAGCTTAGCAATTGGTCGATAGTTGGAAATATCATCTTTTCGGCCTTTTTTATGTAGGGGAATAATAATAAATGACGTTTTCCAGGTCGAGGGAAATAATCCCTGGGTGATAGAAAGCTGAAAGAGAGTTGTAAGTGGTTGGGCTAGGTGCATTTCACATTTCTTTAAAAATATAGGGGGAAGATCATCAGGGCCGGCGGAATAATCATCTTTGAGGTTTATTATTTTATCTTTGACTTGCTCTAAAGTTATAGACACATATTCTAAAGTTGTTTGTGGGCAGCTATTTAAGTAGGAAAAGTAAGAGTGGTCTGGCTCTTGGGAATGGATGGTGAACGCTTGGCTAAAAAAAGTTGCGAGGAGATTTGCTATAATTTGGGGATCCTCCGAGGACTTATCTAGAAAATTCAGAGATGATGGATAGTTATCCGATTTACTTTTAGTTTTGATGAACTGAAAGAATCGCTTGGGGTCGGAAATTAGTGTGCTGTCCATTTGGTTTAAATAGTTGTCATATAGAGTTTGACAAAGTACAGAGAAATTTATTAGGGCAGACTGGTAGTAAAAGAAATCGATGTCGGAACGCGATATTAAGTAAGTACGCCAGAGCTTATTTCTCTTATTACGAAGAGATCGCAGCTCTTTATTATACCAGGGTGGTGATGATGAGGGATTCTTTTTGGGTAAGAAAGGTACAGATTGGGAGAGACATTTGAAAATTTCGGTATAAAAGGATGCGAGAGCATCGTTAACCGTGAGGTTGGGATTATCGTAAAGAAATTCAAATCGATTGCATCAACAGCTAGCTGGTAACCTTGAATTGGTTGAGAGGGGCGAATATAGCAGCAGCAAATATATAGGTTGCGCTTGCAAATAGGAATTCTAGCGCATACAAATTCAAAGAATGCAGTGGACGATTTTTTAAAGGGTTTAGACTCAAGACGAGAGTGTATAGCTAGAAGTACCCCACGGCCATATAAATTATCCTCTTTATCTAGACCGTCGTCACGGTGTAAATCAAAGTCTTGGGAAAATAATTCATTATTCTTAATATTAGGGGTGAGATTGGTTTCTGTGAGTGCAAAAATGTCGTAGGGCAGAATCTGCGAATTAAGATATATAGCAGAAATCTTAGTTCGTAATCCTCTTACATTTTGATAATACAGGGACAGATATTTGGGAGGCTTCGGCAAAGAATTGAGTGGTGGGTTAGAAGCGATGGTAGTTTTTGAAACTAGACCGTGTTCGCTGGAGGTGTAGTATGCGTTTGGAACTTACGTGAGACGCAAAAGAAGAGAGATCATTAGCCACATCATCAGGATTCATATCTAATTGCTCATGAAAACGTATAAAAAGTTGTCGCAGATCATTGTGATTAGTGGGAAGGCCTTCTTGCAGAATGGAAACCATTGCATTGGTTTTCGTTATACCGTCTATACAGACAGAATCTGGCTTATCATGTAGATATGCGAGATATAAACGAACATTATCGTATAGTCTGCGGTCTCGTAGTCGAGAGAGAACATACCGGCCATCTTCCCCTGAATCGATAAGGTGCTTGGTTAACTTTGCCTTTGGAGGAAGTATGGGGTCTAAAAAATAAGGTGGTGTGGTATTAGAGTGGGACTCTAGCTTAGAAGATGGGGAGGGATTTAAAATATGGGAGCGAATAAAGTTAGGGTATGTCGTTTTAGTTTGAGTGGGATGAGGAGAAGTTGTTGGGTTTTTTAAATGATTGAGAGGAGGATCAAGATTAAAAGATACACGTTTGGGAATTGGGTTAGACGGTGTGGAAGAACGTTTTGTGTATACGCGATTAGCAGTATGAAGTGAAGAAGGAGTGAAGAAAGGGAATGTCCCAACTTTAAAACTCCAGTTTGGATCAGGAGCTTGTTTGTTAGGCTTTGGATTTTTTTTGTGAGAGTTGGGCTTTGGTAAAGGGTTAGACTGCTGTTTTCTAGGTTTAGTGAGATTTGAATTAAAGGTAGTATCCTTGCGATGTTTGTTGTTTCCTCTATTTAGTTTTACTCTTTCCATGGTTATTCCACCCAGATTGATGACGTCGGAAGCAGGGTTGATGAACATCCATTCATATTTTAATGGGATGCTTACCTTGAGGGTGTTGGTGGAGATCTTACGGCAGTTGATGACATCAATTTTAAATTTAGATTTGAAGAGACTAGTTAGCCTGACTCGATCGAGATGTGTACCTCTTATTAAAAACGCAACCGATTCGGCTTTGTTGGAATTGTTCAACTTTTTGATTCTATTGTTCCAGTCCGAAAGTGTCCATAAGGTGCCAAGTCGTGAGATTGTGGGTTCAGGAGTTGGTGTATTTGGATGAATTTCCGGAACGGGTTGTGGTGGAGGAGATGATGACCCAGGAGTTATTGATGGTTCCATTATTGCAGATTCAAGCATCTCAGTCAGAATCGAGGTGTTGTATGGTGCAGTCGGTAGACCTTGGGATTGCACCGGTATATCGTCGATTTTACTGGAAGCTATCCGGATGTGATCAGTAATTTCGTTTAAAAGCGCGCGTGATTCGGTTATCTCGTTGCTCAAATCACTCATTTGGCACATGATATTTATGAGCAACTGATCATTATTTGGCGGAGAGGGAACGCTACTTCGGGACGTACTTTGGAGATGAAAATCGAGGGAAGACCGTAAAGAACTTAAAGAGTCTGTTATTGTGGGGATGTACGATTTAAATATGGATTTAACACTGTGGGATATACAATTTTTTAAATCTTCACTAATTTCGTGTTTATCGTTTCGTTTAATTAAATCACTATTTTGAGCCAACTGCATAGATAAGTTTCTAAATTGACTCTTATTATAGCTTGCAGATTGTTCGAGGGAAATTGATAAGTCTTCAACTGTTTTTAAAATGTCATCATATTTGGTGAATTGATTTTGAATCGATTTCAATGCATGGTTGTTTTCCGCCGCAAAATTGTTGACCGAATCACTGAGACACTTAATAGCAAGCAAGATGTGGGACGGAGTGATGTCCTTGCACTCATCACAATAGAACAAAAAGTTGTTTTTAAAGTCCCTTAAATACGCTACGGATCTCTTACTCAACCCAATGCATAGGGCGTGGAACGACTTGCAGCAAAGACCACTGCAGATCACCGTAACAGCATTTGGATCACTTGTTAAAGAGCAATTTGCACTTCCACATAATTCGGACATGATGACGATGAAGTTAGGGTAGGTCAGTTGAAAATTTACGCAAAAGGCGGTGAATGAAAATTGGGTTATTAAGCACTTTTACACAATAAACAACAAAGGCGATGACCGAGAAATAGCTTTTGCGAATTATTGCATATTAGGCAGGAACAAATTAAATGAAAATAAATAAGCGGAGCGAAATTAAGCACGTCTGAACTTAATGAATGACAACAATACATTATCGGGGAATGTAGTCTATTTCAGTTCATTGTAGGAGGCTGCAATATGATATGATCATAAACACTATTCTCTTTGGAACGAGGTCCTTTATCCCTCATCGGATGAAGCATATCAAAACATAAGGAAAATCTTGTGCGGTTCGGGCTGCAAAAAGGCTGTTAGAACTCTAGAAGATATCCGAAAAGCGAGTCAAGAATTACATACTTAAATATGCGATAAAGAACTGAGGGATACTACAGTGTAGTTCGTTAAAAACATTTTAAACTCTGTCTCATCCTGTATCCCAACGCTCATTTATACTGACATCCTACCTGTCACCTTTTTGGACAAGACCAATCGGCTTACTCGTACTGTCTCCACCTTCACGAGAGCATATCGGGAATTCTATGGAACGTACCCATTTTCGCATTCGTGTAGTAGCAAGGGTACTCAAGGATCTCAATATACACAAATCCCTGTGTCCAGATGGTATATGTCTCCTTCTTTTGAGGAGTTGCCCGTCTTCGTTGCTAAAACCACTGCGTTATCCATTTTATCAGTCCTTCTCCTTAGGATTCCTTCCTAGTAGATGAAAAACATAAGTTGTACAGACCTCCTTAAAAAAACTTAGTCTTTTTTGTTTTCCTCCTATAGGCCCATTGCATTTGGGTCTCTTATGAGCATGAATTATCTCGAGACACAAAATCTTCCCAATGACCAACAGTACGATTTTCACAGCCACAGGTCCACTGGTGATTTGATGATAGGTCTCACCGAAAAGAGGAACTAAATTCTACACAAATATGTCTATTGGAGCCAAAAAGGCAGATAAACATAAAAAAAGATGGCTGATTGAACAAATGTTTAAAAAAATAGCTAAATGGAATCCGATGTAGAAAAAAAATAGACGACATCTATACGTGAAATAAGAATCTAGAGAAAATACATATGGAGAAGTAAACTACTACATTTTTCAACTGAACACTCTTCTTTGCCTTTTGGAATAATCAACTTAAGTAGTTTTAGACGATTTTAAGTTTGCTACCCACAAAATTAATGCTGGTGGCCCCACGGGTCCGTTCTGTCTCCGACACGCTTTTTAATCTCTGTGGTCCGTTCCTTCTAATCCAAGACATTCTTTTGCTGGCGACAGTGTTCTCTGTTTCCCACATTCAATCCGGGCTTACGTGCCAGTTCTTCGACTTTAGAATGGCAACGAGAGTGTCCGATATTAACATCATACGAGAGCTGTTTGATGATTACCCGGATTGGAAGATACGTGGCGCTACTGAGCCAGAATGAGTATAACATCATTTAGTATAACCTCTTTTAGCCCGCCTGTTAAAATTTGGTGACAATCCTACGCTTAGTTTTGTTTTCAGACCTTTCCGGCTGAAGGCACGGTCTTCGACTTCTTTGGAGCATGTTCACCGGGTAAAACCCATTGTTTCAATTGTTCTTTGGTCTCTGGTGTGTACCAATGAGTCCACGTCCCATCGATGGTCACGAAACGACGCAAGAACTCCCCGAGATTTACATTAAACAGGGCCAAGCACGTCTTTGAAGAGTTCTCACGATTGCGCTTGTTCTCCGATGTGAGTAAACGTGGCACCCATCGCGCGGACAGCTTTCTGATGCCTAAAATATCGCACAGGATATGGCTAACGCATTCAGTTGAGATGCCTGCTATCTCTACCAACTCGCGAACTTTCACTCGGCGGTCCACCAATATGAGATCATGGTTTTCTCCGTGGTAACCGTTCTTGCGCCACCTGGGCGCGGTTCATCAAAAACCGACGTACGGCCACGGCGAAATTCTGCGAACCAATGGTAAACGGTTGTACAGGAAGGTGAATAGGTCGCATACACACCCTCGAGAATGAGCTTGATTTCCTTGCAGGTTTTGCCATTCAAAAACAAGAATCGGATCACGGAGGGGTACTGCTCTTTTTCCATGATCGTAAAAAACACTAACATGATATTTTGAAATGGGTGTCAAAACAAAACTAAACGTCGGATTGTCACCAAATTTTGACAGGCGGGCTAAAAGAGGTTATACTAAATGATGGTACACTCAGTAGCCAATACTCGTAATTAGAGAACCATCAACAAGTAGAATTTAAATTGATTAATTCGAAAATTCAAGTGAAATATGAACCTCCAGCCATTATCAGTGAACCTCTCTTGCATCTTCCAAAAAATTCTTT
Source organism: Volucella zonaria (assembly GCA_963966105.1). NCBI lineage: Eukaryota > Metazoa > Arthropoda > Insecta > Diptera > Syrphidae > Volucella > Volucella zonaria. The sequence goes on along the minus strand of OZ014532.1, from coordinate 170,790,256 downwards.
TGATGTGTATCCATGTGCACAGACGTTGTAATGGCCACGTATTCGAAGTCACCAAAAAACTGCGAAATGTTTAGATTGTCGCAAGCGATATAAGAAATACTTTTCCCTCTGATCTGACATCGATATACTCGTAAAAGGCTTATTAGTGCAATGCTAATATCTGGTCAGGTGCTCCTAAATCGTCTCTTCTCTTGCTGAAAATGATGGAAAAGCATGCGATTCGAGTAGGTGACGCCAATATTGGTCAGTCAAACTACACATTCTAATACCAACATAATGTCGCTTGCCTTAACTTATTCTATAGTTATTCTCCCCATCAGTGCTTAAACGAAATGAAAAGTATCATTCCGTCCCTTCAAGCTTAACACCTGCCTTGAATGCTCATCAGTTTACATTCGGCTGTATTCGAAAATATCGTGATTCTTTTTTAAGATGTACAACCCGCTTATGAAATGTCCAGCCGAGCTCTTTATTTCCTAGCCGTCATAATCTGCAAACATTCAAAACCAACGTACATCGGTACACATATTTCTTTCTTTACTCCATCATTTCTCATCATCCATGCTGCGTGGAAATATTTTAAGAGCATACAAAATTCTTTGAGTGGTAGATAGCCGCCATTGGAGAAGTGCTATGACTTTGATTTGTTGGCCCCGTCTTAAGCCTTTACTTTTCGAGAGTCCAACTCACCTAAATATTACCTTCATAAGGCATATTGCAGAATGTTAGAGAGTGGCTGTGGGTGTTTGCCCGACACATAAAGAGTAACGTAACATTTCTGATACCCTCATCATCAAGCAACGAAATATTGTAGAATCGACTGTCAAGGAGAGGACGATGAATCGACTTATGATCGTTGTCTCGGATGTTTTACCGCAGTGACGAAGAGGTCTGGAAGAATCTTCCAGTTGCTAATGGGAGTTCAGGGCCTTGATATTTCAAAATATCCAGGATCGTCTCAGGATAGGAGGGTGTGAAACGTATGCTTAGATCTATGAGAGGCAAAAGATCTGCCAGGCATAAGAAGCCTTTAGCTTACTACCTGTCCTGATTTCAAAAATAAACTGAACCGACTCCTGATTTTCAGGCCACTATCTTCTATCTGGCGCTTTCGTAGGGGCAACACACAATTTATTATAAGTGGTTTTCCCGTGAAAACCGCAATGGCGGAACTTTTGAAGCATCGAGAGGTGTTACACTGTCCCTCTTGTTCCTAGGAACATGGGTCAAAACCTTTGTCTTTGCACTGATGTGGTTGGGTGGACACTGGTGAGGTTTTTCGAGAAGAGTTTGTGATATACAAGTCCAGTATAAGTTTTGCTCAGTTGGCCATCCACAGTTTCTTAGCGGCTCAGAGAAATGATTTTCTGTCGAGATTTAACTTTTTCCCACCTATTTACCAATTCGGCTTTGGATGTCCTGCATTATGCAAGGCTGGTAGAGGGTTTGTCTTGCCTGGAGTTAACTGACATGGTCGAACAGATACTGATAATAGTGAGATTGAGCAAAAGTTCTTCATCCTTACAGGCCTTATCAGGTCTGTGCTTTCGTTGGCAGCGTAAGGTTTTGGGTTTAAGGTGAAGGCCTCAGAGAAGTTTTTTGTTTGGGCTTGAAATTTAAAATTTGAACAAACAGCTAGGAAAGGACAGTTGGTCTGCAAGGAGTCCCGCATAGTGGAGCAAAAGCTTTAGTATAGAAATGCAACCGTACTGCGGCTTTAGCCAGCCCTATATTTGGCACAGTCTGGATGATTTCACGATCCACTCCAGGGGATGAGCAGGGGTAGGTAGGAAGAAAGTATAAAGTGAGAAGTGGGGTCATAGTTTTCGATGACCAGAGTTGAAGATCTTACTTACATACTTAGGTGGCGCTGCAGTTCGGGGTGAACTTGGGCCTCAACTAACAAGCCTCTCCAGTTAGCCTGGTCTTTAGCTAACTGCCTCCGATTGCGCAATCCACGTTGGTGGAGGTCCTTCTACCCGAGTGCGCCACTTTAGGTAAGGTCTTCCTCTACTGCGTTGTCCCTCAGGGTTGGATTCGAAGACTCTGTCGGCCGGAGGATTGGTGCCCATTCGCTCTACATATCTTAGCCATCTCTGGCGACTTGATCGATGTCGCTGTACAGCTTGTGTAGTTCGTCGTAGAGTTTTTCTCTCGAAACGACTGAGGATATCTTCATCCGCTATCGATAGAGTCCATGCTTCAGCGCCATAAAATAGGACTGGGATGATCAAGGTTCCTTAGCTTTTCGAGGTAAGGCCTTACTACTCAATTGCTTCTTAGCCCAAAGAAATAACGATTGGCAAGAGTGATTCTTCGTTTCGTTTCTGCTGATGTGTTGTTGGCAGAATTTAAAGCAGATCCAAGGTAAACAAAGTCCCTTATTACTCGTACCTTGAAATTATAGCTGCCGACTGTGACATTTTGTCCAATTTGTCGATGTAAAAGCATTCTGCGAAGTCGTTAACGACTTTGACGGAGCAGAGAACGTTTTCAATGTCATTCTGCACAGATGCAGGACTTTGGCAGGTATACTAAAACTAGACATCGCTCTATAAATGCTGTCATATGCGGCCTTCAAATCGATGAAAAGATGGTGGGTATTAATTTGGACTTCTTCAGATTCTTGTAGAATCTAACGAAACGTGAAGATTTGGTCGATTGTGGATTGGTCTGAAACCGCAGACGTCAGAAACCGGGTGTCAGACGTTCACACAAAATGGCAGATAAGATCTTGTATGCGATGTTGAGGAGACTTATACCTCAATAGTCGGCGTCATTGATGAGATCTTCTTTTTTGCTCTCCACAAAGCCATTTACAGCAGCTTTGAACACTTCGGCCTGTAAGTCGTCAAGTTCAGCTGCTTTATTGGTTTTCAACTTAGATATTGCTATCCTTACTTAATTTTGATCAGGTGGATAGAAGTTTTGGCTATCATCGTCTAACTTGGGTAGTTTATTCTACCTGACGGTTGCGCTTCTTCACCGTTTTACGGTTTGCGGAAGAAGTTTTTCTTGGCACGTTCTTTTTACCTGTTAATAAAATTTCCGTAATTCCTAAAGTACGAGTGCAACCAATAACTTTGACCGCGCGCTTCTCGTGCTCTTTTTTCTTCTTCTGTAAGAAGATGCTCTTCTCATCTCTTCTGATCGTAGAGTTCACGAGCGGCGCTCGTCCTTCGTTGCAGCGTCGCTTTAGCTGTATGTACTTGCCGGCATTCTTCATCAAACCAGGGATTTCTTCATGATCGTCTCTAATGGCAAGTTGGTATCGTTTCCATTGGTCTTCAGTACTTGATGTTGGCGGCATAAGGGTTGCTGAGAGATTTTAGGATACGCGTTCGGCGAAGATTCTGGCGGTCTCTTGCAATTGCAGTTTTTCTACGTTATATCATCTCACAGTAGTTCGCATTCGCACCTTGGCTGCTACAAGTGGTGATCCGAGTCAGTGCTGGCTGCCTCGACCGTTATCACGTCCAGGGTATGTCTGGAGGTATGTCTTACGTCTATCGCAAAATGATAAATTTGATTTACCGTTTGATGATCCGCAGAAGGCCATGTGCCCTTGTGTATATGGTGATGAGGAAACCGTGTGCTTACTGTAGAGAACTTTGTCCGTTGCCAGACGTATGCTATGCTACCAATGTGCTACCAAAGATCCGCCTCTTTGGATTTTAACGCCATGCTTCGGGCATTGCTCATATATCTTTCGTGGCGCCGTCCTTGAGTTGAAGATCTGGACATACTTAGGTCTCTATACGACGTTGTAAAGTAAGAGTAGAGCTTACGTCTAAATATTGCACTCTTAATAATTTTAAGTCGCTCATTGAATGATACTTACTTAAAGTGATGTACAACCGTAGATCAAATTAGGACATACAACAAGGACTCGTTGATTCAATTTTGCACAATTTTCTCGGTTATTAAGATGCCGCTAGAGTTCCGACTAAGCCTTACCGCCAACCAACAGTTACCGCCGGCGAATTGAAGAATTTTGAAATTTGCATTGTTTTGATTTTTTTTCAACTTTACAGTCGCCTAAAAGTATAATTTCTTTGTTGGGATCATTAGAAAGTGCTTTTCAAACTGGCTTTGGTTGGTTACAAGGATTCAAAATTTTCAAATTTACAAAAAAATTGGAAAAATAATTTCAAAAACTAATCCCTGGATACAGTGTGGAGCAAAAGTAATGTTATAATGTGAACGTGCCTTAATTTTTGCGAATACCGTCAAGTGTCACCTTGCTTTGACATTTATGAAGTATGCTGTATGAGCGATACACACGTGAAAAACGCGGAATTATGGTTACTGCTTATTTGACCAATTTCTGGTCTGTTGTTTTAACGCAGGGTGGGCTTCGTTATAGTCCTCCTCGTCGTCCTGCACCATATGCTCGAACAGTTAAGCGTTTGGGTGAGCGTTTCGTGCCAACTGGGTCCGCTAGAGGTGTGGGAAGAAGTGGTCGGCCTCATATTGCTCGTTCGACCGAGAATATCACTGCTATGGCCGAGAACGTCCGAGAGAGTCCACAAAAACATCGACGAGGCAACCATGCACACAATTTGACATCAGCAGACGTTCGTTGGGTCGAATTTTGGTGAAGAATCTGAAGATGTTGCCTTATAAAGAGCAAACCGTTCACCAATTGCTACCTGCTGACCGTCAAGTGAGGTCAAGTTACTCCCATGCTCTATTAAACCTGGTGCCAGAGGAGGATGGTATCGTATCCAAAATCATAATGAGCGACAAAGTCCATTTCCACTTAAGTGGTCATGTGAATAAACAAAATTTGCGTTTCTGGGGCACAGAGAATCCACATGAAATGCACGAAAAACCATTGCATCCCATTAAAGGGAATAGTTGGATTAAACAAGTGATTGGCTCTCAACGAGACATTAAACTTTCTTTTTTTTTCGCAAGTTGCTGAATTGGGTCTCGAGCATTGTTGGTTCCAGCAGGACGGAGCAACTGCTCACACATCGCTCGGGCAACGATGGAGATTTTGAATCACCAATTTCCAGGCCGTGTGATCTCCCGTTTCGGCGATTGGTACAGATCATTTCAAACGAAATGACAGCCAATTCACATCATGAGATTACTTTTGCCCCACCTTGTTTATAGATTATCAAATTTAAAGGGTGACCAGATAAGAACGATAGGAAAAAATATTTAAATAAAACAACAACGATGTGGGATATAAAATTAGTTCTGGCTTTATTTTGAAGCTACATTCATGCCATTATGTGTGGAATACCACACCATTTAAATAACCGCCTCCGCTTCGCTGGAGGTGCTTCAAGCGGTGGGTCCAATTTTCGATGACTCGGTCCAATATGTGCGGCGTTATTGCGGCAATAGCGTGCCAAATGTTGGCCTTTACCTGCCCCAACAGCAAACTGGATGGTCTAAGGAGTATAAAAGTCCTAGACTACCAGGTTGTACACTGGGAAAAATTAAAGAAGAGCGAAAACATTTTACAATGTGTTCGCTGCCAAAGACTGGGAAATGCAGCCTCGATGCGTGGAGTGTGGAAAGAACCACAAGTCAGAGGAATGCGCTCTAGGTAAGGACGGAGCGTCGGAAAAAAGCCAACTCTTTTGTGCCTTATGCAGGAACACGGGACACACCGCAAACTATAGGGGTTATCCCAAATTCCAATAGATAAAAAGAGTAAATCTGGTTCGGCAGCAGAAAGTGGAAGTTAAACGTCCACTCGTGCAGGCACAAACACCAGCCGTTACTCCCCAAGTTACCTACGCCCAAATGGCGGCAGGTAGGGGAACTACGGTACAACAAGCAAAGGTAGCTTCTCAGGCCCCAGCGCCTAGAGCACCGGAACATGTACCTGACATGCTGGCTACCTTGCTCTCTATTCAGGGGCAGATGGCTCAGCTTTAGCGTCAAATACAGGAACAGGCTACGCCGGTAGATCAAATATACACGCTGCTGCCGGGCCTAACGCACCTCCAGTCGTAATGGGTACGTACATGGTGGAGCAAACCCTGAAGGTCCTTGCAGTGAATGTTAATTCACTGATTAGGTTCACTGATTAGGTGCACTGTTTAAGTTGCTTAAAAACCAAGCCCCTGATGTGCTTTTGGTTAGCGAAACTAAGCTTACCAAAATACACAAAATGAGACACAGAAGATATGAAATATTACGAAGAAACCGACCCAATTCTATTCAAGGAGGTGGTGTTGCGATCTTTGTAAGAAAGGGACTGCGTTTCAAAAGAGTATACAGTCGTGTAGTACGTAGGTTTCAGGTGCTGGAGGCATGCATCATGTACATCCCTCTCCGTAGTGGAAAGCGGTTATACATGGTGTCTGTTTATGCATCTAAGGCTACTCAATCCACTTTATTCATCTCAGAGCTCGATACACTGTTTCGATTCCTGAGGCTGGAATTGGAGGAGAATTACTTTATTATCGGCGGAGATTTCAACGCCAAACATAGTGATTGGGGAAATAATACACCAAATACTAGAGGGAACCTACTATTCAATTGGTGGGGTCAGCACAGCGTGATGTATCGACTCGACCTCAAAGCCACGGATAGTCCGTCGTTTCCGAGACACGGGTCCTATCTGGATCTTCTGCTGTTCGATTCACGAATACAACTGACATGCACTAACCAACAAACTACAAACTGTCTACGCACTTTCGTGTATGACAGTGACCATTGCGGTCTCAGCACCGAAATAACTGTTCCCAACGAAATTGCGGAATTGGATGAGTTTGTGCAAAGGCATTCCTACAATTATAGTAGGCTGCGTTGGACACACTTCACCAGAACACTGACTAGAGCACTCTCCTCGAATTCGCTCTACCCACCGTCCAACAGAAATCTGTCAAACGAGGAGATTGACAGGTATCTAAGACTAATGGACGATACAATCAAACGAACAATGGACAAAACGATACCTCGGTATCAACACACTGACGAAGAAGACTTATTCCGCAATGCAACTATTGACGCACTGCACCGATATAGAAGTAGACTGCTGTCAAGACTAAAAACCTTGTACAGACAGTTTACTGACAGACATAACCCGGAGATCATGACACTGAAGTCGTCGATTAAAAACCTCCAAACATTAATAAAGGAAAATTACAGAAACTCTGTAAGTTTGTATTGGAACAACAAAATTCGGGCTGTAAACACCAGCAACCCGAATATGTTCCCGCAAATAAATAAAATATTTCGGAGAAATAATCAAAACGACCTTCCATGTCTCAAAATCGCCCGAACGACGAACAACGAACAAATACTTGTAGCAGCAGGCATTGATCCAAATGAGGCCGTTGATGATGACAACTTCTTTGTGGTCGAGGATCCGCAGGAGAAGGTAGAGGCTATAGGAGCGACTTTCCAGGAAGTGTACAAGGCGAATGACATCATTGGCCCGAACCACGACCTGGAGAGTCGAGTCCTTGTGCACAATTCCTGCCTTCGAAATGAAATTGCGAATTGGCGATTCGAGAACTCGGGTTTCACCCAGTTCAGTGACAAGAATATGGCAAATAATGTCATCACCAACGAAAGGGTATTACCACCGTTCATTTCGAAGGAAGAGCTCCAAACGATCTTCGAATCACTTAGAAGTAAGAAATCAGTGGGAACCGATGAAATACCGAACATTGTGCTTCGACATCTCCCACTAGAAGCGGTGGACATTTATACCACCCTGTTTAATAATGCAATGAATAATGCACATTATCCAGCGCATTGGAAAACTGCGGTGGTACATCCCATTCCCAAAAGGAATAAAGATACTTCCAATCCGGCGAATCTCCGCTCGATCAGGTGATCAATAGAGTCCTGACTAAGTGGGTTGAGGACAAACATATAGTTCCGGATAATCAATTCGGTTTCAAGGCGGGGCATGATATCATTCATGCTGCGTCTAAAGCATGAAGAGGGACTCTTCTTCAAGCTGGACAGATTGGGCATTAGTAAACCACTGCTGTATATTCTTTCTGATATACTCTCCAGTAGACAGTTCATCGTGAAGAATGGCGATGTGACTTCTGCTGGAACATTTAACATTAAAAACGGTCTGCAACAAAGTGCGGTAAATTCGCCGATCCTATTCAACATTTACACAAGTGATCTGATAGGTTCACTTCACCATGCCATAGCGTACGCAGACGACTTAATCGCGTAATTTTAATTTAATTTAATTTAATTTTGGTGGGGTCGAAAGCCCACATTTATTCGGCTTAATACAAGCTATAACTTAAAAATTAAATTTAAACTAAAACTTAAAACTAAGGTTGGTTATTGTGGTGAAGGAGAACCGATTTGAGGTAGGAAGTGGTGCGGTGGAAGTCAAAGACGCTAGGGTTTGAATTAATTTTTCGTAGCATGCGGGAGATTGGTTCTTTCGCGCCATAGGTGGTGTGGTGGGTTGGGAGACAGAAGAGACGAGGGGTACGTAGATTACGAGGGTTAGTGTTGAGGAAAATAGAATTGTGAAGGGACGTGCATTCAACCTGACCTGAAAGAAGTCGATGAATGAAGAGAAAGTCGGCTGCATCTCTGCGTTCCTCAAGGGTGTTTAGGTTAATAAGGTTGAGACGGTTTTGATAGGGGGGCAGAGTAAAAGAATCATCCCAGGGCAAACCTCGAAGAGCGAATCGAAGAAAACGGCGCTGGATGCTTTCGATTCTCGAGATATGAACGCGCTGATATGGGGACCATACTTGACTGGCGTACTCTAGGAGGGGACGAACAAAGGTAATATAGAGGGACCTGGTCACGTATGGGTTGGTGAATTCTTTGGACCATCGTTTTACAAAACCTAGTGCAGAGTTGGCTTTAAGTATTATCCCATCCATATGCAAACGGAAGTTGAGCTCCCTATCACACAATATGTCACGGTCGCGAAGAGATTCAACGGAGGAGATAGGTTGGTTGTGGAGAAGGTAGAGTCGGGGAGGAGATTTGAGCATTTGGTGATATTAAGTTCCAAACAATTTTTGAGGCATCAGATCGAAAAACTATCAAGGTCTTGTTGAAGAAGGAGGGAGTCATGGGGAGAGGAAATGGTTTTGAAAAATTTGGTATCGTCGGCGTAAAGGGAGACGGACGAGTATTTGATGATCCTATCGAGATCATTTATGGTTAATATAAAGAAAAGGGGACCGAGATGGTTACCTTGAGGAACTCCAGAGGTGGCCAAAAATGGAGCGGAGTGGGCTGACCTAAAACGAACACTGTAAAAACGGTTTTCGAGGTAAGAGGATATCCATTTTAAGAGTATGGGTTCAAAGCCGAGGGCAGACAATTTGAAGGCTTTGCTAAAATCGGTTGCAACTACATCGACTTCGTTGCCGTTCTCTAGGGCAGAGATGGCAAAGGATACGAATTCAACGAGATTTGTGGTGGTTGACCTACCCTTTTGGAAGCCATGTTGTCTAGGGGAAATAAGTGATTTGCATTGGAAACTTAGAGCTTCATACAAAATACTTTCGAGGAGTTTGGGTATATGGGAGAGTTTAGCGATTGGACGCTAGTTTGTTATTTCGTTCTTTGATCCCTTTTTGTGGATCGGGGTTATAAAGGAGGTTTTCCAAACCTGAGGAAATTCTCCTTGTGAAAGGGATAGACGAAAGAGATCAGAAAGGGCAAGGGAAAGAGACGAAGAACATTTTTTAAGAAATATGGCAGGGAGGCCATCTGGACCGGGTGTAAATTCGTCATTGAGTTGGTGTAATTTATATTCGATATAGGAGGGGTCCAAGATGTGAGAGAGAAGTGGGCCGTTGGAGAAGTTCAGTAGGTAACGAAAATAGGATGGATTTGGTACAAAGGATTGTTTAAAGAAGCTGGCAAATAGGTTGGCAATGGTGAGTGGATCGGTTGATGACTTGTTGTTGAAAGAGAGGGAAGGAGGGTAACCATCGGACTTTCTTTTGTAGTTAACAAATTGGTAAAAGGACTTAGGGTCATTTATAAGGTTGACTTGCGCATTGTTAAGGTAACGCTGGTAAAGGGAATCGTAAAGTTCGGTGAAATGAAGATAAGCACCAAGATAGTTGGAATAGTCGGACAAGGATCTGGTACGCAGGAAAACAGCTCAGCGTACAGAACAGGTCCGAAGATTGAGGTCATTAATATACTTTTGCAACGTGACTTCGACAAAATTAAGCGATATTGCGACGACTGGAAGTTGAAAATCAACTTTCAGAAGTCGGAAACTATTCTGTTTAGGACGTCTTTGTCTGGGGCCTTTAGGAATACCAGAAAGAATTGGCTAAAGTTCTCTATCGTCGGACAACATGGGCAGCCACTTGCTTGTCGAAATGTACGAGTAGTCAGATACCTTGGGACCTTATCAGGCCCATGCTTGTCTTTGGATGCCCCGTGTGGTTCAACGTGAGAGCAAGTTTATTGGAAAAGATTCGGGTATTTGAGTGGGCTTGTCTTCGCTTATACAGAACGCCAGAATCTGAGTACATAAAACTCGATCGTAATGAGGTCTTGTACAATAGGGCGAACCTAATAAGAGTGGACAATTTCGTCATTAAGTTGACTCGAAGGCACATTGCAAGTGCAATGACCTCATCGAACATCCTGATCTCCGGGGCTTACTACCCTAATTATATGTGTCACGAGAGAGTTCGCTTTGACGACTTTCCTCTATCTGGAGAGCAAAGGTCTGATCCAGGGCAGATTGGCGGTGCCGCTAATCTTCCACTTTGCTATCGTAGACTAAAGACTTGACGTAGCCCAAAACAAATAATCGAGTGGAGTCAAATCGCATGATGGCGGCGGCCAACAGATGACGCCAAATTTCTCCTTCACAACTTCGAACGTTGCGTCGTTTGTATGGCATGTAGCGAAGTCTTTTTGGAAGCACATCTCGGATATAATGATGTTGTTGCTCTATCATCGCTCTATACCTGACACCATTGACGGTAACAGTGCCCCCTTTCTCATTTCGAAAGAAATAAGGTCCGGTGATGCTGCCATGCCATAAACCGCACCAAACAGTCAATTTTTGTGGATGCATTGATGCTTGACTGAGCACTTGTGGATTGTGTTGGCAATTTTGCTTGTTGACGTAGCCGCTGAGCCAAAAATGGGCCTCGTAGGAGAAGATTTTTCCAGCGCCCGATTACCGAACTCACGGGATTTTCTATGGTCGTTCGGCTTAAATTCTTGTGTCAGCACAATTTTATACGGATGTAAACCCAAATCCAGCAGCAAAATAAACCGGTTTCACTCTCTGGCGATGCCCAATTCAGCTGATCGGAGCCGAATCGACATTTCTGGGTCCTCTTCGATATTGGTCGCTACGACGGCTTTGTTTTCTTCATTTCGCACCAATCTCTATCTGGCTGGTGGCTTAAGATCCAAAAGACTGTACTCACGCTCAAACTTGCCTGCACACTAAAGCCATGTTAACGACTGACCTCACGAGGAAATTCACGTTGCATGATATTTTTTAATAATTTCAGCACGTTCGGCAAGCGTGCTGAATATTTTGACAGCTGGATGTCATTGGTAACATTGACAGCTGGATGTCATTGGTAAGATTGACAGATGCTGAAACATAGCAATTGTAAGAGCTATCATTGCTATCTAGTCATTTGTTATGATAAAGGGCCATTCAGTGGATTGTACAGGGTGGTCCGGATAATGCATCGAAGATTTTAAGGGTGATTTCATGACATATTTTGAGAAAACAAGCCGTATATGTTGGAAGAAGGTCGGAAATATGGTACATGCCCTGCGAAATACAGAGTTTTAAGCAAAGCCTTACACTGCCCTGTTTGACTTCTATTGAAAGTAACATCTTTCAAATTTATGGGTGTATAGTGACAAATGGGGTATCGTAATCTCGTAATTATAGGAACTTTAATTCTTTCGAAGTAAATGTTACCTTAAAACATCAAATCAAAAATTGGACAATAAATTTTTATTTTTGTTTTTTTCATCAAGTCTTGTATGTTATAAGTGCAAGCCATTGCTCGTCTTTGAAAGGCTCTAACCTTCGAAGTTGCCATGCCAAATCTCTGGTTCAAGTCATACAATGTTGTTATTTCGGATGTAAGCAATGTTCGTTATCCGTCACAGTAAATAAACGTCCATTAGGGTCAATTCCGGAGACTTTGGAAGCCACCCTATCTACGAATTCTCGTACACGCGATCCAACCATTCTCTAGCGTACGGGGCGCCATCCTACTGGTGCACAATGGCTGTTCTTTGCTGCAGTAGTATATCACCTAATAGTTCCGGTAATTTGTTTTGCAAAAATTTCAGGTAGAAACTCGAATTAAGTGTTGGAGGAAACCGATAGGTACCCAACAACTTGTTGCCCAATATACCGGCACATACATTGAGGTTGAACTTATGCTGGAAAGCTCTGTGTTTCCTGGAGTGGGAGTAACTTTCCGCCTGGGTAGATTGTGGAAAATATAGATTCCACCGCTGTTGAATTCTTCTATCCATAGAATCCGGCCAATAAAATTGTCTTCCTTAAAGTGTCTTTCCAGAATGTAAATGCAGAATTCCAGATGCTTCTCTAAGTAATCGGGTTGTAGTTGCTCTCTTGGTATATGATGGAATGCAAGCCTTCTGAGTGTCAAATTCTTCAAATATAAGTCATACTTAGATTAGTATGTCTGTTAAACGTCTTCGTAACTGCGAACGCCTTCTGCCAAAGCAGGATGTGAGTCTCTCGACGATTTCCGCATTCTTCCTGTCTCCCTCAAACCGGAAAATGTTCTAATAACTGTCCTGTCTATTTGGGGCATAAACCATGCCTGGGTATTCTTGTGTTGAAAAGTCCATCGTCGAGGATATTATGAATTAAACGCCAATATCTCGGTTAAAAACTACAAACTGGCTATGTAAATAATTTTGAATTCTTTTTATATTATTTCGTAAGAGATACGCTTTTTTTCCAGAAAAAGGTTCTGTAATCTTTTTTAACCTGCAAAAGTTGGTCGTACCTCCTCGATATGGTCGGTTTTTGCCCTTTTAGGGGTCGTCCTACAATGAATCTTTTTTAAAAAAATGTTTATTGGATTTACATTGCACAATAATACGAGGGTCGTCTGAAAAGTTTCCGACCGCAACGGAAGGCAGAAATTGCGGAAAAACGGCCACATTTGCAGAAAAAGAAAATCCTGTTTCGCCAAGACAACGCGCCGTCTCACACCTCAGCGGTTGCCATGGTTTGAACTGCTTGACCATCCGCCTTATTCACCAGATCTAGCCCCAGGCGACTTCTTTTTGTTCCCTCACCTAACAACTGCGCTCGGAGGACAGAGATTTTCGTCAAATCACCTTCGTGAACGCCAAGTATTATTTGAACGGTTTAGAGAGATGGAAGCATCGCTGGGAGAAGTGTGTAGAGTTACAAGGCGACTATGTAGAAAAATAAAAAAAGAATTTAAGAAAAAATGTCTTGTATCATTGTTCGGTCGGAAACTCTCGTATATAGAGCCCTATCTAGCTTTGGCAGCTGTGAAAAGCTCGTTCGTCTGTGCGGAATGACGATTGAGAATGCTCAATGCTTCGTCAGAGTCGGCAACGCCTTAACCGAGACGTTTGATGTCAGAAAAGCTTGTAGACAAGGTGACGCGCCGTTATGCCACTTCTTTAACAACATACTTAAAAGAATTGCTCGGAACTAACAATCGTACACTGAAGGCATGGTCTCGCAAAAGTCGACATAATTGGCAGAACATGGCGGGCTGTTTACTAGTATTGAAACGGGAGCTGTCAAAATGCGTTTAGCGGTAAATGAGGTCAAAACCAAATATATCCTCGTAGACACAACATCGACGAATTGGACAGAACGTCACAATCGACAGCTATAATTTCGAGGTAGTAAGGGACTTTGTTTACCTTGGCTCTGCTATAAATTCTGCCAACAAAACCTCAGCAGAAATAAAACGAAGAATCACTCTTGCCTTTTCGCTACTTCTGTGGCTAAGAAGGCAAGTGCGTAGTAAGGCTGTATCCCGAAAAACTAAGGGGACTCAATGTAAGACCTTGATCATCCCAGTTCTACTGTCCTACTTTATGGCTTTGAAGTATGGGTTTGTTGCGGTAAAATTTACCATAACAAGCTGGCCTCAATCCCCGTGAAAGCGTTCGCTTTCATCCTTTCAAATAGTTGTTCTTCCCACATCCTAAGAGAGTGATGGGCAGCCATGGTCGCATCAGCCATCGGTGCACTCTCTCAGTATCTTGGAAGGACAACATAGACAGACAGGACGGAAGTTCAAAGCCACCAACAGAGCAGGCGGGCGGCCTGCTACAAGAGCGCGAGGAAGGCGCTATATAGGATATTTTTTTGGAAGGGTCCAGCGCAAAATAGTCGACCCTTGACCCACGTGTTGTTCTGTCTCCTCTGATGGGTAGTCTTCAGCCTCGAGTAGAGTCAAGGCATTCCGCTCCATCCCTCCAGCTCCTAACCGCTTCACCTTTTTGGCCCACCTTGTCTGTTGTGTCCGTTGTCGCATTGAAGGAACGTATTTGCGGAAGGCACCTGTGGATTCTTCCAATCCCGAACTCCTGCCTTTACGCTCCTTCGAGGTGACAACCAGTAGGTCCACCAGGGAAAGACAAAGCCAGACGGACGGCCTGGAACACTCTGAACGTATGGCGGACGATCATGTTATTTGGACTATACGCCTAGAGCCAGATGGACGGTTTGGAACCCTCTGTGTAAATGAAGCACCTACAACCCATACCAGTTGCCTAGAGCCAAGCGGATTATCTGCAACAGACAGCACACCCACAAAAGCACAGGAGCAAACGAAACACAACACAGAAACCAACAATAACAAAACAAAAATAATAATAAATTGTACAATGGAAAAGAGTGGAACGCTATCTAATATTCGTTTCTTGAGATTTGCTACTGCAGATTCTTTTCTTTTAACCATAAACCCACCACTACCTGAGCAGTCGAAGTGGCAGTACTTACCCCGCGGCCTGTTGCAAATTTCCATTGGATTTTCTTTCTTGACATCGCAATCCACCATTACCGTGTGGCTCGGGCTCGTTCTCTTTTTTTTTGTAATAAGCGCGCGCTCAAGAGGTATTTGTACCCTTAAAATGTTTGTACACAGCGCGGACGAAGGAAATTTAGGGAGGAAGAAGAGACAGGTACCAATGTACATTGTTTTTAAATGTTTGTAAGTTATAACGACCAGGAAACACAGAGATCCATAAGCGAGTTGTACGGCTTAGGAAAGGATCACGATATTTTAGAATATGTTCCAAAATGGGCTTGAGGGTAAACTGATGAGCATTCATGGCGAGACGGGTGTTACGGTTAAAAGTTTGAAGGGGCGGAATGCTACTGGCGATTTCAATGGAGCACTGGTGGTGGAAATAGCGATAAAACAAAGGATGCGTCACGTCGGGGTTCAAGAGTGTCAATTGATTGGATGATATTAGTATCACCAATGAGTTTTATCGCACGGTTTTGAATCCTACCTAGCAGGTGCAGAGATGTTTTGGCTACATCGGACTAGATGTGGGGATTGTATTCCAATTTCGGGCAGATAAACGCCTTATATATTGAGGCCTGATCAGAAGGGGTGAAGTATTTCTTACATCGCTTGAGGAAACCCTGACATTCCGCAGAGTTTTTGACGACACCGAATATGAGTTCATTCCAACGTAAGTTGTCATCGACACACACCGCGAATGGAAAGTTTTTCGGTTTCGACGATGCAAGTGCCATTCATGGATAATGGGTGGGTGTTTCAATTTCGCTTTAACGACAGCATTGTGTTTTGGAAGCATTAAATTCCACTCTGTTAGTGGTTCCCCAATTAGTTATTCTGTTAAAATCGGAATTTAATGAGCAGGGGCGTGAGTCCAGGAACGAATATGAAAAGCAGAGAGTACTGTCGTCAGCAAAGGAGTATATTGGATTAGAGGTAGCAGACAAGAGATCGTTGATGAAAATTAAAAAGAGTGTCGGAGACAGAACGGAGTCCTGAGGCACACCAGCATTTATTTTGTCGATATCGGACTTGAAACCATTCAAGACAACTTGAATTGAACGTTCCGAAAGGTAATTTCTAATTCATTGAACAAGAGAGTCGTCGATCCCAAAGGCACGCATTTTCGACAAAAGAGCCTGATGCCAAACTCTGTCAAATGCCTTAGAAATGTCTTGTGCAACTGTCTTGCTTTCGCCAGATGGATGTACGCTTTGGTTCCACTTTTCGGTGAGACATGCCATCAGATCACCAGTGGAGCTGTTGCTACGAAAACCGTGCTGCCGGTCATTAAGAAGTTTTCCTGTTTCGAGATATTTCATTAGCTGACGGTTTATCAGCGTTTCCATGACCTTGGAAGGAAGGAATGTAAGTGCAATGGGTCTGTAGGAGAAGAGAGAGGAAGATTCGCCTTTCTCAGGGATGGGCTGGACAAATGCTGTTTTCCATCTGCTCGGAAAGAGTCCTAAAGAATAGGATTGATGAAAAAGCTTACGCAGTGGTTTTGCCAGCGTGGAAGAACACCTCTTCAGAAGAAGGGGAGATATATCATATGGGACAGCGGATTTATGTATGTTGAGATCTTTAAGAACTCTTGCTACTACACGAGTACGAAAGTGGATTCGTCTCATTGAAGATTCAAAGCACTCAAGTGTAGGTGGAGACAAAGCGCAATGTGGAAGTGTTCAGCTGGCCGCAATGCGTGCAGCAAACAGATTGTCCTTGTCCAAAGAGCTGACAGCTGGAATGTGATTGTAAATGAACGTTGGGATGGAGGATGAGGCAGAATTTCTAAAGTTTTTGAGGAACGACTAACAATTTTTACTATCTTTGAGGCATTGTAGTATTTTTTGCTTCAGGTTTTGGTCGTATTTCAATTTCACACCCTTAAGAAAACATTGTAGTCATACCTGGCTCGTTTGAACTTTTTTCGCTTTTCCTTTGTCAAGTCGGTCTTGTCGGATCGAAAAAACACTTCTCTAACGCCGACAGCCTCTTTATAGCTCGAGTCATACCATACCTTTTCTTTTGTTTTAATACTCCTCGTCCGATGTGGAATAAAGGATCTCATTCCAAAGAGAATAGTATCTCATATCAGCAGCGGCATCCACGTCATTATGCAGAAAACAAAACGATTCCTAAAGAAAGTATTAAGTCCGCTCCAATTGGCTTTCTCGTATTCCTGTGTGGTCGGTATAGAAAAAATTAGCTGATATGACACAATGGTCCGACGAGCCTAGAGGTGAGTTAAAAAAGGTTGAGGATAATAAGATATTTTTGGAAAAAGAATTATGGCAGTCAAAATTTTAAGCTTAAAAAGAAAAATCTCTTTTGATCTTCACTAGCTTTTGACACATTAATTTTAGGGCAACCTTTACAGTAAAACATTTAGAGTACTCATAATTATGAGTTCAGCGATACCATAAACGCATAAATTGAAAAGATATTATTGGATTTATTTTCAAAAGGAATCAAAATGAGGCACCATAATGCTTTGCTTAAAACCTCTGCGTTTCGGATGGTATGCATATCCGAGTCCCAACCCTTACGATTTTTTCTCAAAATATGTCAAAATGTCGACACGTTTTCCGGAACACCCTGTTAAGAAGGAGATATCTGCACTTCGTCGTAAGATACATTTGCCTTGAAGTATGCCCCCAATCTTTATTATACCCACAGTATATCCAAGAAACATTTCTCTCCTAAATGCATCCAACAAGAAACTACAGACTATTCACCAAAGACAATTCACACACATTCATATGTTTACAGATTTATAGATACAAAATGCATTTACAGATACTTTTATTTATTGATTTTTGTTTCTCCTTAAGTGATTATCTTTGCTATAAACTCCTCCATTTCCCTCTTAGAAAACTACAAAACTAAGATACACAGAAATATGCGAAATTGAGAAAACAAAAAAGAAAAACAAAAAAAAAAAAAAACCGAAACGTAACGTAATAAAGACAAATGTTTAACGAGAGTACGCACAGTACGTACAGTACACACACGACAATAAATTAATAATAAACTTGTAGCTACAAATTGTGATGATGTTGCGTAGGTAGGGCTTCGTATCTAAACCGCTTCGGAGACACTGCTATGGCTATTGCTATCCAAGTCTTTGATTTTCTGATACATGTGGATGTAGTGCATCTGTAACTGTTTCTGATATTTCAACACCTTCTCCTTCTCTTCGGCCCACTGGTGCCGTTCCTTTTCGAAGTTTCGCTTTAATTCCGCCAACTCCTTGCGCAGCAAACCGACTTCATCCTTCAACATCGGCTTGTCATCTGAGTATTTTGGATTTTGTGCAATATCCGGTAGATGTGTTGTCCCGTAGACAAAATTTTGAATGTCATTTGACATTTGGGCAAGCCGATATTCAGCTGTCATATGCCTTTCCAGAGGCCTCTGTTCGGGTTCTGTAAGTGGCGGGGCAATTTGGAGACAGTTCATGATCACTTCTAAATTGGAATCATCAATTGCCTTTGGTGGAAGCTCTTTACGTTTCTCCTCGTCGTTCATTTGGTTCTTCTGACAGATGGTGGAGATTTTGTCGATTTGATATTTCAGGCGACTTAGCTTGCCCGTTGGTTCCTCACCGTATTCGTGGAAGATCGATAGATCGGATAGTTCCTTGCGGAGTTTACCCAATTCATTGGTCAGGGCTAAGATAACTTGATCCTTGAGGATGATGATGCGATTTAATTGACTAATTTCCACTTCTTGCGCTTTTGTGGTACATTGTGATGGTGTTAGCGATTCAGCGATGGCGATTTGATCTTGCTTGAGCTGGAGTATGTCTTGATCTTTTGTTGTTAATTCCAGCTGGAAGTAGAATGGAAGAAAGAAAAGATTTTTATTTTGGTTTGGGAGTGCCAAAGAGGGCGATACTAACATTTGCCTCCTTGAGTTGGTTTTTGAGTAAAGCTATTTCACCGTTCTTCTGACAGACAGTCCATTCGTTCTCTTCCAACTGTGCCTTTAGGTTGCCGATGAGACCGTCCATGATTCCGGTCTTCTCCTCCAGCTGGCTAATGCAGTCTCGAATTGATCGTTCTGATGTTTTAAGGCCCTCGTTTTCACTTCTAGAAGAAATTTTAAATCGAAATTAAGTGCTTGATTCGGAAAATGTGACGTCATTATAGTTTTTGATAGAAAGTTAATAAAAGAAGATGGAGATGTGCTCTCATATTTTAGTTGTTGGCACTGTTACTGCGCCATAGTAAATTAACAATTTAATTACACGAAATAATCAGTTGTGCTGCAGTAGGTTCTTTTATACATATCAGAGCGTATAAAAGAGGAATCCCACGAAATGGTAACATAAAATTGTTGAGGTCCTAAAAATACATCTACATCGCCTTTGAAAAGGGCATGGGAGATCACAGCCTCAGCTCAAATAGAGATATCTCAATGCAGTCTTGCTAGGCCACAATACCACCTGCAAATGCTCGTAGGTTACGCTGTAAAGGAGGTATCAAGTTTTCAAAACTAACAGAAAATACTACTAAACCTGTTGGATCTTCGGGTTCCTAAATAATTTGCCATCAATTTCATGCCAACTATTACATTCAAATCCTACAAGACAAATACATAAAGTACGCTTATTATACGCCAGTAAGACTGCATTTTAGCATAGCATTTTACCTGGAGTGGTGCAATGATACCTATGAACCATACTAGGACTTACGCAACCCTAGACACAATTCTCTGTTTGATTACGACCGAAGAGCAAGTCGAGGGTGTTAGTAATACGAAATACGAAAATAGTATTCAGCCTATTCCTGGCATAGCCAGGTCCTTTTACTTCCTTCCTTCCAGAAGCGGGGTTGTAACCCCTAAACCAGGAAAGCCGTCTATGATCTCATTGAAAATATAAGGGCAATGATGCACCAAGATTAATTTGAGAACTGATCGACGTGCAGCTTCAGTAGTTACGGCCAGTATGCCAATCGGAAAAGGAACTTCATGTGGACACTGTTGGCACTTCTAGCCAGATAGCTTAATAAGCTTGATCAACAAACTTTATGCTTTCGTCGTCCTTATTGGCTTTGAGGAAGTATCAAAAGGTTCCCGCACCACACCACCGTGTGACGCTCCCATTGTTCCGATTTGAGTTATGTTATTTTTTTTTATTAAGTTGGTAAAACTGTTGTTGACATTCCCTCTAAATCTTAGCGTCATAGCTTGACATTTGCAAAAGTTACGTAGCCAAGAGTGCATCTATCTCTGTGTGTTGGCGATTTTTCACAATTTTAGAAATGGATTTAAATTTGCAACAACGAACTTGTACTTGTATTAAATTTTGCGTAAAAAACGGATTTAATGGTACGCGAACGTTGAAAATGTTGGAAAAGTGTTTCGGCAACGAATCTCTAAAGAAAACGGTCGTTTACCAGTGGGACGAGCGGTTCAAAAGTGTTCGTGAGTCAATCGGAGATGATGAACGCAGTCGCAGACCATCGACATCGAAAACCGACGAAAACATTGATGAAGTACGAGTAAAAGAAATGTTGGTCAATAATCGCAAATTAACCATCAGAGAGATAGCGGAGGACTTGAATATTGCCTATGGATCCGTCCAAGACATTTTGGCTAATGATTTGGGTTTCCATCGTGTAGCAGCAAAGTTGGTGCCAAAAGACCTCAGTTTCATGCAAAAAAAAGACCGTGTTGACGTCGCAAAAAAGAGGATTTGCGAGGCTGAATCCGATCCCACATTCATCAAAAAGATCATTACTGGAGACGAGACGTGGGTTTATGAGTACGACACGCAATCCAGACATCAGGCAAGTGAATGGCGTTCACCAAATGAGCCAAGACCAAAAAAACCACGTCGCTTTCAGTCAAAAAAGAGGCAATGCTCACGGTTGTCAAGGATTGCAACGGTGTAGTGCATCATGAATTTTTGCCAGAAGGCCAGACAGTAAACAAAGAATATTATTTGGGCGTTATGAGACGTTTGCATGAAGCAGTTCGCCGAAAGACACCAGAATTGTGGGCAGAAAACTCGTATATTTTGCACCATGATAACGCACCATCGCACAGTGCCACCATTATTCGTAATTTTTTGACGAAAAATGCAACAAATACCATCCAACAGCCACCGAATTCACCTGATTTGGCTCCCTGTGACTTCTTTCTGTTCAATCGAGTTAAAAAACCACTACGAGGAACGCGTTTCAGCAGCCGAGAGGAAGTAATAGAAAAATCGCAGGAAGCACTGATGGACATACCGAAAACCGAATTTTTTTATAATGAGCGCGCGCTCAAGGGGTTTTTGTACTTAAAATATTTGTACACAGCGCGGGCTAAGGAAATTTAAGGAGGAAGAAAGGACAGGTACCTATGTACATTGTTTTTAAATGTTTGTAAGTTATAACGACTAGGAAACACAGAGATCGGCAGGGCATTCCATAAGCGAGTTGTACGGCTTGGGAAACAATCACGATATTTTAGAGTACGTCCGAAAATTTGCTTGAGGGTATACTGACCGCCTAATTTCGTGTTTCGGAGATACACATTGTCCGCCGAGCTTATGCGACTTAACATCATTAGACTTCTTTCCTTGGAGCTATATTAAAAGCAAGCTCTACGACAACCATCATAAAAAATTCTAACTCTGAAAGCGAAAATTGAAACTGCCATCGCAGAGATAGAGCCTTAAATATGTGAAAGAGTGATTGAAAATTTCGAGAAAAGGATGAGATATTATATTCCATAAATAATTCCCATATGCCCACTTTATAAAGAAATAACGATTTCATAGGTATCTCAACAGTTGTTGGTTTTATTTAAACAACAAATCCTGCACCTCTTGTTGAAACACCCTTTATAAGTGACTGAGTGACTAAGTAGACTATTGTCCACATCCAAAAAGGCTTCTCTGGCCGCGTGAATGAAGTACTGAACCATACTCGTGTTACTACCGAGAAAAAAAACAGTGGTCACAGAGGAGACACATAAAAAAAGAAGCAAAGAAAGAATAAGAAAACAGCTTCGTTGTTTGTATAAAAAAGTCATGGAGCTGGCAATTGGCATGGTCATTCTGCATCACCGATTAACAGGATGGCACTTAAACAGCACTTCTAGCTTAATAGAGAAGGTGTAGAGGGAGTATCAAGATTCTAGATACACAATGGAGTAGTTCCTTTTCCTAAGCAAGCAGGTCGGCTTTAAGACCACAGTAATAGCGCTCATCGTCTTGAACTCAACTAGGTGGTGGATGAGTTTGGAATTCTGCGAAAATTGATCTATTTATACAGGTCAAAGTGTCATGCTTCTCGGAACTATTCGCAACATTCGTTAAATTTCTAGAATGAGATTCGTGTGGTCCGATCGGCACTATGCACAATAAATCCGTCAGAGATAAACAGAATGACGAAGCTGATATAGGGGTCATTCGAAAGACCCTTGAGTTCCCTATACTAGGAGGACGAATGGACTAGAAAGCACAACCGTGAATTTTATGAACTGCTCGAAGATGTGAAGGATTGCACAAAAATGCTTTAGTTGAGTTGGTATTTAAATGCCAGCCACCTGACAGGAGACGTAAGTGAAGATTGAATCCTATGCTCAGGGATCCAGTGATCAGGTGACAAACTGGAAACTGCATGATCAAGAAGACTGGTACAGATCCAAACCAGTTGACGGTATAACCTGATTGACAGGCTAAAAGTAAAGGAGCTTACTATTTACGAGTATTCATACAAATCTAATTAGGTCTAGAAGCAAAGGATCTTTCGAGTCCTTAAATCACTTTTCATATTTTTGCCATTAAGCATGTATCGATAGCGTTAATTGAGAGTTTCAAAGTGTTTGTCTGGTATGCATGCGTTTCTTTGTAGTGGAATATAGGGTTGGTGGCTTGATGATTGATGAATTTGAGACACCTACGGCTCGTAGCTAATTGTATCTGTCCAATTTACTTAATTTTTTTTTACACATAATTGGGGGGAAGTTTTTAAAGATTTGAAGATGTTAATTAGTAACCAAGACGATACGATTTGACCCGGATATGCTCTTAAGGATCTTAAGACCAAAATTCGCTTATTCATGTCCGAGTTAAAGTCAAAATTTGTAAAAAAGAGTAGATTTTTTAAGAAATCATCAAAAACTCACTTCAATAATTCGCTCTCCTTCTTCAAATCACCAAACTGCTCCTTCAGTCGATTCGTATTCTCTGTTATCCTCAGTTTATTCTGTTTAAATTGGAACGACTGTAGTGTTAGCATCTGTTCCATTTTCTTCATCTTCAATAAATATTCCTTCTGTTGGTTCTCATAGAAAGCCTTCAATCGCTTTGTTTCATTTTCCCAATAGGCCTCTTTATCCTAAAACCCGACAACAACAAAGAAAACATAGAAAAAACATCGAATTAGAATAACCTGCTCATCCACAAAAGTATTTAATTCAAAAATTTTACTTTTTGAACTTTGAAAATCACTTTTTCATTATGTTCCATAGTTTGCCGTAGATACGACAATTCCGAGTCACGATCTTTCAACGCTGCTTCAAGGTCAGAAATTCCAGAATCCGATGGTGATGGTGTCATATCGAATTGTTCGCTTATGTTATACTTATTGTTACCACAGCTTGATTTTCTATCAAAAAAACAAAGACAATAACATCAAATTAGTAATAGGATCAGTGATAGATGATCGGTGATCGGTAATCGTTAATCAGTGATCGTCGACCGTCGATCACCGATCACCGATCACTTCTACGAACAACTTACAAAGTACTATTTTGGCTAATTGCATCTAAATCTGGAGTGTGACGAATCGATTCCAAGCTATCGTTGATCTTCAACGATCTGGAACATCGTCGACGTGCCATTAAATTATTGCAATAACTGTTGCTCGATGAGTAACCATGCCGAAGGTCAGATGTGCCTAGAGAATGGTACAAACGAATTGGTAAATACTAAGTGCGTACTTTAATCAATTGTATTGTACTTACTGCCAAATCTTAAGCTTGAGCCTTGAGCTGGTGCTAGTGATGGCGTCGAACCATAACGATCACCAAGATCATTATATCTCGTCGGAATACTGTAATCCGGTTCAAAGGGAATCGGTTTAAATGCAATCGGCCGGAGGAGATTTGTTGCCTAAAATTTCAGAGGAAATGAGGTCATTCTCATTTTGGAGGAACATAAAATGATGAACGATCATGCAAGATCATCATTAGATACAATGTTCACTAACCTGATCAGATTTTTCTCTGCGATTCGCACGATCACTGTTTCCATTATCCGGTTCAACGATATTCAAGCTATCTGGGTACTCTACTCCACCTCCCATTGTGGTCCTCTTTAGAGGCGGATGGTGATCGGTTTTGGCTGCATTAGTACTGCTACTGCTGTAATTACTCGCATTACTCCCTCTATGACCCAGTTCCGGATGCACATGCATCACTGTCGCCATGTGAATATTCTGCTGGTACTGTGCATGATTCATTTGATTGATATGCTGTTGCTGCTGATGCATGGGATGCATTTGCTGTGACTGTAACTGTGCCTGTGCTTGTGCCTGTGCCTGTGCCTGTACCTGTACCTGTACCTGTACCTGTGACGGCTGTGATAGCTGTGACGGCAGTGTTGGAAGTGATGGCAGTGATGGTTGCTGCTGTTGTGGGTCACAATCTGCTACACCCGCAGCACACTTGTTTGTCTCGAACATACTGCGTATATTCTGAAACTTGGAGCGGCTCTGTTGCACATAGTCTTCCAAATTACTTTGACTGCCGAATTTGTTGCGCAGTCGCTTCTGTTCATTGCGTGACTTAAGCGTCCCAGTGAAGCCCGGCTGCACCAGTGGCAGCCCTAAGGTATTCTTCGAGATAAACGAATTCGCATTCTCCAGCGATGCTGATCGAATGTGACCTCGCTGCTTGTTGTATGAATTTTGAATTGAGCTGTCCATTATCGAATATCTGCAATGAGCAAAAGAGAAAGATACAATATGAAAGTAAGAGATAAATTTTTGATTGATCGTCGTTATGGAACTTAATTGCTTACACAATCATTCGCAAAAATATGAGATCTGCGGGTCCATTTGTCAAAAGCAAAATGTTTATTTATGGCGCACTGGAGTACGAATATTGTATGTTACGCAAGCGAACACTGAATCAGACAGACAGTCCAAAGAGACAGCGGCGCCGATAACAAAAATTTGAATGTTATTCCAACGTCTCGAGTGACAGATATTGACGACAGTCAAGCAAATCGATTGGTTAGTTAAGGGCTTTTCAGATGCAGAGACTGTAACTCAAGATAATCATTTGTTTCGAGAAGACGCTCCGAATGATGGTGATGGGTCCGATCATGGCTTTACCACTCCAATGGTGAAACTATTTTTTGAGTATTTTGAATATCCATTGGGTAAGCTCGTTCGATTAAGAGGTTCCGAGTGAAAAATGAAAGTCAACACAACGGTATGGGTTCGTAACAGTGGAAAGAAAATTTATGACATTCGGCGTCGATAAATTGATAAAATCAGCGTCTAGGAGATCAACACCTGCAGGTGATAATCAAGAAAATCTATTCAATTCTGTTGCTTAGTTCGATGGGTCTTATGTAAAAGTTGTGCTACTAGTTTCAAATTTGGATGCTACGGGAAGCGAGAGTAGTCAAACATTACGTCAGGTGGTAGGTCGAAAGATTAAAGTGCCATCGGATGTTGTTAGGGTCTGAGGTATAAACTTTCAGTTTTTACCTAAACTCGTTCTGGTTGTTTTTCGTTTTTTTTTTCTTCGTGTCGTGTCGTGTCGTCATAGAGATGTCAAGCAGTTAATCCGCTTGTTTATGTTACAGACTAGTTACGAAAAAAAAATTTCCAAAATTTCATGGATTTTGATTATGCAGACAACAGGAACTGAGTGTAAGGGAAGACTCTTCGTGCCGAAAGATTAATGTTCTTTCGCTCTAATTGCATCCTTGAGACAAAGAGTCAGCCTGTATTTTGAAGCTCCATCTAATTCGACGATGCTGGGAGTCTTTGCCCTTCAGTATTAAGACTATTAGACTAGGTTGTAGGTTACAAACTGATCTGGAAAGAAAACATCGAAGAACGTATTTAAAAATTAAGCATCGTATCTGTATAACAGGGTGCGTCGTATGGAACTTCGGTAGGTATATGCTTAATAACTTTGACAATTCTCAACCGATCGGCTCCAGTAAGCACGATTTGGAAACGTCGATTTAGTACAACTTCAAACATGAATAACTTTGCACCGAAATAGTGACGCTTTACGTTGAAAATAATCTGTCAGTTGTGTTAACTCAACGTGTAAATTGTTGAAAATATCGTGGTCGTTCTGCGTCTACCGACAACACAATCCGTCCTTTGGGCTAAAATTTTATTGAGCACGTTAGACGTCGTTCCAATGAAGCCGTTAAAGCTGTTAGAGAGACTGTTGCCGAAAATTCAAATTTGTCATATCGCCGCCGTCTCAGCTATTAAACATCAGAGGGACCACTTTAAGGGGGATTTTGAAGCAAGACCTTCACATATTTCCATACAGAGAGTAGTTGTCTTAAAGGTTTTTGCAAACAGACGTTGGCTTACGCGAATAGCGTTATTCGAATGATTGAAATTGAACCAGGTTTTTGGGAGTGAATTCTGATGACAGACCCTCTTGGTTGAGTAAACAAACAAAATTGTCGCTTTTGAGGAACCGATAATCCTCGCATAATTCATGAAGCACCATTGCACGATGAGAAAGTGACAGTTTGGGCGAGTATTTGCCTCCAACCCATCATTGGGCCATTTTTCGTGGACAGACGATCGAGTGTAATCGCTATGGGTGGACGTTGGCACACGTTGTGTGTTCGCAAATGCGTGGAAGAGGTCTACAAGACTTCTGGTTTAAACAAAAAGAGTGCACCACACCACACTGCTTGCCAAGCAACGAAATTTTAAAGCAAAATTTTAAAGCAAAAATTCCGAAACGTACGGTGTCGAAAAACGATGGCATGGACTGGCTTCCATGATCTCCAAATTTAGCTCTTCCGGACTTTTTCTTCTAGGGCGTTTATTCTAACAAGCCGGAGACTCAAACTCAAAAATAACCCTCGGGCCATAAGAGCTGCGATATCACCTGATATCTTGGCCAATGTTATGCAAAATGCCAGAAAAAGAGCTCAACTTTTTATCAGCTATGAAGGGGGCGATATTGCGCTCAAAAAGTAGCTCACATAAATTGTGAAGGACCAAACTAAATAAAAACTCGCGACATTACGAAATCTATTGTTTTTTTCTTAATATTATTAAACATTTCTATACCCAAGCTCCTGATGAATAATATTCTTGCCAAAATGCGTTCAAAATTACTGAAGGTAATAGTACGCTGGTCTTTTACAGCAGTTGTGGGGTTCACCCTGACACAAGGTTGGTCTTTCTTATGAGAGACCTTAAAATACTACCAGGTTCCAAGGACAGCCTACATCGAAATTTTGGAATCAATAACACACCCAGCGGTACTGGGTGTTCAGTTACATTCCCCTGGATCTATACAATCTACACCCGTACACTACGATCACTTTACAATAACTGATCACATATTACAAGGCCTTTGACAGGATAGTCTTCATTAGATTTCCAAAAGAAAAAATGTAGAGGGATAAATACCCGATATCGAAAAACGGGCTTTCTACATGGATTATTTTGAAACGGACTGATATTTCTGAGAATGACAAAGCATAGCAGCAAGACACCCGATGCGTTGAAAACTGGAGTTCTGCAATGACTGGATTAGACTGGATTATGAACAAAATATTTGCATAAGAGAACTTAATAGTGAATCCTGGAAGAAGGCACTAAACAACAGGAGACTAACATATAAAACCACAATTTTTTGGTAAAATTCGACTTTAGTCATCAACATAGTCGGAGGGATAATATCATTCCAACGTCGCTCTAACATTTCTATGCCTTTTTTATAGAACGATCTGTCTAACCCTTCAAAATACGTTTCAGTTTCGGGGATCACCTCTTCAGTGAAGCCATATCTCTTCCCGGCGAGCATTTGGTTGAAGTCTGCGAACCAATAACATGATCCATTTTTCATCCATTGCCACATTGCCATCTCCACATGCAGAATGAATATGTTTCTTTTTATTTCATGCCCTGCCGAACTCTCTATTGCCGTTATAACTTGCAAACATTTAAGAACAATGTACATCGGTACCTCTCTTTTCTTCCTCCCTAAGTTTCCTTTGCCGGGCTGGGTACAAATATTTTAAGGGTGCAAAAATCCCTTGAGCGCGCGTTAATTATAAAAAAATAATGTCGCTTAAACAGCTCCAAATAGCGCTCTGAATCATCAGCCCGTTGTTGTTTAAAGTCCAAAAGCTGTACCCACTTCGAACAGAGCTTTTGCATACCCAAATGCTCCTGCAAAATATGATCTCACGTACTTTCACTTTACGGTTGTTTGAAACGATTTTGTGGATTTTTTTTATGTTTAGCGGTGTAACAGTCTCATTTGAATTCAGCAAATCAGCGACGAATGGTTGCTTTCTTCGGATTTCTTATAACACTTCTCGAGACATTCTTGAATTTTAACGATATTTTTCCCATCAAATTACAGTGTTTTATCAACGTACGAAACTCGTTGCAAACTAAAACTTCAATATCTCGATGATTAATGGTCGAAATGTCATTAAATTTTGACACATATCGTTTGAAGGCTGGTACTAAAAACCGTATGGATATGTTATTAAAGTCGCCATCTATGTGTCAGTCTCGGGACTGTTCGAAATACCTGTTAAGCTGTTGATAGTTTTCGAAGATTACGCCTAGATGCCATTCAAATACGTATCAAACGTAGCAAAGTGAGACCAGATTTACACAAGAAGTGCTTAATTATGCCCTAGGTCCACCCCTGATCTCAACATTAGTTCATACCGGGAATCCATACTCTTGAAATCTGCCTTCGAGTCTACTTAAAATCGAAATCGTCCACTCTTATTAAAGGGTGACCAGAAAAGAACGAAAGGTGAGATATGATATTTATTCTGGCTTTATTTTGAAGCCACCTTCATGCCATTCATTATGTGTGGAATTTAAATGGCAGCCTCGGCTTTGCTGGCAGTGCTTCAAGCGGTCGGTCAAATATGTGCAGAATTATTCCGGTAATAGCGTGTCGCATTTTGCCCTCGAGCTCGTCCAACGTGGTTGGCTTGTTAGCGCTTGACGTAGCGCCAGAGAAAATAATAGAGTGGTGTCAAATCGTAAGATCGCGGCGGTCAATTGATGAACGTTCGCTGTGCGATGACCCAGTCGCCAAATTTCTCCTTCACTACTTCGAGCATTGCGTCACTTGTATGTCATGTAGCGCCGTCTTGTTGGAACCACAGCTCGGACATATCGATGTTGTCGAGCTCTGACCACAGAAAGTCAGAAAGTCAGAGTATATATCTGGGGCCATTGAGGGTAATGAGTAACCATAAGGTCCGATGATGCCGCCGGGCCTAAACCGCACCAAACAGTCAATTTTTGTGGATGCATTTATGCTTAGTCAAACACTTGTGGATTGTGTTAGCTCCATTAATGGCAATTGTGCTTGTTGAACTCACGGAGTTGTGTAGGGTCGTCCGGCTTCAGTTCTGGTGTTAGCACAATCTTATACGAACGCAGGCCCAAATCCAACCACAAAATAAGCTCTGGCGATGCCCAATTCAGCTGATCGGCGACGAATCGACATTTCTGGGTCTTCTTCGATGCTAGCCGCTACGGTGACTATGTTTTTCTTCATTTCGCACTAATCTCTGCCTGGTTGGTGGCTTAAGATCCAAAAGAGTTTACGCACGCTCAAACCTTTCCA
This sequence comes from Volucella zonaria, assembly GCA_963966105.1. Lineage (NCBI taxonomy): Eukaryota > Metazoa > Arthropoda > Insecta > Diptera > Syrphidae > Volucella > Volucella zonaria. Next base: position 170,760,443 of record OZ014532.1, on the reverse strand, counting down.
CGGGGCTAAGAATTACCTGCACACTAAAGTCATGATGAGGACTGACCTCACGAGGAAATTCAACTTGTGTATTTACAACTTAGCCGGAATTTCTATATTTTTTAATAGTTTCCGCACGTCCGGCAAACGAAAAACGATGCATGATGAAATGTCAAACCTTACTGAATATTTTGACAGCTGGATGTCATTGATAACTTTAACAGCTGCTGAAACATATAATTGGAAAAACCATCACTGCTTTCTGGGCACCCTGTAGAATTGCCCTACCGTACAACACAGCATTAGGATGGAATTGTTTGTAGGTACTGTGCCTCTGGGGTTTTGGATAAGTGGAAGCAAGCTCTCTCAAACACCTAAATCTTTTATAATAAAATTTATCTCACATCGAACCACACGGGATATCCAAATATAGACAAAAGCCGCATGATGGACATGAAGAAGATTACTTTCATCCTCACATCCGGATGTCTGTTATACAATAGTCTCTTTGGCAAAAGCACCTTAAGCTCTGCCCATAGCAGCATTCGTATATTTGCCAAAATTTACATGATATTTTGACCTAGCCAGTTTCATTGTGGTCCAACGGCGAAAACGTTCTTTAATGCTTTGTGGTATTCAAAGGCATCTATGGCATCAAAGGCATGGACAAAGGCATCCTAAAAATAATGTTTTCTAACTTCTGAGAGTTGATTTGAAACTTCCAACCATCGTAATGTTGTTAATATTATCGAAGTCACGCTGCAAGAGTATATTAATGACCTTAATCGTTGGACCTAATTTGAGTGCGATCAGGACATCTAAGTACATCTAAGAAGTAAATTCAAATATTCCAGCAAGAGTTACATCTCCATTCTTCACGATGAACTGGCTTCTAGTGAGCAAATCGAAAGGAATGTACCGCAGTGTTATACTTACATATGTCAAGCCCGTTTGGCTTGTAGAAGAGGCCCTCTAACCATACTTTCTCAAAGGCCTTCTTTAACTCAATCAAGTACGCATCCTCTTACTTTTATTCCACTGGATATCAGAAACCAGTTAAGGCATGCCTCATGAATCTCACATCATCCCCCCCTTGTGTCCTCAACCGACTATGTCAGGGCACTATTGACCATCTTGTGAATATCTTGCTGATATTGATCGAGGATTCGCTGATTTGGACTTGTTGGGAATTTGAAGCCCCCACGTGGCCGGTAGTTCACTCTCGTCGTTTGCCACTGAATTCAGTGGAGCTTGAGCTCTCGAATTGCTGGTTCTCCATTTCATTTCGAAGATAGAAATTATGCAAAAGGACAAGATTTTAGAGATCGTGATTGACGTCAATGGAAATTTGCTCCTATGACCTCTTCCGTGTCAAAGACGAGTCACCAATTACAAAGAACTTTGTCACCAAAGACAGTATCTTCAGGATCTATACCATTTAGCAGTATTTGTTCCTCGTCCGTCGTTTGGGCGTTCCTTAGACACAGATGTTTGTTTTGATCTATCCTATGAAATATTTTCTCTATGTGCGACAACATATTGCGGTTGATGGGTTATTCCAGTACAAATTTACACAAGCTCTGTACTTTTCTTTTAAATTAATTGATGGCTTCAGTGTCAGGATCTCCGAGTTATGTCTGTTGGCGAACTGCCCGTGTATGGCTTTTGATCTTGACAGCAGCCCAATTTTCTGTTGGAATAGTCCATTAATATTTTCGAGAGGGGCGTTCATCGTGCATCCCTCCAGCATCTGGAATCCTTGCACTACACAGTTGTACACTCTTTTCAATAAGTCAGAAGGTATAAGTTCGCTACACTTTCTTGTATCCTTTTTCTTACTACTGCGAGTATACATTGTATCTTCTGTGTCTCATTTTGTGTTTTTCAGTTAGCTTTGATTTGTTAACCAAAGCGCATCTAGGGCTTGATATGTGAACAAATTCCCTCGATCCTTATCAGGGATTTTACATTCAAAGACCTTCAGGGGTCGCTTCGTTAGGTGGTCCTTCAACCGTACATAGATTTTGTGTCCATGCGCGGTCTGTTCCTGTGTCTGACGTTGTAGCTCAGCCTTCTGCAAGCAAGGCCAGTTTGTCCGATGTAGCTTCCAGTAGTCTAGACGTTGAGGCCTGAGAAGTTGCCTTCGCTTGTGGTATGATGCTTCATCGGTCTGCCATCATTTAGGCGTGAGTAATTTGGAGGGTGACGGCTGTGAATATTCCCTATGCTCGTACTTAAAGTGGTTTCAAGACTTCATTTTGGTTAGTATCTTCTATCGACGAATGAAACCCAAGTGCCGCTGAACGGTCTGTTGAAATACGAGTGCAACACAACAAATTATTTCGTTTTTTCATCAACTAAATTTGGACAGATGACAGGTAACAGCTGATTCGTGCTCAGTTTGGTTAACCACTTTACTTCGAATAGAATTAAGCCAGAGCTTTGCTGGCAAATTGTGTAAATCTATTTCGAAAATCGTGGTTCACTTCACAAAACTTACCGTACCGTATGTCCATTTCACTGTCAAGATTATCGTATATCCGAGCAAATAATTCAAAGAACGATGGATCGTTTTCGCACCACGCATACTCTCATTGATAATTCGCATTTGCAAAGACGTTCAGAGGGTCCAGACGCGCAGGTGAACAGAGCGCACTGAAGAAGATGTTGCAGCTTTGGAGCGTAGTATTAAGGAGGACCCGAAAAAGTCGATCCGGCATCATGCACAGCAATTAAAGATGTATCCATCCATCTGGTGGAAGATTTTGCGAAGTGATCTTGATAAACGAGTTCCAGGTTGTGAAGGATAAAAAAGCTCGTCGTACGTTCGGTGAATGGCCCGAGGAAAAGATTGCCTTGGTCCGCTTTTTTTCCACAGCGATTTGTTCAACGATGACGCTCGTTTCTGGTGGTATGGCTACGTTGACAAGTAGAATTGCTGCATTTGTGTGAAGAAAATCCACAAGCCATTATTGAGACGTTGTCGTTCTTCAAAAAGTCACCGTACGGCGTATTTTAAGGGCAGGTGGAATCATAAGCCCTTCTTCAAAAAATATGCTGACCAGAATGTTACAGTCAATGGAGAGGGCTATAGACTGATGATTGCTGATTTTTTTCGTTCCCCAGTTGAATAGCATTAATATGGGAGAGCTGCAGTTTTAACAAGACGGCCCAATATGCCACACAAGACACGTTGCAATCTATTTATCGATGAAAACATTCGTTGTGTGCATAATTTGGCCTGCGAATTGCCTCCGAGATGGTATGATTGAACACCTTTGGATTATTCTCTGTGGGGATATGTGAAGTTGGTAGTCAAGGCCGGCAAATTAGACGATGGACGACTTGGGAACCAACATTCCCAAAATACTGTTCTAGCTCTTCGAAAAATTAGTCCAGAATTGCGTTTTATTTGACCCAGCAGCGGCTGCGCCTAAACGATCGACAGCATATTCGTGGTAATGGCATGATCTATACCATGACTATTATCACGATTTTTTGTGCGCACTCCGTCTTTCTTTTCCTAAACCCATCATCCGAGTCAAATACATTCAAGAGTAAGGTTTGAAATATGATGAGCCAAACCGCCATTAGTCTTGAAAACCTTCTTGAAGATTGAAAGCCACAATTTCACTGTAAGAACGCTGCAAACTTTCGCCTTTCGAATCACTTTCCACATTCTTGCCATCAGAAACGGACATTTATTGATAGCTCTCAATGGCATATCATCATTTATTCTTTGATTACTTTCTTCCTATGCAAAATCCAAAAAAAAGGTGGAAAAAAAGTTACAGATCCACCTATGGCTGTCAATCAAGTCATTAGGCGGAGACGAAACGACATTGCAAAATGTCTGAAGAATACCTCCTCAGGCTTCATAACACCATTGTCGCTGACCTTAAATTTCACCACCGCCACCTGCAACCTTTGAATTATTTCCCGCCCCTTGACACTCATCAACGCTATTACTCCAACTCAACAAGCGTTTTGGTTTTTTTTTTTTTTCTCTCCTTTGTCGCAATTTCTCCTCGAATCAACGCACCACAACCAACGGTTCTATATCATGTTGGACCCAATTTTTTGTTTTTTTTTTTTTGTTTATCATATTTTGATTGATGTCTACCTTGAAGGGACCCCACGTCAAATTGTGGTGCTCTTTCGCCAAGGCAGGCGCACCCAGGCACTAAGTGATTTTAAATTGCCACTGACACCCGGACGGTTAAACAGAGGCAGCAAAAAAATAACAAACCACTCCGCGAAAATAAAGCGAACGGAAAAAAGCATTCCACAAAATAATTACAAAATCAGTCATACTTGTAACCAAGAAAATTGTAACCGGGGAATGTGGGTTAATGGACCAACGACTGGTGTGGCGATGGCAATGGTGATGGTAGTGGCGGTGGTACATAGCGTTAAATGGAAAGGTGCTCGCTCTCGCTAGTTCACTGGCTCATGGGGCTAACTACTCGTATTTGTGCTCTGACAGTTCAATTGACATGTTCCCACAAACTGAGAACTTGTTCGCGCCTTTACTAAGAATCAGCATCAGCATCAGAATCGGAATCCGAATCAGAATCAGAATCCAAATCGGAGCTCCTTGAACCCTTTCTCTTTGCCTTCTGCCAGAGTTTTGTAGTAAATCATTTACACTTTGCCATTTGAGGTTGTAGAATTCTAGAGGAGAGTCTCCAAAAGCGTACAAGGCACCGACAGACACTACGACATGCGACTACTACCAAATGACAGTTTCCAGTTTTTTATGTGTTTACCTAGATCTTGAGGCGAAATCTTCTCCATCTTCTCCATCTTCTCCATCTTCTCCATCTTCTCTGTGTCGTTGTTTTTATTTACACTCTGGTCATAGTCCCATTTTATGGGCCACAATTTGAGACGAGGAATAACAACAAACATCGGGTCCAGTTCCAACTCGGGACCATGTAAATGGCGGTCTGATGTCTTCATTACCAACAACGGTGACATGGTTAACAGCGAAACGGAAAAGTGTTCTCGTAAAGTCGTCGTAATGCCGATTGGAGTAATCACTTGCTGTTGTTCCTTTTTTTTTTTTTTTTTTGTACCACGGTGAACTTTAACACTTTGGCCATGTTGGAGTATAATAGAATGTAGGACTGACTCGTTGTAATCGTGCCACAAGACATACATAACTCAAAGAACATAGAGTTTCCCCGATTTGTTTACAGTGCTGGTGATGGTGACAGTTCATTAATCAAAGTTATAGCGCGTGTGAAGTATGGCTGTCGCAGAAGGAGGCAATTTCCAGCCTTTTTTTGGCTGTCTGTTTTGTTCATGAGGTGGACACAGTAAATGAAATTGATATTCACACAGACAGAGAATAAATATCGCATGTGGTAGCAGTAAGAAAAATTGTCTGGAAGAGGAATTTCGTTATGTGACGTGGGCCAGGAAATTTGTCCTCATGGGAGGTTGCAGGGAGGTTTAGTACTGGGACTCAACAACGGTAAGCAAACATTTAAATTATTATTTAACAGATGAAGGAACGGTATCTATATTTTATAGCTAACCCAGTAATGCAGGGTTGGAACTATTTTTAGTGCCAATGTAGTTAGGCTTGACCGACGGTGAGATCTTGCTCTACAACGTTGTCTCACTTGGAAGAAATCGAAGACTCTACGAGCCGGAGGGTTAATATCCATTCGCTCTATATGTCTTAGTCATCTGTTAAGTTTGCTGTCCACCAAGGCCCATCAACTCAAGGTGGATTAAAAATCATTTGACGAATCTTTCGTTCAAAGAGACCTTCACCCGCGTCCAAGAATCTGCACCAAAGAGCGGAACTTGGGTTAATTAGTGTCCTAATTTATATGGAGCTTCCTAAGTGTCTCTTTACAAGGCCTTTTTACTGAATTGGTTTCAACAAGTCCTGTTTGATTCGCCGATATTGTCCGTATTTTGTTTTGCCCTTGTTCGATTCATGGTGGTATTGCTTCTAACTTACCACTTAAGTTTTGAGATATGGCAATACCGGTGTAGATACGTAAAATCTGACATCCATCGTAAAGTCTAACGATTTCCAAATTCATCTCAGCCAAAAATGGAATAAATCGTGAGCATTTTCTTGCGATGAATTTTACTTTTTTTCGACGAGGATTAACTCAACAAGAGTGTTCCGATCAACTCGCCTCGACTTTTGGTCATAAAGCACCATCCCGGGCCATCGCGTTTCGCTGGTTTTCTGAATTCAAACGTTGTCGTCGTTTGCTCCAGGTCGAATATTGTTAAGCTTGATCTTCGACTAGTTGCCTAAAGTTTCGCACACTATGTTGGTTGAGGTCCCCTTCCACTTGCGTGTGCGACCTTCCTGTACTGGACCGTCCCTCAGGGCGGATTCGAATACTTTTCGAACCGCAGCATTGGTCTCCACCCGCTCTACATGACCCAGCCACTTCAGTCTTTGGACCTTCACTCTTTTGAATAAGTCCATCTCGCTGTACAGCCGATACAGTTCGTCGTTCTATCTACCTCTCCACTCACTATACAGACGGAACCGAAAATTACCCGAAGAATTTTCCTTTCAAAGCAGCCAAGAGCACCCTCATTCATTTTTGATAAAGTCCGTGCCTCTGCGCCATAGAGCAGGACTCGGGTTATTAAGGTCTAACTTTGCTAGTCAATCGTTTCTTAGCCCAAAGAAGCAGCGATAGCCAAGAGTTATGCTTCGCTTGATCTCAGCGCTGGTGTAGTTGTCTAGGTAGACAAAGTCGTTAACTACTCGTACCTCAATGTTATATCTGTCGAGGGTGACATTCTGTCCGAGGCGTCCGTCGGTGATGTTTGGCGTCCTTTCTAGTTGGAAGCATATACTTGGTCTTGCCCTCATTGGCATCTTCCCCCTCAATACTCTCTAAAGTGCCACGAGTTATTGGACGTACGTTCGAAAAAGTATAGTGTGAGTACTGCACTATACTTTTAAGAATGATGTTAAGGAAATCGCATGACAGCGTACCGCCTTACTTAAATCCTTTTTTGACATCAAAGCTCCCGGTGTGTTGTTTACCAACCTTGATGCACAAACTAATGAGTTTGGCAGGGATGCTAAAGCTAGACAATGCTCTGTATAGGTCGTCTCTATCGATGAATAGCTGGTGTGTTTCGATTTCGGGCTCATGGGTGTTTTTTCCCAAGATCCTCCGTAGTGTGAATATTTGCTCGGTGGTAGACTTTCCTGGCCTGAAGCCACACTGATACGGACCAATCAGGTTGTTGACGAACGGCTCCAGGCGTTCACACAATACGGCAGATAAGATCCTTTAGGCGATGCTGAAAAGACTGAGGGTCTTCTTTCTTGAGGATTCATCGGGCATGCTTTAGTTTGACCATATTTTATAGATAAGTTGGTATACGCTCCATACCAAGTCATCACCTGCCGCTTTGAAGACCCCAGCAGCTTTGTTGGATTTGAGCTTAGATATGGCTATCTTCACTTCATCCAGGTCGAATGGGGGGAATTGTTGGTCTACATAGTCCAGATTGAAAGTTTGATTCTGGCTAACAGCGATATTTGGTTCGTCATCGCCGTTATACAGTCTACAGAAATGCTCTTTTCAAATCCCCAGCATCGACTGCGATTCTACCTTCGGGGTTTGTGTCCGTAGCGCGTTTTTTTATCTTTTGGTAAAACTTCCGAATCTTAATTCCCTCGACTGAACTCACACTTCTCGTGCTCCCTCTCTTTTCTGCTGAGAAGCCGGTCTCACCTCGTCTGCCAGTAGAACTCGTAAGCAGCTCTAGTCCTTCTCTGCAACGCCGATTTGTATGCATCTTTCTTAGCTGCATATTCTAGCCGGCACTCGGCTTCGTTATGGTGGCCGAGTAAAGCTCAGCACCTCGGAAGCATCATCGCTGGTGGCCTTTTAGCAATGTTACCACTGGTCTTTGGTACCTGATGCTGGCGGCATAAGACCTCTTAAGAGATTATGAGGACTCGATCGGAAAAGAATTTGGCTATCTCAACCATCCGACGTCAAACTCCCTCACAGTATCAGCTAACTTTTCCGATGTTCAAGATATCCGCAACCGTACTTTGGCTACAACAAGCTAATGGTCCGAGTGAATGTTGGTCCTTCGGAACATTCGGACGTCCATAATACTGGAAGTGTGTCTTGCGTCGATCGCAATATGGTCAACCAGGTTGACGGTTGATTTAACAGGAGTTATCCAAGTCCCCTTGTGCACATCGAAATGTGGGAACTGCGTGCCAGTCGATTAGCCTCAATCCGTTATCGAAAGTGGTGTCGTTCAGGCTATACTTTCCGATAGTACTGCCAAAGATGCCCCCTCTTCCTAACTAAAAATAGCTAGGGCACTGCTCGTCCAAGAGCTAGTAAAAGTCATCTTTGTTGTCATCATCAATCTCTTCTGTGAGGGTGTGAACGCACATAAGACCAATGTTCATAAATTTAAGCTTAACACCGGTTATTACAAGACGTTCGTCAACATGTCAGAGACTCAAGACTTCTTGCCTAAATCTGCCTCTAACAACAAATCCGCATCAAAATAGCCGCTGCTCGTGCCGTCTATAACAATCGCCGTAGTAGATATCGCAGTTTCTCATCCACTTTTTGTCCCATCCCATCGCATTTCTTGGACGGCGGTAACATCAGCTTTACAGAAGTCCAGGACCTCTACTAGTTGTTTGGCTGCACGTGGCCTATTAAGGGATCTAAAATTTCACGTGCAGACTCGAAGTTCGTTGTTCTTGTTTCGTTTGCAGGGCTTGTCAACAGTAGATTCGTCCGATTCCGAGGCTTATTGTTGCTTCGTAATTTAATTTTTTTTTTTCCATGGCCGGTCAGTTATTAAGGCGGCTTAACCCCAAACCTGGAGGACCAGCAGTTCCATTATAGACCGAAACCAGTTACCCGGTTGTAGATGTTAGTGTTGCCGTTGGTTCATGATGGACTCATCATCTAAGACCGTGACTAAGTCTCGGAGATCCTTACCGGCCTGAGCTCCAAATATGTCGGAGTAGTATGTATAGGGTCTTATTTGCTTTATTTCGGGATTTTACTTCACCATTGATTCCATCTGGCGAATTCATCAGCTGTTTCATGTATAGTGCTGCCATTTTTGTCTTCTGGTGAGTACTCGCTCTTATAAGTTTGACACGTCGAATCCACATAGACATTGACCAGTACACGATGGTGACCACTTGTAGGTAAAATAAGCGCAATTGATGTGTAGAAGTAGTTACAGTACCGCTCGTCACCAAATTGACACCTTTCAGTGCGTACCTATGTCTACAGCACTCAACCATCCGCATAATTTGACAATCACCCAAAAAAAGGCTCGTGTCGATTGGTCCAAAGAAATGTTGAAAAAATTCGATTGCGGTACTTTAAAAGACGTCTATGAGATCTACGCATATGAGCCCAAAACTATCATAAACAGCAGTCGGCTGGGTGGGTCAAAACGAGCTAAATCCAACAAAACTTCTTCACACACGAAGCACTTCGAAGCAAATGGTCGTCTGTTTCTTCGGGAAAACGGGATATGTCACCACCGTGACATTAGAGCAACCTAGAACGATCATTTCGGAATGCTACACAACCATTTGTTTGCCAGAAGTCATTGGAGAAGTAAGGAAAAGTTACCGCCGAACACTGACGAGAATGCGAGCTCTCACAGGTCGGCTCAAACAAGTGACGTTTTGAGCACTCAAAACATCGAATTGATAAGTCATCCGCCGTACACCCCTGACTTGACACCCAATGACTTCTTTTAATTCCCGCACAGATAAAATAAACCGCAAGGTCAACGTTCAACCGCCTGAAGGAGCGGTTGATCCGTTTAAAACGCATATTTTGGAGCTACCTCATTCGAAGTGGAGAAAGTGGTTCGAAGTATACCATGGAGAGTATTTTGAAAAACAATAAAACTATTTCGATGATAAATCGAAAATTTAATTAGCAACCTAGCTACGGAACAGCGAGCGTCCTCCATACTCACGCAATCTAACGAATAATTAGTTTAGTATGGTTGCCAAACCTAAGTATGGCTTTGCCATAGCTCATCTCTATAGTTTCCTGTATAAGCGGGCTTGAAATCGATAAAAAGACGGGGAGTTTCGAAATGGATGTCCTTTGTTTTCTTTAGAATATGCCGCAGAGTAACAAACATTCGCGGTTTCATTCCTTAGGCATACTTTGGTCCGGTCAAATCGTGGATATGAGCTGGTGAATACGCTTTCCAAGTCATCTCCTGCAGTCTGAAATATCTTGGCAGCTACTTAATCTTCATCAAGTAGAGAGAAGAAGCCTTCTCCTCTTGCAGTATAGAAGAGTTGGGCTTAGCTACCAACTAGGCTGCCCACTACGGCGGTCTATAAGCGGAGCTTTTTACACATGAAGATGATATTTTGATGAAGCGAAGCATGCTGTGTCTTGTAAGAGGATCCCGCTTAACGTTGCATATAAGATCTTATCCAACAAATTGTGG